>OX381720.1:59598297-60301776 GCA_947462335.1 Harmothoe impar | reverse complement strand
TGTATACTACATGTAGTAGTGGGGGGAGTAGTGGCGTAATAACCTCAATGACCACCCACACGCAGGTAGCGTCTGTGTTACCATAGTTACAGTACGGGGCTGTCTCCTAGACCAGCCTGGGAGGACAGGGAAGTATGACATTGTGTGGACCTTGGGCCTGGTAGGATAGGGAAGTATGGCATTGTGTGACCTTGGGCCTGGTAGGATAGGGAAGTATGACATTGTGTGACTTGGGCCTGGTATGATAGGGAAGTATGACATTGTGTGACCTTGGGCCTGGTAGGATAGGGAAGTATGGACATTGTGTGACCTTGGGCCTGGTAGGATAGGGAAGTATGGCATTGTGTGACCTTGGCCTGGTAGGATAGGGAAGTATGACATTGTGTGACCTTGGGCCTGGTAGGATAGGGAAGTATGACATTGTGTGACCTTGGGCCTGGTAGGATAGGGAAGTATGACATTGTGTGACCTTGGGCCTGGTATGATAGGGAAGTATGACATTGTGTGACCTTGGGCCTGGTAGGATAGGGAAGTATGACATTGTGTGACCTTGGGCCTGGTAGGATAGGGAAGTATGACATTGTGTGACCTTGGGCCTGGTAGGATAGGGAAGTATGACATTGTGTGACCTTGGGCCTGGTATGAATAGGGAAGTATGACATTGTGTGACCTTGGGCCTGGTATGATAGGGAAGTATGACATTGTGTGACCTTGGGCCTGGTATGATAGGGAAGTATGACATTGTGTGACCTTGGGCCTGGTATGATAGGGAAGTATGACATTGTGTGACCTTGGGCCTGGTACAAGTGTGAGGGCAGTAAACTGTACTGTAAAGTATGACCTCATCTGACCTTGACACTACATAGACTGTATAAAGATAAATAAATAGATAAATGAATAAATAAATAAATATACACGTATATACCGGGTGCCGTCCTTCCACCCCACACATTTACCACTCATGAATGTGTACATTAATAGGACAAGGACAAGTGACGGTGCAGGCTGGCAGCAGGCTGTGAGCCTGTCTGTACAGCCTGCCTGTAGGGCCTGTCTGTAGAGGCTGCGGCCTCCCTCACTGATTAATACACCACGTCTTTAATGCCGGATTGAGTTTCAATTTACCAGTCCTGGAACCCCCCCCCCCCCTACCACACACACACCCACCACTACCACAGCCTCAGTCCCTGCAAACAGCCTTTTCATGCAGCTCCTCCACATCTAGCCCCCCCCCCCCCCGAGGCACCCCCAAGTGGCAGCATATGGAATTATGAACCATCAAAGGAGAATGAAAAGCCCCCGCCCCAAGATAGTGGGAGTGGAGGGAAGGAGAAAAAATGCCAATGAAAATACATAATCTCTGTGAAGTGTGGCATACTTAAAGCCTATAGAGGAAACTCGATATGTAGGGTTGGCATCGACATAATGGCCGGTGTATCCCCTGTTGTGTCGCTACATGTATATGTGTGTGAGGCAGTGTTAGATGGATGTTTACCATACTACAATGGGGCATGAGGGTATGGTGGGTGGGGGTTGTGGGGCGGGGGGGGGGGGGTAGATGGTGTAGACTGGGATACAATCAGTGCTGGGGGTATGATGATACCCTGCCGTACTATACTAAGGTACTACTTATACCACCATCTACAGTCTGTATATATATATATATATATATATATATATATATATATATATATATATATATATATATATATATATATTATATATTATATATATATATTATATATTATATATTATATATATATATATATATATATATATATTATATATAGGCAGGCAGGTATACTAGAGGGCATGAGAAGGGTGACCAGTAGTAAGACAGTACGGTAGCCATAGAGCTATAACGTTGCATATGGAGCAGGCCCAGACCTGTGTCCTTTATAACTGTATGTGTGTGTGGCAGGCGGGGGGGGGGTGCTGTGTAACACAGGTATATATAAACCCTGCACCTTGTACCACACACAGTCTACTCTACACCTTTGATGGTGGCACTGACCATGTCAATACTCCACATGCCCTGTCCTTGGCTGGTGCACATACTCTACACCCCCCCCCCACACACACACACACATACACAAACACTAACACTCCTCCAGAATCATTCCCATTTCCTCTACCCCCCCTGTAGGACTGAAGTACACCCCGTATAGTAACATGACTATTCCTTCACCAGCCCTCCTCCCTGTACAGGAACGTCAAGGTCAAGTCAAGGTCAAACAAACCCCCAAGACGTCCTTGATCCATAAGTATGACCTTGACCTGTTGGCAGAGAGACGAGCACCCAGTGACCTCTGGTAGTATGGCAGGCATCTGGCATTCTGCTGCTTTCCTGAAACCACCAACTTGGAAATGTTCAGGCAACTAAAAACCCCAGAAACACAATGCTTCGTGGTTTACCTGGGAATACAATCACCCTAATGCATGTTTCGCTACCAGCCACCCTTTCTGACTCCAGCAGTTTGATAGGTACCAGAGCTACCACAGGAGACCAGTGTATGACCACATTGGCAGTTACCAGTGGTATTGTACACCACAGGAGCCCAGTGTATGACCACATCGGCAGTTACCAGTGGTACTGTACACCACAGGAGCCCATTGTATGACCACATAGGCAGTTACCAGTGGTATTGTACACCACGGGGACCCCGTGTGGATGGTGGTGCTGTCAGATAGCAGCTTATCAGGCCTGTAGGGGCGGGCCGTCCTACCCACCTGACAGGTGAGATGGGGGCATGTGATGAGTTAGGGTGCAGCTGGGTGTGAGTGAGTGGAGATGGGTTAGGTGTGGGTGTGAGTACTACACACCCACACGCCGTGACCCCCACCTACTACTGGGTCACACACATCCAGGGGGGGGGGGGGGCAGGAGGAGGCTGAGTTATGGCATATATTCACCACATCGCAAAGAAAAAGAGAACATTCAGAAGCTTCATATTGCAAAATACAAATTCTGCTACTGAGATATTCTCAAGGAAAAAAGGGAGTATATTCCCAGCTTTCAGGAAGATAATCCCATCATATAGATAGAGATATAGCCGACATCTCCATGGTAACTGGATGTTGACAACGCCCCGAGCACTGCTCCAGCCCGCCCAGACTGCTACAGTAACGGCTATAGAGAAGAGTGGTTTACTATAAGTATATTACCACAGCTTTTACATGGACACAAAGGGATTTGCCGCCAGTTGTTGTTGTAGCGGCGGTATAGGAGTCAGTTATAGGCTTTAATACCCCCCCCCCCCCCGTGGGAGGTGTGAGGGGATCAGACTGAGCTATGAGCAGCTAACGGATTAGGAACCTTGATCCATTAGCCTTGGTACTGTAGGGATCAAACAGCACAGAGCACAGGCGGCCTCCCCAGGCCTTAAGGTATAGGCCTCCAGGGCACAGGGCTCCAGGGTACTGCTACTGCACAGGAGCCCAGTGTAGGCAGGAATCAGCTCCTTCTCCCCATCCTTCTCTCCCTTCTCTCCCTTCTCTCCCTTCTCTCCCTTCTCCTGTCTCCTACTCTCTCCCCTCCATCTCAGTGTCTGCCCCTTTCCTTCCCCTCCACTGTCTTCCTCCTCTCTCCCTCTCCCCTCCCCCTCCCCCCCCCCCTCCAATCTCCTCCATCCTCCCATCCGCTCTCACCCTGCCCTCTCCTCCTCCCTCCGTTCCCCCTCCCATTCCTTCACTCTCTCCCCTCCCCTCCCCCTCCTCCAGAGAGGAAGGTTTGACTACCGCAGTGACATACTCCCTCCTCCAGTTCCATACCGCGCTGACCCTGGAGGTGACCCTGGGGAGGAAACTAATCAGAAACACCTGCCCCACACCTGTGACTGTGGTCGGTGTGTGTGTGTGTGGGGGGGGGGGGGGGGGTGGTAGCTCAGCCTGAGTTGTCTTACAATGGTGAGACCCTCCAGCAGTCATCGTGCTGACGGTCCGCAGTCAGCCGCACTTCCCGCACCACGTGACTTTATGTGAGAGAAAGGAGAAAGTGTTTTGGTATTTTTAAAATAAAAGGTATATTGGAATTGAAAGAGGGTTACATCAGCATGTGCCATATGTCCATACGTCTCTCTATATATATTCACAATATACATGGGCTTTACGTGGAACATTGCAGAGGAGAGTGCTAATGATAAAAACATTGAAAGTAGAAGGGAGGTGATGTTGTAAAGTGAATGGGTTGTGTAGGAGAGGGGGTGAGTGAGTATGATGGTGAGGTGTGTTGCTAGGATACTGTGAGCAACAACGTAGGTGCTGCAGACTTCACCCCCCCCCCCCCACACACACGGGGGGGGGGGGTACCTCTAGGTATAGACCCCCCCCCCCCCCCATGTACAGTACCTCCAGCACCATCTGGACGTCAGGGGGAATCAGGAGCTCGGCGAAAACAAAAGACGCCATGACCTTGGTGAGAAAAATGTACTAAGGGCCGCGAGTTGGAGGTCTTGGAGAGGGTGGGTGAGGGGAGGTATAGAGAGGCAGTGGATAACTCTACACTCACCCCGTACTTATCTCTGTATCTTCAGTTACACAATAGACCTCATTTATTTGGAGGGGGGGGGGGCAAAGGAAGGATTGGATCATGTTCATTTTAATTCCTACATGAAAGTAACCAAAATATCTGCAGAATGCATTTAAATATCTACAAAATTATTGGAGTAGATACTGAGTTTACCACGGGGTAGCAGTACGCTATAGGTGGCCGTGGGAAGGGCTGACACTATAGACATTATATATATATACTACAGGGACAGGTCTACAGGAGTTCACCTGTCCCCCTATAGCCCTGCACTGATTTGTCTATTTACGTACCCTCTACCCCCCCCCCCCCCCCCCCAGTACACCCCCTGGCAGCAGTGACAGTAGCAGGAGACTGTAACCAAGGTAACTACAACCCCCCTCCCCAACGGCCGCCAGGTCACGGGGTCAGCCTCAGGGTCAAGGCCGTCCAGTGCCAAGGTCACCAGTAGGTCCACACCGGGGGGGAGGGGGGGGGGGGCTTCTAAAGCTGCTGACAAAAGAAGGCCCTGCAGACGTTTACCTCGCCCCCGCCCCGCCCGCTGTGGGCCCCTATTGTGGGGCATCTTGACAGTGAAGGGCCTGGTGCTATTCAATTCGTGCCGCCTGGGGGTCGGAGAAGGTACTGAGGTGGTAGACGGGGGGAGGGGGGGAGGGGGGTCGTCTGCTGATGTCCCACTGGGAGCAGACGACCACCTTGGAGACAGCGACAGGTGACAAAATGGCGGGAAGCTGAGGGCCTTGGGTGGTGTCTGGTACTGAATTAAAGGATGCCAGTAGGAAGGGACGGTCTCATATTGAAACCAAGGCAACCAGGCTTATTTATGTGCTTTTAATAGACCCATATCCTTTCTGAGAATCTGAGGAACATTCTACCAGGAAGACCAGATATTAATAGGTTAGCAAAAAAGACTATTTGTGATGTGGTGGACAGGTCAACCTGAACACATACAGTCGACCTGGAACATTTGCTTCCTCGGATCCCTCACTGCCCCAGACCAACTGCTCTTATATGTTCTGTTAAATTTAGACTTAATTCCTCGAATAATTTGCTTCCACAAGACATTTTTTCTTGCATTTTTCAAATTCAAGGGAGTGAGGGTCGACTCAATACACACCAGTCCCCACCCCCCACCATATTGCCTGTAGGTGCCCCAACCTGCTGCTACCTCCAGGGTGGTAGTCACATTACTGTTACATTAACAAGAACAGCAGAGATATGGCATGAATCATGAATAGGTAGAGGTTGTTGTCGTCTGGGTGTAAGACGGTGTGTGGGGGTGTGGGCGGCACAGAGTCGCCGTCTGGTGTGTCGTCCTAGTACTACGACCAGGGTGACATGTTCCATGTATGAAATGCACTTAAATATGGGAAGAGGACATCACTATGTTAAGGATAGATCCCTGTATGAGGGGTCTATATGATAGTTGTCAATTGATTTAGTCTTAATTCACTCGGAAGTATATATGGCAGGCATTTTACCCTAAGCCCTGTAGAGAATATTGGAACAAGACTGGTTCCTTTTTTAACCCTTTAGGGGCCGCATAGTGCGTTAACGTGCTGTAGCCTTTATTGGCATGATGCATGAATGCAGGTACCCACCAAGGCTTCATTCAAGTATCATGCCGACCCTACAGGTTGAATGAAAACACACTCGAGACCCAGTGGTTAGAATGATGTGTGATTATAACACTGGCGAGTTACTCGCCATGGCTGCATTCATGCAACATGCCGACGAAGACAATAACACATTACATCACTCTGCATCCTTTAAATGGCTAACGGCTCTATTCTGAGCGCAGACGACTTTCAACCTAAAAAGCCCTGAGCTGGTTGCCGGTGAGCGTCGTCTGCTGGTGCCGTGTTGCATGCCTGGTACCAGCGTAATGGCGGCATCACTGGTGCCGAACATGACCGGCTCGTTCATTATATTGACGCCAGGGGGCGGCAGGGGTGGCTGGTGGGCGGCTCGAGGCTTTTATAGGGGAAAAAACTAGAATATTTGAGAAAAAATGAAATGGCAGCGGCGTTGTCGGCGTTTGAAGTGGCTTATTCGGGTGGCGTATTAGCGTGTGGTTAGGACTAATGAAGTGGTGCCCCGCGCCTCGTATACAGACATGGTTAACACCTTTACACTGGGCTGCTCCCCTGTCCATACATACACAGGGAGCGGCTCTGTGATCTGCTCTGTCACCCCCCCCCCCACCCACACACACACATACACCAGTACAGGCCCTATGGGTGCTAAGATAAAGGCTACCCATGTAGCCCTTAGAAGTAGGACCAAAGACACCTGTGTCGTAAGGCCTGATAATGGTGCTATAGGTGTACAGTCGACCCTCACTACCTTATGGACCTTAATGAGCAGGAGAAGGGCAGGTCCTATCGGGTGCATGGTGTGGAAAACTGTGTTTTCTAAAACATAATATACATGTATACCCAAAATAGTTCCGAATCGCATTCTAAGGAGCTTAGATATAGGCTTAAACTAGTATTGGGTAGAAAATATATTTAAGAAAAACTATAATATTTGCCAACATACACTTCTTATTATGTATGAAATGAAAACTCTGGGTGAGCTAGATCTGAATAAGGTTCTATCGTTATGATCCTCCTTGTAGACTCCGATATGTAACGTGAGGCGCGTTCAGTAACCCCACACCGACTGAAGGCGCGCCATAACTGACACTCAAGTCGCCATAATGCGCGCCATTTGACACAGGTGGTGAATGATTTCTTGTAAATGTCAAGGACGTCGCTCTAATAAAAGACCTTTGATGTGAGGCTTATTGACATGTCTACACCCCCAGACTTATCATAGGAGCTATAAAGGCATTAGAATGCCATAATCGTTACCTTAAGTGCCAATACCCATTTCTATATATACATGAGCATTTATAAGGATGTCTACCCGTTAACATATTACACACATACAGCGCGCCCTGTGTATACCCAGCCCCAGGCGGCGTCTTAATGCTCCTGTCCCTTCTACATACAGTACAGCCCTTTTACTGCATCTAACAGAATGCCTTCTGCAGCCTCCACACTTACAGCAAAGTGCCTCTTACATACCGCCTTAACCCTACAAGGACAGACTACTGTTTTAATGTACTTAGCTAAGATGCTCCATGAATACAGCCCTGACTCTCCAAGGATGCATTCATGCATCATGCCTACCCTATGGGAGTGCATCAACTCTGTAGAATCGGCATCATGACGACCAAGGACGTAGCACATTAAAGCAGTGTGCCGCACCTAAAAGGGTACATTGATGACATCACAGCAGCAATCAGAATGCTTGCCGTCCTTTACATGCCTCCCTCAGTAGCCGCGTGTCAGGTGCTCTTTAAGTCCCCGCGTGTCAGGTGCTCTTTAAGAAAACCTTGTTATCCACTGATGACGTCAGCCGAGCTGCTCCTATGACGTCACGAAGTCTGAATTTGAGTTGTAGTTGAGCAGCTCGTTATAGTGGAGCTGACTGTGAGTGGATCACGTGACGTGTACAGAGACAGGAGGAATTCCCTCTCCTTAAGGGCCCCAACCCGGGACTACTTTACATCAAGGCGGCCCCTACCCGAGCCACAGTGTGACCCAACATGATGACGGCTGGACCTACCAGTGTGCAGCCTTCACCTGGAGTTGTAGCTAAAGCAGGAGGAGGGTCTACGACCCCCCCGGGGGGGGGGGGGGCACTCACTCTATGACGGTAACCGCCGACTGCCAAACTACTGTCTGCCTAAAAGCAGGGGCCACCATACCACTGCCCCTCATAAATGCAGGTGACCGTTTTTTCAGGGACCCTTGAAATACAACCTTTATTTCCTGATGTAAATAGCAGAATAGACATGGATAATGATTGTTTTCTTTACATTTTACGATTTACACCCTAATAATTGCCCCTCCTCTAGAGTTACCACCCCCTATTTTTTAGAGTGCCGAGAGTCACCGCCCCCTTATTTTGAGATCCACCGCTACCGCTTCCGTGGGGGCGGAGGTGGGTAGTCATTTTAGATCTGAGTACCCCCCCCCCCCCATGTCGGCGTAAAGAAGGCCTTAAGGGGCACGGGGTGAAGGGACTGGGGAGATGTGGCCAGTTGCCATGGAGACTGGGTGTATACATCACAGGGCCTCTATGTGGTCACCCCCCCCCTCCCCTACCACCCCCACCACCCTGAGCTGCCACACCTCACCTTAATGTGGTCTGCATGGAGGGGAGCCCCTCACTGTACCTTGCCCAGAGTCGTTTGTATAACTCTCAACATGGGTGAACTATCGTGTATTTGTATAACTGTTAACACAGGTGAACTAGCATGTAGAGATTAGGATGCATATTAACTAAAGGCAGAGGGTCTGTAAGAGTACAGACGTGCTGTGTGAGCTGCTCTGGATGTCCCTGTGGACTGCCCTGATTCGCCGTGAGCTGCTCTGTGAGCTGCTCTGTGAGCTGGGGTGTGGGCTGCTCTGTGAGCTGGATTTGGGCTGGCTGCCATGCAGTACTACCCCGTGAGCTGCTCTGTGGGTTGCTTTTGGTTTTATTGGTTTATCAGAACTACATGGCATCGCACTGCTCCATGAAATGCTCTGATTGTGTACTGCTCTGTGAGCTGCTCCGATCGTACCGCTCTGTGAGCTGCTCTGTGGGTTGCTCTGTGAGCTGCTCTGTGATTTAATGACCAGGCAGCGATTACTTCCACTCGCCTTCACCCAGCTGCACTGCTCCACAACCCGCCCCCCGCTCCTGTAAGGGCCGCATGGTGCCGTCATGATGCAGGAATGCAGCCCTGGTGAGTAACTCTCCAGGGCTGCATCAGTACATCATGTCCATGCTTCAAGAGAGTATCAGCACTATAGGCTCGCTACGATGCCTCACTGCAGCCCCGGGGAGTTACTCGCCATAGCTGCATTCATGCATCATGACGGCAAAGGGCATGATGTACTAAAGCCCACTGCTGCCCTGGGAGGGTAGGACACACATACCCCAGTGCTTCATTTGCATGTTGATTATAAGCTGTAGGGGTAATGAGCTCTAGTGGCGCCGCCTGGTGACAAAGTGCCGAGTCAGGTGTCATATTATGGGATGGCCGGGGGAGATGGGGACATTTACCCATATGTAGATAATGACACGGCCATATACATGTAGTTTATGTAGACCCTGGGCATTCTGTATGCAGCACCGTGTTATAGGCCAATGTTTACCTTACATGCTTATAGTGGCTACAAGTGCTCGTAAAGCCCATCCCCACCCCCACCTGACACACACACACACACACACACACACACACCATATCACAGTCTCATTACTCTCCATGGAAATATCATTTGTGTTTAGTATCAGGAGGTGGCGGTAGGGGGCAGGCTTGTCAATTAGGCTGGTGGTGCCACCTGGACAGCTTTAACACAACTACTACAGACCTTACTGTGTACAGGGCTAGGGGCTTCTCAGGCAGACACCAAGCCCTGCCGGCTGTATCCAAGGACTAGGGACTATTGTGACCATTTTGTTGTGAGATCCCCTTCAAAGTCAGTATCATTAGCCATTATTCCTCCAAGTGATAAATCTGTGAAAATGTATTTGATTTGAAGCAGTGCTATATATGGGATATGGACGGGTATATTAGGTATGGCGGTGCCCTCAGGACCCTTAGTGTTAGTTGTGGACTGCCAGCAGGTAGCATTACCATGAGGAGTGAGGGGGAGTGAGACTAGGAGTGCAATGCTGTTTATTCACAATACAAACTAAATGTACACCCATAAAATCAATGAAATCTAAAGCTTTCACAAGTAATCGCTTTACTCTAAACAGGTTAAAGAATACATATATAATTCCAGATTTCATATATTTGATCTCAGCTAGTAAATCACTCATGTAGTTTGAATGTATATTAAATATACAGATGCCTGCAGTGGACGCCCTACTCCCTGCAGTCAGAGTGGGGCAGTACACCATATTATAGAGTAGCTATGTCAGGATAGGGTCTATACATCATACCCCACCCGGGGTTCAACACGTATACATGTATGTATGTGGATGTCCCCAGATGGTGATCTCTCCGACAGCCACTATTTGTTAAGGCCAGGCTTCTACTTTCTAAAACTCCATCAGGCGGTTGAAGCTGGCCCTATTACACTCAGCCCTCAGCCTGTCAGGCCGGCCTATAGGGGGTGGTAGTGTATGGGGCTGCCTGCAGCGCCGTCAGGGCTGTAGCAGCAGCATAGGGAACTAAGATGTAGATGGGGTCTTCACTGCTCCCCTCAATATTTCAGAGATGCTGAGACCTTTGCATTAGGTTACGTTCAATTCCCTAAAGAAATTTGACTAAAAAAGGAAGGTCCCCTACTTTCTGGCAATCAGGGAGTGGCATCTCTGTTTTCTCAGTAATGAAGAGCAGCAATCTGCGATGTATGTTTAGCCGAGGTACAATATGGCTGCCTCTATCGGGGACAAGATGGCGGCTTACACAGAGTTATCAGTTAGAGCCCTATACCTTGGCATGCACGGTCCCCGTACAGAGCCCTGGCACAGGGCACCAGTGTGATGTATGGCGGTCTCAGTCTAACATTATGACAACCTAATCTCAGACACTCCCTAGTTCCTTATTCTGCCACCAGGGGAGGGGAGCAGCTCACCAGATGCTATCTGCTCATGAGCTGCTCAGAAGCCTGTCCGACACATTGCCGAGCAGCTCCAAACTGTCCCGGAGACTGTCCCTCACCCTCCAGCCTCACCTCATCTCCCCTCCCCTCAAGCTCTTTCCTTGCAGCCCCCACCGCTCTCCTCGCGACAGAATCTCCCGCATCGCTCGTCCCGATGCCAATCGAGATAAGGGTTATAGATGGGTGTGGGGAGATATGGGTAGGAGTCTCAGATAAGGAGGCCGGGGTCTGTATTATGGGGAGGTGGGCAGTGTTATGATGGGGAGATGGTACAGTGACGCCGGCCGGCTAGTGGCCGTATTTCAGGCCTGACAGAAGGGAGATAGGCTGTAGTGTATGGGTAATCATAGTGAAATTGCTCCTGTCATACTACAATACCTCCCCCACTACTCCCCTCTTGTACTCATTTCTACTTGTACTAATAACGTGATGTGATTCACATGGATCTTGTGCTAACCAGTTTCTTCTCTGCTTCTTTTCAGGATTCGCATTCGTAACATTCGAATGCGAAGATGTTGTTGACAAAGTATGCGAAATACACTTCCACGAAATCAACAACAAAATGGTAAGTATTGCCCACTTTGACCATATTCTAGTCTACATGTCTCAAGACATGAAGTAAAGTATTTCAGTATTAATATAAGAGAGAGATCTTCATGAATAGATAAAAACTATAAATGTAAAGCATCTCTGAGAGTGAATTGTGTGAGCAGAAAGACAAAGCTATCCTAGCTTTTGAGACAAAATGAATAGACCTTTTCACTGTTCTATTTTGTGTTTTGATGAAGGTGACTTTATCTACTGAGTCTACATTTTGACCTGTCACTGTATATATATATACATAATATACTAGAAGCATGGCTGATTATACTGAACCTAGTTGGTCTTTGGTAGAACTTCAGAAACCCTATTAATACAGCCAGTTGCATGTGCAGTTCGTTCTGTCTACATCTCGCCTTTTGGCCAATCAACCGCGGAGACAACTAAAGGCAGTCATGTCTATGCATTAGCCATTAGCAGGAATTGTAGTCCCAGAGATGCCACTTTTCCTACTTTAGTACAGATTCCTTGGGATTTTAAAATTAAATCAAATTAATTTTTCTAAAATTGGCTAATATATATCCATGTAAACTTTCGTGGTTGCCGTTGAGGAGGGGGTGGCATCTCTGGTAGGTTTGACTGTTGTAAGCGGGACCCTGTCTGCATAAACTGCACTACATAGAGCGTCCAAAACCAGGGCACACATGTGTTACCTTTAATAAGTTACCAAGGCTTTAGACATTTAGTGTCCTTATCTTCATACATAACCTACTGCCTTTTTGGGGGATATCCTCCTATTTTTGCTTGGTATTTTGATACAAGTTTTAGCCAATTTTAACTTTGTTGATACATATCCTAGAGCTAGCCCCCACACCGTGCTGCCACCTAACAGCATACCTAGACACCATCATTTCATAGAGTCACACCTGGACTCACAACTATCTAAATTTAAAAAATAATAATAATTAAAAAGAAAATTAAAAAAGATCTAGAAACATGAAGCATGAAATTTGTATTCAACCATAGCATACTCAACATTATCTGAATTTGATGTACAATACAGGCGTATAGCCTGCTCAAATCTCGGTGAAAGAAGACCATTTTGATAAAACAGTAAGGAAACTGAATCTGCAATAACAAATCTCCTGAAAACCTCAGATTAACTTTTGATCACTCTTTTCAAATCGCAGAAAATAAATCAGTTTTTGATCTCACAATAGATTCTTAAACAGTCGCAAATGATATTTCTGATCTTTAACGATGTCGTAAATGACACAGCGGCCTTTTAGTGACATCCAGGTGTGCCCCTGCCCGGTGTGTTTACACGCACACGGAGGGCGTATGTTGTTGTTGTTATGATTTCCACCACTGTTGCTGGTTGCCGTGCTGAGTAGTGTAACTTCCTTTCCAGGTGGAATGCAAGAAGGCGCAGCCCAAGGAGGTGATGCTGCCACTGCAGGCACTAGGTGCGGAGAACGGGGTCGCAGGTACGCATTAACCATTGTTCTACTCCCTGGGAAGGACTCCACCTCCCCATTCACCTCACAATGTCTCTTTTTGTAGGTCGAGTGCAAGAAAGCGCAGCCTAAGGAGGTGATGCTTCCCCAGACGGCACGAGGTAGGGTGGATGTGGCTCAGGGGGTAGGGTGGCCGCCGCACCGGTAGTAGGTACCCTCCCCACCGCAGCAGCAGCAACCCGCTACCGGCAGCATAGTGCGCGAATGAACTATGCCCTGTTCTCATCATACATGAATGCTGCTGTGACGAGTAAATCACCGGTGCTGCATAAATGGATCATGTCAATCCTCTGGGGTTGATACACTCACGGAGGGTTGGCATGATGCACTCATGCAACATTGGTGTGTTGTTCTGTATTTAGCAGTGATGCATTGGTGCATCATGAGAACATGATGCGCCCTTAGAGGGTTACCCTGTGACCTTCCCTGCGCATGTGTAGTAGTGCAGCGTGCATGCGCAGAGGGAGACCAGAAGGAGGCTGGGTGCTGCCACCTACTGTAGAGCTGTAGCAGTCAGATCTGTGTGTCAAACACTCCTCTCTCTCCTCTCGACACGCCGCGCCCAAACCCAGGCTGTCTCCTCTCCCTGAGACTGCTGCAATGATGCAGCCTGTCACTAATTACAGAATCTTATCATCTGCCCATCAAAATGATGTAAAATCTGTGCTACAAAATTTGAAATTTGTACGATAAAATACACATCGAAATCTGCAATCCCATCTTGATCCGACCGAAATCAACAATCATAATCAGCAAAGCCGATGATCAATTATGGCAACTCTGCTTAAATCTGCAGTGAGGTTTGGGCCCAGTGGAGTGTCGAGAGGTGGTAGAGACTTGCTGGCATGCCTGTTGTCAAGTTTACCCCCCCCCCCCCCAGTACATTATTACAGGCCTATCCTAATGCAGTTTCTGTTACAATGCATTGCATATGGGTAATACACCTCAATGCTCCAGAAACCCTATTTCTACCTAAACTGAAGAAATGTATATCATTTTGGTATTGGTGTACTCCATAAGGGATTTTGCGAAATGTGCTATTCAAAATGTCCCCAATACTGTTCAGAAATACAAGAAGAACCAATTCAAAACGTGTCACGAAATATATACCACTAAGACATGTTTGACCTTTCAATCTTCATCTTAATCCTCCATGACCCTCCAAACAACAGGATATGCTGCAATGCTTTGCTATGGTTACCTAACTGAATGCCTACTGCAGGACTGTTTGACGGCTACTAGATGCTAACCTAGCCACCTCTAGTGGTAGTCTTTACCTTATTCATACTTTATATATACTGTCAGCCATTATCACCGTTATATTTGGCCATAGGTAAACCCCTTTTTGTCAATTCTCTACTCATAGTACCTGTATTCCACCACCATGTAGACATATGTAGAGGTTAGGAGAATATGCATAATTATAAGATCTTCAAAGGGGCAAGTAGGTACAAGAAGGTAAAGGCTACTGGATAGTACATGAGCCCAACCACAGCTTATAAGCTGCTGTATACACCATAGACCTGGTTAATGTAGAGGAAATGAAGCAGTTGTGTTAGTGTTAAAGCATAAAAACAGGCTGTAGTAAACAGCAAGGCTCTACTGGGGTGTTTCTGGTGTGAGACCTAGTTAGGTTGGTGTAGGGGGGGGGGGACTCCTAGTGTATAAGAGGTCCTTTGTAGGGGAGGGTGCTTCTTGAAGGCATGTCTTTGGAGAAGAAGAAGGAGCAGGGGGTTTGGGTTTGGCGGTTCCAATCTCCCAATTAAGGTCTCTGTATGGAGTTGATAGTGGGGAGGACGGTGATTGGTAGTTCCCCCTTACAACCACCAGAGGGCAGTTGGTCTCCTTCGGAGAGTGATAAAATAGCCTCGAAACGAAGTGGTGTACTATACGATACTGCCTGTGAAGGCTTAACGCAGCGACATCAGAGCTATGTATTTAGCAAGGGGGTTGGGGCCAACTTGGGCAATGTCTCAGCCCTGGACACACGGTAGCAGACCCTTAGTAAGGCCCATGTGGGTGTTAAGCAGGACTAGGTGAGTGGTGGGGTGGTCAGCAGTAGGGGGGGGGGGTGTAATGAGAAGTGACTGGACCACACACTGAGGTGGACAGCCCTGGAGGAGGAGGTCTGGGAGCCTCTCCAGGTGAAGGAGGTGTGTGACAGGTGCAGGAATACCGCCCTAAGAGCCCCCACCCCCCCACCACAGCTGACCAGCGCCCTACCCCCCTACTCTACCTGCCCTCTCCCCTTCCCCCTCCCTCTTACTCTCTCTTACTCTTACCACCCTCTCTTTCTCTTTACCCTCTCCCCTTCCCCCTCCCTCTACTCTCTCTTACTCTTACCACCCTCTCTCTTTCTCTTTACCCTCTCCCCTTCCCCCTCCCTCTTACTCTCTCTTACTCTTACCACCCTCTCTTTCTCTTTACCCTCTCCCCTTCTCCCTCCCTCTACTCTCTCTTACTCTTACCACCCTCTCTCTTTCTCTTTACCCTCTCCCCTTCCCCCTCCCTCTTACTCTCTCTTACTCTTACCACCCTCTCTTTCTCTTTACCCTCTCCCCTTCCCCCTCCCTCTTACTCTCTCTTACTCTTACCACCCTCTCTTTCTCTTTACCCTCTCCCCTTCCCCCTCTCTCTTTCTCTCTCTTACTCTTACCACCCTCTCTCTTTCTCTTTACCCTCTCCCCTTCCCCCTCCCTCTACTCTCTCTTACTCTTACCACCCTCTCTCTTTCTCTTTACCCTCTCCCCTCCCCCCTCCCTCTACTCTCCCTTACTCTACCTCCCTCTCTCCTCCTCTTTACCCTCCGTTATCCTTGTGCTGCCGTGTTTTTAAGAGAGCAAACAGCTGCTCCCTCACCCTGAGCTGCTCCCTCACCATGAGTTGCTCCCTCACCCTGAGTTGCTCCCTCACCCTGAGTTGCTCCCTCACCCTGAGTTGCTCCCTCACCCTGAGTTGCTCCCTCACCCTGAGTTGCTCCCTCACCCTGAGTTGCTCCCTCACCCTGAGTTGCTCCCTCACCCTGAGTTGCTCCCTCACCCTGAGTTGCTCCCTCACCCTGAGTTGCTCCCTCACCCTGAGCTGCTCCCTCACCCTGAGCTGCTCCCTCACCCTGAGCTGCTCCCTCACCCTGAGTTGCTCCCTCACCCTGAGTTGCTCCCTCACCCTGAGTTGCTCCCTCACCTTGAGTTGCTCCCTCACCCTGAGTTGCTCCCTCACCCTGAGTTGCTCCCTCACCCTGAGCTGCTCCCTCACCCTGAGCTGAGCAGCTCGGGATGGAGGAGCTGCTCTGCCCTACATGAAGCCTTTGTATCCATCTCCCACCCCCAGGCCTAGACGGGAAGACCTGCCACAGCACGGGGTTCAATCTCTGTCGATGTATTGTGAACCTATCGAGCCGCTCTCATTCTAGCCTGACCTCGGGGGAAGCAGCAGCTTGAATTGGAGATCGGTGTATATGTGACCTGTTAGTTGAATGTATTGGGCTCGAGGAGCATTGCAATCTGTTGAAATGTGCATCAAAATTGTGATGATTGTAATGTAGATTTATTTATTGGGTTCTAAGAGTATAGCAATGGGATTATATGAGCATCAGAATAATGCTATTTGTGAGGTAGATTGCCTTATAGAGTAGAGACAGTTTAAGATGTAGTAGAGCTTCTACAATTCTTTGAATGTACTGCTCTCTCCCTTTCTCACTCTGCTGCTTAAAACAAGAAATTATTCCATTTTCTCATTTTGTCCAAATGCATATCTCCTTTGGCCAGAACCCTCAACATTAAAACTCCCTTAATTTGAAAACTAATCGGACCTACTTGCAATGGCCATAATATTTAAAAAAAGAGGGGAGGGAGGGAGACAAAAGAACATCGTTGAAATCAAGTAAAATTCCCACAGTAATAATCAATTGTCTGGCAACTGGATTTAAGTGTGACAGGAATGTAATGAGACCATCCAATGATGACATTACTTTTTCTGTCAGCTCCAAGGAATGTGTAATAATGGTGATTAAAATATTTCTTTTCTTTTCTCTTTTTTCCCGTTTCATCCGGACATCTTCCCATCTCCTACAACTCCTACTACCAATACGATGAATACAGGATTCTTCCCGGCCGGTTTCCCAGCCTACGCCTACGGTCGCGGCTACCCGGGCTTCCCCGGTTACTACTTCCCTGGTACGTATAATGTCCATGTTCTGTGTGGGCCCTGCTGATACACCAGTCAGGGCCGCACACCCACCTCCACACTAGAGCTGGGACTAGCCGATATTGTACTCATATATGACTCTTGGTGTCGTCTTTAGGCGTGCCCCGATACTATCCCCAACTTACACCCTTGTTTTAGTGTTACCAACATTTTGATATTAACCTGCTTTTTAATCATACTGTAATAATAACAGCAGCATTCACCTGCTGTACTGCCTTCTCCTTCTGGACCTCCATGCATCTTGGAATAGATTATATTATACAAATTCAAAACCAAAAAAAAACTCTTCATGACTGGACATGACTTCTATTTGGGAACTTGTTTAGCATGTACAAATGCATCAAAAAGAGAACAAATTATAAGAAATTGTCACTGCCACCTCACTGTCTTCAGACTGGTTTCGGGCCTCTTGCTTAAAGAACTTGCTGTGACATGTTGCCCACGGTGGTGTTGTTTGTGGAATGGTGTAGAGGCTTGGATGTGAGCACGCAGGGGGTAAGGTGGGGTCAGACCGTGAGACGCACCCTCACCACGACATGTAGATACAATACAACATGGCGGCCATACATGCCCCTCACCTCCTCACCACCAAGCAGGCCCCCATCAGTCTACTCCACTCTAATTATACATCCAAGTTTCCTCAAAATGACTTGAAATCGTCCAAACATTCAAATTCTGGACTTCAAATGTCTTGCAAAAATGGATACCTACTGGTAGGCTGCTTGGTGTTCGGCATGGTAAGACGGGTGTGTTCCGCGTTACTGACCTTGGTATAAGTTCCTCTCAGGAGGAAGATGTATCATGTATATATGTATTTTTTTTGGTAGAACTTGCTTTTGCTGATACTCAGGAGAATTAAGACAAACTAGGCATAGCAGTAGACAGCAACAACCGTCAGCGTCAACCGAGCGACCGAGCTTTGCGGCCGTGGTGGCTTACCTCTCTCATTACAATACCTTCATTCATCCCAAACTGCACCAAAAATGTCAAAAAGTTTCCCCCTGCATTGTAATTTTTTTACCTGAGGAGTCGTTTGTTTTTAAGTCAACGCCTAGTCTGCTGAAGCGCTATGTGGAATGCCGGGTCGCCTTTTGTTTACTATTAGTCCCCCCTAGTGACAGGTGCATGAGTACTAGTTCTAGCACAGCAGTGGTTTTAGACTGGTTTTTGCTGGTGAGCTGTATTAGTTAGCAGCTGACAGTGCCAATACAGCCCACCAGTCTCGCTACACAAGTCAACATATGGATACATCCGACTTTTTGGTGGTCGTTGTTCACCGTGGTTAAGTCGTTAATAACCCGTTATTCCAGTTAACGCAGTCTGTTTTGGAAAGTCGGCCACGCTGGATGTGAAATGACTTTCCCATAACAGATGCCCTTCTTATTTTTTTGCCTAACTAAAACTGCATGTATGGAGCACAGTAGCAAGAGAAGATTTGTTACAGTACTGATGATGTTCTATATCTACTTTCTTCCCTATACAAATCAAAATTTACACATATATATATATATCATACACTTTGTCTGTAAAGTCTGAATGTTGTGGATCCATTATAACTGTCTTCTAAATTTTACTGCTATTTCTCTGATTAAAATACACTGTCTACACTCAAGTAGTAATGTAATACTCTCCTGTTCAACTCTATGTAGTAATATACACTGAACAGTCTACCAGTACTGTTCACTACAATAATAATAATACCTTTCAAGAAGAAGAACCAAATGTAAGAAACAAGAACTAGTATCTCGACTCGATGCGATGTGGCGGTGGAAATTCCCACAACCGTTTAATACATACAATTATGCAAATGAGCCTTTGCCTGTGTTACCTGTGTGTGAATCACTCGTGGAGCGGCTCGTAGATTACTCTACGGGTCCCCCCTCGTGGTGCGGATCACTGATGCTCTATTGCCGTATGTCCTGCAGGGCTGGGGGTCCCCATGAGTGCAGGGGCCTCTTTACGAGGGGCGACAAGTCGCGGGGGGCGGCCCCCTCCCCGGCCGTACATGGGGTATGGTCAGCAGGGTGAGTTTCAACCTCTGCCTGTGCCTCTTACTCACATGTCTACATAGTAGTCTTATTTACTCTATATACAGTATTACCAGTACTGCCTTGGATATTATTACTATAGCATCTTCAAACCCGCCCCCCCTCCCCCTCCTCCTACCCCCCACGTCGTAACTCCCACATAGCACCCACTGTCTGTTTAAGAGTATCGTCCATTGTCCAAGAACCTGATCCCTCGTACCCCCTCCTGTATCTAAACAAGTAGCTACTTAGTGTTGACCTCTACTTGTGACCCCCGACCAGACCTCCCTACTTACCCACACCTGCCCGTGTCCTGCAGCTACTGTACTCCACCCACCGTCCCTCCTCGGCCCTGTCTGTTACATGGTAGTATTAACATTGACGTTATGGCGTGCCGTTGCACCAGCTTCTCGCATGTGTTGTGACAATGTTGCACATTGTGAGCACAGGTTCTCCGTCGGCCACGTGCACCCGTTGACGGTCTCCTTCATCTCGTCCACTCGTGTGTCTGTCGTGTCTAACCATGTAGCTCCATACTGTACGTAGGGGGGCTGTGTAGAGCCTGTACACACCGGTTGTGGGGCACCCGCCCGTGTTAGTTGTAGTCTAGCTATTACACACCCTCCTCTACCTCCCTTTACAATACAACCCCCATCCCACTACTTCCCATAGGGTGTAAAACATCCTCATATAGGATAAACCTAGTGGCCAGTCTCCGTATCGTCGCCCAGTGTATACATAGGCTCACTAGACGTTGCAACGTTCGTTTCCTCTCCTAATAGTATGACTAATAATGATTTTTACATATTACACAAGTTTTTGGTGCCTTGGATGATGATGATTATTTGGCTACTTTTTACTACCTCCTGGACGTGTGATTGCTGCTGTCAGAACTGCTATGCTTAGTTATTATAAGTTATGTTTACTGATTGTGTAGAGTGTCCAGAGTCACTAGCAGTGCTGCCTGGATCTGCCTGTACTGTTTTTGACCGGTTTCCTCACCCGCGGGTGAAGAGCGGTCATTTACTAGTTATTGTTATTAACTGTGTCCAATGTATTACTACAGCAGGTGTGTTGCCTCATCCACTGAATATATCACTGCATTATACAGGCCTGAGGCTCCTTCTGGGGTAGTCATAGGTGTAGTTACCACAGAAGCAGCGCCAGGCTCTTTTTAAGTATATCCTCTTTAGTATGATCATTATTATTACCCTTTTAATGTCCCTGGTATTATCTCTGATCCTGCCATTGGCCAAGCCCACAACAAGCCAGTGCCAACTCCTCACCCACAAGCTGGCCCCAACCTGATAGGTTACTCACAGATAATCACTGGCACTTAGAGCCTCTGGGACTGCCACTGTCTGAACTAGTATTCATACGCACCCATACTGTGGGTAGTGCAGAAAGTAGTTCTGGCAGCCTTCTCAGAGACACAAAATGTCGGTGATGTGTCGAGTAAGCGATCGGAGCAGGCCATCTTCCCCTCCCCTCCTAATGAACACTTTTAACCCTTAAGGATGGCATGATGCCTCAGGCCTTATGTTGATTTGTCATCATGATGCACCAATGCAGCGCTTGAGTACCTCATCAGCAATGTGTTGGCACATTATGGGAGTGTATCAACCCTGTAGTATCATCATGATGCTTAAATGCAGCACTGGTGAGTTAATCCCCAGGGCTTAATTTATGGATCATGATGATGTAGCACATTAAAGCACTATGCGATCCTTAAAGGGTTAAGGGCTGATTGTCTGTGTAGGTAATGTCCACACTAAGGTGGACCGAGCTCAGTACGCGCGTGCTTGTGGACTTGGTGAATGGCTGCGGACCTCGATTGCTTTAACTGCATTATTGATCCTCATTCTGGACGGGTTTCTAACCACCGTGTTTGTGCTTTGACCAATGATAACAATATATTGTGAATCAGAACAGCACTAATTGTATTAAGTAACACCCTTCCACCATCACACCCCCACCCTGCAAGTCTAATAATAGCCCCTGGGCCTTATCATTGTAAACCTCCCAGTTTTGGTCGCGGTTGAGTGGCGTTGGCTGCTGTAGTTTATCTACCTCGGTCTGGTGGTCCCATAAACAATACTTGAAAATAACCTAATTGAAATAAAAGGAACAAAAGTGTAAGCTTTTTCGGGAACTTTGAGACTGAGCGAGAAAAAGAAATGCTTTGATTGGAATTGCACTCTTGATGTCTTCTCCCCACTACTCGTCCACCACCCGGCATCTGTTGTGAACAAATCCCGAATAAAGTATGATGATTAAAAAGGCACGAGCGTAGTGTGAGAAATGCCCTCCTCCTTCTCCTTGGTGTGTGGTGCACAGTGATTGGTGGCCTCGGAGGCTGCCCCAGCCGGCACTCCCTGTCATGGCTGCATGACTCTGTACCACTACATAAGTCGTCTTCGCCTGGTACTCTGCACAGCGCACTCTCAGAATCCAGACTGCTTGTAGATGACTAGATGCTTTCTATATATATACACATATACATATGACAATATATATATTATCTATATATATTTCTGCATGTACCATCTTTCTAATACTCCATTATATAACTTTTTTTTTTATATATTCTGTTATTTTCCCATTTTTTGCTTTGATTAATCTTGTAAAAATTAATAAGTATGTAGTTGAAAAAGAATTAAGTAGCCCTTGGAAGCTTCCAGTGTCCCGTGGAAGTGCTCCGGGTGTGCTCTTTCTGCTTTGTCGTTGTCAGTAGAAGTAAGCGTTTTGTTCCTCACCTTCCCTCCAACAGCAAAAAAAAGTTTTCAAACAATTTTGGCCTCTGTAATTGTGGTTATTGACCATCTATTTGGGTTTTAAGTGTACGTTAATCATCCAAGCCATGGTAAAGAGATAAAGCAGTGTGCGATGTATACAAGGCGTTGTGCAGCGTAGGAAGTCGGGTCACTTTCACAAAGTGCCGCTAGGATTTCTGCTCTTGCCTTTTACCATAGGCCTCGTGCAGAAGCCTAAACAGTGGAAGCCCACGAGGCAACATTAAGGCCGAAAGAGAAGGGCTGTTTGCGGCAATGCCAAAATGGATGCCCGAGGTGGGAAGACAACAATATGGCAAGGCGCAGAGAAAAAGCAAAACATATTCATTCAAAAGGAAATTCAGGATACTGGCCCAGGCACAACATGTGTTGCCACAACCAGAGATGCCATAATACCAGCAAATGTATGGAAAAATATAAAATAGAAAGGGGGAAATCCTCCATCCATCCACCAACCGCCAACACCTCACCCCACCTCCGATCCCAATTCTCCAGTCCTTCCACATTAAATTCCCCCTGGCTTCTTTGGGTGGTGACCTCTTGACCTGCAGTCTCTCACACTATAATAGACTCCCCCACCTCCTCAACTCACTGAGGGTTAGCTGCTCATATACTACTACGTTATTACTACTACTACTCTCAGGATTTCCCGGGTATGGTTACTTACCCGCCCCCACCCCTGGCACAGCAGAGCGACAGATCTCAGCGGCCGCGGCTGCTGCGGCGGCCGCCTACTATGCTGACTATGCGGCTACCGGTGCCCCCGCAGGTGGATTGCCTCGCAGTGAGCCCTCACCAATGGCTCTGAGCAGCTCCCCCATGGGGGGTCACAGAGACCAGTATACCACACAGCGTGCTGCCGCCGCAGGTACTGTCACCTTATACCAATCATCATGGTCAACCGACAACAACAAATCAGGGGAAAATTTACAAAATGGTCAAAAACCCGTCGTATTCTATTGGTTTTTTTTGTATCGAACAGAACGAAATCTAAAATGAGGAGGAAGATTTGAAATGAAAAAAAAAATATGGGGGAAAATTTCGGGGGTTATTTTTAATTTGATCAAAATTGAGGGGATAGTGAAAAATTTGAAAGGAAGAAATAGAACACATCATCACCAAGGCTTTGCTCTCAGCATAGGAGGATCAGATTTTTCACTCAATTTCAATTTTTGACTAGTTCTTTTGGTGTTGTAAAGCAGATTTTTACGTCCTTCTTGGCTTACTACCTTAGCGGGATGCTCTCTCTACTATGTATGTAGTTGGCGTCTTACTAGCTGTAGCTGAGTATTAACAAGGTTCCCACTTATACCGGTGCTATCGGCCCCTTGGCCGCCGCTTGCTATGGACTTAGACATAGTGTGTTGTTTTATTAAGTATTAAGTAGAATGTAATAAGAGTAGATGGAGGATTAGTTTGACAAGTTGAGCCTGTACTACTATATGACATTGTGTATCGCTTCCTATACCCACCTAACTGTGTGTTTACTGTGACATGATGATGAGCAAGTGGACATATATCCTGACACTTTAATATACATATATCCATATATCCAACACGCATGGTTTACTACCATTTACTATAGCCTGGTGTTTAACAGTTATATTATAGACATTGTTTGTTACTGTGCTCTATGCAATTGTGCTACATACATGGACCCATTTCACCGTTTTGCTAACTTCCCCAATATATGGCCGCCCTATCCGGAAACCCCTATTGAACCCCAAAGTCTCCCTACCCATTCTTACATATCCAATTGGTAACTGTACCATTTACACACTTTACATGCTTTTGGTATTTAACAGTGCTATGTTTCACCTATGCTTGTAGATCATGTTAATTTTGCACAAAATTGCTTTTAATTCCCATTGCCTTTTCACAAGGCTTACAAATGAAACCACCACCATGGACACAATTTATGTTAATAACATATTTTTAACTAAACATATTTCCTTTGATATTCCGTTTATGTTTGCTTAAGTTGGGTTCAGTGATTCATTCCTGATCAATAAGCATTTTTATCATTTCCCAAATTTCATATTTTTATAGAAGAACAGTCAAGATCCCAGACTGATAGCGTTTATCTTGAGCATTTTTGAGTTTTTGTCCCTCTTCAAAGAACTTAACAATCCACATAGCCCCCCCCCCCTGATTCGCACAGCTGTGTCACACTGAATTGAACCAGCACCAGCTGAACTAAATAATATGAGATACAAATTTCAAACTCTGTAAAAAATTTAGTTTCCCACTCCCAGAACCAGAATAGGCCACACAACAGAAAAGCTAAAAAAAAAAAAAAAAAGGGAATAAAAAAGACTTCAGAATCAGCACAGTAGCACAATAAAATAAATCCTCTGCGGAATCACAATAAGATGAAAAAAGGCTATCCAATGTCAGAACGGTAGCCCAGGTTGAGACGGTCTGTATAGACTAGAAATCCTCATTTCCAGTAGCAACTTAGTAAACGACATCCAAAATAATTATTCGTCTTTTCTTATCGTAACTTCCAGCAGCAGCCGAAATGGGCTATCCCACCAAAATGGTACCAGGTGAGATGACAAGACAAGCTAGTCTTTTATACATAAATAGTTCAGACAACATGCATTAATAACAACATACTGATAGAAATAATTTAACTGTATTATTTTATATTTCTTCAATAGAAATAGTGATAAGAGAATGGATTTGAAAATATTCTCCTGAGTGTAGATGAGGACATTGGTCAAATAAAGTATATAGAATATGTATTTAAGTTACTTCACTATGAAAGCAGCCAATATTACAGCTAGACATGTTCTGAGTGACCTGCAGAGGTTAGAGGAGTTTAGTTCCCCACTCTAGTAACCAATCACATATAGATACTATACATGTCATTATATAGCTATATAGTTTGTATATACATTAGTTACATTTCTTTGCTCACGGCCTTCGCTGTCAGTCTGGGCACCCTTTCATCTAGATCTATTAGATATTTCTATGGAATTATTTTGGGTAAAAAGTGGGGGAGGAAGACTCATTTTGGCAGCATCTGAAAACAGGGATTCAAACTACAACAAAATGTTGTGCTTTGTATTTTTTACTGCTGTATTTGTAACTGCAACTGTAGGTACCCGCATTAGAATAGAGCAATAGACCATCATCGGATGAGCAGTTCCCTTTATCTGCAATATTTTACACATGTACAATTAGTAGCAGCCTATTAGATGCTATACCTCCACCAAAACTTTCTCACCAGTGATATCCTTATTTCATTGATTTTTGCCCATTGGCTTAAAATATTCTTGCAAATTGTAACATTGATTGGAAAAAAATTAAGATTTAAAAAAAAATCCACATTTTGGAAAGACACCAAATTGTTAAGTTTGCAAATTGGTGGTATGTGAGTGAGTTTTGGTGGGCTTGGGGCTGTATATCTGGTAGAACTGGTGGTGGTTGTGTTAGTAGTGTGTTGGTGTACTGGCTGCGTTTCACTCATGTCGTTCCTCCCCCCACCTTGCCCGTTGGCTCGGTCAGTGGTGACATCTGGGGGTGTTCTTTCAGTCATGAACAGCTATGGCCAGTCCTACGGCCCTCCCACATCACCGGCCAACTCCCGCGGCTTCCCACCAGCCAACAGCCCAGGTGCGCTCGATATGTACAACTCCAGCCAGGATAACATAGGTTACGTCCAGGCTGCTTCCCCACAGCCATCCGGCTTCGCCAGTATTGTAAGTACCATCCCATAATAATACTCATCATAGTAACATACCTAGCAACTACACCACACTCCCTCCCCTCAAACAACATGAACAAAATCTTTTTGTCTCGTAGAATAAAAAGCCTTACTGTTTATGATAGTATCAAAATTGCATTCCTTTGAAATGTGTATGTGTGTGGCCATCACATGCTCATTGATAATCCAAAGTGAGTTTGAGATATTTGTCAGAAATTCTGTACTTTTTTTTGTTTGAACCGAATTGGCATTGGTTTTGCTTTAGGAAAAACAAAGCTTACTGACACCCTTACTCAAATCACAAGAAAACGCTTTGTTTGTTTTTGAAGGTTTTTCGGGGGACGGTTATTAATTTGATTAATAATCGGCCTAGCCCGAAACCTTATTTGTTGGTCTGGCTATTTGTGTTGATTGTTGTCCCACCAGAAGCACCTAGTTCTGAGACAGCCCTGTAGGTGGAGTAGTGGTGTACCTACACTTAGTTTGTGCTGTGAGACCTAACTTACTTCCTGTTCCCAAACGTCATAAGCCGTAGCTTCTACCAATAACATACGTATTATTATTTATATGCAAATTGATGATAATAATTCTACCTGTTGGTCTCACACCATTTTAATACTATCAGTATAACCAATAAACCAGTACCAATATTGTAATAGCACCTCCATAGTCGGGTGGCTATCCCCAGCCTCTTGCGATTCAATGCTTCCTGTTTCAGTGTTCAACCTTAAAAGGCTTTTTATGATTTACATTTTGAAAACTAAACTTAAAACAACTAAATTTGTGTGTGCATCTTGGCCTGATGTTTAAATTCCAGAGTTCTCACACATACAAAGTTGCTGCCACTTGTTGTGGTGTTTCGCTCCACTTATTAATACAAAGCGAAGCATTTCACCAGTCTCAATTCAAGTTTTATCTAAAGCGATATATTCTGAAAGTTGTAGTCGTGGTGTGGGGGTTGATACGGTTGGCTGTAGTTGGGTGTGGTGTTGTGTGTTGATGTAGGTGATTGTAGTCCATGCATCCAGCCCTCACCAGACACTTCACACTCAACTAGTGCATGCTCAAGGAATTCCATATTTAGGCTTGTGTGGTTTGTCAAAATTGTGTTTCGGTGTTGGAAAACCTGTCCCACAAAATAACTGGTCGCTTGTGGGCAAGCTGGCTATGAGACCGATGTTACTCGTTAGCAATCTGCCAGCGCACTTGTGTGTTTATAGTTATAACTCAGACAGCGCCACGATACCATGTACTTATGGTACCGGTAAGCTGTGTCCACTGGCCAATGTCATGAATTACAAGCTTGACAAGTAACTATGTTCTGCAGAATGCCAAGAAAGACCAGTTAAGGTGGGTCAATACCTTGGTGTAAAAGTAGCTAGATTTCCATGAGGTTTTCGCCATAAGACCATAATAGCATACACTTTCCAACAAAGCTGAGAAAATAGGAGGGTCCCGAGCTGTTTTCTGAGATATTCAAGCCTTAAGTCAGTGTTTCATATAATAGGAGTATATAGTGTTTTGCCACATATGTACATAAAATAGTATTGAAAAGTAGCTAAATATGTATATAACTCTCACAGGATCTAGGTTTTGATGTCTTCTCTCTAGAGAGTCCCTTTTGAACATATGGTCCCGGGCATATTTCTATAGTTTTTGTCCATTGAAAAAAATAAGTTGAAAGGAAATAGAAATATACTAAGGGCTAGTTATGTATGACTTATGAAAGAGAGCCACCACTACAGACTTGATAGCACAGTGGCAGAATGCATGCCTTCATATCCAAAGGTTGATGGTTCTCGCCCCGGTCAGGGAACATCTTTGTCCATTTTAGGACAATCTAATATAACTTGTTCTAACATTAGACAAAGGTCCCCTGGTGATCTATGGTCAAACTAGAGAATGTACCTGCGCAGAAAACTGCGCAGTGAACGAAAATGGCATCATATTGACCCACCTTAAAACGAGATTTTTTTGAGGGGAATGGGGGGGGGGGGTAATAGAGAAATTTCATTTCTTTTTCTAGACTAAACTGCAAGAATGCTAGACCCACCTATTCATAGAGGGTTTCCCACAACGCGAGCGACCTCTGGTATGTGGCAGCAACAAATCATTATAAAAATCTCAAATCCAAAATTCAACATAAATATCAGCCAAGAAGCCGCAACTTAGAAATATTATAAAGGACCTGAAATATTTTGATAACACGGCAGGAGGCGTGGGATTGCTGACCGGCTGGTGGGGCATCGTCCAGACTGTTGATATGCTAGCCTTTTTGTCATTCGTCACCTGTGTTTCTTGAACATGACCCAAACCTGTGCAATTTTTCCATTACCATCTTAGCGATCTGCACCGGGTGTTTTCGGGTGTTTCCCTGATTCAAACCTAGAGGATTATCAGTCATACTCTGCAATGAATGTACGTATCTCACTATGCATGTATAATACACTTATTAACCCACCAATGTCATAGAGCATATACCTATATGTATATATATATATTGATAGATATATATGTAGATATATATGATAAGAAGCCATTCCTATTGTGTTGAACCTACCTACCGTATAGACTACATCCCTGTATCCTTTGTACTGCAAGCACAGGGGCGGTCAGGTCTGGGGCGATAAGAAATGAGAAGAGTCTTTATTGGCATTCCTGTGATTGTCCACCAAGTATAAGGTGTTAACAGCACCTCTATGGACCCAACTAACACCATATATGGAGATAATGCATGCACTGTTTTAGTTGATTTGCATAAATGTAATTTGCATGATTTGTGGTAACTGTGTTGCCCACTGTAAGACTAATTGTGACAGTATGATTATATCACTTTCATCTCAAGTAGTATTCTTCCAGTCAGTATGGTAGTCAGTGGGAAGATGATCTACATGATTAATTCCCATTCCTAGCACTAATAGTTTGTTATATTTACAAATATTTACAGTTCAAAGCAAACCCGATTTAATGCTGTCAGCTTTTAATTTACGACACGCTCTCATTCCTGTTCTAGGCAATGCTCTGTCTTCTTCCTCTTAACGTTATTCGGTTATAAGCACCTGTTGTACCCATTACCTCCCCACGCCGCAGAATTCCATAGCTCACTATTTACAGTTCTAACATCACTCACTGCCCTCCATAATGACCCCCTCCCTGTCCTGATAAAAAAATAAATATGACAAAATTATTTCCAAAAGAGAAAAGACAACAAGTAGGAGGAGATGGAGCGTTGCCCCTTTTAACCAGGCTTCTTCCATGTTGATAAGCCGGGCAGAGTACTGAGCATGTGTCACTGTCTGTGATTGGTTGATTAAAATGTGTGGCTGTTTGTGATTGGTTCCCTGCAGGGTACGTTGATTCCCACGGCTTTCCAAAACGGCTTCCACTGAGCGCCTGTCCCCGTGTGACAAACGCCATTTGCGAGGTACTGGTTCCGCCTTTTATATTCACTCCCTGTCCAAGTTGTTAGAAAAATGAATGTCATCCCATTTGGCCTAAAACCACCTTCTCAATCAGATCAACTAGCCCCTTCATCTGATTGTGCCTACCCTAAAATTAAATGATACTTATGTATAGCTTTATGATACCTAGTATGAAAAGGTTTCACAAGAAGGGGACAAGAGTGAACACACCTACACCCCTGTATATTAACTGGCTAACCATCAGCACAGTATTCACAGAACCTTTCCCCTTCCTGCAAATCATTGCACCACCAACCTTGCTTGCTGTTGAAAAAGTGTCCATTTATATGATGTGTCACTGTACTAAACATAAATTTAACTCGTTTGTACCTTAGGCATACATATATGTAGATTCACTCTTCCTTACCTATCGCCGTAGTAGTTTGTACTTAGATGTCTTCTCCATCATTGGACATTGCTAAGTGTATAATTATTAGGCCGTTTGCAAGTTGCATGCTTTCTGACTCACCCAATAACTATATAGGGACGCAAGAGTTTGTCTAAGTATCCTGTCATCCGCGACTGAGGTTTACTTGGCGAAAGTCAACATAAACAACTGCCGCAATTGGATTACACCATAAGGGGTCTTTTACTTGAGAATTTCAAGGGGGGAAAGGCAACAACATGCTAATTTCAAATTACCTAGGTCCACTTCCACATATGATGTGAGAATGAGAAAAGCCAGTTTAGTTTGCTATAGCAGTGCTGACTGACTAACAGGGCTAGAAACTTCATTTAAAAAAAATCATGTTCTCTGACCGACAGCAAGGAGGGTTGGTTGCCTGAAGGTGACAGATTAGTATAATGCAACATTGCCTATATATAGGATAAAGTATCTGTGAGCCAGGGTATGTTAATATAACTGTGATAGACTGCGCGGCGACATTGTGCAGCTTTGACGATGGTGATATTTACCTACCCTGGCTCATACCGTCTTTATCTGGACTTACTGTAAGCGTACATATTTTCGCGTGTATTTAAATTCGAGATTTTTGGAATATGGTAGTAGTATGACTATATTGGATAAATTTTCACTCCACATATAATCGCGAAAATGTGCACAGCGTGAAAATATCTACGTTTACAGTATACCATAGTGTATGTAGTCTACAGAAGGGGTGAATTCTAGTGCCATTTATGGTACAAGTAGCCTTACCTGAGATTGTACTCCTGTCCCAAATCTAACTAACGGCTGGTTTGTTTGTTCTTTCATTGTGCAGGGATTCATGAGTAGATAGAGCGAGGCGAGGAGAAACAAAGGGAACAAGTGTGTGGAGTTTCTACTTTGTAGGACGCTGGTCTAGTCCTGGCCTCGGATAACGTCATAAAAGCAAAGCACAAATGGGCTTCGACATCAAGGCATTGTGGCAAAGGCCAGATAATGTCTCCGACAAATCTTCGAAAAAATTAGAGCGGCAAGCGTAATACGACTGCCTCTAAGTCGTCCTCCATATATATACAGGGATATATATATATGTATATGTATATGTCCGTAAGAGACATTTTATAGGAATGCTTATTATCCAAGTTATATTATACAATGTATTTTAACTGTGGAACCAAACCTACATATTGACTGTCCCGTCACAGCATGTAAAGTCACTACTTGGAGTTATATCATGATAATGTGTTGCATCATTCTGTTTAAAACTGACAAACTTATTTTGATTTGTTTTATTTTATGAAAGTGTTGATCTTTGAACATTATATACTCCCCATGATATAAACAAAACAAAAAATGTGTGCGGAACGTCCCAAGATGATATATATATAACTGTGTACAGAGTCCTGTGGTAGATATAGTAACGTGTAGTAGATTGTGTAGTTCTCTTATATGGGCGAGATGACTTGACGTTGTCGCAAGCCCCAGCCCTATGGGCCAAAACGTATACATGTAGTCTAGTAGTACATAACCAGTGTAGTCATTGTAGGCTTTTTTCTTTTCTCTTATTTTTCTGTTTTGATTTTTTCTTTGGCCTGTTCCCAATTTTTTAGTTGATGACCAAAAACAACACAGTCTCATCACGGTTGCTCTATTTTTTTCATATCAGTATTTGTGGTAAATAGCAAAAATTCTCACCCTACTAAAATCTTCTACATACCTTATATATATATGAAAAGATGCTTTAGTTGAAGTTGCTCTTGGTCTCTACTCACCATTTGGCAGCCTGTTCACAGGGGAAAACCGCAGGGCGGGGGCACCCTCACCGTCTGAGCCATATGATGTCATATGACCTCACATCCTTTATACCTATGACCCTGATAACCTCATGACAAGAAGTGATCACCAGGTCCAAGTTTAATTAGGCTGTTGTAGCTAGGTTGTTACAGGAGGAATGGTGCAGAGACTATCGACCAAAAATACTAAACGTTGAACAAGTCATGTTAGCAGTTGGCAGGGTCCCTAAATCCTTTCAGGCATTGGGCGACGACAAGCAGGCCTATTTTTCAAGCCGCCTTGTACATGAGGGATAATGCACATACAGGATACGGGAAGTATCTGTATTGACTATTATTAGGTAGGATAACTTGTTACGAGCGGAGGGAAAGTCACTCCAATATAAGTTAAAACAAATGGATTGTAAAGCAATATGTCAACTATGTACATTTGGACTATTTACCCTGTTTGTGGTTATATATTTTATGTCAGCTGGAGTATTTACTACGTAATTAATTTGGGGCCACGCGCCGCCAGTACTTGTATTTATGGCCTTTGAAACCAATATATTGTTGCAGGCTTCTACTGATATTTATAAAATAGAGTAAAACCAAAGTAGGATTTTATACACAAAGGCACTCTCTGGCAGTGTTTTTAAAATTTAAATTTTACAGGAATGAATCATTGTGATTACTGACTACTACGATACGAAGCTAGCCGTTGCACCAGCCTTTACACTGGATTTAACAGTGCCAACGCTAGCGGTTTTAGATGCAGGCTTTTACTATTCTGTAGACACCAGTAGTGGTTTATTATCCTACAGACTAAGTTTAAAGGGAAGCCTTACACCTACCTACATGAGCAAGGCAGGAGACAGAGCTGCATTTGTCATTATTAGAAGAGATTTGAACCAAACGAAAGGCAATATTGTTGCTAAACTTTGTCTTTGTGTATGACGTCCAAACTTTTTAGCTTAGTTCGCACCATGTATAAAGTGTCACCCTTAGGCCCGACTTGCACAGGCTAGATAGAAAACAAAACCAACCTTGTCTCAGTACTTTAAGGTTTTACGTGCGCACACGCATCCATACACAAGTGTGCGCACATTAAGGTGACTATTTTGTACCTTAACTTATATTATATTTTTTTCCTTTTTTTTTGACAAACATCCTGTCTCATTACCCCGGCAGGCTACAATGCGGGTTCTTACCAAACCATTTGTTCTTACGAAGAAAAATACCTGTTTTTAATTTTGTAAAACAGGGACTGTGTTATTTTTTATTTTTCACTTATTGCTTTTTTCGTCTTCTGTATACTTGTTTGATTGGGCCTGCCCCATTGTACAGCTGGATATAGGCTACATGCGAAACAAAACAAAACTACCTGTAGTTGTTAGATACAGTAGTCTGTCGTAGTTCACTCGTCGTAGATAACTATGTGAATGTAGGTCAAAATGACAACATATCTGTTATGTACAATGCTCCATCAATGTTCTCTATCAGAGAGTGTGGTTTGTATATCAATCATTATGAAGGTGGAGACATATTGTAATAAATAATACTATGACATGATTGACGAAGACGTTGAAAATGATACCCATATCATGGACACATGTACCAAATGCCATGCACTATTTTACCAGCTTGTCCTGTGTATACATTGCCTGTTGTTTGCTGGCCGGCAGCAAGTGGAGTGGTAAAAAAGGAGTTGCCACTTGGTTGCACTGCGAGGGTCTGCGTATTATATAGGGCTCTACCAGCCCATCGCGTGTTAGTATATTAGCACTGTTAGCGTGCTCCTCGAACCGTTGTCACAATTAACTAGGGGAAAATGAATTAGCTTATGATGAGAGTAATTATGATAATGTTAATCGTCATCACATATAGGGCAGAGTGTGAATACTCTGTGTTGTGAAGATGGGGAGTCAGCAGTAAAAGATGAAAAAGACATTCGTTACCGACGTTATTATACTCTTTGAGGACCAAGTAGTAGAAAGTAATACAAAAAGAGTCGGGTGATTGTTGCCCTCACCCACACCCCGTTGTTGGTAGTCGCTGGCAGTGCCATCTAGTGTCAAACTGTGTCCGACTCCGTCTCTGCATGCATTGTCGACCGGCAGTACGGCAGGAACTATACCCCACAATGTGTAAAGATCTTTGTATATGTTTGATATCAGGTGGGCTGAACTCTGTACGAGTCAGACGAGCGTAGTATAGGTTGGGTAGAAGGCGCCTCCAAAGCCAGTCTCCAAAATACCAAGGCAAACATTCCTTGTACACTCACATATGATGATGATAATGATGATGACATAGAGGTCACAGCTAGATTGAAGACGATTTTAACCATGAGAGAATAAATTACAAATTTACTAGGAGAAATAGAAGAGCGCGAGAGAGTAAGTCAGTATAACGTGAGGATGTGAAAAGAGCGATGAAGAGCGAAGGCGAGAAGCAGTCGTCTGTTATGGCACCGCCCATGTTCAGGGCAGCGGTGCATGTAGTAGAAAAGTTATCAACGTCGTCGTACTGTTAATTGTCGTTTGTTTTCATACTTGATGATTGACCTGGGTATCTGAGAAGCAATTGAAGCAATCTTCCAAAATTTCAGTCACAACTGGGACTCCATTTTTCCATACTTGATGATGATGATGATTGTTAAATACGTCGCTCGTATCTGAGTGGATTGTTTGCTGGTTGATAAAGGGGTTCGTGTCAGATGCCACTCCTGTGGAGGTGTCAAGACGACCCGCGTTATATATACTTTGACTGTATACTATGAAATGATGGTGTAATAATAATATATATATATGTGCCAGTCGGTGGAAGCTTGGCCGCATGATAAACTATACATATGTAACAATAATAATAACTGATGTACCTAGTGGTGGTAGTTTTCAGAGAAACCTTCATTTACCTTCATCTACAACAATGTGCCAAAGCAATGTTAGTGTACAGAGCATTGGTGTGTAGGGGCAGGTGGCCCCAGAAATAGGCGAGTGCTAACGATGATGATGATATGTAAAGAAATGACCAACTACACACACCCCATGATAATACCAGTAATAAGTATGATTATTATGAGTACAAAAATAAGTAATTAAAAGCACAATAAATGCTACTACTACTACTACTATTACATCCACATCACTACTACTGCAGAGCAGAGCTCCCGATTGCAACGGCCATGGTAAAAATAAGGCCCCTTTTAATAACGGGTGTCTTGTAGAGCAGGTTAGAATGGTAGCCGCAGGGGCTGCCTCCATTACACTGTGAAGCAGGCTGCTGCCGCCTGCCCTCCTACTGTCTGAGGCCTCCTAACTGTGAGGCTGCCTACCCCCACCTCAGGCCTCCCTCAGGGGGGTGTCGGGTGAGGGGCGGGGTGCCTACCCCCACCTCAGGCCTCCCTCAGGGGGGTGTCGGGTGAGGGGCGGGGTGCCTACCCCCACCTCGGGCCTCCCTCAGGGGGGTGTCGGGTGAGGGGCGGGGCGCCTACCCCCACCTCAGGCCTCCCTCAGAGGGGTGTCGGGTGAGGGGCGGGGCGCCTACCCCCACCTCAGGCCTCCCTCAGGGGGGTGTTGGTGTGGGGGCGGGGTGCCTACCCCCACCTCGGGCCTCCCTCAGGGGGGTGTCGGGTGAGGGGCGGGGCGCCTACCCCCACCTCAGGCCTCCCTCAGGGGGGTGTTGGTGTGGGGCGGGGTGCCTACCCCCACCTCAGGCCTCCCTCAGGGGGGTGTCGGGTGAGGGGCGGGGCGCCTACCCCCACCTCAGGCCTCCCTCAGGGGGGTGTCGGGTGAGGGGCGGGGCGCCTACCCCCACCTCGGGCCTCCCTCAGGGGGGGTGTCCAGTGGGGGGTGGGTGTGGGCAGGGTGAGGCGGAGGAGGCAGGGGTCTGTAGTAGCAGTGTCCGTGGGGGTCAGCATCCAGCCATGTGTTGAGGCTGTGTCATACAGCAGCATTAATACAAAGTGTACAAAGGTAGCAGTCAAACCCGCGTCGTCGTCGTTAACGTCAGCGTCAGCGTTTAAACTGTACAAAGACTAGCCGCAGCATCGCCCCGGCGGCGTCGTCGGCGGGCGGCAGGTAGCAGCAGGGCCTGCCCACACTAACCACTGAGATATGTAGAAACTCTCCTCACACTACAATACAATACTACATTGTCCTCCATCCACAGTGACGTCTGTAGCCATGCTAGCCACCACACAGCAGAAGGATGATGCAGGTTGTATACTGACAACGAGCAACAACACTACTCTGACTCACATACTGGGTACTGTACCATGGTCTATGCAATGGTTGGACATCATAAAAATGTCAATATTTTTATCTCATTTTATGAGGTGTTTTCACACTGTTGTGGTCCAGACGAAGAATAATAAACATATTACTGTAATACTGTGCATCAACCCGACATATGAATAAAGAACCAATGTTTGAAAATGAAGCAAATAACTTGTTGTCCTGCTCTTCTATGTCTGATTGTTGATTAAACGGCTCTAGCATGTTAATTCTGAATATATATCACTTCATGAAAGTTGACATTTAAGCAAACTTTTGATTTCTTTAACTAACTCTTTAGGGGGCTTTAAGTTCACCAAATGCTATGTAAATTCACGTTCAGGTCATGGTATTTAAGCGGAGTGAAATATTCTTAAAGAGTGACTCTAAAGCAGTACAATCCTTGCTTAAATCTAACATTCATGTAGTCTCTAGCTATCCTCCAAGGCGGAGCAAATTGCATTCCAAAAATGGCCAATCTTTCCAAGGCAGGATAAGCCGATTTCAAATTTATCCGATACAAAGCAATGTCTATTCCAAACTCAAGATAAAGCAATGCTATTCAGATTCATCAAAGCTAAATCAAATAAATTGTATTGATTCAAGACATGAATTTGTCCAAATTTATCTAAACCTCAAATAAAAGAAAGTATAAATGTATTCATCTGTCAAATTGATTCTAATATTTTGGCCATGAATACGACCTAAGCTATCGAAATCGTGAAAGAATCATTACTCAATCAAGGCAGACCAGTTCTTGCAGAAGCTCTGACAAACACTTCTCGTAATAAAGATATGTGGAAAATAAAGATGTGTAAGCAAAGTAAAGTAAATAGACAGAGCTGCCCGCTAAAGTCACTGAGTCAGTGGTTAGTCCACGAGGGGTGCCTGGCCCGTACTGCACGCTGGCCTCAGTCCTAGTGCAGTACGGGACAGGCACCCCTCGTGGACTAACCACAGATGAGGTGACTTTAAAGTGAAGCTCTGTATTTATTTCAGGGTTTATCTATCTAAAATAGATATGAAGTCCATGTTTGATTACTTCCAGGATCTTTGTTTACTTCTGAGATGTTTATTACTGGACATCGATTCTCTGTCTCTTTGTAGCTCTATAGTGATCGATGCCCAGTTCTATACTTCAGACCAGTGGCTCATTTTGGCTGTTTTTTGCCTCACAGATTGCTCCTAGCGCAAAATCCTGACTAGGTGTCATTATATTCTCTATGCCAATGTGTTATATGAGGGTAGAAAACACTGGAACCTCAGTAAGAAAAAATCCTACTGAACAGTTTTTGAGAAAATTAGGGTTTTGTTGCCTTTTTTTGCTGTTTTTAGTACATTTCCTACATAAACCGTGAACGTCAGCATTTCTCAATTTTCAGGTATTCATAATTCGAATTTGACTTTTTTTTATTCACAGTAGGATTCCTGAGTATCAGGCCATTCTACACAGGGTGTTACTTTGAGAAAATATATATCATTTGATAGTGCATTTGGTCTCCAAAATAGAGGGAGTTTTGTCATAGTTTAATTGATTGTTGACAACCCAGTTAAGGGCTATTGGGTTCAGTTCAGTGCAAGTTGCAAAACAAGTGACTTGCACTTTTTAACTTGACCTCATGTCCACTATGTAGGTCTTCACTATGCATGGGTCAATCCAGAGTCCATCAATGGGATCACGCATGGAGGCAGATTCCGCAGCTTTTGGCGAGAAAAAAGTTCAAAATCTCCTAAAAGTGAAATTTGCTTAAAAACACCTGATTTGGCGAGAAAAAGTTCCAAATATCCAAAAAGTGAAATGTACCTTAAAAAACCCCTATTTGGAGAGAAAAACGTTCAAAATCTCCAAAAAGTGAAATTTGCCTAAAAACACCCTATTTGGCGAGAAAAAAGTTCAAAATCGCCAAAAAGTGAAATTTGCCTAAAAAAACCCTATTTGGCGAGAAAAAAGTTCAAAATTTGAAAAAAGTGAAATTTGCCTAAAAACACGTGATTTGGCGAGAAAAAAGTTCAAAATCGCAGAAAAGCGAAATTTGCCATAAAACACCCTATGACTAGCGTAAATGCAGACACTCATGACACAGACTCATGTGCACCCACACAGACATACACATAGGCATGAACATGGCCTTCTCCTTCATATAGCAACCTATGGCTTTCTACTTTGATGAGACTGAATATAGCTTTCTGGAGGACTCTGATACATGGATGTCAATGTCCAGTTTTAAATATATACCCATATAGTGCATTGGAGTGCTATAATGTTGGACTGCTGTATATTTTACTTCCATCGGCCGCCATTTTGAATTCCACAAAGGTCACATGACCCTCGGGAGTGTGCAATACGACCACAACGTGCAATATGCCCCAGGGTTATTAAAAGCTGACCTTACGCACGACCCTCCCATAGCTTTAGCCTTGATAGGTCATATTCACCATGAAATAATACCAAATATAACATGTCAATTCCCGATATCCAGCTATAAGAGATTTGTAAAAGTAAAAATCTATCATAGGCAAAGTCAATGCCGAATGATCAATGCAGCTACTCAAGACAAATTTTCCAATGATACTATGCAAGGAATAGTTTCACTTACAGGGCTGCGCAAAATCTCTCCAAATATACTTGTAGCAAAGTAAAGTCAATTTCACAACACGTTCATTATTCAATTTCAAACGTCAATCCACCATAACTATAAAACAGTAACTACTGGTAACTCAGATAGAACCACTTGTATCTAATGCACTTTCTTATTACAGTATTAGCCTCTATATTTAAGCACTTATCAACAAGGTACCCCAGCCCCCACAAGGGCAGTGCTTCCTCAAGACTTCATGACGATTGTTGTTGTTTGATTCCAAATCTATACTTAGTGAGGGCTGACTGTATAGCAAAGTTAAAGCCAGCTATTTGATAACTAATAAAGTTATACCAAGAGTTCTAGAGTAAAATGGACTCAATCATGAATGAGTCCAATACAGAGCAAGATGAATTAGATTATTGTAGAACCGAAACAAGTCATACCAAATATATTATAGTAAAGCAAAGTCAATTCGAGATTATATTGACGAGGAAAAAAGTATAGTCCTAGTGATGGTTTTGGCCATGAATATAAAAGGCGAAATATAGTGCCTAGAGATCAAGTATAAGCACCCTCTGTCAGCCTCGTCAACAGTTCACAGACCTACTGTAGACAGACTGTGTCAGCCTCACCAACAGTTCACAGACCTACTGTAGCCAGCCTCTATCAGCCTCACCAACAGCTTACAGACCTACTGCAGGCAGCCTGTGTCAGCCTCACCAACAGCTCACAGACCTACTGTATGCAGCCTCTGTCAGCCTCACCAACAGTTCACAGACCTACTGTAGGCAGCCTGTATCAGCCTCACCTGCAGCTCACATACCTACTGTAGGCAGCCTGTGTCAGCCTCACCAGCAGCTCACAGACCTACTACAGGCAGCCTCTGTCTGCCTCACCAACAGCTCACACACCTACTGTAGGCAGCCTGTGTCAGCCTCACCTGCAGCTCACAGACCTACTTTAGGCAGCCTGTATCAGCCTCACCAACAGCTCACAGACCTACTGTAGGCAGCCTCTATCAGCCTCACCAACAGCTCACAGACCTACTACAGGCAGCCTCTATCAGCTTCACCAACAGCTCACAGACCTACTACAGGCAGCCTCTATCAGCTTCACCAACAGCTCACAGACCTACTGTAGGCAGCCTCTATCAGCCTCACCAACAGCTCACAGACCTACTTTAGGCAGCCTCTGTCAGCCTCACCAGCAGCTCACAGACCTACTGTAGGCAGCCTCTGTCTGCCTCACCAGCAGCTCACAGACCTACTGCAGGCAGCCTCTGTCAGCCTCACCAACAGCTCACAGACCTACTGTAGGCAGCCTCTGTCAGCCTCACCAACAGCTCACAGACCTACTGTAGGCAGCCTCTGTCTGCCTCACCAACAGCTCACGGACCTACTGTAGCCAGCCTGTGTCAGCCTCACCAACAGCTCACAGACCTACTGTAGGCAGCCTCTGTCTGCCTCATCAACAGCTCACAGACCTACTGTAGGCAGCCTCTGTCTGCCTCACCAACAGCTCACAGACCTACTGTAGGCAGCCTGTGTCAGCCTCACCTGCAGCTCACAGACCTACTACAGGCAGCCTCTGTCAGCCTCACCTGCTGCTCACAGACCTACTGTAGGCAGCCTGTGTCAGCCTCACTAACAGCTCACACACCTACTGCAGGCAGCCTGTGTCAGCCTCACCAACAGCTCACACACCTACTGTAGGCAGCCTCTGTCAGCCTCACCAACAGCTCACAGACTTACTGCAGGCAGCCTCTGTCAGCCTCACCAACAGCTCACAGACCTACTGCAGGCAGCCTCTGTCAGCCTCACCAACAGCTCACAGACCTACTGTAGGCAGCCTGTGTCAGCCTCACCAACAGCTCACGGACCTACTGTAGGCAGCCTGTGTCAGCCTCACCTGCACTGCAGCTCACAGACCTACTTTAACCTGTTGTCACACACTTGTCTACTACTAGTGTCTGTTCTAGTTGCTGTAATATAGGTGCAGTACAGAGACGTCTGACTCAGTTATCACCTCCTTCATCGTGTGTATTCTTGGTAACACAAATTGAACTAATCCCCGCACATACTCTGAGAGCACTGTACCCTTAGATGGAGTAGTCTGGCGTCTCCTCACGTCTGATTGTGATGAGAATAACTTTGATTGGCCCCCAGCAGAGTGTCTAGAATGTAGTTACTATTGCTGCTGGTACACAGCTGTTATCATCAAAGGATGTTGTGTTACTGTCTGATTATTATTATAATTTTATAGTACGCAATCGTCCCTACAGGACGGTCTTCCGCGCACCAGTGTAGAAAGAAATCACACTTAAACTTTATCGCGAGTAAATCACCCGGGCTGCATTCATGTATCATGACGACCAAAATCATAATGCATTAATACAATATATGCTGACAGTCAAGTGTTATCCTGAACACATATCACACATGCATGCACCATATGTAAAATACTTGTCAAGTTTAATAAGATTCTTATCAATATTTCATGCAAACTGGAAAACAATGGGCAGGACCTTCACCACCCTGGGTGCCCGAAGGTCGATATGCAGAATGAAGGAGCGGTAAACATGTACTAAGTTGAGTTGAACCTGACCTATGTAAAGACTCAGCTGTCTTCATGAACTGCTCCCTAACACTAACAGTACCAACACAGAGAAAAGAAACAGCGTCAAAAGGGAGTCCAGCTTGCCTTCAGAATGACCCCCCTCTTTAGGGGAGTCCACATCGCTTCAGGGAGCCTATGTGACTCTCTGGCTGACCCAAGGGAGTCACGTAGCTCTCTGGGTCATATGACTCCCCCAAGTGACTCCCTTGGGTCAGCCAGAGAGTCACCTAGGCTCCATTAGGCGACCCTAAACAAGGGAGTCATTCTGGAGGCGACCTGCACTCCCCTTTGACGCTGTTTGTTCTTCCTGTGTGAACAGTAGCAGCACGGCCTGGGACGGGGCTGTCTGCGGTCAGACCCCCGCACCTGGATGGTGCCAGCTCGTGGGGAGACATTATAATAGTGCCTTAGCAAACATAGCCTGCGTATACTCGGGAGGATTTTAAGATATAAGGGGGTGCAGAGGGTCCCCCCCCCCAAGGTCGGAAAGTCACCGAAATTAAGGGGTCAAGTTCAAAAAGTCACTTTTTTGGACCCTCTAATGTATTGTCAATTTTGTTCAAAGGTCGCCAGGTCGCTTTTATTATTGCCTTAGGTCGAAAGTCGCCTCCAGAACAGCCCAGGTCGCCAGGTCGCTTTTGACCCATCTGAAGCCACATATAGGCATGTTGTTTGGTGCCAAATTAAAGCTGAGTCTGATTCTCGTACAAGCTACGGTATGCAGAATACGTTTGTCGAGGAACGACGGCAGGTTTGTCCGGACCAGTGTGTCGGCTGTGTGCCCCTCCTTCAGTCCTTAATTCTTAATTTCCTACTTGTAAAATCTATACCTTTCTCTGGATGTTTTTCTTTAAATAAAACTATTGTCTTGTCCATGCATGTGACCAACCCATAATCTGCATGCACCATCCAATAATTCTGACCTCTACGATCTCTCCCTTCAGGAGTCTATCAAGTCAGTATAGAAATACATTGTGTCATTTTTGCATTTTGACTTGCCATAAATGTTGCAGTTTAAAGTGATATGGTCCGATGATTAGGTCTCCAAAATCAATTCATATATTAGTTAAAAATGAATCAGAGCGTTCCCTATGGTCATACTCCATGTGCTAGCTATTTTATCTAATCTCATTCCCTAGGATTCAGCTTAGAATTCGACTAATTATCAGGTTATGGCTCAATTTACTAATTTTGGAGTGCACACTAGAATTCCTCCATTGAAAATACACGGTAAAATACTGTACTTGGGCCATGTATATTGAGTACAGTTGTTGTATTCATTGTAAGTATCATTGTAAGTATCAACCTCTTCTGTGATCCAATGGAATCCAATGAAATCGTATCAATACCTTTATATTTTTTGAGATTGCAGAATAAAAAGTTGTCAGATTGATTTGAATTGATTGCGCAGTTGTGGAATGACATTATTACCACCACACACCTTCTCTTTGAACACCTTTAGCTTTATTCTCGAAAGGATTCCATTGTGTTTTCCAATGTATGACATACACACGAGTGCTCCATCGTTGGTTTTTGTTACATTTGTAAAAAATATTATAATTGTTATTGAGAAAAAAAACACACATTTGTACAATAATTCTAAGTGGCCCTATCCCCAGACACCCTACCATCAGAACTGTAATTATATTGCTATGAACTGCTTAAGTACACTTGACATGTAATTTTAACAAATATGGTTACTTAGTAGCTATGGTATGTGCCTAGCTTGGTGGTCACTGGTTTTGAAATAAATTGATCCATGTGTACTTCAATAGGTCTCTGGAATCAGGGCCCAGGGTACGGAATTTGGGTATGAGAGGTTGATTTGAGAGGTTGATTTATATTTTATTGATCTATTTAAGCACATAAAATATCATTTTTTCCAGGAATAATATAGAAATAATGGCTTTCCCTTTATACCTTTAGTACACTGAGAGAAGAGATGGAGTCAAATCTGGGTAAAGAGAGTCACATCGGGAGTCCCACAAGCTGGACTCTAACACGACTCTAACATGACTCCCATTCTCTGGGAGTCATAGCTCTATGACTCCATAGCCATAAATGCTATGGAGTCATCTCCATTTGACTCCTGTGGGACAGGAGTCACAGGCTGATGGACCCCATTGGGGGGAGTCACAGGTCATATGGGAGTCACAGCCTGTTGACTCCCATACATGCATAGTGTGCATCAGATATGCAACTAGGTGCACATAGAAAATATATGAAATCAAACCAATGTAAATAGAGTCAAGACAGAAGTCAGCAGAGTGATTTTCATTGAATTGGAGCCGAGGTCTTCACTTTTCTGATCATATTAGAGTCACAGAGTCAGTGCCAATTGACTCCCATAGGATGAGAGTCAACTCTTGACTCTCAAAATTGTATCTTCCATGTAACACTAGTTCCGAGTTCTTCCACTAGAGGCCCTCATGATATAATTTGTAGAGTTTTTTCCTCAGTACAGCACCTTTTATAATGCTTTTAAATCAACCCTATTTGTCTGATTCGGTCAGAACTGAGTAATACTCATATCAATAGTGGGAATGTTTGATGGACTAAAGAAATTTATTTTATTATGTGAAATAAACCAAAAGAAGGTACTGTAGAATCATAGACACCATTTCTGCGGGTAAACGTTTAGGCTAAAGCATTGCCACTGTTTCCTCTATCTATGGAATATAACCTTGATGACTGAGATCAAATAAATAATGGTGGGAAAGCTCAGAATCTTTCAATCTGATGGTTTCCTGTCATTTAATGATGAAGGCAGGAGTTCAATCAATTTGACTCCAATAAGAGTCAATTATAGAATGACACGATGTGCTGGCTAACTCTCCTTGATGTAGAGTCAAATCGTTTTGACTCTCTTGCAATGTATGGAGTCAAATCTGTTTGACTCTCTTTCATAGAGAGTCACATGAGTTTGACTCTGGTCAGAAGAGAGTCAGACCTGTCTGACTCTGATTTTGAATGGAGTCTGCTGTTTGAGTTTGACTCTCTTTGTTAAGGGAGTCAAATCCATTTGACTCCATAATTTTAGAGAGTCATTTAGAGAGTGATTATAGAGTCATCTGAGTGATAGCCCTGTGACTCCCAAGCGGGAGTCACTGTGACTCTATCACTTCTCTCTGTGTATCACATGGGAGGAAACGTGTTTTCCTTAATGTGTCATGCTATTAGAAAAGGTTTGGAGTTGAACACAACTAAAGTGTACAGATATTTCCAATAGCTTTTCTCTCATGGTCAGCCTCTCCCCGGCAGCAGCAGTACAACCTCAGCTACCACACCTACAGACCAATGTAGCAAGAAACGGTGACTTTTTCACAATAAAATTTCGTTTACGTTAGTACTAGCAGAATCCTCATAACATTGTCTGTAATGGCCATGTTTGCAAACATCTTATATCAGGAGATTCACAGGACAATTTTCTTTCAAAAAGGGCATATTAGAATGGGGAATTTTGAGGTTATCTTTATATATGTGTCAGTCAAGCATCAGAAATGTTCAAAAACTTATTAAAAAACTTTTCTGAAAAGTCACCATTTCCTGCTGCATTGGTCTCTACCTCACCTGCCTCACCTGCCGCCCCACCTGGCGGCTGAATTATGGCCTGATTGCGGAAGGCGCCTTTTTTCCTTGAGCAGCTCCTGGAGCAACTCTATACCGTGGGAACCAGGCGACCTGCACGCCCTCTGCCGCCGCATATAGCTGGTACTGCTGCTGGTACTGCCTGGGGGGGGGGGGGGGGACTCAGGGCTGACATGGCAGAGGTGTAGGAAGCAAACCTTTATTGGGGGGGGGGGGGGGGCATGGGGCCGACTCAAACCAGTTTTCAAGTGTTGGCTCTTGTGCGTGATGGCGCATATAGACACTTATATGTTGAAATTGTATAGAAATCTTATGTTTGAGCCCCCTTGAATTTTGATATGGGGCCCAAACCCCTGGGCCCCTTTTTCCCCTGCATTAAGGAAGTGAGGTTTGGGAATTATATATGTTATAGTATAGGACCCTAAAAAATTGTGGGGGCCCAAACATATTCAGGCCACCCATGCCCTGTCATTGGCGAGGGGGGGGGGGGCTGGCCCCGCCCCTTTTCCCATGCCACTGAATTGCTACCCACTGCCAAACTTTTATCCATATGTCCTTGAGTAATAATGAGATAATGGCATAAAGTACATTGGTCCCTGATATTACTATAGCTATTATTACTGAGGGGGTGGTTTGTGTCTAATGAATCTAGGGGCGGTCATCTACATTTTAGGGCGGTGGTGGTGGGGGTGCCCCTGTTTTTATATGGGCGGTAGTTTAGCAGTCAACAGTCATAAGAGTCAGTGCCCCCCCCCCCCTATGGGTGCTGCTATTGCTGCTAGGACGGTGAGGGAGGGGTCATTATAGTTAATACCAGAGTGTATAGGTTGCTGCAATTGGAGGGGTATATTCAACCCCTTTGAAGGGAGGGAGGAGGGGGCAAAACTAGTTAACCCCTATTTCAGCGAGGAAGATAGCGCACTATTACACTTTAGAGAGAAGGGGGTGGGAGGCCCTTTCAGTTTCAGTGTCTTTCTGGGCAGGGAGGGGGTGGGGGGAACTCCAGGGAATTCTCTGTACCTTCAGGTAAGAACCCCCCCCCCCTTGTTAATAATGACCAGTACCTTAGTATGAAATGGGGGGGGGGGGCAGGTAGGACAGGTAGGGCCTCACCTGGCGGCCTGCTGAGGGCGGCACACTGTAATCAGCTGGTGTAGAGGGTACAAGAACAGTACAGCCAGATACGGATCCAGGGGAAGGGGCGGCTGTTCTAGGTGGCTGGACCAGAATTGTTCTGGTTACGTTCCGCCACACCACAACTTTGCATTCCTAAAAGCTAAAAAGAGTAAATTGTATTGTTTTTCAACATTAAAAAAATGTTTGATACATTTTCTTTTCATGAAATAAACACCAAAAAAACGTTTTATCTGTTTAACATGGAGGATTATGTCACTTGGCTTCACCTCGTGAAACAACCCTCAGCCATTCTTATTAACCTTTGTCTAGCAAGATGCAGTAATTCTACCTTGTGAGACCTTTTGCTGAACCTGGTTCCTGACATGTCCAAAATCAGAGTTTTAGGGGGCATAGACTTTTGAATCAGTTGTATTTGAATATACCTCAGGTCACCTGCTTGGATCGGGGGAGTGGTTAGGACACTGGCAAACCAATCCAGGATTTATAAGTTCGGAACCATGCCAAGGCTACACGTTTTTTTCCTAGTTGGTCAAACATGATAATACTTGTAGTATTTACATAAGTAAAATTAATGATGTAACAATACAAAATCATTTTAGATTACACTACAAATACTTATATTGTGTAAAGGATCCTTACAACCTAATTGTAGACTATCACATCTTTTGACCTATCAAAAATACGTTTTAAAATTGTGTGTGAATGAAATAGCCATGACATGGATTTGAACTCATGACCCATTGATTGGTAGGCCAGAGTCCTAACCACTCCCCTAATCTGAACAGAGGAAATAAGGACCCACAATAGAGCCCTATAATTGGAAGGTTTATGGCCCCTAAAACTGCTAATGTGGAATACAGTCGGTCATCAAATTTGCAAAGCGCAAGGAGAAATGTCTTAGGAAGCTAATTTATTGGAGTCTCAATATAAAAGGGAAGTTGCCAGGCAACTGTCTGAGGAAGTGAGGGGTCCGATGTAGTGACTGCGGGAGGTATAGCTAGGGCTGACAGTACACACTCGTGACAGTGCAGGAGGAGGTGTGCAGGGGGAGTGGGCAGTACACTTCACTCAAAAAGTAAACTTGTCTCCAGACTCTTCCAAGTGATTGTCATAAAATAAACGAGTCAAAATTTCATCTAAGTGACAAGGAAGTGAGTCTTCTAGCTGGAGATAGAAGACCCACTTGGCATGTGCCAGCCCAAAACCTGACATTTGCCAGCTCTAAATTCTATTTGTGGGTTGGTAACCTGATAGGTTAGACAACTTTTGACTCGTTTATTTTATGACAGTCAAGTAGTATAGTATGTATCGGAACGGGACTATAGTTAAGTACTGTTTATTACTCAATCGACATGCAGCCAATCAGAGGCCTCCATTTGGTCACGTGACCGGAAGTGACCTACTTAGGGGATTAGTGGTGACGTCACGTGACCTAGTTAGCCAATCAGAGGCCGCCATTGGGTCACGTGACCGGAAGTGACCTACTTAGGGGATTAGCGGTGCATTCTGGGTAACCCTGCAGCCAATCAGAGGCCTCCATTGGGTGACCGGAAGTGACCTACTTAGGGGATGGTGCATTCTGGGTAACCTACTGACCTACTTAGGGGACCGGAAGTGACGTCACATGACCTAATGGCCAACCGGAAGTGACCTCATTGAGGATCACGTGACCGGAAGTGACCTGATTGATCACGTGACCGGAAGAAGAAGAAGAAGAAGAAGAAGAAGAAGAAGAAGTGACGTCACGCGACTTAATGAAGAGATGAGCGTCTTTAAGGGGTCACGGGCTTTAAAATGTGATATCTTTTTTTTTTGGAGGAGGAGGCGAGTCTCTTATTTTTTTTTGGTAAACTAATAAAAAACACCACGATATAAGTTTTTTTTTTCATTTTTTATTGTTTTACGAGCGACTGGAAGTGACTTATTGAACTAGTTAGAAGCGTTCTTTAGAGTGTATAAGGGGGAAGGAGGGGAAGGAGGGGAGGGGAGGGGGGGAGGGGGGCCCTTTTAACATGCATGGGGAGGGGGGCGCTTTTAGGATGCATGGGGCGAGTGGGGGAGGGGGGGAGGGGGGGGGGGGAGGGGGGCACTCTAGGGGGGGGCACTCTAAGGGGTGTGTTTGTCTCTTTTAAGAAAGAAAAAGATTTTCAATCGAGAGACACGCTTCTTCCTCTCGAGAGGAAGAAGCGTGTCTCTTCGTGTTTTTTTTTTGTTTATCACGGGCTGCGATGAGGTGATCAGCTGCGACTGGAGGAAGTGACACTTTAAGAGATCGCGCGTCTTAATTGTTATGATATATATATATATATTTTTTTTTTTTTTTTTTTTTTTTTTACTTACTAATAAAGAAGACGTATGAAAATAAAACACAACAATTCACATGTCCGTCGTTCTCGTTGTTTCTTGCTTGATAAAGTCAAGTAATATCGCGATGCCGAGGCCAAACTTTCCCATGTCCTCAGTCAACACTCGAAGGAGTTCAAAAGGCGTACCGCCGGCGCCGTCAGCTTCATCTTGCCACATTTTCAACACTCGGAAGGCCCACTCAGCGGGACTTCCTCCGTATTCGCATTCTTCAGCGATCTTATCTAACCTCTCAGGCGACAATTTTAAATGGTCCCCCACCTCTTTCCACCTGCTACCCAGACGTCTGCCGAGGGTGCCCAAGTGCTTATGCATCGCGCGCGAGTCGGGGTTTTCGAAATCCAACCTCTGTCTGTGGAGAAGGGCCATCCACTGAGCCAACAGTTCCATGCGTCTAATGCGGGTGAAGACGCGACCGAGCTCGCCCCATCTATGACGATGCGGGGTTTCACCCCACCACACTCGGAACATCGCCGTACACAGCTCCTCCGGTGTCTTGACACTGCGCTCTACTAGAGCATCCATACGGGCGGCGCTGACTTTTAAGCTACTGCCCAACTCTCTCTAACAGCCGCTCAACTCTTTACCTAGTTGACGAAGCAAGGCGTCGCTATAGGCTAACCGCCGCTGTCCTACCTGTCGGGTCTCCCCATCATCGGTCTGCTGCCTCGCGCCGCTTCTCACGTCGTCAAGCCGCATTAACTTTTTTTCAGGCGCACCGGGCGGTGAAGGCGAGCTTGAAAGTGGAATAGCTTGAGCCATCTCGTCTCGTCTTGGCGGCGGCGGCAGCGGCGGCGGCGGCGGCGGCGGCGGTGGCGGCGGTGGTGGTGGTGGCGGTGGTGGTGGTAGTAGCCGTTACTGGGGTCAGAGGCGATATGTTTTTTTTCCAACAGAAATGAGAGCTTTTTATACAGAGGGAGTTTAATCCCATTTCCAACAGCGCTCCAGCTGTCTAGCGCCCTGTCCGCATGACGCTTTTTCAGCCGCTCCGCTCCTTAAGAGCTTAGATGACGAGGGGGTGTGGCATCGCTATCCGTGGAGACCAGCTGAAAACGGTGTTTTTTCCTCACTCATAGCCTTAATACCTCCTACCCCCTACCTGAGGACGTCTCCCTCCCTCTGACATTCATTGTAACAAACGTCAGAGGTCAGGTGAAAATCGGATTTTTTTTCATGCACAGCCTTAGGCAGCTGTCACCCCTCCCTATTGAACTAGCCGGCCGCCCGCCCGCCTGGCCGGCCCGGTCTACTCACCACGGCAGGAGGTGGCGATTTTTGTCTTACACTTAAGTCGCTCACCACATGCACACGCCTCTACTCACAGACAGACACGTTCGTCTTAGGGGGGTCCTGCTTCACGCCACACGCCTCCTGTAGTTTTTTTTTGTATACACACTGTAAGCTCATCACCGTTACCGTTAATCCTTTATACAGCTAACGCGCGCTGAATGGCTGAACAGGGTGGTAAGCGGCTTAGCTCACCACAGTGGATCCCTCAAAAAGGGATCCAGCTGAAAACGTCATACCTTATGTCTTTGTGAATGGCCGCCGCCGGTCAGTCGACGGCAGGCAGCAACCGCTTAACCCTTTATACAGCTAATGCGCGTTGAATTGCTGAACAGGGTGGTAAGCGGCTTAGCTCATCATCACAGTCGATCTCTCAAAAGAGGGGGGGGAAAGGGATCCAGCTGAAAACGTCATGCCTTATGTCTTTTTGTTTCTCTTTGTGAATGGCCGCCGGCCAGCCGGCGGCAGCTGAACAGGGTCGGTAAGTAGCTTAGCTCTAGAAGCGAGAAGGCGTATATAAGGGGCTTGGAAACCTCCATTCACTCACTCATTCTTTTTTGCTGCTCTCTACAGTCACCACCATGAGCAAAAGACAACAGCTAGCGGCGTTCAAGAACAAGAAGACTACGCGGAACAGCGTTCGTTTAGCGTCAGTGCCTGCTCTTGCTACTGAACATGAGACTACCGCCGCAGCCGGTTGGTCTTATCACCCTCCTGCTGTAGCGAGCGCTCGCGGCAGTAGTAGTAGTAGTAGTAGCAGTAGCACTAGTAGTAGCAGTAGTAGTAGTAGTGGTAGTAGTACTAGTAGTACTACTGGTAGCAGTCGTCGTGCTAGCGACGTTGTTACACTCGCGACGGTACACGTTGCTGCTAAGCGCGCTGCCGCTGCTACCGCCGTCCCGCCTGCCGCTGCTGCTGCTGCTGCTGCTGCTGCTGCGCCTGCTACTGCTGCGCTTGCTACGGCTGCGCCTGCTGAGGCTGCTGCTGCGCCTGCTACTGTTGCGTCTGCTGCGGCTGCGCCTGCTGCGGCTGCTTCTGCTGCACCTGCTGCTACTGCTACTACTACTGACGACAACGCTCCTGGCACAGCGCAGTACTGGCAACCGGGTTTTTACCTCCCCACTACTGTTGATGACTTTGATGACCTGCCGCACGTTGCACAGCCCCTCTCCTCCACCACTACATCGACGGACGCCCTCGACGCCGCTCGCGCTGAGAGTTACAGCTATTCGGACACTCAGCCCCTGAACCGAGAAGAAGAGGAGGAGGAGGAGCAGCAACAGGGTGAGACAGAGAACGACGCTGACGACGAGGCGTACGAAGAACCCGAAGGGCAAGGGGTGAGCGGTACGTTTTTCGGCTTCCCTCTTCGACCTTTCGACCTCACTTCCTCCACTGCTAGCGCCCCCCCGTCCGGTCCGTGGCGACTGCCCTCACCGCCACCTTACGAGGGCGGCGGCGGCGCTTCATCTTCTACCGCTACACACAGCACGGACGGCGTGTGGCTGCGCTGTTCCAACAACGAGACCTCCGATACCACCAGCGCTGACGCTGCTCCTGCTATCGGTTCTGCTGCTGATTCAGCTCACGCTGATGGTGTTACTCATCCTGCGGGTGTGAAACGTTCTAAGGTGAGTTCCAGAACAACAAGGCCCACTAAGAAGAGAAAAATACAAGAAAAAGAAGGAGATGGACGAGAAGAAGCAGAGAAAACACTCGGGTTAGAGTTCTGCTTAGACGGAGCTTTGACGCTGGAGATCTGGGAGGACGTGGCTAGACTGTCTAGGAGGCCGCGCTACACAAAAGACGGCCAGGTGAAAGAGGCGTCTCTGACCAGAAGCAAGCGAGTGCACTTCACGGCCGACGCGCTGCGCGAGCTCATAGCACGCATCGCCGATATCCGCGCAGTGGTGCGCATACGCGACACAGCGGCCGCGCAAGGAAAACCTAATCACACCCCCTGGTTCGCAGTGCTGGATGAGGCGGGCGAAGTGTACGCAGCTGTGAGCTACTACAGCGGTAAGAACCTCGTCCACGTGCGCAAGTACGAAGGTCCTGACAAAAAACCCACCCAGCAGGGGGTGACGCTGTCCGCCAGAGCGCTCAAAGAGTTGGATGACAAAACAGAGATCATTCTGAAATATCTCGGCATAGATTCGGAATGAGAGACGCTCAACGCTCACGCGCGCACACACACACACAGCGTTTGACGTACGCTGTATGAGACAGACAGACAGACAGACAGACAGACGGATACACAGACAGCAGACAGAAAGATAGTTACATAGACGACAGATTGATAGATGGCTAGATAGATAGATAGATAGTTAGACGGCTAAGTAGTTGGTAACCGAGTGAAAAAAAACATGACACAGTACGTATGCGAAAAGTGTTTCAAAATGTTTAAAAGAGCGTACAACCACGAGAGACACGTAGAAAATTGTAGAGTAGTAGCTAAGTTTTGCCCTCTATGCGGCGAAGGGGATTGCCGAAAGAGCGCTTGTCGACGCGAATCTCTGGACGGGGTGACCGTCCCTCCGCGCATATGTGCTGTACCGAACGGGGAGGAAACGTTCACGGCGAATTGGCCTGCGATACAAACGGGCGTCAGGATGCACGGGACTCGCGTGAGTGTAACAAACTTCAGGCTACCAACCGGCGAGTTGAGTGACGCTGTAGATACTATGCGTCGCATTCACTTGACACAAAGATTCAGATACAAAGTGGGTTTCTCGGTAGGCTTACTGTTACAACACAGAGAAGACAAGAGCAAACTGCGCTACTTCCACGCCTCCCAGAACAACGCAACTCTCATACAACCGCTCCCTACTGTAACTAATTCAGAAACTTTGGAAGAGCTCCTCTCAAAGATGCAAAACACCGTCGCTTGCGAGGAGGTACGGAAACTTTGCGACGCTGACACCAAGTGGCACGTTCTTTTTCCTACCAATTTGAACATCTGCGTTTACATGGGACCGGGGGAATTCCCCATAGGCGGTAGGATCACTCAGGCCGGTCGAGTTGGAAAGAGAAGCGGCGTGTTAGATTTTCCCAACAAGGACAACCTCTGCATCTTCCGCTGCATTTCCTTTCACTTATACAACACCAGCAAGCGCGCTTCAGATTTGTTACGTCAGTTCTGTCCCGCTGCCACACCTGAATCCTTTCCGGGTCTGAACATCCGCGACTTACCCGCGTTAGAGAACTTGTTTGACGTACAAATAGCGGTTTACACCGCGTCGCGTCAAGTGCCGGGGCGGAAGTTGAGAAGACGCGTTACTCTGATCAGACCGCCTTCCAGAACTGTGGCCGCCCGAGGTAAAGTCAACCTACACCTGACGGCGAAAGGCGGTTTGCACGTCTCTCTCGTCACGGACTTCAACGCGTACGCGGGCATATACGAATGTTGCAAGTGTAAGGCGGCGTTCACCACCGAGTTCTTACTGAAGAGACACAGGAACCAGCTTTCCTCTTGCCGACAAGTCAAGTTGCGCTACGTAGGTGGCATCTACCAAAATTCGAGAACGATTTTCGAAGCGCTAGCAGACTTCTCCATTTTTCCCCCCGACGGACATTCCGGAATCTACCCTTACAAGATCGCCTTCGATTTCGAGGCTTTCTTCAGACCGTGCAAAGAACCGTCGACGGAGCACGTGTCCCTGCTGTGGGATCACGTCCCTTTGTCGGCTAGCGTCGCATCCGACTTTCCGGGGTGGGAGGGGCCCGTCTGCTTCGTCAGAGCGTCCGACGCAGATTCCGACCCCTTGTTGGACCGAGTTTTAAATCACATAAACGAGAACGCCAAAGCGATCGGGGAAGCTGTGCTAGAACTTTACCGACCGACGTTAGCGAAGTTAGATGCGGCGATAGGTGAAGCTCTCCTGCTGGAGGAGGCGACGTTCACCACCCCTTCTCCAGGCGGCTTCGCTGCGGCTCAGACCAGACACCCGTTAGTTCAACTGAAGAAGCGTCTTCTGAGATACATCCGTCAAGCTCCAGTGGTGGGCTTCAACTCGGGGCGTTACGACTTGAACCTGATCAAAATACGCCTTCACTCGTTCTTCGCCTCCGGAGACCGAAGAAACCAAGAATTCAGCGTCATAAAGAGAAGCAATCAATACTTGGCGGTTTACACACAGCACACGGTTTTCTTGGACGTAGTCAACTATTTGGCACCCGGTTACAACTACGCGACCTATTTGCGAGCTTTCACCAGGAACGAAGAGAAAGGTCACTTTCCTTACGAATGGATGACGTCTACCAGGAAACTGGCAAACAGAACGCTGCCGCCGAGATCGGCTTTCGACAGCGAGCTGACGGGCGTCAAAATGTCCGAATCCGACTACGCCGCATGTCAGAAAGTTTGGTCCGACGAGAAGATGCAAACTATGGAAGACTACTTGATCCACTACAACAACAAAGACGTGAAACCTTTCATAGAAGCTCTGAAAAATCACGCTAAATTTTTCCAAGATCGCGGCATCGACATGTTGAAAGACGGAGTTTCTCTCGCCGGTTTGACTTTACGCTTCCTCTTCCAAAACCTAGAAGACGCGTTCACCACGTTTCCCCAGTTCGACGCCGTCCTCCACGCTCTGATCAAAGAGAATCTAGTCGGCGGTCCTTCCATCATCTTCCATAGATTTCACGAGAAGGGCACCACGCGGATAAGGGAGCACAAGTACGGCGAAGAAGCGAGACCGTGCCAACACATCCTAGGACTAGACGCTAACTCTCTGTACTTGCGCTGCATGAGCGAAGCGCACTGCACGGGCTATTACGCGGTGAGACGGCCCGAGACCGAGTTCAAGCCCGAAATTAGGCAAAGAAACTCTCACAGCGCTTTGGAGTGGTTACGCTTCGTAGAGCACGACCGCGACGTGAAACTGCGCCACGCTTTGAACGGCGGCGAGATGGTTGTAGGCTGTCGGAGAATTCGCGTGGACGGGTTTCACGCGGCCTCTAATACGGTTTTCCAGTTTCACGGGTGTTGGTTCCACGCTCACGAGTGCATACCGTCGCACCGATATCAGTGCGCTTCACTGAGAGAGGAGAGACGCGACAGAACGACCAGAGTAAGCGCTTACTTGAAAGCGCTAGGTCACAAGCTGGTCGTCGTGTGGGAGTGCGAATGGCGAGAGATGAAGCGTCGAGATGAGCGGGTCAAGGCCTCCCAACAACGCTGGAAGGTTGACGCTTTGAAAGTGTCTCGAAACGCGATGAGCGAGAGCGACATCCTTTCCGCTGTGAAAGAGGAGAAAATGTTCGGTTTAGTTCAAGTGGACATCACTACGCCGCCTCACCTACGAGACTACTTCGAAGAAATGACCCCCGTTTTCAAGAACGCGACCGTTTCAAAATCGGACATAGGACCTCACATGTCAGACTTTGCGCAGGAAGAAAAGCTGTTGAACACGCCTCAGAGATGTCTGATAGGGAGTTACCACGGAAAAAATATTCTCTTGGGAACGCCGCTTCTCAAGTGGTATTTAGAGCACGGTTTGATAGTCACCAAAGTGCAGCTGGTGGTAGAATACCTACCTAAACGCTCCTTTGCCGGTTTCGCGGACGAAGTGACGGCGGCGCGAAGACGTGGCGACGTGAACGAGAACGAGAAAATTCTGTCAGACTGTTACAAGTTAATGGGAAACGCTACGTACGGTAAAACAATCTGCAACAAAGAAAAACACACGGCGGTGAGATACACTGACAGTCGGAAGTTCGAACTATTGGCCAATTCGTGGCGCTTCAAAAAGGCGTCCGAGTTGAGTTCCGATCTGTTTGAAGTCGAACTACAACCGAAAACGGTCAAGAACAACCTCCCTATTCAGATAGGGTTCATGGTATACCAGTACGCGAAGTTGAAAATGTTAGAGTTCACATACGACTTCTTGGATAGATTCGTCGATCGGCGCGATTATGCCCTTTGTCAAATGGACACCGACAGTCTTTACATGGCTCTCAGCGGTGCCACGTTGGATGACCTAGTGAAACCTCGCCTGAGAGAGACGTACTTCAGAGAGAAACGAAAGTGGCTTCCGACAGCGGTGTGCGACGAGCACTTAGAGCTTTTCGTGAAGACAAAAACGGAAAGAGTGCGAGAATGGTGTGCGCCGCCCGGCGGATGTTGTGAGAGACGGTACCTTCACGATCTGAGAACTTCGGGGCTCATGAAAGCGGAGTGGGAAGGTGACGGGATCCTAAGTCTCAACCCTAAGACTTACATTTGCTACGATCAAGTCAGCGACACCGGTGAAAGAAAATCCAAAAAATGGAGTGCAAAAGGCGTACAGAAGAAACAAAACCCCCAGGAACCAGACGCCTTCTTGGATGTTCTTCGCCAACGAAAAACTCTCATTGCTGTAAATAGAAATTTCAAAGTGGTGCGAAACAAAATGGTCACCTACACCATAGAGAAAGACGGCGTGCGCTACTTGTATTATAAGCGTCGCGTGCATTCTGACGGTGTGACAACGAGTCCTTTAGAGATATGAAAAAAAAAAAAAAAAAAAAATAAGCGTGTGCATCTTTTCAAAAATAGAGTGTTTATCAAGATTGAAAAAAAAATAAATAAAAAAAAATTAAAAGAAAATATTGTTGTGTTTTTATTATCATACAGCTTCTTTTACTAGTAAGTCGCGCAGTCTCTTAAAGCGTCACTCATGTGACGACGTCGCTTCCAGTCACGGGATCCTAAACAAAAAAAAAACTTCTTCTTCTTCCGGTCACGTGATCAATCAGGTCGCTTCCGGTTGGCCATTAAGTCGTGTGACGTCACTTCCGGTCACGTGACTCATCAGGTCACTTCCGATCACGTGATCCTAAATTAGGTCATATGACGTCACTTCCGGTCCCCTAAGTAGGTCAGTAGGTTACCCAGAATGCACCATCCCCTAAGTAGGTCACTTCCGGTCACCCAATGGAGGCCTCTGATTGGCTGCAGGGTTACCCAGAATGCACCGCTAATCCCCTAAGTAGGTCACTTCCGGTCACGTGACCAAATGGAGGCCTCTGATTGGCTAACTAGGTCACGTGACGTCACCACTAATCCCCTAAGTAGGTCACTTCCGGTCACGTGACCAAATGGAGGCCTCTGATTGGCTGCATGTCGATTGAGTAATAAACAGTACTTAACTATAGTCCCGTTCCGATACATACTATACTACTCAGTCACTTAGACGAGTCTGGAGACAAGTTTACCTTTTCAGTGTTACCTGTGCAGGGGGAGCACAGTGGCAGCACATACTTACCTGTAGCCCCCCATCCGCCCCCCCTCTCCCCGCCCCCCCCCCCTTGTACACTCACTGGATTGGTCTGGGTCAGGGCGGCACCCATTATAGATACCACAGCCATGCCTTTCTTCAAGATGTTGTTATTTTTCTTGATTAGAACGAGGTCCTGATACTAGTTCACCAAGGATGGAGGAAATATTTGTGTTTGCCAGTTTGTATGTAGCGTAATTAGATCTAAGATTCAAGAGATTCAAGATTCAAGATGTTTATTCAGACTAAATCACGGCTTTCACTGCGATTTTCAGAAGCTGAAGAACAGGGGAAAATATTTACATATGTAGTTTGACAATCTTGGAGTTTGTCCAATAGAGAAATTTAGACTTAATAGCGATTTATCAATAAAGTTTGTTTGTTCAAAATTAAACAAGTGGAGCTTTATGAGTGTTGGTGTACTCTTTTACAGTTAGATGAGACATACTAGATTGATTTATTAAGTTAATTCATGGCATTGATGATGCAATGTACCCTCATTTGTATATGAATAGATCAGGCTTATAATTATGTTTATGTTGAAGTAGACTCTTGAGCAGTGCCAGTGCACTGTACCATGGCCTTTCTCTGCTGATTATTTTTGGTTGTCATCTGTCCACGTCTTCTTGGGCCAGTTGTGTAACCATGTAGCCGAGTAGTTGATGCTCTAGCAGTGCTGGTGCACTGTACTTCTACAAGCTACAGCTACACTATTAGAGAGGAAGTGTAATTCAAACAGACGGTTTGGGGGTATGCCCTCCCCAGCAGATCATAACCAGTTCATTCTAATATAACTCTCTATGTGGTTGATTTGGGATCAATCAATATTGTTGTTATGACTGAGAATTCGTTATAACAGGTAATTTTAATGTAATTAACACAATCCCCTACAGTAATTGAGATATTTCCTAGACCAGAGAAGACCAAACTTTTCATGACAGTCAAACCAAAATGTGTTTGATAGATGCCCTTTGATTGGAATACATGCTTTTCACTTGATGATACATAGAAATTGAATATTACAAATGCCAAATTCTTAGGGAAAGGGCATATCAGCCATGTATAACTGTTGAATTCCTGTTCTATCTTTTGTGTATATGGTACATAGGCAGATCCCTATAGTAATTACATAGACAGTTGTACACACATATATATCTGTACTGGGGCGATAGGGGAGAAGACACTCATGGGGAAGCTCAACCAACTGTCTATCTTATTTCATGATGAATCCGGCAACTCTATTGATTTACCCAAGGAACGCTAAATCGCATTTATAACGGTAGCCTCGTTGGATAGACCGCCCAGTATATCACGATCTCTGAAATCATCGAATTACATGACTGCACATCCAGAAATGTGAGCGTCACTGTCGTCAAAACCGCCTAGTTCTGACTACAGACTACCATTTAACTTAAAATTGTTATTTTGATTGATGTAATTCACAATTATATGAGATTAAACCACAGGGCACTGACATAGTTAAATCACGAGGTTGAGAATACAGCATTGGCAGGATGCTTGCGTATTAAAACCATCTTGAAAATATCAGTCAAGTATACGGCATCAACCATAGATTTTAAGAGAGTGACATTCATCTTATTTTTTGGTAATTTGGAAGAGGGGAAAGTCATAACTTTGCTTTTGGAAACAAGTGTAGAAGTACACATTGCTCATGCCTGGAATTATCTACACGTCAAAGAAAAGAGACCGTGAAAGCATTTCCTACTTCAAATCATTAATGAAAATTAGATGAGCTTAAACTACCCCGAAAAATATCAGAATTTTAGGAAAACCTTTTCAATTATTCAAGTCAGAAAAATTACATTGGCAAAGTGCAGAAATAGTAACACAGCTGTTCATGTTTAAAATCTTAATTCATGATATTCCAAGTCCTTCCCTTCCCAACACAAGTGTACATACCGCCTGTCCTAGCCATCTTGCTCAAATACAAGAGATCTGGTACATATATTTAATGATTTTATGATGAAGTGAAAAGGGCTAGCATCAAACATCTGCAATGCAGACTGTTAGACTTGTCATTTATTTATTACAGTCAACCCTCACTTCCTCGAACATTTACTACATCGAATCCCTCACTTCCTCAGACAGTTGCTTGTCCTTATATGTTCCGATATATTTGGACTTAATTCCTCGAATAATTTGCTTCTTCAGTACATGGAAATCGGAATGTGATATTCATGTGGAATATTGTTACACAGTATTACTCAGCAAAAGCTATTTTGCTCTGGATATGTGATCCATGTGATCAATCGCTATAGAAACAAGTTCATCCACAGTGTACATAATACACAATATTATATATTTTATGAGAAATCAATAAAAGATCAATCAAGCTGTCATTCAAGCTCTCATACCTGGTTTTTATATGTGGGGAGAACCTCCCCATTGTCTGAGGTGCGAGCTGAGGCTCTCCCTGGTCACTGTAAACCACTGGGCCTGGAATCTGTAGTTAGCCAATCAAAGATGGCGGATGGAGAGCAAACAATGCTTAACAGATTTTGTCCTTTTGTAACGTAAATACTTGATATTCTTACATGGTAGTTGGTAGAATCTTGGTTTAAGTATATGGCTCAAACCTCTGACCTATGTTGTTTTGGCTATTTCTGGCCCTTTTCAGGCTTATAGCCCTACAGAATAACCAGTTTTGCACCAATCTTTTCAAAAATGTGGTATATGTGAGAAAACATCCCAACAATTTGGGATTTTTCTTTATTTTTGTGTATTGGCCCAATATTTTTCGTTTATAGGCCCTCCAAAGGCCCAAAAACCCTTAAAAATATCAAAAACCCTTTAAATGACATGTTTTACATGTCTCCCATGTCTACTAAGACAGTAACAGCCTCTCCCTAATATAATTTTCTATTAGGCCTATGGTATAGTCAATTGATTCACAACGATTTCACTAGATATGTACCGTATTTTTTTCTCCACAGCCATTTAAGTGTATATTGTCAGCAAAATTTTCAAATGTCCTTTCATTTTGATACCACTATACAGTAAATAAACAAGATCCAAACAGTATCCCTTGTACCCCAGATCGTGAGGTTACTATTGTGTCTTTTGCCAGAAAAAAGAAATTTTGAAAAAAATCAAATATTCCAGCCTCCAGGACCAAATGTGTATTGTGATACTTATTTTGGTCTCGGAGTCACCCTCTTATTTTAGTCTCGGAGTCACTCGCCTTGCTGATAATAGTAAAACCCACACAGAATTGTTAATATCCTATATATTTTAGTTATCTTTAAAGCCACTGCTTCCTATCCACCCCCTCTAATGCTCTAAACCAGAAATCTGATGATTCCACTAATTTAACCTACATTTATACAATATTTTATTTTGGTCTCGGAGTCACCCGGGTGACTCCGAGACCGAAATAAGGTGAAATAGCCGCTTTTTAGGCCAGTACTGTGCCAAGAAGGTTCAACGAAGGATCCTAATGGTCCATATTTCCTAAAGTATATACCATCAGGATATTGTAGAGTGATTTTGACAATTAATTAAACCATTTTGAGTGAACTAGGGTAAAATGAGAGTATGTTGTTAAAATTTTAATATTTTTGATAAATCTTCAATATTCATCGAGCTGTATCTCAAAAACTATTTTTCTGAGGGTATCCATTCTTGGTATGCCTTAAGATATATGTTGTCGCAGTTTGTAAACAAAGTTATTTGTTGCTGTTATGTACTTTAAGACATTATGTACATAATCACCTTATTTTGGTCTCGGAGTCACCCAAAAACGGACAATCGAGTTCGTGAGGCAATAAAAAATGAACCCCTAGGGTTAGAGATGTATCAAAAAGTGTTCCAAGGAGCCGAGATATATACCTTTCAATAATATGAACTTGTTTAAATATATTAAGAACTTTCTGATTTGTCCTTCCTCTATCCTAAAACAACATTAGTCAGGAGTTTGAGCCATATATGGTCATATAGGCAATTGCTGCCCTCATTAAATCAATGCAAATAGAGAAATCAGCCTGAAATAAAGATTGAAGACTAGGTTAAATCAGTTGGTGCGACTAGGCTAACTCAGTATGTAGTTAACCTAGTCATCCATATCATAACAACATTATTTCCTGCTCCCACAGACCATTATATCCCAAGACCATTAGAGCACTACATAACACATGGCCATTGCCACCAACACATAACTTTACAATGTTCAACTCCCTATAAATATGTGCAATCACCCGCTGTAGTTTTGCTTACAAAGACAACCATCCACCATCTTTGATTGGCTAACTACAGATTCCAGGCCCAGTGTTCCTACAGTGCTGTACCCCACAGGATGCCTCACACCTCACAGGTGTAGCCTTACCTGCCTCCTCATCCTCCTCCTTCTACATCCCAATAGACACCCCCCCCCCCCCCACACACACCTCCCTGTCAGACACCCGTCACACCAACCAATCAGGAACATGTGTCTACTGCTACTCACACAACAACTTCTTCCACTCAGTTCCTGTCCTGACTCATGCCACTGCAAGGTGAGGGTCCTGATAATTTGTTGTCATCTTGCTTCTGCAAAATGATCAGGTACATTGATGCTATTATCGCTATGGGGTAAGTAGTCCCTGCTGCAGGTCCCTGAGGCAGGAAAGTAGTCCCTGCTGCAGGTCCCTGAGGCAGGAAAGTAGTCCCTGCCGCAGGTCCCTGAGGCAGAAAAGTAGTCCCTACTGCAGGTCCCTGAGGCAGAAAAGTAGTCCCTGCTGCAGGTCCCTGAGGCAGAAAAGTAGTCCCTACTGCAGGTCCCTGAGGCAGAAAAGTAGTCCCTGCTGCAGGGTGCCTTAGGCAGGAAAGTAGTCCCTGTGGCAGGTCCCTTAGACAGAAAAGTAGTCCCTGCTGCAGGGTGCCTTAGGCAGAAAAGTAGTCCCTGCTGCAGGTCCCTTAGACAGGAAAGTAGTCCCTGCTGCAGGGTGCCTTAGGCAGGAAAGTAGTCCCTGTGGCAGGTCCCTTAGACAGGAAAGTAGTCCCTGCTGCAGGGTGCCTTAGACAGGAAAGTAGTCCCTGCTGCAGGTCCCTGAGGCAGGAAAGTAGTCCCTGTGGCAGGTCCCTGAGACAGGAAAGTAGTCCCTGCTGCAGGGTGCCTTAGCAGAAAAGTAGTCCCTGCTGCAGGTCCCTGAGACAGAAAAGTAGTCCCTGCTGCAGGTCCCTGAGACAGAAAAGTAGTCCCTGCTGCAGGTCCCTGAGACAGAAAAGTAGTCCCTGCTGCAGGGCCCTGAGACAGAAAAGTAGTCCCTGCCACAGGTAGCTGAGCTGGTCCCCCCACGGGCAATGGAATAATCGAAATAGATAAAACATGCCCAACATCTGTGATTGTACCAACCTTCTAAGGCAGGTATGATATATGAATATAGCCCAAGCAAATTGCTCTCCGCAGCGTAGGTACACTCACGCACCACAACAAAAGAAGGGTGTGATGCATCGAGCAACATGACTTGTGTGCATGATGTTTGCTACAAGACCTGACCTACCTCCTGCTGCCCCTGGTGGCAGATTACAGAACTACATCACTCCTGTAGCTACCCTTTATATACCACAGTAACGGGTCGCCCTGTGTAGGTCGCCATCTTGTACCCTCAGCATGTCGCTGGTTCCCGCACACTGACAATAAGTCTCCATAAGCAGTTAAGCTAGAGTGGAATTTAGCAGAAACCAGCGAAGATACCAGTTATAGGCTTTAATTCCCATGCTTGCCGCTGCCACTGCTTCCATGGCGCTGCAGTGCATGTACTAGAACCCTATGGAGTCAAGGGAAGTGTTGGAATACCTAAATGTGCACCAGATGCATGCGCCAAACAGCTCTTACCTTACTGGATATTTCATTTGCTTTTTTACTCATGACGTCATCAAGATATCCGACCAATCAGCTTGCATGTTTCATGTGTGATAAGTGGCATTGACCAATAGGGAGGCATGTAACATGTGCCCCAGTGACGTCATGCGGTGAATAAGACTTACTGTTTCAGTTTTACTACGCATTACACGCGCGCAGCCTGTCTGTGACCTAGACACAGCTTGACCTTGACCTTGACCTACCTCCCCTCCCCACCCACTACTGTAAATGTACATATTTTCGTGCATGTATATTTCCGCGGATTGACTACAAAGTGCAATTTCACGTGTATTTAGCTTCACGGATTTTTGAGTATGGTAGTACTATGCCTAGATACTGGATAGATATTCACTCTGTACATATTTTTGCGGATTTTAAAATCCGCGAAAAACCGCAAAAATATGTACAGCACAAAATATGATACATTTACAGTATGTAGCGAGCCCGGTGCCAATTACCTGTTCCATGTTCCGTGTAGGCTGAGCACATCCACAGCACCTCTCCTGTTTCTGCTCTTCTTTTTTTCCTATTCTTCCCTCTCTTTTTCTTCTTCTTTCTCTCTTAGGCCGCCCTTTCTTGCCTTACCCCCTGGTGTAGCTGATTTGTGGTTTGTGTCCCTTACTAAGTATTTAACCCGTACAGGCCCCACCCGACACCCGTAATTGACGACAAATCCCTCCGTAATGCCATCCTAGTTTACAAGGACTGCCAGCTATTTGAGTATCCCCCTTAGTTTGTTTATTTCTCTTCTCTTTCTTCCTGCCTTCCTTCTTTTTCCAGAAATTTCTCTCCTCTTTCTTGCCTCTCTTATTTCCTTTGTTCCCCGATTCTTCCATCCTCTGTTTATATCTTTTATCAAAACCCCTCTCTTTTCCTTTTATCTTTCTGCCTGCATGCCTTGTAAATAGCTTTCCTTCATCCTTTCTGTCCTCTCCTCTTCTACTTGAGAGGATGTACAGCTCTCCCCACTCACAACCCTTCATTCCTCGTAACTCTAAGTGGATCTACACAGGCTCGCTGCAAGGTTACCTAACTCATTTACCCTATCCTGCAACACCTAAACCAGACTCCTGCCACCACTAGGTAAGGGTCCTGCACCTACCCTTCTGCACTTAGACCCACCAGACTCCTACCACAAGTAGGTAAAGGTCCTGCCACCTCGTCATTCTCATAAGCTTTCATTTTTGATATAAAACATTTTAAGGATCTTTTTAGACATTAGTTTTGGAGATTCCCGTCCTAACCCCAAAAAAGGGTACTTGAAACAGCAGCAACAGTAACAGCAGCAACAGTAACAGTAACAGCAGCAGCAGTAACAGCAGTAACAGTAACAGCAGCAGCAGTAACAGCAGCAGCAGTAACAGCAGCAGCAGTAACAGTAGCAGCAGTAACAGCAGCAGCAGTAACAGCAGTAACAGCAGCAGCAGTAACAGCAGCAGCACTAACAGCAGCATCATTAACAGCAGCAGCAGTAACAGCAGCAGTAACAGTAGCAGCAGTAACAGCAGCAGCTGTAACAGCATCACCAGTAACAGCAGCAGTAACAACAGCAGCAGTAACAGCAGCAGTAACAGCAGTAGCAGAAGCAGCAGTAACAGCAGCAGCAGCAACAGCAGCAGCAGTAACAGCAGCAGCAGTAACAGCAGCAGCAACAGCAGCAGCAGTAACAGCAGCAGCAGTAACAGCAGCAGCAACAACAGCAGCAGCAACAGCAGCAGCAGCAGTAACAGCAGCAGCAGTAACAGCAGCAGCAACAGCAGCAGCAGTAACAGCAGCAGTAACAACAGCAGCGGTAACAGCAGCAGCAGTAACAGCAGCAGTAACAGCAGCAGCAGTAACAGCAGCAGCAACAGCAGCAGCAGTAACAGTAGCAGCAGTAACAGCAGCAGTTACAACAGCAGCGGTAACAACAGCAGCGGTAACAACAGCAGCAGTAACAGCAGCAGTAACAGCAGCAGTAACAGCAGCAGCAGCAGTAACAACAGCAGCAGTAACAGCAGCATCATTAACAGCAGCAGCAGTAACAGCAGCAGAAGTAACAGCAGCAGAAGTAACAGCAGCAGCTGTAACAGCATCACCAGTAACAGCAGCAGTAACAACAGCAGCAGTAACAGCAGCAGCACTAACAGCAGCAGCAGTAACAGCAGCAGCAGCAGCAGTAGCAGCAGCAGAAGCAGCAGTAACAGCAGCAGCAGTAACAGCAGCAGCAGCAGCAGTAACAGCAGCAGCAGTAACAGCAGCAGCAGTAACAGCAGCAGCAACAGCAGCATTAACAGCAGTAACAGCAGCAGTAACAACAGCAGCAGCAGTAACAGTAGCAGCAGTAACACCAGCAGCAGTAACAGCAGCATCATTAACAGCAGCAGTAACAGCAGCAGCAGTAACAGCAGTAACAGCAGTAACAGCAGTAACAGCAGCAGCAGTAACAGCAGCACTAACAGCAGCAGCAGTAACAGCAGCATCATTAACAGCAGCAGCAGTAACAGCAGCAGTAACAGCAGCAGCAGAAACAGCAGTAACAGCAGCAGCAGTAACAGCAGCAGCAGTAACAGCAGTAACAGCAGCAGCAGTAACAGCAGCAGCAGTAACAGCAGCAGCAGTAGCAGCAGCAGCACTAACAGCAGCAGCACTAACAGCAGCAGCAGTAACAGCAGCAGCAGTAACAGCAGTAACAGCAGTAACAGCAGCAGCAGAAACAGCAGTAACAGCAGCAGCAGTAACAGCAGCAGCAGTAACAGCAGTAACAGCAGCAGCACTAACAGCAGCAGCAGTAACAGCAGCATCATTAACAGCAGCAGCAGTAACAGCAGCAGTAACAGCAGCAGCAGAAACAGCAGCAGCAGTAACAGCAGCAGTAACAGCAGCAGCAGTAACAGCAGCAGCAGTAACAGCAGTAACAGCAGCAGCAGTAACAGCAGCAGCAGTAACAGCAGCAGCAGTAGCAGCAGCAGCACTAACAGCAGCAGCAGTAACAGCAGCAGCAGTAACAGCAGTAACAGCAGCAGCAGTAACAGCAGCAGCAGTAACAGCAGCAGCACTAACAGCAGCAGCACTAACAGCAGCAGCAGTAACAGCAGCAGCAGTAACAGCAGCAGTAACAGCAGCAGTAACAGCAGCAGCAGCAGCAGCAGTAACAGCAGCAGCACTAACAGCAGCTGTAACAGCAGCAGCAGTAGCAGCAGCAGCATCAGCAGCAGCAGTAACAGCAGCAGCAGTAACAGCAGCAGCAGTAACAGCAGCAGCAGTAACAGCAGCAGCAGTAGCAGCAGCAGCAGTAACAGCAGCTGCAGTAGTAACAGCAGCAGTAACAGCAGCAGCAGTAACAGCAGCAGTAACAGCAGCAGTAACAGCAGCAGTAACAGCAGCAGTAACAGCAGCAACAGCAGCTGTAGTGTGTAACCCTACCCCAGGTCCTTACTGGGGGGATCCACCTCCTACTTCTCACGGCCTACTGTACAGCACTAAGTACATAAACACACTTAGCATCCCCCCCCCCCCACACACACACAGAGGTCTGTCTTACAGCATGCTTATTTACTGTACACCCCCCTGACCCCTAGCTATAGCCCACGATCCGTAACTATAGCCAAAGTCTCAGGGCGGTTCCATGTTCTGATGAAATAGAACTCTATCGGGCCAATGGTGGAATGTAGTGACATTTCATAAAACAAATGAGAAGAGTGGCTTGGTTTGTGTAATAAATCATACTTCTAGTGGGTTATTTTTGTCTCCTTCTCCTGGACTCCACCAGCACCCTACATCAGGGTGGGGCCAGCATGTTAAAGGCTGTGTCTCACCAAATCGATCCAAGTTGAAGGTCTATGACAGGTCTATGTAGGTGTTTAAAATGAATGCTGCACTGGCGAGTTACTCGCCAGGGCTGCATTCATGCATCATGACGACCAAGGGCATGATACATTAAGGCATGATGCCGCCCTTACAGGGTTAAGACGGACCTATACGTGGCACCGGGGCATGTGGGCGGCAACGGTGTAGGAGGATGAAACATGGCTTTTTATATTAACGATTGATATTTCCTTTTTATATTGACTTACATTTTCTTGCTCCCTAACTTGATGTTTTACCGTTACTGTATTGGCCGTCCTATACCTACGTGTAGATGCTGGCTTTCCCACATTCCTGTGTACATCCCACTATAGGCGAGGCTCCCATCAAGCTATTGAGTTGTGGATGGTATTGGCTCCCTTTGTTACCTAATAACACCCATGGATGACACTTAATTGACCCCTAGTCTCTAAATATCATAATTTTGCAGTGTTGGGAACACATTTGAGTAAAATTTAGAATTTGAAGAAAAATCGGATATACCCACTTTGAAATAACGTGTTCTTGGGGTAAGCTAGGATGGGTATTTACCCTATGTACCTTGATATCTGAGGTAACAAGAAACACAAAGTGGAGTCTGTGACTGAAGTGCCCTTACACCCCATTCACTCCTCAGTCATCGAAGTCCCCACACTCCACTAGCGGCCACTAGACCAGGGTCGGCTTACCGACTGTATCTGTCTCCATGGTTACCCGTACAGCAGCCATGGTTACCGGCTTGTTTACTTTGCTCCTGTGTGTGTTTTATTTCCTGGTCTCTAAGTATCTCAGCTATGTGGGCTATGTGGCCTGTGTACGGCTGAAGTAGGAACTGCTACTCAACCCCCCCCCCCCCCACCTCCCCACCCCTCTCCTCCTCCTCCACTCATCACACTAAGCCCTCTCAGATTCCCGAGGGGGGGGGGTACTCAGATCTAAGATAACTACCCACCTCCAAACGCCCCACGGAAGCAGTAGCGGTGGATCTCAAAATTAGGGGGCAGTGACTCTTGGCACTCTCAAAAATAGGAGGCGGTAACTCTAGAGGAGGGGCAATTATTAGGGTGTAAATAAATGGTAAAATGTAAAGAGAACAATTATGATCCATGTCTACTCTGTTATTTACATCAGGAAATAAAGGATGTATTCTAGGAGTCCCCGAGAAAAGAGGGGCGGTGGCTGATCTGTAAGGAATCAGAGGGTGGTCACCTGCACTTAAGAGGGGCGGTGGTTTGACGGCCCCCATATTTGGGCGGGCGGTAGTTTGGCAGTTGGTGGTTACCACCATAGAGTAAGTACCCCCCCCCCCCGGACTCAGAAGCCAGGGTCAGCTTCCTTTTTGTCTCAGTATACAACATATGTATAGTAAACATGTAGAGGGATTGACAATCTGGTGATTAGATCAATATGATTGTATCAAGATCTCTGGAAACTTCCTCTAACACCAGTTTAGTATATCTCTAAGATGGAATCATTATCAAGATCACTATTTCATCTAGAAAGTTGGGAAACATTCTCGTAGACCATTTTATTATACCCCCTCTCTCCCTGTCTCTCCCCTACCCCTCCAGCTTCCCTCTGTCTCTCCTCCTGTCCCTGACTCTGTCCCTATACACTGGTTCAGTAGAGCAGGGCGTTGATGTGTAGAGCCGCCCCTTCACCAGTTGTTGTACAGTGTAAGCTGTAGACCTCTACATCCCTCCGTAGGTGGAGGCTCTGTTTGTTAAGTACTACATGGACATGGACTTGTTTCAGGCTGCAGGCACAGTTTTAGGGACCCTATACATCCACCCCTCCTCAGTGTTTCTTTAAAACAGTGAAATTAAGAATGTACATAGTTAAGAAAGCTTGTTTGTTTGTTTGTAATTCATTTATTTAATCTGCACATACAGTAGGGCCAGGCCCTGTTTATGTAATGCAGCTCATGTGCATGATTATCAGTGATGGATTTCATGATAAAAATACATTCAATTTCCTTAAGGGATTAATTAGAGTCTTTATATAGCGATATTAAAGAGAATAACTTAATTATCCAGATCCAAGATGTATATGGAACTAGGATGTTCTTTCATTACCTTGTTACATAATAAACCTGTATAGTAGGTTATAAATAAAGGATGATACGACAAGACAAGTCTTGCGTGAGCAAGCATTGACTTTGTACATATCTCCTTAAGGCAGGTGTTATTGCCCAGGCTGATGGAAATTGCCTATTATATTATAATCAGACGTCGATGTTGGTCCGACTGATTAATATTGGAAGATGTTATTCCAATAGGGAGTAAAATTTGAGAAATAAAGACATAATTACAATTTATAAGTAGAGAGAGAATCAGTGGGAGTGAGTGGGTATCCAAATACATGTATATATAGTACGACACAATAATCAAATTCGGGGGGGATTGAGTATGTCCTTGAACCTCTTCTTGTTCCACCTCTGGAATTTTTCTTTTTCTGTATAAGACCTAATGGGATTATCAAAAGAATTCCAGAGAGTAGATACCCTAAATTCATAACTTTTCCTGTAAAAGGGGTTCTTAGGCCTAATTATTTTTACCAGACGCTCGTCATGAGCCCTTGTCCTTATGTCTCTAATGTCCAAGTTATCAGCTTCTTGAGAGAAAGAAAAGGCCGCAGCGTTCATATGCATAATTCTTCTGTCTTCTAGCTTATTTACACTACACTTCTGCAGACAGGGCTCGACATGAAATTCTTCATTATTATAAGTAGTTTTGAGTCCCCTGTTAAAAGCATACTGTAAATTTTCCAAAATTAATTTTGGAGTAATATCATATAAAAGATCACCATAGTCAATGGTGGGTAAAATCATGCATGTAAGAACTTTGGCACTAGACTTTTCTGAAAGTTTTCTCCTTATTCTTCTCAAGAATCTGACCTTATAATTAACATTTCGGACAAGGCTCTTGGTATGAGCTTTAAAATTCAGGTTAGTATCAATCAGTATCCCCAAATATCTATATGTGAACGTCCTATTCAATATAGCACCACCAAGTGAAAGGGTAACCTTAGGCATTACTTTTAGGTTTGCCTCAGTCCCTAGGTGCATTACCTTAGTTTTTTTGGCATTTAATGATAGCTTATTGGCTTTACACCATCTATTAACCTCATTCAGCTCAGAATTAATAGTAGCTTCCACATTAAGAGTAAGGTTGTTATAAGGATAATACAAGACCGTATCGTCGGCATAATGCTGGCATTTTAACTTCTTCAGTGGGTAACCAAGGTCGTTGATATAAATAATAAACAGTAGTGGTCCTAAGACCGAACCCTGAGGTACTCCACAGGGGATTGGTAGGGTGTCTGATATCCTGCCATTTGCCTTAGTTGCTTGCACTCTATTTGTCAAGTAATTTTCTATTAAATTTCTTGCAGAAGGCCTAAAACCGATTTTCCCCAATTTATTTATTAATAGTAGGTGATTAATGGTGTCAAAGGCTTTCCGGAAGTCGAGGAAGATGGCCGATGTTCCCTTCTCATTGTTAGATTCCCTGTATATATTATTAGTGAATTTGATGAGGCTATTCATAGTTGATCTACCAGGCCTAAAACCATCTTGATTTTCAGTGAGAATTTTGTTATCATGGAGATGTTTCATTATTTGTTGATGTAGGATTTTTTCCATTAATTTAGATGGCAATGGCAGGATGGAGATGGGTCTCAGGTTATTCACATCAGAGGCATCACCCCCCTTTGGGAGAGGTTTCACCGTAGCAATTTTCCAGCTATCTGGAAAGGAGGCATTTCTTATGACTAGGTTAAAAATAAAAGTGATATGAGCAGGTAATGCAAGCATAGCAATTTTCAATACACTGGTTTTGACTAGCGGAACTCCTGAGGGTTTATTTGACTTAATTTTCTTAATTAATTTTAAAACTATGTTTTCTTCTGTTTCGTGAAAGACAAAAGAGGGTTCATATACAGGTGGATGGAAGGTCCAGGGCTCGTTCAGGTTTTTTGCAAGATTAGGACCTATGCTAGTAAAATATTCATTTATATAGTTGGCTGTATCCTCAGGGTTAATCGGTGTCTTATGTGTATGATGTATAAGATTAAAATATATATCAGCTTGCTTGGGGTTAGTAATATTGTTAAGGGCTTTCCAATACTCCTTTGGATTATTGACATTGTCATCCACTTGACGCTTATGCCAGGCTGCCTCAGCTTTTTTATTTTCCTGTTTGGATAAATTTTGGAGAAAATGTTTAATATTGTTATCATCTTGGGATTTGGTTTTATGGAAGCGCTTAATGGCTTCATTTTTATCTTTGATAAGGCTTATCAAATGAGCATCTAACCATGGCTTCTTTGCTTGACTGAAATTAAAGTGTTTAACCTTGCAGTTAATGTCTAAAATGTGCTGTATAGAGGCAATAAATAATTCCCAGGCGTCAGTGGCAGACTCACAAGTCCAAAAATTATTCCAATCTAAATTTTTTAATTTGTTGGTAAAATCCAGCTCGTCAAATAGCCTATAGCTCCTACCAGTGAAGCTTAATGGAACCTTGGGGATGGGAATATGTTTCCTCGTGACATGGATAAGTTCATGGTCACTTATGCCTCCCATTGATTTAACCCCTGTGTTAGCTATGTGATCTGAATTGGTTAGTATGAGGTCTATGATGGAGTCATTACCTTCCCTATTTGGATTATATCGAGTTATTTCTTTAACTAATTGTTTTACACCTAATCCTGCTGCTATATTGTTTAATTTGTCCTGATCAGGATTATTTCTTAAGTAATCAATATTAAAATCCCCTAGAATAAATATTTCCTTATATTTGTCAGAGTCAATATCATTAAAGGAGTTCTTTATAGTGTCCAGCGCACAGGTGATGTTTCCTTTAGGAGGAATATATACATTGGCAATGACAATCCTTCTCATATTGGGTTTTGAAATAACAGACCACATAATTTCGATGTCCTTATTACTAGCATTGTGTATAGACAGCTCATTACTTGAGGTGAGACCATCTTTAGTGTAGGTTAGTAGGCCTCCATGGTTAATATCTCCTGGATCCGGTATTTGCCTGTCTAACCTCTGAAGTGAATAACCCTTGATATATAAATGATTATTAGTTACACTTTCATCTAACCATGTTTCAGACAGAGTAATACAGTCAATATCAGAGTCAATAAAGCAATCATGTAGAGTGGACATATCATTAAAAATACTCCTGACATTAAAGTGACAGAAATGTAAGCCTTTTACCCCTTTAAGGCCTAGGTCAATAGACATTAAAGGCTTGTTGGGACATACCCACCCCGAGGTACATCAAATAAATAGGAATCCACTCACACCCCTCTCTACCTGCATATGATGTACATACGATGGGTCTCATGCATCTAGTGCTGCCCATGTTGGCTGATGGTAATCTCATTGCCAGACTTAGGGGATTTGCAAAGAAAAATTAGGAATACGGGTTAATGCAATTAATAGACACAAAGTATATATTATATAATAATATTCTGTCAGGGAAACAGTTTTATAATCCTTATTAGTATAATACAGTGCCCAGCTTATAATATAACCAGAATTATTCACAATAGGAACAATTCGCTGGGAAAAAAAATACAGTTAGTAATTGATCAGGAGGTCATCACACAAGAGGCTATATCAGAAACCTCATATGTGAAATGTGAATACGTATATCTCACATACCATCGTATTATAATGCATACATAACTATATACTCAAATGTATGTCCAGGTACGTTCAATACATACATATACATACACATACACATATATCCACCTACACATATACTTATACAGGCTCATTTTTTTAACCATATGTATACATGAGAGCGTCAGAACCAGGAATGGATATGTGGTTTTATACTATGTAGTCAGTAGCGTCCAGACTGGACGTGCAGACGCGGAGTCTCATAAGGATAGCATTGAAATCAAGAACCAGCTGTTCCGTCTTGACGCTGTTAGGCCTTATGTAACAATGAATCAGATCTTTGGTCTAGAATTGGTAGGCTGTCCGCGCGGCTCCCGACTATTAGTTCACTGTATTATGGCTAAGTGTCAGACCAGTTGACTGTATATGTAGACATACCAGGAAAAAAGGTTTTATATGAGAGAGTCAATGTAATTAAATTGAAATATATGACATATATTTGAAGTGAAAAGTCTTTGAAATTAAGTTTAATTAGTATGGAGTTACTATATAAGCAGCACCGTATAAGCGCCCGCGTCTTTGTGCCCGACGCCCACGGTCTCCTATATAGCATACACCTACTTTATATTGTTTTTAATTTTATAACAGGATATGGCGTTGGTGGCGATGATTTTGGCCCATTCAAGTTTACTGTAGGAGTCAGGGTGAATACCATCAGGTATTTTTTTGTACTTGTGGACAACCTTGCCCTGTTTGACATCATGGATTGACTCGTTTATTTTTGGACCAGGGAAGCCTAATTCCCAGTTTAATCGAGTAATTACTTCATTGATTAGCGGTACTGCAGTGTTTATCACAAGCTGTTGAGCAGGGTAATCATGTAGGGCTGGCGTATATACTGATGGTGCGTGGGTGCTATTATAGCGAGCATAGTCTAGTCCTACCAGCTTGGCAAATGCCATGGGTTGATGTAGAGATGATACATGCTTCATGATTTTTTCAAATTTTCCAGTGATCACCTCCACCATGTTCCCCACCTCTGTGTATATAGGCGTAACAGTGGACTCATTATTACTCAGCCATTTGATTGTTGAAAGGTCGCATACACCTACAAGAATCACAAGCATGTCAACGGTTCTCATTTCTAATAATTCATCTATTCGAGGGATAGCTTGGTCACATGTTAGACCACCTTTTGGCTCCACACTAGCATGTATTAACCCTTCATAGCCTTTAGTACTTAGATGTCTATTTATCTTTTCCTGTAAAGACTTGCCTCTACTATCAGAAATTAAAAGAACCTCGTGCATTGTGAGGGTAATGTAAGGTGATACGACCTGTAGGCTGGTGTGACTTTAGTGGCGTTCTGCTATAGGTGATCCTGTTGGCTGAGCACGAGCTGGAGACTGGGGTGGTGTTGGAGTAGGAGTGCCTGTCGGTGGTGGTGCGGGTTGGTCGTCTTCTCCCTCCAGTGGCGGCATGGGTAGTGGTGCGTCCCCTCTCAGCTCACCTCTGATTTTAACCAATAGCTGTCCACATACATTCTTTCCAGGCCTGTCGTCAGTGCAGTTTTTCGCCCCTTCAGTTATGCTAAGACCTGACGCGAAGGTTAAGTCCGGGCCTGCCTCTGTGAGTGGGTGGTCAAGTGTGTTAAACAATTGCTGTTTGACGGGGTGTGTTGAAAACTTAGCCTTCTGGACGTTATATAACACAGTCTCTTGGTTTTCCAGCCATTTAGGAGTCTTGCTAAGGGCCTTTGTTATCTCCTTACAGGCGTACCCATCAGGGGCTAACATGACTCGCTCAGCAACAGGGATGGCATCACACAGGAGTGACATTTGGTGCATGTACGCTTCATGTGCCTATATCAATATATGTTTTTATCTCTATTTTGAAATACAAGATATACTATACTTAAGCATTGAAAGCACCTTATTTAAGGCCCCCACCCTTTGAATACAATGTGGCTGCATTCAATGTGCTAAGAAAAGGTCTTTCCTTCATTAAAAGGCTTCAAATAAAGAAACTAACCCAAATGCCAACTACATTGATACCGTGCGGGCTGGGGCATATCCCACTGCGGCTTTGTGAAATACATCAGATAGTGAGACATGGTATCAATGGACGTTGGCATTTGTCTATGTATTTCCTCAGAATGCATGATAATACAATAATATAAAACAAATTAAAACACAATACGACGCATTTACATAGTCCCATGACCCATACCACTAACAGTACTATAGTAGTACTATGTGGGGCTCTATACACTAAGTGTTCTATGTATAGGGCGGTGATCCTTGGCTGTGATCCTGTACAGCCCCCCCCCCCGGCCCCTGTTTGTTGCCCCCAGTGCTCCTGTTATTGATTGTACAACCTTTCACTTCACCTACAACTCCACCTGACAGCTCATCATATGTCTACCCTGGGCCGCTACCCCCCCCCCCCCCATACTCAGAACGCCCCCACCTTCTCAGCCCTACCCCTCCCTAGCTGTCAGTATCCACCCACTTCTTATTTAAGGGAGTGATCATTTTTAAACAATAGGGTGGGAGCAATTTCGACCTCTGTTGGAGGGTTCGATTTATTTTCATTTGTTTCGGGAAAAAAAGCGCGTGTGTTGCTTTGGAGCAAAGCCCCCCCCCCCCATCTGCGCGCCAATTTTTGACGCATAGCCCCCCTCCCCGTGCAACGATTTTTGACCCATAGAGGGGGGGGGGGGGTAAAAGATTTGGCGTGCAACGGCGAATAACTTTCACCCCCCTGTTGTTAAAAGATGATCACTCCCTTAACTAAATGTAATTATTCACAAAGCTCCCCCCCCCCACACACACATTCTATACCTGACACATCTCATGATGGTACTAGGGCAGGAGGAGGAACAAGCCTCACTCTCCAGTCGTCACACAGCCTCCAACTTAATACTACAACCCTACAGTACTGGCACAGAATGTGCATGGAGAGTAACCCCCCTGCGCAAACTAGGCCGATTCCGGACGCCCCCCGCGCACACACGTGACCCCATCTGTCACGTGACCTTGCTGCCAGCTGGGGGCGGGTTCCGCTTCCGGTCGGCGCCCCTGGGTAGGGGAGGCTCCAGCAGAGCGCGGCTCCATGGTGGGGTCTTACTCGCGTTCCCAAATCCTTCCAAAGGAAGGCTCTGGGGACAGCCAAATGACCTTGAACTTTGGATTTTGCTGGGTCTGGGCAACCCCTGCTGGTAGGCTGGAACCAGCGAATAGGAACAGGAAATGGAACCAAAATGTATGATAGTAGTTTTAGGTAGATTTACCATCAGCCTTTCTGGTTCCATTTCCTGTTCCTGTTCGCTGGTTCCAAGCTACCAGCAGGGGTTGCCCAGACCCAGCAAAATCCCAATATTTGGCAGCCTTCCTTCGGAAGGATTTGGGAACGAGAGTAGGTGGGGTCTGGGGCTGGTCTGGTGAGGAACAACCCTGTCTTAATGTCCTGTATACATGTGGTGTTATGTCCCGATGTAAACATGGTGTTAAATTTGTTGTTTGTGTTCACATTGTATTGGGCACTTTGACGCTGTGACCCATGACGTCACAATGTGACTGCTTAGTGACGTCACTACAACAATATGAAGCTCTAGTAATGTAACAATACGACTCTGACTTCCTACCAAGTCAGCATATGTGTTTTCACTTGGGCAAACTTATTTGCCCACCGTGGGTTTTGGTCCTTTTTGTCCAGGGCTACCAATAGGAGCCCAGATGGGTCAGCCCAGATTCAAAGTGCCCAGCCCTAACCCAGATTTAGCACACACTATAAAAATGCACAATAAATGGTAATTTCTGGAGGGAAATCACATGTCAGTATGTTTCGAAATAATAACAATGTATTAATGAAGAAAAACGATTTTGTAGGCTGACACATCTGGGCTCCCATTGGTAGCCCTGGACAAAAAGGACAATGACCCAGATATGGGCAAGCCCACCTGGCCCAAGTAAAACCCATATGGGCGCCAGGGACTTGGAAATGTCACAATAACACGTTGACTCCCTTGTGACGTCACAATAAGACTGCGACTCCCTAAAGATGTCAAAATAACACCGTGACTCCCTAGTGACATCACAATAACAGTGACTCCCTAGTGACGTCACAATAATACTGGGACTGCTTTCTGACGTCACAGTAACACTGTAATGTTACACCAATCTCCATAAGATGGTGCTGGCATGTCACAGTCCTAGTCCCGTACACCCCCTGGTGGTGCCGCCTGGTGGTGGGTGCCTCCACCTGGCGGCCGGGCGCGGTACCACAGGTGTGGTAGACGTGTGTGTGTGTGTGTGTGTGTGTGTGTGTGTGTGTGGGTGTGTGGGTGTGTGGGTGTGTGTGGGTGTGTGTGTGGGGGGGGGGGGGGCTCAGGGGGCAGCTTGTGGCTGCTGGAGGGCGTGGGAACGTACTCACCGGGAACAGGCTCACACAGAGAGCAGTTAGGGAGCAGCTCACGGCGTGCTGGTTACTCAATGTCAGCGTCTGCCACTGTAAGGGGTAGGGACTGACTCACAGGGGGAGCAGTTAGTGAGTGGTAGGGAGGGAGCAGTTAGTGAGTGGTAGGGAGGGAGCAGTTAGTGAGTGGTAGGGGAGCAGTTAGTGAGTGGTAAGGGGCAGTTAGTGAGTGGTAGGGGGGCAGTTAGTGAGTGGTAGGGGGCAGTTAGTGAGTGGTAGGGAGCAGTTAGTGAGTGGTAGGGGGCAGTTAGTGAGTGGTAGGGGCCAGTAAGTGAGTGGTTAGGGGCAGTTAGGGAGTGGTAGCGGAGCAGTTAGTGAGTGGTAGTTAGTGAGTTGTAGGGGAGCAGTTAGTGAGTGGTAGGGGGGCAGTAAGTGAGTGGTAGGGGGCAGTTAGTGAGTGGTAGGGGAGCAGTTAGTGAGTGGTAGGGAGCAGTTAGTTAGCGGTAGGGGGCAGTTACCGAGTGGTAGGGGAGCAGTTAGTGAATGGTAGGGGGCAGTAAGTGAGTGGTAGGGGGCAGTTAGTGAGTGGTAGGGGGCAGTTAGTGAGTGGTAGGGGGCAGTTAGTGAGTGGTAGGGGGCAGTTAGTGAGTGGTAGGGGGCAGTTAGTGAGTGGTAGGGGGCAGTTAGTGAGTGGTAGGGGGCAGTTAGGGAGTGGTAGGGAGCAGTTAGTGAGTGGTAGGGGGCAGTTAGTGAGTGGTAGGGGGGCAGTTAGTGAGTGGTAGTTAGTGAGTGGTAGGGAGCAGTTAGTGAGTGGTAGGGGGGGCAGTAAGTGAGTGGCAGGGAGCAGTTAGTGAGTGGTAGGGAGCAGTTAGTGAGTGGTAGGGGGCAGTTAGTGAGTGGTAGTTAGTGAGTGTTAGGGGGGCAGTTAGTGAGTGGTAGGGGGGGCAGTAAGTGAGTGGCAGGGAGCAGTTAGTGAGTGGTAGGGGGGTAGTAAGTGAGTGGTAGGGGGGCAGTTAGTGAGTGGTAGGGAGGAGTTAGTGAGTGGTAGGGGAGCAGTAAGTGAGTGGTAGGGGGCAGTAAGTGAGTGGTAAGGGGCAGTTAGTGAGTGGTAGGGGAGCAGTTAGTGAGTGGTAAGGGGCAGTTAGTGAGTGGTAGGGGAGCAGTTAGTGAGTGGTAGGCAGCAGTTAGTGAGTGGTAGGCAGCAGTTAGTGAGTGGTAGGGAGCAGTTAGTGAGTGGTAGGCAGCAGTTAGTGAGTGGTAGGGGGCAGTTAGTGAGTGGTAGGGGGCAGTTAGTGAGTGGTAGGGAGCAGTTAGTGAGTGGTAGGGGGCAGTTAGTGAGTGGTAGGGGGCAGTTAGTGAGTGGTAGGGAGCAGTTAGTGAGTGGTAGGGGAGCAGTTAGTGAGTGGTAAGGGGCAGTTAGTGAGTGGTAGGGGGGCAGTTAGTGAGTGGTAGGGGGCAGTTAGTTAGTGGTAGGGGGCAGTTACTGAGTGGTAGGGGAGCAGTTAGTGAGTGGTTAGGGGCAGTTAGGGAGTGGTAGCGGAGCAGTTAGTGAGTGGTAGTTAGTGAGTTGTAGGGGAGCAGTTAGTGAGTGGTAGGGGGGCAGTAAGTGAGTGGTAGGGGGCAGTTAGTGAGTGGTAGGGGAGCAGTTAGTGAGTGGTAGGGAGCAGTTAGTTAGCGGTAGGGGGCAGTTACCGAGTGGTAGGGGAGCAGTTAGTGAATGGTAGGGGGCAGTAAGTGAGTGGTAGGGGGCAGTTAGTGAGTGGTAGGGGGCAGTTAGTGAGTGGTAGGGGAGCAGTTAGTGAGTGGTAGGGGGCAGTTAGTGAGTGGTAGGGGGCAGTTAGTGAGTGGTAGGGGGCAGTTAGTGAGTGGTAGGGGGGCAGTTAGTGAGTGGTAGGGGGGCAGTTAGTGAGTGGTAGGGGGCAGTTAGTGAGTGGTAGGGGGCAGTTAGTGAGTGGTAGGGGGGCAGTTAGTGAGTGGTAGGGGGCAGTTAGTGAGTGGTAGGGGGGCAGTTAGTGAGTGGTAGGGGAGCAGTTAGTGAGTGGTAGGGGGCAGTTAGTGAGTGGTAGGGGAGCAGTTAGTGAGTGGTAGGGGGCAGTTAGTGAGTGGTAGGGGGCAGGTAGTGAGTGGTAGTTAGTGAGTGGTAGGGAGCAGTTAGTGAGTGGTAGGGGAGCAGTTAGTGAGTGGCAGTTAGTGAGTGGTAGGGGGCAGTTAGTGAGTGGTAGGGGGGCAGGTAGTGAGTGGTAGTTAGTGAGTGGTAGGGAGCAGTTAGTGAGTGGTAGGGAGCAGTTAGTGAGTGGCAGTTGGTGCACCCCATACAGGACGACTCTACCATTCAAGTAATGGTAGAAACACAAGCAGTTCTCCCGTATGGCCAATAGGTGAAAACTCTGTCTCATTCGGTTCAGACACTGTGATCTCCCATATGCCTATGGGTGAACAATAGTGTATCTATATTAACCCTCTTCCTCTCCCTTCCCTCCTCCTTCCCTCCTTCCCCTTCCTCCCTCCCTCTCCCTCTCTCCTTCTTTCTCTCCTTCCTCCCTCCCTCCTTCTCTCTCCCCTCTCCTCCTCATTGAGTTTTATCAAAATAGGTAGGGTAAATCTGAAACTTTTTTTGACCTTACGTTGTTCTACCATTTCTCGATGGTAAAAAAACAGAGTGTATCTATGTAAATATCTAACCATGTATTTCACCCTATGACTAATGGAAGAAATTTAAAATGTGATGTAACATTATTTGATTGTGTCGTTCTACCATCTCCCGATGCTAGAAAACAGGGTTTCTATATGTATATACTGAATCATGTATTTCACTGTATGATCTTTAGTAGAAATTAAGAATTTGACATAATAGACCTAGATAATGTCGTTCTACCATCCCTCAATGGTAGAAAAAAAGGGGTTCTCTATGTATGTACCTAACCATGTATTTCACCATATGACCCATGGTAGAAATTAAGAACTTGACATAATAAGCCTAGATAATGTTTTTCTTCCATCTTCTAATGGTAGAAAACAGTGTTTCTCTATTCATCTAGCCATGTATTTCACTGTATAACCTATGGTAGAAACCAAAAGTTTACATACTAGCACTAGACAATGTCGTTCTACCATCCCTCAATAGCAGAAAAAAAGGGTTCTCTACGTATGTACCTAACCATGTATTTCACCCTATGACCCATGGTAGAAATTAAGAACTTGACATAATAAGCCTAGATAATGTTTTTCTACCATCTTCTAATGGTAGAAAATAGTGTTTCTTTATTCATATATCTAACCATGTATTTCACTGTATAACCTATGGTAGAAACAAGAAGTTTACATACTAGCACTAGAACAGCTGTGTATATATGTACACCTGCCCCATCTCCCTCCCTCTCTCTCTCTCTCTCTCTCTCTCTCTCTCTCTCTCTCTCTCTCTCTCTCTCTCTCTCCCTCTCTCTCTCTCTCCCCCTCCCTCCCTCTCTCCCCCTTCCTTCCTTCCTTCCTTCCTTCCTTCCTTCTTTCCTTCCTTTCTTTCTCCCTTCCTTCTTTCCTGCCTTCCGACCATCTTTTATCTATGTCTTCGCTTTTCTCTCCTTGCTTCATTGCTTTGTGGCTTTATTGCTTCTTTCCCTCCTTCCTGCTTCTTTCCTTTCCTCTTCCTTTCCTTCCTTCTTTTCCTCCTTAATCCTTCCCTCTCCCCTCCCTATTACCCCTCCTTCCTTCCCTCTTTAATATTCTCCTGTCTTTCCCCCTGTCTCCCTTTCCAGTTTATCCTCCTTTCACTGTCCCTCTCCTTCTTTCCTTCCTTCCTTCCTTCCTTCCTTCCTTCCTTCCTTCCTTCCTTCCTTCCTTCCTGCCTTCTGACCATCTTCTATCTTTTCTTACTTCTTTTTCTGCTTCCTTCTTCACTTCCTTATTTACCCTTGGTCCCTCTTGTTGCCAACAAAGTGAGCTAGCAAGCTTTTTTTTTAAATTATGAATAGAAAAACAGGTTTTTTCCTCTCTCTATGTGTATACCTTACCAAGTATTTCACCCTATGACCTATGAAATTGACATACTGAGGCTAGATAATGTCGTTCTACCATCCTCCAATGGTAGAAAACAAGGTTTCCCTATGTATATACCTAACCATGTATTTCACCCTATGAGCTATGGTAGAAATGAAGAATCTGACATAATGAGCCTAAGCAATGTTGTTCTACCATCTTCTTTTGGTAGAAAACAGTGTTTCTCTATTTATATATCTAGCAGTGTATTTCACCCATGACCTATGGTAGAAACAAAGCAGTTGACATTCTAGCGCTAAAAAATGTTGTTCTGCCTCTCTCAATGGTAAATAAAGGGGGTTCTCTCTGTATGTACCTAACCATGTATTTTACCCTATGACCTATGGTAGAAATTAGAAATTTTACATAATAAGCTATATAAAGTTGTTCTAACATCTTTTTATGGCAGAACACAGTGTTTCTCTATTTATATATCTAGCTGTGTATTTCACTGTATGACCTATGGTCGAAACAAAGCAGTTGATAAAAGCCCTGCTAGCACTAGACAATGTCGTTCTACCATCTCTCAATGGTAGAAAAATGGGTTATCTATGCATGTAACTAACCATGTATCTCTCCCAATGGAAGAAAACAAGGTTTCTATCTGTATATATATATACGTAACTGTGTATTTCAGCCTATGACCCATGGTAGAAATTAAGAATTTGACAAAATGAGCTTAGATAATGTTGTTCTACCATCTTCTAATGGTAGAAAATAGTGTATCTCTTTTCATACATCTAGCTGTGTATTTCACTGTCATGACCTATGGTAGAAACGAAGCAGTTGACATATTACCACTAGACAATGTTGTTCTACCATCCCTCAATGGTAGAAAAAAGGGGTTCTTTATGAATGTACCTACCCATGTATTTCACCATGTGACTCATGGTAGAAATTAAGAATTTCACACAATGAGCCTACAAAATGTTGTTCTACCATCTTCTACTGGTAAAAAACAGTGTTTCTCTATTTATGTATTTACCCATGTATTTCACCATGTGAACTATGGTAGAAACACAGCAGTTGACAGACTAGCACTACACAATGTTGCTCTACCATCCCTCAATAGTAGAAAAAAGGGGTTCGTTATGTATGTACCTAACCATGTATTTCACCCTATGACCCATGGTAGAAACTAAGGAGTTAATATGCTACTACTAGACCAGATTTTTCTACCATCTTATAGAGGTAGAAAACAGAGTCTCTTATATATAATGCCCGATCACATCGTTCACCCTATGATCCATACGGTAGAAACATTGCTGTTGATATAATAGTAATTGATCAGATCTCTCTACCATTTCATGTGGTAGAGTCTATAATGATACCCAACTGGTCACCTAAGATCTAGGGTGGAATGGTATGCAGTTTACATATTATACTACTAGACCAGATTGATCTACAATTTCATAGTGGTAGAAAACCATATGTATGATGCTCAGCTGTTCAGCCTTACAGCTATAGTAGAAACCAAGCAGTTGACATATTACCCAAACCAGATGGTTCTCCCATCTCATAGTAGTAGAAAACAGAGTCTCTCGATATTATGCCCAACTATGCCATAGAGACTAAGCAGTCAACATAATTATTTACTACTGACAATAGTAGAAAAGAGGGTCTCTCTATGTATATATCTAATAGTGAGTTTAACCCTATGACCTATGGTAGAAATTAGGAATTTGACATTTTGGCACTAGATTGTCGTTCTACCATCGGGAGATGGTAGAAAAGAAGGTTTCTCTATGTATATACCTAACCATGCATTTCACCCTATGACGTAGAAACCAAGAATTTTCAGAAATTACACTTGATAATGTTGTCCTACCATTTCCCAATGGTAGAAAACCATGTGTGTCTATATATAGGCTTAGCCACATGTTTCATCCATGCATTGTTGATATACTAGTGTAGGGGTTTACTACTAATACAAACCATATACATACTACATTTATCCTATTTCACTTAGTTTGGGTCTGGTTTTGGTTGCCTAGATGGCTCATGCCATATTCCACCCACTTCGGGTCCAGTCGTCTTGGACCTATCCAGGGCTATGCCCCACCAATGGTTGATCAGACATAGTTTCACCTATCTTCTAATGGGAGAAACCCATGGTGCCCATACAATAAACTTGGGCATTGGTTTCTCCAATCTGCTAATGGGAGAAATCCTATATCACTTGATACCAATACAAAACACTAGATGGCAGCACAACCAGAAGGATGACAATGTGCCATGTCCCCTAGTATCACTATATCTCTGCTGTTTGCTCTGTATCTAGACTATTTTGGAATATGAACTGCTGTCATATGATGCTCTACATCTTATATCATATAGAATTCATATGACCAGAACTTATCTTTGTCTATATTTTAGATTAAATTCATAACAGCCCACCACAGTGCTAATCCCCATAGAGAAATCTAGATGGCCATAATTTCTTAAATATAATCTAAATTTAGATGGTTAGTCATTCATATGATTCCTGATTACAAATAATATTTGGTGCAGTCCGGGACATTAATGAAATGATGGGTTATATAAGAAAATTGGCCCATTGTTAGCCTTCTGCTTGTGCTGCCACCTAGTGTTTTGAACTGGTATTAAGTGGGTATAGGGTTTCTCCCATTAACGGATCAGAGAAACCAATCCCCAATCATACATTTGAAGCTGCTATTTGGCCCTTTCTATTCATTCATTCCATCTAACTTCAGATGTGAGTTTCTATGAGTATGATGTAGTTTTAAACCAAAAAAGGTAAAATGCTGTTGCCACCTAGTGGATTATGAAAGCACTAATGGCTCTTTCTCATGACTGGTCGTCATTTTGGCTCAAATGGCCTAATGTTTTAACTTCAGAGTAGATAAAAATCATTTTGCCTATGTATTATAGTATAGCTATTGGACCAACTTTCTGCAAAGTTAGGAACATTAAATCAGAGAACTAATGCTGCAGCATTACAGAGATAGGAGCAATATTTCTGGCTGCACCCATCACCAAAAAAGACTAAAACACAGCGTACACCATTGGAAAGCTCTAGTTATGGCCTTTACAAATATCATTGGTATAAAAAATATTATAAGGGTTTTGGTCAAGGTCAAGGTCCAGCTCAAGGTCAAGGTCAAGGTCAAAGGTCAAAACTGAAATAGACTCAAGTTAAAAGGAATATTTTACTTTGAGCTTTACTATATTGAGAAGATGAACACCTCATTTTGACCAATAGTCACATATGATTTGGTTGACCTTGGTGAAGGTCAAGGTCACATTTACAGGTGTCAAATCAGCCAAAAGTGGTTATTGAATGGAACATGCAACTCCAGGACATTCTAAAGTTGCAACCTTTACTCTACAATGCCCAAAAAGTCTATAAATTATTGTCCTTAGTTTAGATTTAACCTCTCATAAAGTTTCTTTGTGCTGCCACCTAGTGTTTCATAATGGTATCAAGTGAGCTTAGGATTTCTCCCATTAGCAGATTGGAGAAAACAATGCCCAAGTTTATTGTATAGGCACCATAGGTTTCTACCATTAGTGGAATGGAGAAACCAAAGCCCAATTCTTTTGTATAGGCACCGTGGGTTTCTCCCATTACCAAATAGGTGTCAAAGCTTAAAACTTGGTTTTCAATTATTCCCCTTTAACAAAATTTGTATTTTAACAAAATATCGTAATGATTGCAAAAAAAGAGTTTATTTTCCATATACTGGCTACTTTGGTGAGAAAAAGGTTCAAAATCGTGAAAAGACGAAGACGTTTTTAAGTTTTGACTGAAATATATGACAAGACATTTACATAGAGAAACCCTGTTTTCTACCATAGGGAGAAGGTAGAACAACATTATCTAGTGCCAGTGTCTCTCTGTATCTACTATCAGTCATAGGATGAAATACATGGTTAGGTATATACGTAGAGAAACTCTGTTTTCTATGATTGGGAGATGGTAGAACAATATAATCTGATCTAGCAGTAGGACAGATGTTGACTGCTTAGTCGCTATGTCATGGATGGGAATAATATAAAGAGACTCTGTTTTCTACCACTAAAAATGAGATGGCAGAATGTTCTGTATAGTTTCTATCATAGATCATGGGGTAAACAGTTGGGCATTATATAAAAAGACTCTGTTTTCTACGACCTTTTCTGGTGGAAAAATCTAGTGAGGTACTATGATATCAACTGCACCATATGGATCATAGAGTGAACAGTGTGGTCAGGCTTTACATTTTTTACCACTATGAGATGGTAGAAAGATCTGGTCTAGTAGTAGCGTGGTAACTCCTTAGTTTCTACCATAGGTCATAGGGTGTAATACATGGATAGGTACATACATAAAGAACCCCATTTTTTCTGCCATTGAGGGATGGTAAAACAACATTGTCTAGTGCTAGTATGTCACCTGCTTCGTTTCTTACATAGGTCATACAGTGAAATACAGGCGAGATATATGAAAAGAGAAACACTGTTTTCTACCATTGGAAGATGGTAGAACAATATTTTTTAGGCTCATTATGTCAAATTCTTGGTTTCTACCATGGGTTATAGGGTGAAATGCATGGTTAGGTACATACATAGAGAACCAATTTTTTCTACCATTGAGGGATGGTAAAACGACATTGTCTAATGCTAGTATGTAAACTTCTTGTTTCTACCATAGGTTATACAGTGAAATACATGGTTAGATATATGAATAAAGAAACACTATTTTCTACCATTAGAAGATGGTAGAACAACATTATCTAGGCTTATTATGTCAATTGCAAGTTCTTAATTTCTACCATGGGTCATAGGGTGAAATACATGGTTAGGTACATACATAGAGAACCCTTTTTTTCTGCTATTGAGGGATGGTAGAACAACATTGTCTAGTGCTAGTATGTAAACTTCTTGTTTTTTACCATAGGTTATACAATGAAATACATTGCTAGATGAATAGAGAAACACTGTTTTCTACCATTAGAAGATGGTAGAAAAACATTATCTAGGCTTATTATGTCAAATTCTTAATTTCTATCATGGGTCATATGGTGAAATACATGGTTAGGTTCATACTTAGAGAACCCTTTTTTCTGCTATTGAGGGATGGTAGAACGACATTGTCTAGTGCTAGTATGTAAACTTTTGGTTTTTATCAGAGGTTATACAGTGAAATACATGGCTAGATGAATAGAGAAACACTTTTTTCTACCATTAGAAGATGGTAGAAAAACATTACCTAGGCTTATTATGTCAAGTTCTAAATTTCTACCATGGGTCATATGGTGAAATACATGGTTAGGTTCATACATAGAGAACCCCTTTTTTCTACCATTGAGGGATGGTAGAACAACATTATCTAGGTCTATTATGTCAAATTCTTAATTTCTACTATAGATCATACAGGGAAATACATGATTCAGTATATACATATAGAAACCCTGTTTTCTAGCATTGGGAGATGGTAGAATGACACAATCTAATAACGTTACATCACTTTTTAAATTTCTTCCATTAGTCATAGGGTGAAATACATGGTTAGATATTTACATAGATACACCCTGTTTTTTTACCATCGAGAAATGGTAGAACAACATAAGGCCAAAAAAAGTTTCAGATTTACCCTACCTATTTTGATAAAACTCAATGAGGAGGAGAGGGAAGAGAGAAGGAGGGAGGGAGGAAGGAGAGAAAGAAGGAGAGAGGGAGAGGGAGGGAGGAAGGGGAAGGAGGGAAGGAGGAGGGAAGGGAGAGGAAGAGGGTTGATATAGATACACTATTGTTCACCCATAGGTATATGGGAGAACACAGTGTCTGAACCGAATGAGACAGAGTTTTCACCTATTGGCCATACGGGAGAACAGCTTGTGTTTCTACCCTTCCTGAACAGGAGAGTGATCCTGCGTGGGGTGGTAGGGGGGCAGTTAGTAAGTGGTAGGGAGCAGTTAGTGAGTGGTAGGGGGCAGGTAGTGAGTGGTAGGGGGCAGTTAGTAAGTGGTAGGGGGCAGTTAATGAGTGGTAGGGAGCAGTTAGTGAGTGGTAGGGGGCAGTTAGTAAGTGGTAGGGAGCAGTTAGTGAGTGGCAGTTAGTGAGTGGTAGGGGGCAGTAAGTGAGTGGTAGGGAGCAGTTAGTGAGTGGTAGGGAGCAGTTAGTGAGTGGTAGGGGGCAGTTAGTGAGTGGTAGGGAGCAGTTAGTGAGTGGTAGGGGGCAGTTAGTGAGTGGTAGGGGGGCAGGTAGTGAGTGGTAGGGGGCAGTTAGTGAGTGGTAGGGAGCAGTTAGTGAGTGGTAGGGGAGCAGTTAGTGAGTGGTAGGGGGCAGTTAGTGGGTGGTAGGGGGCAGTTAGTGAGTGGTAGGGAGCAGTTAGTGAGTGGTAGGGAGCAGTTAGTGAGTGGTAGGGGGCAGTTAGTGAGTGGTAGGGAGCAGTTAGTGAGTGGTAGGGGGCAGTTAGTGAGTGGTAGGGGGGCAGGTAGTGAGTGGTAGGGGGCAGTTAGTTAGTGGTAGGGGGCAGTTAGTGAGTGGTAGGGGGCAGTTAGTGAGTGGTAGGGGGGGAGTTAGTGAGTGGTAGGGGAGCAGTTAGTGAGTGGCAGTTAGTGAGTGGTAGGGGGCAGTTAGTGAGTGGTAGGGGAGCAGTTAGTGAGTGGTAGGGGGCAGTTAGTGAGTGGTAGGGGGCAGTTAGTCAGTGGTAGGGGAGCAGTTAGTGAGTGGTAGGGGGCAGTTAGTGAGTGGTAGGGGGCAGTTAGTGAGTGGTAGGGGCAGTTAGTGAGTGGTAGGGAGCAGTTAGTGAGTGGAAGGGGGGCAGTGAGTGAGTGGTAGGGAGCAGTTAGTGAGTGGTAGGGGCAGTTAGTGAGTGGTAGGGAGCAGTTAGTGAGTGGTAGGGGGCAGTTAGTGAGTGGTAGGGAGCAGTTAGTGAGTGGTAGGGAGCAGTTAGTGAGTGGTAGGGGGCAGTTAGTGAGTGGTAGGGAGCAGTTAGTGAGTGGTAGGGGCAGTTAGTGAGTGGTAGGGGAGCAGTTAGTGAGTGGAAGGGGGGCAGTGAGTGAGTGGTAGGGAGCAGTTAGTGAGTGGTAGGGGCAGTTAGTGAGTGGTAGGGAGCAGTTAGTGAGTGGTAGGGGGCAGTTAGTGAGTGGTAGGGAGCAGTTAGTGAGTGGTAGGGAGCAGTTAGTGAGTGGTAGGGGGCAGTTAGTGAGTGGTAGGGGGCAGTTAGTGAGTGGTAGGGGGCAGTTAGTGAGTGGTAGGGGCAGTTAGTGAGTGGTAGGGGGCAGTAAGTGAGTGGTAGGGGGCAGTTAATGAGTGGTAGGGAGGGGGCAGTTAGTGAGTGGTAGGGGAGCAGTTAATGAGTGCAGGGAGGTGAGTCCAAGCCTGGACCCTGTTCACCTGGAATTCTCCTTGGGGCACCTGCTGACGGAATAGTTATAGACCAATTCCGCAAAACAGGGCGACTTTTCAGAAGAGTTGTTGATAAAGTTTCTCATCATTTCTGAAGTGTGACCAATATATAAATACATGGATCTAGCCTCAGAATCCTAAAATTCCAATACATGTTATTTGGAGGGTGACTGTCCTGTGAATTCCCTGATATCAGATGTCTACAAATACAGCTATAACATTCAATGTTAGATGCATTTGGTTGAAACCAACGTAAACGTACTAAACACAACTTCATTTTGAAAAGGTCACCCTTTCTTGATGCATTGGTCTATAGTAACCTGATCATGGACCTACACCTGGGAGGCTGACTGACATACACAGCGTTGGTATACGCTCCACAGGCAGAGCTCACGCAAGTGCACGGACAAACATTTTGAATGAGTCTTAATCAAATCTTAATAAGTCTTCATAATAAGTCTTAGTAATATAGATGGCACCAGAGTATGGCCGCATATATATATATAGTGGCGACATAATATTTGGTGAGTATTATTAAGACTTTAAGGTTGATCGCTACTGTTAACTTTTCCTCCATCGAATTTCCTAATTCTTTGCCTAATGGTAGTTTAGATCATTAAGAAATGGAAACTGTGAAAAAATAGTGGGGGTCCCGGGCTACTTTTTTAAATACTGATTTTTGAAAAAAAAAAGTATTTTCTATTTTTGGCAAAAAATGCCAAAAATTGGGAAATCTTGACGATTTTTTTTCGTAGTGAACTACTGCCCACATCAATGTTATATTTGGAATGAATAATCCTATATTGTGTCCTTAAATGGGAAAAAGAAAATTATGGTCTAAAAACAACCCTTTTGTGAAAAAAAGTGGGGGTTGTAGGACGATTGACTAAATTTGATGCTAAATTTTTCAACAAAATAGCAAAAAAAAACATAGAAAAAAAATTGTTCAGATCATTTGCTAACATAGAAAAGTAATTTTGATAGGGGGTACCACGCATATTTTTAGGGTTTTGGGCCTTTAAAGTTAAAAAATAGGACAAAAACTGTCTAAATCTCGTATTTAAAGGCCAAAATAATGGGTTAAAAGCCAAGGATCCGGGTCAAAAATGTATGTATTTTATACTCTTGGTTGTTTCAAGCACAGTGATGAGATCTATATCTCGATAATGATTTATTGATAAATAATTCCAATATTCTAAAATATGTTGAAAATAGCAAATATCACTGGCTCCAAATATATCAAATATTCAAAGTGCAATAAAAAGCTCAATGTTGCTCTGAATTGTCCAATATTTGGATATGGCTTAGTCGGCATGTATATGTATCCGGTCCTCTAATATTGGCTCATTCAGACAGGTTTAATCTATATGCGCAAAAAGCTGCGCGGTAGTCTATATTCCATTAGTAGCGATCAACCCTAAAGGGGCATGGTCCAATGATTAGGGCTCAAAAATATATTTTGCTAAAAATGAGCCAGAATGTTCAATATGACCAAAGTTCATGTCCTACCTACTTTATTAAACATTTCCCCCCAGAATTCAGCTTAGGTTTAATTCCACAACAGGCAACAGGGTATGCATCAAAAAGAAGGAAAATATCGGACCAGCAAGTCCAGTTTGTTACAATTTTTGTTCCAGTTCTTGGTCTGGGTGACTCCCACAGGGACGTGTAGGTAATGACAGTTACAGATGGCCGTACACGTACAGAGAATACAGCTCCTGCCACCTTCTGTCCTAGAATGGATCCGAGGCAGGACTTGAGTGGATACCGTGATTAAGGGAGTGTTCATTTATTAATTACAGGGATTGTGTGGTGAGATTTAGCACGGAGGCGCGGAACTTTTTAATGCCCGCCCCCCCCCTCAGATCGCTTAAAACCACCCCCCCTGTAACTAATAAATTAACACTCCCTAAGTCATATTGCCCTCTCAGAGCAAAGTCTAAGATAAAACCCTGCTCGGACTACAGGAACTCTTCTGGGCAAGAAAGGCTGAAAACAGTAATACTTTCTTACTTTACTCTTCCATGGAAATCACAGAAAACGTCCTTCCCAAGTTTGTCTTCAATTTCTGCAAATTTAAAAGAAGTCTGACATAGATGTAACCCCCGCAGTCCTTCTTCAAAATATTCCTCTAGATATATAAATCAATTTGTAGTTGAATATACGGGTTATTTCTACAAGCATGGCATACCTAGGTTTGTAACAATTTTGAGGGTGATTGGCCGCTTTTTAGAAGATATAAAAGTACTGTCCATAGGTAGCGAATGAAAGCGAGGCCATACAGCGTCCACGCATTGACAGTTATATACTTTTTGAGAGTGAACATTATATATAAGCTCATTTGTGCCCTTAAATACCAGTTGATTATCGGCAGTTACAATATCTTTAATGAAAGTATGGGCTTAAGAAAAATATAATGGAGGTCCGGTGTATTTCTTTTCAGTTGGCATAAAGTTGGAGCCGGTTAATGATGGCACCCAGACAAAGATGGCACCCGGTGAAAAGACGTTCACATTGGCCCGATCATATAAGACACAGCCATAGGTGTGTAGCTGGAAGCATAATCAACCAAGGAGATAACTCCCTGCAGAATTCTTAGGGTACATTATGTAAGAGATGATACCTATGTGACTACTCTTATCAATGTCTATCTCGCCAGTACCAGCTTTAGCAATGGACGCGCCCACAGGATGACCAGACTGACCCTATACCATCATTCCATCTACTCTTTATTCATTATGCACCTTGTGCCCGATAATGGTGTAGTATTGAAATCGTGAAATTGTTCATGCTTACTGAGTACATGCCCATACTACAAACATTATTGATACACTTTGTTTTGCATTCAAGTTGATAAAATGTATACCGCGTCACGAACGTGTTGTTTCGCCAATAAACGAGTTCGTTTAGAGCTCATTGAAACGAAAAATACCCATCGATAGAGTGAAATGGTTTGGGTCTCCGAGACCTCCACAGTAGCGAGTTCATGGTGCTGCACACAGGGGGCGGCACTGAGCTGTACAGGACTAGTTACGGCAGGGGGCAGCAGGGGGCACCACCTGGTATGCAAGTATAGCCTGCAGTACCCACGGACACTATAGTGTTGTTTGTATAGACTATGGGAGTAAAAAGCTTTGGAAAATCGGTATTTGCATTTGCGAGGTGACTTTGGTTCGCTTTCCCCTGGCTTTGATATAGACTATAACGAGTTATCAATTAATGAATAGTATCTATATATACTATAGATCATTCATAAATTAACGAATTAACGAATGCTACTTAATTTACACACATTGCGCCACTTTGGTGGAGGTATACAGAGAGAGACGATCTTCAGCCCCTTGAAGCCCACATTTGATTGGTCTAGACATGATAATGACCAATTTGTCCATTTTAGCTCTCCCATTCAAGGCCCTTAGTAGTATAAGCGGCCACGCCTGTCCTTCTTGATTGGGTGTGGTATTCTACATGATTGGTGGGGATAAACACAACCAGTAGAACCCTGACCCTTCTATCCGGTAGGGTGGCCGGAGGCTCTAGCTGGGCGCTCAATCTATATCTGATCCTATGTTAAGTGACCCTTTTATGATGGCCTCTCATTTTGGCTGGGGAGCAGATAGAGACCTCTAGTAACTTGATATGAAGAGATCTTGAATGGATCCTTCATACATAAGCTGGAATTAGCATAATAAATTGTATTACATAATGTAATTTAAGAGCAATATTAACAGACCTTCAGATTTTGAGTCTGTCTTGAGCTCTATAACTGGGTGATCTCATGAACCTATCCTCTGGGAGAATTGACACTGTTTGATGGCAAATCCATGTATCAACAGAATTCTTTTTTTGTTTGAAGCATATTGTATGCAGGCATGTCATAGGGGGTCCTATAGTTACTTGAGACAATTATATCTTATATAGATAAGCCTCCTAAAATTGTGTATTTTTAGCTCAATTATTTTTCTAGAACTGTTTAATTGGTAGTTTACGGTAGACTACTGAAAATAGAGCTAAATGAGCTTAAAATGATGCATTTCGAATGGAAATGATACAACCTACCGCCAGCCAGCGTCAGGACATCTCCTGGGGGTCATATGGGGGTCTGAGACCCCAATCCCAAGCATTTACCTCATATAAATAACACTAGACGGCACCACTTTGATAGGGCTATAGAGAGAATCAGACTGGGTAATTAGTACACACACTACACATTGGTGGCAGCAATGTGCTGTGGGGGAGGCCTTGCCCCTATGTATGTGCTAGGTACCTGCCTTCAGATCTGTCAGAAAGGTTGGAGGGGTGAGGCATAGGTAATCAGCTACAGTTAGTTACCTAGTTACTGTATCAACAGAACAGTGGTAATTTGTTAAATGCGAATATTGAGGCATTCTAGACATACATGATACATATGTGTTTAATTCATTTAAAAAAATGCTCCGGCCACCCTATATCCGGCATCATGACGACAAAGGGTATTCTGCATTAAAGCATAAGACAGGCCTTAAAGTGTAAACCACTGGGTAGAGTTACCTCGAGGGTCGGATACCATTATGGATGGTTCAATACATTGATCCGTGACTGTTTTATAACTGGCTGCTGTTTACATGCAGAAGGTACTCACAACCCCTCACATGTTCTAGAGCGTGACTATGGATTAATCCTTTGAGGGGTGTCTCATGATTCAATGTGCTTTCATTTTCATTATGCACGAATGGTGGCCTGACGAAAGCTAATTGTTGGTTCAGCATTGATGCATCATGGCAACTCTATGGCTTTGGTACATCCCCCAATGGGTCATGATTCACGGGAAAAGTGATACTGGGTTGCAGCTAGTAAACTTAACATGCAACTCCATCCATACATCTTGATCACAAAGGGACACTATCTTTAATAAGTTGAGGAGCATGTGATTCTCCTATTTTATGGGGGTCGACCCCTAAAATTGACACGGCAACATAAGCATTTTGAGCCTTAGTGACATGGACATGAGAAATCTCAGAGATAGTGACATGGGACATGGCCGTTTCTTAAAATCGACATGGCGACATGAGCATTTCTTAAAATCGACATGTGACATCGGAACCGCCCCATCTAGACCGCCTATTTTCTTTATTTTTAAATGGTTTGAGTAAATATCAAGTCGGGTAGGCCTAGACACTGAGCCTCGTATTGAGCTAAAGGTGAATAACCAGCCCCCGTATTGAGCTAAACCGCCGTATTGAGCTAAAACTTCACTTCCGGTCGCGCGTCAGAAGTACGTGTGGTCTGGATGGTCTAGTGGTGAGTGTCATCGCCTCTCACGCATGAGGCCCGGGTTCGATTCCCAGTCACTGCGGAGACGAATTTGTCGATAGAAACGTATTTTTTTAAATCGACGATTTTGGGGTTAAAATCGTATTTCTGTTGTATTTGAGTCTTTGTTGCCTTACTTTTCATAGATTGCATTTAAATCGAGCAGTTTAACATCGATTTAGTACAATAAAACGGTAAAATCGAGTCTAGACGAAAAATGACCCGACGCTGATGCTTATGACTCGCCGTGACCAAGGTAACTTGTTCCTAGGTAACTTGTGGGACGTAACTTGGTTTTTTTTTTTAGCAGATTATAGTTTAATCGTCTTTCTCCTTAACAAATTAACATATTTGAATCAAACAGCAGGCCTTATTTGTAGAAATAATGACGATATAGGCGATGGAATTGGGGGACTATTTTTTTTGTGGACCAAATAACACATGCGCACAGGCCGGAAGTGAGGTTGAGCAAGGTGTCATGGTGGGTCAGGACGTGGAGGGAGAGTTCACAGGTTAATAAATTGCCTTTTTCTCCTTTAATCATTGACAAATTCATTTAAAAATAAATACAGGATCAGTTTAAGTTCCGTATTTGACTTAAACAAATCCTGTATACGTATTAGTTGTTAATCATATTTTTGTGATGCTTTCTGTTCCTATAGCATCAGATTAATGTCCTGTTTTAATTAACTTCCAAATGATCTAGGAGGGCATATCCCATTAAGGTGGGTCGATCCTTTGGTCTAAGAGTAGTTAAATTTTCATCAGATCTTTTCCATAAGACCATAATAGCATATACTCTCCAAAGAAGCTGAGAAAATAGGGGGTCCCCAGCTTAAATCCATGTGACATCTGATAGGATTATATAGTGTTTTTCCAAGTATCTACATAAAATCATATTGTAAAGTAGCTAAATTCTGTCAGCGCATAGACCTTAATGTTTTCTTTCTTGAAAATGCATTTTGGACATATGGTCCCGGGCATATTTTAAAAGGTTTTGGGTGATTGAAAAAAAAGTTGAAAAGAAATGGAATAAACTTATCTGTATAGATTATGAGTGCAACTTCCACCACAGACAGCTTGGTGCAGTGGTTTGTTGCCTGTCTCACAACGCTAAGGTAGAGAGTTCTAGCCTCGGTCAGACCCTCTCTTATGATTTTGCCAACTTGCCTACTACTATGTGACAGTCCGGGAGAGGTGCCCTCTGGTGATGTGTTGCTGAACTACAAAAGCCACCTTAAAACACAATGTAACCCTTAAACGGCCAAAATTCATTATGTATATTATCTTCAAATATTCTAAACATCCCTCCGAACGTTAATATTGTTCCAAATTAATCTCTCCTCTCATGGCGCAATGGCTAATGGCTTTTGATTGCTGATATATTTATATTTATGTGTTCTACGGACAAGGCTGAATAAGATGTTCCTGTGCCCGTACACTGATATTCCTAGGCTCCCTATACGCCCAACCTCTCAGTCACTAGTGCCTAACCTAATTAGTCATTTTTTGGCTCCCTATACGACCAACCTAGCTCAGTTATTATTGTCAGGTTGGTCAGTGCTGACCAACCCACCTTAGTCTTTTTTTCCCCAGGGGGAGCCACTGAGTGGTCATGACAGGTGGCCCCAACTAGTGGTATACAAATACAACACACCAATGATGAACCTATGTTAGCCACGACTGACTGACCCCTCAGTCATTTTTGAATATAACTTTGCCATTATGACTAACACTCATATGACCAACCTAGGATAGTCTGTACTGACTAACCCTTTCAATCTATGGATTTTCAGTGTAGTGGGATTGCCAGGTGTAAATGTTAAGTAGGATAATTGACTATTGGTTGTCCTACTTAGTAGCAATGTAAGAATAAAACAACACAAAAAAGTTCACTATTGACAGTTTCCAAAATCTACAGGAATGTTAAGGCCATTCAAATTAGCATTTATGTAATGTAATCCTATTTTTGATTAATGTTGACAAAAAATGAATATGGTAAGATGCCAAGCTAGCAGAACTCATAGTAAATCACAAGAACTTTACAGCTGTTATAATTATGTCAAGTTATTATAATGGTATATTGATATTGTACAAAATGAGGTGCTATTACAGCATTTATTGTTGGTGTTCATCTGGTTGCCATGTTGCTTTGACCACATCTTGTTTGTCTATACCTAGGCTCGCGCTAGGATCCATATTTTTTTCGCCAGGTTGGCAAAAATCGGCCGTTTTTCTTTTGCCAATTTCCAAGTAGATTCGCCAGAAATTTAGTTGGGGTGTGTATGGAGTGATTTATGCTGGGGCAACCTACAAAGCTATGGAGCATAGTATTTTCGGAGGTCAAAATAATCGTGTGAATCCTAGGGAAAAAATGATATGTCCCTGTAGAAAATTTCCAATTTCTATCTCTAGAGTGGTATATTTTGAAGGTGTAATCTAACTTATTCTAAGGCATTATCTGCTGGTAATGAGGTTTATCAATTTCCTCACAATTTTCTCTTTCCAATGGTATATGATATGTTTAGGTAGAGGCATATTTATTTTCGCCAGATGGATAAGATGTGGCGAAAATTCTGGGTATTTTTATGATAATTTTTCGCCATGTACAATTTTCTATCGCCACAGGCAAATTGGCAAATGGCTAGCGCGAGCCTAGTATACCCTTGAGTGGACACCAAAATTCTCGTTTTTGTCCCATCTATTAGCTATACCATAGGTGCATTTCATGTATGACACACTACTCATGTGTACATAGGCTGTCCACTGCAGCCCAATGATGGCCGCATTTATTTAACCTACACAGGCTATTTTCCCATGATCCTGTGTGTAAAGGTTGCCACACTGGAGGGACAGCAAGGACTCAGCCTTTAACATGGATTAATTTTCAAGATAGTTTTGTGGTTCACATAAAACAAATGTATAGAATCTTACAAACAGGAGCAGGGGTCTGCTTTCATTGCATGAAGTCTAATATTGAAACAAAACACCAACAGCTGTGAATTATCAAAGGGATCATCCATCCATCATAAAGAGCACATGTAAAGCACTGACCCATGGTTTATGTCGACACATGAACAATTATGCATTGGACAGGGGACCATTATAGATTGAACAGAGCAATCCCACAGCTGAAGTTAATTCTGGTTCATTGTTTCACACACATTGTAGCTGTTTTACCTTATAGAGCAGTTTGAATACACACTCATACTCAACATTGACATGCCACACTAGCAGAAAACCCACAACAGTCCTCCACATCCAGCCAGCGTCAACGTGAGTAATAAGGTAAATACCTGGTTTACAGGATACTTGAATAACACTGTGTTGTTTATAACAGATTAATTAATAGTAGTGCTTAGTGCATTAACCCTTTAGGGGCTGCATACTGCTTTAATGTCCTCGGTCATCATGCTGAATGAATGCCAATTCGGGAATGTATCAACCTTATAAGAATGGCTCAATGCATAAATGCAGCCCTGGAGAGCATTTCACCACATAATATGGACCCCCGTATGACTAATATGGGAGTTTTCCATTTCACCATTTAAAATGTGGGTAGATGAATTCAAATATGGGGGCTTGTATTCAAATACGGAATTTTTGCATGTTTCAACATAATACGGCCCCCTTAAATTCCATAAAATGTCTGTATAGCCCCCTGAATGCAGCACATATTGAGAAAATGATGGAAAAAGTAGATCTGCAGGGCGTTTCATGCCCATGTACATAGGAAATCACATATATGTAATAGCAGGGCACCATAGATCAGATAAAGGACGGACAGGTCTGATAAGGGACCAGGGACGTAGGGCACGGGAGAGGGGAGGTAGGGGAAGGGACAGGGAAGGTAAAGGAAGGGACAGGGGAGGCCAGGGATGGTACAGGGGAGGTAGGGGAAGAGACAGGGGAAGTAGAGGACGGGACAGGGGAGGTCTGAGAAGGGACAGGGGAAGTAGAGGACGGGACAGGGGAGGTCAGGGAAGGGACAGGGGAAGTAGAGGCCGGGACAGGGGAGGTAGGGGAAGGGACAGGGGAGGCCAGGGAAGGGACAGGGGAGGTCTGAGAAGGGACCGGGGACGTAGGGAACGGGACAGGGGTGGTAGGGGACGGGACAGGGGAGGTAGTGGAAGGGACAGGGGAGGTAGGGGAAGGGACAGGGGAGGTAGTGGAAGGGACAGGGGAAGTAGGGTAAGGGACAGGGGGGTTCAGTGAAGGGATAGCGGAGGTAGGGGAAGGGACAGGGGAGGTAGGGGAAGAGACAGGGGAGGCCAGGGAAGGGACAGGGGAGGCCGGGGAAGGGATAAGGGAAGTAGTGGAAGGGACAGGGGAAGTCCATAAAGGGACAGTTGAGGTCAGGGAACGGATAGGGGAGGCCAGGGAAGGGACAGGAGAGGTCCATGAAAGGACAGTTGAGGTAGGGGAAGGGACAAGGGAGGTCGGGAAGGGACATGGGAGGTTAGGGAAGGGACAGGAGAGGTAGGTGAAGGGACCGGGAAGGTAGGTGAAGGGACAGGGGAAGTCAGGGAAGGGACAGGGGAAGTCAGGGAAGGGATAGGGGACAGTAGAGAGGGAAGTAGAGGGGAAGGAACAGGGTAGGTAGGGGAAGAGACAGGAGACGTCAGGGAACGTACAGGGGAAGTAGGGGAAGGGACAGAAGAAGTCGGGGAAGAGACAGGGGAGGCCAGGGAAGGGACAGGGGGGTCACGGATGGTAGGGAAGATCAGGGATGGGATAGAGGAGGCCAGGGAAGGGACAGGGGAGGTCAGGTAAGGGACAGGGGAGGGCAGGGAAGGGAAGGGGAGGTTGGGGAAGGGACAGGGGAGGTCAGGGAAGGGACAGGGCAGGGCAGGGAAGGGACAGGGGAGGTTGAGGAAGGGACAGGGGAGGTCAGGGAAGAGACAGGGGAGGTTGAGGAGGGGACAGGGGAGGTTGAGGAAGGGACAGGGGAGGTCAGGGAAGAGACAGGGGAGGTTGAGGAAGGGACGGGGGAGGTTGAGGAAGGGACAGGGGAGGTCAGGGAAGAGACAGGGGAGGTTGAGGAAGGGACGGGGGAGGTTGAGGAAGGGAAAAGGGAGGTTGAGGAAGGGACAGGGGAGGGCAGAGAAAGAATGGGGGAGGGCAGAGAAGGGATAGGGGAGGCTGGGGAAGGACAGGGGAGATCAGGGAAGGGACAGGGGAGGTTGGGAAAGGGACAGGGGAGGTAATAAGGGAAGGGACAGGGGAGGTCGAGGAAGGAATGGGGGAGGTCAGGGAACGGACAGGGGAGGTCAGAGAAGGAGCAGGGGAGGTCAGGGAAGGGATAGTGGAGGCTGGGGAAGGGATAGGGGAGGACAGGGAAGGGACAGGGGAGGTGTGGGAAGGGACAGGGGAGGTAGGGGAAGGGACAGAGGAGGTTGAGGAAGGGACAGCGGGGTAGGAGAAGGGACAGGGAAGGTCGAGGAAGGGACAGTGGGGTAGGAGAAGGGACATAGTTTGCTTAACCCTCAAAGCACCCATTGACTTTGTGCACTGTATATGTATTTCATTTCTGAGTGGTCCTATGTGGATAGTGTCCAGGCCTTACTACACTGGGATCACCTAGGTAAACATAGCAGTAATGCCTAATTGACTTGATGTGAAATTATAGGAATACTCATGAATGAACCAATAAGAGGGCCTGTTGGGCCTTTATCCCACAAAATGTAGATATGATCTAGTGTTTGAGATGTCCTCAAGTAGATATCCCACATTTCGCGACCCCCTACTGATGAGGACGTCTCAAACACTAAATGGACTAGGGAAGGATTGTTAATATTTCAAAAGGAAATATTAGATAATATTGTTCTATGGAAGAGCCCCTTTTAGTGCTTCAATTTGGTCATCGCATAGAAATAGAAATAAGTCCCATTTTCAAGGCAGCAGAGATTTGTTGAGTCATTGGGATATTGTTCCTGGTATGAGATGTAAATACTCATTTTAAGTATGTGATTATAACTTAGATCTGGCATGGTAATCAAACCCTATTGATCAAATTACCCCAATAAACATGTTTTCACAGCTTGAAGTGGAAAGGTATTCCTGAGAATTGCAATTTCTGCTACAGTAATGTTTTTTGGCGAGGATCATTTTGGTGACATAACTAGATTCCTGAACATACCAGTAAAATATTAAAGCTAAACAACAAAGGTAGTTTTGGTCAAAAGCAGCCAAAATAATCTGAATTATTCCTATTTCACTGAAACTTTTAAAAGCTAAAATTCATCTTGAATGTTTGCCTGCTGATTATGTGGATATTGGATTGAAATAGGACATTGTTTCTACTTACAGACTCTCTACAGTGGCTTCAGATAAAGATCAAAGTATTGTCAATAATCAACATAATAAAACCTTCAAGGCCAAAATGGACAAGGAAGCAAATCATTCAAGGAATTAGGGCAAAACATAATATCTGAGGAAGTGTGGGATTTGAGGTAGTGAATGTTTGAGGAAGTAGAGGTCAACGGAGTGATGAATGCAGTAGCCACTGGAGGGAGAGGCAGGTGCCACTTCAAACACTGCATGTTCTACTTTACCCTGAGCCTCCTCTGCCTGTTTACCTTGCACACCCTCCACCTGTCACCACTATCACGGTCCATGCATGTGAAGTGGTCATCTTCTAGTCTGATTTCTAAGTCTGTCTCAGCGTGGGTTCCATCTCTGCTTTACCCTGCTTGGTCAACAACAGAGGAACGTGCACATCTCGAGCAGGCTCTGGTACGATGGCAGCACTCTGTAGGACTGTGTGCTGGGTGCTTTGCTTACCACCACAAGAGGCTGATATCACCTCCTGCCACCATCTGTGCACCTACAGCACAGGGAAAGAACCCGGAGCTATTCATCTTGGTATCTACCATTCACCAACACAGAGTTCATCGGGATCTGATCCGTGAAACCTGGGGTTCACACACCCAGAATAACACAGGCAGGGCACGGCTGCTGTTCCTGTTTGGGAAGGATCCTGGTGGGAACCTGGAAGATGAGCAGTTGCTGCAGAAGGAGGGAGCAGCTCATGGGGACGTCCTGCAAGATGACTTCAATAACACCTACCGTCAGGGCAGTGAGATGCAGCTCATCATGGGGTACCACTGGGTGGTACAGCACTGTCCCAATGCCTTACAGGTATTGAAGATCTCTGACGATGTCTTTGTCAACATTCCCAAAGTTCTGGAGCTTATCGCTTCTGGGAATCTGAATGACAGTGTCTGGGGAAAGGAGGAGAGGGGTGCTAAGCCAGTTAGGGACCCACAGCACAGATACTATGTCAGTTCTGAACTCTGGCCTGCAGCTGTGTTTCCCAATTACTGTTCTGGTGCTTTCATTGGGACATCAATGGCAGTTGTGAGGAAGATACTCCTCATTTCTCCTTTCTTATGGAGTCCAGGCCATGATGATGTCATTGTGGGAATGTGTGCTGAGAAACTGGGTATTCCTACTAAAAATGTTACGGGGTTCCTAATGGAGAAATGGAATAATGGCTCTAGGATTCCTAAGCCCATGTACGCAGTGCACTTTCATGGTAGTGCCCCAAGTACTCACAGGGATTTCTGGGCAAAGAGGGTCTTCTTTGAATAATCATTACTCAGACCTCAGTGGATGCCAATTATGCAGGGAGGACTGATGTGAATCAAGTTATTAGGTTTGTTAGATTTCTATTAAAAGATTGTATTGAGATTTGTAGGTATACAAACAAAGATTATGATTGGATAAGATGATACACTTATTACTTGATGGTTTAATAACACATGCCTGATTGTTTGATTTGTTTATCATGTACGCTCAGACATGTCTCAGAATATGGGAGAGATAAAGAAAGTTTAGGTTGTTGCCATGATAAAGCCAGCCTTTAACAATTTCATATTAAAAACAAGACAAAACATTAAAAAACATGTAAAATTATGTTTGAAATATTGTTACTTGCTAATTACCGGCAAATATTATTTCATTGTATTGCTATATCATAATGACATTAAAAGATGTATCCTATAAACTGTTTGTTCATTTGAATCATATTTTAACCACTTATTTAGATGAGATGAAAATGAAAGATGATAAGAAGAGTTTACAAGAGAATAGTCAATGACAACATTGATTGAGGACACAAAACAGGCCAAGTTGAAATGAAATAATACAAAATGTGTCACATATTTTTGTAGTCCACTGAGTAGTACATCACCAAGTAGAAACGGTGCTGCTGTAAATTCTTTTTACCTACGATAGTGATTATCATTTTTTTTAAACAAGGGGGTAGTGGATTTGAAGGAGGGGGGGGGGCTCAGCAAGTTAGATGCCCCCCCCCCCCCTGAGAGAGCTCAGGCAGAAGAATTTCATTTAAGAAAGTGGGTTGACATAGTCCAGGGGGGGTCATCTTACAGAAAACTTTGGAACTATAATACTCATGTGCTGAACCTTAATATGGTAAATGATAGAGAACTATTCACCAAGGGCACATGACGCTACATTGTCTCTAGGCGTGAAGCCCAAAAGTATATCTACCAAGAAGACTGCAGTGTATAGAGGTGCCAAGGTAGAGGAATATGAAGCCTTTAAGGGAGTGCTACTTTCTTAACAATGGGGGGAGGGCAGCAAGATTTCCATGAGCATGTGAAATATTTTGTGCCCTCCTCAGCAAGTCAAAAAACAGGGGGCATATGAACCTTTTGAAGTATAGAAATGCAAGGGGTTTGATGAAATCTTTTAGAAAAAAAAAGGATTAAATTTGTCTTTTCATTTTGTCTTTGTTGATGCCTGGAGATGGGTTTACAGGGATGACAAATGGATATAAGGGTTTACAAAGATGAAAAATGAAAACTAGAGATGAAAACATGGATTTAAGGGGCATTGATGGGTCAATATGCTTAAAGATGCACAGTGATATATGGCAGCATAACGTTGGCAACATTATTTGATATCAAGGCCATATAGTTGGATTTACTTCATTGACATGAGAATTTCTATAAAACCCAAAATAACCTTTGACAAAACCTCACCTATAAGTTGAACATGAGTTTGAAGGAAACAATTCAGCTTATAGGCAGTGTTTTACAGTACCTCCTGTAAAGCCTATCAAATGTTAGCAGATACCCAGCTTACTCCCTGCATGGAGATAGAAGCATGATGTCAGATGCAATATTCATCATTATATATATATATATTTAACCAATATGTATGACTTTGAAGGCACGCGTGAGGTATCGTAGGATATCGGGCAAGAGGCGTGTAGTGCGGAGTGCCCGATATCCATACGATGCACCTCACAAGCAGGGGCGGTATCAGATCCCTCAATGCTGCCACGGCCGCCCTGGTCAAGTGGTCCCTGCTGCCAGCAAACTGCAATATAGGCAGGGTTTCCCTCCCATTGTACCATCCCCGCTGTGGCCAAGGGGTTAGCGCGTTCGACTCACACACCATAGGTCCCCGGTTCGAACCTGAGGGGGGACATCATACACAGACCCACAGAGCATGGTCATGGTACCTTTTTCAATATGCATTTATATATGTTAAAATAAAAACTAGAATTATTTTAATGAGTAAATAAGTTAAGTCCAACTTCTACCTTACTACACAAGTAATAAAAATTAAAAAAATTAAAAAAAAAGAGTTTCAGAGAAATTATACGAAAAAATGTGTTTTCTTCTATAACTCGGTAAATAATGGCCCTACGGGGCTGAAAATCTGCCTATAGACTCCTTGTTTCATCCCCTTCTATTACCAGCTCCCCAACGGCGTGGTACGTAGAATGTCCAACTTGAACTCTTGGGTTACCATGTTCGAATCGCTGTTGAAAATACGGATTTTATGGGTGACGAAATCTCGGAATAGTTCAGAGAGACTGGAAGGGTGCCTATATCCACCGGAAGGGTGCCTATATGCACCGGAAGGGTGCCGATATCACTAGATATCAGCACGGGGATATCACCTAAAAAGCACGATGAGTGGCTCAATCATGTAATAAATGTATATATATATATATATATATATATATATATATATATATATATATATATATATATTTAAAATAAAGCAGCTTTTTCAGAGCAATTAAGTAGAGACAAACAACAAGAATCAATAGTGATCTCATTTATTACTTCAAGCTTTGTTTACGTTGATCTCTCCTTCTTTAGTTACCTTTACTGGTAAAGTACAGTTACTTAAGTTACTCTAATTACTTAGGTTGCCCATTAGCAAATGTTGATTATAAGGGGCATGAACATGTTCTCTACCTTCCTCCCCCCATTTCCCTCCTATCTTACTCAACCTATTCTACTACTAATTGAATAGACATTAAAGCTATTACTATTACTATGCGTCGTGGGTTAAATTGTTGATTGTCTGATTACAAGCCATGTGATTGGAGGGCGTGTGTTGATTGTCTGATTACAGGGCATGTGCTTGGAGGGCATGTCGTTGTACTTCATTGGTTCTATCATATAGCCTGCATAAATCCAGATCATTTGATCAGTGCAACTGCATTTATAAACTTTGATGGTACCTTTTGTGACCCATTTTAATTAAATGGGTTCAAGTCACACTTTTAAGAGCCTAGATATGGACATTTAAAGTAGCACAGTGTGGAAAAATCTTTTTGAAAAATGAGTTTTTGACATTTTTACTTACATATGAAGAGTTATCCTCTGGCATACTAAAAAAAAACAAATTTCTACCCCCATTTTCCCTTATACAAGACCTGTACTTCAAAAGGTCTAATCCCTCTTTTCAATGGGCTCATTTATACAAGACTTGCAATTATTTGAGATCCCTGAGCTTATTCAAGCCAGTATATAGGCCACATTTCAGACTAAGGTTATGTTCATTGCTGATTGGATCTATGAAGTGACTGAAGATAGAAATCACATCTCTACACTTTTACCGGGACAATGATTCTGTTACATCCTATACTTAACAGACACAGCGTGAGATGGACAGGCCTTTGATATGCTGTATGTCAACCACACGAGAAGGTTGCAGCTCAATCAGCAGGGTGCTTCTGAGACTCGATCGCACAATCATGTACGTCTGAGGTGAACATGTTACCTCTGCGCTACTCCCCACCCCATTCACTACATGGTGTCCTAACACCTAGTGGCAGAATTATGAACTATGAATGTCAGCTGTGCTACAGTGTCAATTGGACATTTAGTAGGTAGGGAAATGAACAAGAACCAACAAGTAAATTGGAACTTTGTTTTCTGGGATAGGCAGTGGAGCTATCTGATCCAAAAATGGGTTCATCTGATGAAATATCATGTTGTTGGACAATATCTTATATATACATTATTATCATGTCTAAAGAGAATCGATAGGTATTTTGTTTTAAACTTTGTGATAATATCATTTAAATCATGCTAAATAAATACAATGATTCTTACTGGGGGTTTATGCATGAAAATATCATCTAAAACCCTATAAGAACCAAACCCACTAGGTAGAATTGGTATATGAGTATGTATTCTTGGTTTGGTGTTTAAAATAAATGTTGGTGCAAATTTCCTTTAAGGACTGTATTGTTCATTAATACCATAAGAAATATTATCTATTTATTTTTTTGAAATAGTCTGATTTAAGTTTTTAAATGATACAATGGTCAAAACACCTAGTTGATCAGGATATAATTATTCTTAGATTGAGAGGAAAATCCCTACAGCATGCATGAGGGCAGGTGCAGTGGAAAAGGCTCCCTATGATGAGTGCAGTGGTACACAGTATTCCATGGAAGCAGGCAGAAAGCGACAGGTGCAGTATGCCAACAGTATATTTTCAAAAAATCTGTTGTTCTACCTACATCTAGGAGGCTACATGGGAACTAGTCCAACAGTACCAGTATATATTGGACTTGTGAAATAACCCATTCACTAGATGTTGAAAACATTTTGTTCACCCACAAGGATAGTTTTCCATTGTTCTCCATAAGTCACAACACACATCATAAACCGTTATATTTATTAGGCCCAAAAAATAACAGTAAGAAAAACCCCACTGACCTACCAACCCTATGTTCTCTTCCCATTTTACCTGAAACTAGCCCCTTCGGAGGCCGGTATTGTAGGGGGGGCAGGGCGTAGTCTATAGGCCTATAACATTGCATTTTAAAACCCCTACGCATGTCCCGTCCTCAAGGCAAACTTCATGAGTGGGAATGAGCGCGCCTAGACCACCGCCGCAGTCCCCAGTCACGTCATTCAGTGTGCTATTGGAAGGACGGGCCAGACACGCTGGTTAGAGCGCGACCAGATAGTGACAGCACTGAGCGCAGAAAGACAGGCAGGGCGGCGTTCCTGTGCCCCAATTGGCCCTTGACGATATCACCTAAGTTACGCGACTGAGTGTGACAGTAGCAACATCACTCTCCAGGCAAATTCTCTCGCAGGGGCTCGGCTCAAAAGTTTAGGCTAGCATATCTCGACTACCAAGATTAATTCAGAGATTACCTTTTAAAGGCATGGTTAGAAGGATATTTACTGTGTTATTCTGTTGTGTTTGGTCCCTTGTTTTCTGTAATGACCTTATTTTGATGCCATCCTAAAGGCCGAAACAATGGCGGATATCTGTAAAACTGTCTGCTTGTTGTTGCCAGGCAGTCTGTGAGAGAATATGTGTATTTTATATTGTTTTTCTTTTAAATTCAATTGCATTATGAGAATTAATCTACTTGGGAGGGGATAAAGTATATATACTAATTCCTCAAAACAATTAATGAATTAGAACTTTTGAGAAAATCTAGTTAGCTTTGAAAAAAGTACATATTATATAGCCTCTTTTGCTTTATCTGTTCCCGGCGAGCACTCAGGCCTATTTGAATGGGGTGGTTCGCTGGTCCCAACTAATGCCGTTTGATATATAGGGGAACAAACCTTTTTTTGGCCTTGGTAGTTCGACAGACCCTCACTCAATAATGTGTATCAGCCGTTCAATCCTCTTGTCCCATACATAAACAATCCTCTATAATGTATCAGACATGAAGGGGAACGTCTAATCGATGTTGATGTAACATTGCGTAATCGGCACATGTATACAGAAATGTGGAATTTCCTAAGGCATACCGATCTGAAAAGCAAGACTCCTTGGCCATTGTCTGATATATCATATTATTACACGACCTAACGTTATTGGTACGATCCTATATAAGAGCAGATAAGCAAAAACGTACCACCCGGGTGTGTGGTATGCTTTTCCATACCTCCCCTACGTGTGGTACGCTTTATGGGGCTCTAGACCAATCAGAGGGCAGCATTTGATCACGTGACAATGGCGCAGATTTATGATGCAAATTCGCCGATTTAAGATGCAGACTCGCCGATTTGAGATGCAAACTTACTGATTTAAGAAGGAAATATGGTAGTGGGTTAGACAATCGTCTTCTGGTCGTGTAATAAAGCTTGTATTGCATGCTAGGGCCACACATGGGCCGTACTTATAAAGGCAGATGCACCTCGGGCTGGTACGCCCCATATGTGACCCCATCATGCAATACTGGCTATGTATTGAAGGCCTGGCGGTTCCAAGACATTCTACAATACCAGTAGAAGTTTAAACCGGGGCTCATCAGCATTCTATTTTGGGTTGAGGTGCCTATATGTAATTCCGCAAGTAGATTTGCGATTATCTTGTCATCATTTGCCAAAAATTATGAATGTCCAATGATGGAAGTATTGTGTAAATGGCTAACAATCTACATTGATATAAACATTTGATCAAAAAGATTAAATGAGGTTGACCAACTGTATGTGGACTCCCCCCATTAAAATATTTCATGCATTGTAATTTCTTTGGTCAATCTACAGAGCATTTTATCCTAGCCAACTCTTGGCAGCCTGTTGGGATGTTATTTTCAGTGAGAAAACATGCAAATTTTTCGCAAAAAATTCCAATGAATTAGGCCACTCAAAAAAAGAACTGTTTTCTCATCACTGTGCGCATCATGAAAATCTTGATTTGGGGAAAACTTTTTTTTTTTAAAGATTTTTTATGAATTTTATGCCAATCCACACAAACAATAGCATATTTGGTATCAAATTAAAGCTTAGAGTGCCAGTAATGCAGTGAGCTAGGAATAACTTACAATATGACAGGTTTTGTGGATCAATAAACTCTTAACTTCTAAAATGAGAAAATCATTTACAAAAAGTCTTAATTTTCTCACACATTTTAGCCCTCAGTAAAAAAAAAAAAGATAAAATAAAAAACGCCGTCGTCATATTTTTTTAGTGCGTGGTGATGAGAAACCATCTTCTTTTTTTGAGTGGCTTTAGTTGTTAGTTTTTGATTTTCCCTTTCTAGTATACATTCATACATCCTAGCTAGCTAGCGGCCATGATGCATTCATGCATCATGCCAACACTTCAGTAGTGTATCAGTGCCATAGGCAGGTTCCATAGGCAGGACTGCATCCAGCGTTACGATGACAAAGGGCATAGTGCATTAAGGCAAGCACCCCTATATATATATATAGGGCTGAGTACCTGTCCCGACTGCACTCTGACTGTTACTGGACGTGCAGTAAGAACTGCAGGTTTAAAGTGTAAACCAGTGGTTAGCGTTACCTTGAGGGTCGAATACCATTATGGATGGTTCAATACATTGATCCGTGACTGTTTTATAACTGGCTGCTATTTACATGCAGAAGGCACTCACAACCCCTCACATGTTCTAGAGCGTGACTATACACTGAAAAACTCTGGACAGCTCTGGAGTCCATAAGGTGGTCTTACAGGATGACCCTTGGGTCTTCTAAGTGAACAGCATAGAATCAACTAGCTTCAACTTGTCAAATTGACAACCTACCAGGTTACCATCCCAAAAGATGAACTTAGACTTGTCAAGGTTGTCAAACTTAGATAGTTGATGCAGGCCGAGATTAGCCACAGCTGGGGCTCATCATTGCATAATGGTGGTAGGTCTAGGGTTTCAAATGTATTAGTTTGGTCTGGTTCCAGATGACAAGATTATTTTATCAATTTCCTGTTCGCTGGTTCCAGCCTACCAGCAGGGGTTGCCAAGACCCAGCAAAAACCAAAGTTCAAGGTCATTTGGCTGTTACCAGAGCACATATACACTATTATCATGAAAACTTATTATGAAGTGCTGGCACCAAACATTTGTAAAGATTGTATTAAGATAATAAATGATGATTGAAATCTAGACAAACTCTTTGGTAATAATTAAGGAGGGGGGAGTTGCCGGTGGGTTAAACAAAGTTGGACCCCTTGACCAGGGGGGAAATAGTACAATCTAACAACTCGATTATATAGTGTATAGTACAGATATCATGGTATGTACCCGAACCCACTTTTTAAAAAATGTCCTTATATATAAGTATATATGTATACTTCTATGGCTCAGTCATTATATGTGGCCCCCTTCCCAAACCCCCCGCATTTTTCCCGGAACTACAAAACAAAACTATATTGTTATCTATCGTAATATACAACGAGTACAGTCCTAACATTTAAATGATTGGTCTCGAAGCTATGGAGCTTATTTAATGCACCCATATTGATGCCACACAAGTAAGTCAACATGGTTGCTGGGTAAGCTAATAGCAGGTGTACATAAACAGAGGCAGTGTTTTCATTACGAAATGAAACTTACCACCAGGATACATAATCATGTATTTACCAACTAGGGGTGCATTAGGGCTGTATGGATTCAGTCAACACTTCCCCTAATACACTATTATTATGAAAACTTATTATGAAGTGCTGGTACCAAACATTTGTAATGATTGTATTAAAACATGATGATTGAAATCTAGACAAACTCATTATCATGAAAAACATTGATGAATCACTAAAAAAGTCTTATGCAATACAAGTGTACTATAATCCAAGGGCAAATGTATGAGAATGTGAGGGTATGCCATATTTTAAAGCACTATGCTGCCCTTAATGGATTAACAGCATCAACACAGCCATATTATTGACCTGGCTCTTGTGTCAAATATGTATCTACATTACCTGTCCATTAACATGCACTACATGGTAATTGTTTATCTACATTATGAAATATCATTGACCCTTTAAGGGCTGTATACTGCGTATATTATGCTGTGAATGCAGCAGTGGCAAGTAATGCATCAGGACTGCATTCAAGCATCATGCTGATAATATGGCATTGACACAGTCCCATACAAGTAGTTACTCACCAGGGCTGCATTCATGCCTCATGCTGATGTAAGACATGGCACATTAAAGCACCATTTAGCACTTTAAGTGTTAACCGTCCATTCAGTAGCAATAAGAGTACCCAGCAGGCTCCTACCGTGCCACTTACAGACCCACCGTCTGACACGTACATTGAGGTACACCTTGCAGCTAACACCCAAGTAGGCAGTAGGACGCATCACTTTACCACAGTTCCATCACAAACTTACTGTGTGAAGAATCAACTATACCTCAGCCAAGGCTATAACTGATAAGAACATGGTTGATAAAGGTGTTGAGAAGGTAATGTCAAGAAAGGCAACGATCACCCCGGTGCAGGAGATATCCCTCATGAGCGATAGGGAGTCTCTGCCGCAGGAGGCCTTTGAGTTCTGGAAGACTGCAATAATAGAAGACAACATTAAAGTGGTGGAGACTGAGTTGTCCACTTCTGATGACAAAAGTAGGAGGAGATTGCTGAATGGGAGATTTGAGATGTGCACCGAACTGGAGGAGTTGGGACTTAAGCAAGATGAGGCAGCACTTTACTCCAACTTCAGACTGGCCACACCGCTGTGTCTCGCTGCTGCCTATGGGTCTGTGAAGACACTAGAAGTGTTCATCCAGAATGGAGTTAACATCTTACAGAAGGACATCCATGGAGTTAACTTAATACATGCCATGGCCAATATGGCATTCCTTGTACCATCCAAAGAGGAATCACTTTTGGATACTTACAACTTCCTGAAATCAACTCTGGATCTGGAAACCGTTCAGCAATTGCTTATGGGTGAAAACTGTGATGGGCTTCGACCTTTGGAACTGGCAAGTCATCTTGGATGTTTTACTTTTGTACAGGCTATACTGGAGACAGAGGGAGTCTACCTGGTGAGACAGGAATCTCAGAGCTGCTTCAATGTAGACTGGTTTGATGTGACTGACTATGAGAGCACAAAGCCAGGAAATCGTAGGCGACTCTCTCCTTTAGTATTTGCCCTGTTTGTTGACAAACGAGCAGCGTCAAACCCAGGCTGTCAGAAGTTCTTTGCATCAGACTTTCTAAATTCCTGGGCCAAAATGAAATATAAAGCGAATAGAATCAGCCTGGCATTCTGGTTTTTGTTACGCATGGTATTCCTCCTAATCATAGGGGTGTTTGAATGGCTAGGTGGTTGGATGAATATACAAAAGAGTATAATATATTTTGGACATGTGAGAAATGGCACTCTTCAAAACTCAAGCTTTGCCATGGACTATTCATGCTTTATAAAGAATTTGAGTTACACAACTCCCAGAGTGTATGGCCTGTTGGGGGCAGGCTTGATCACCTTCTCAGTTTGTGTCATGTTTTTTGATATGATAGAGCTCTTTCACGTTCTCAGCCTCAAACAGAGCTGGAGGTTGAATCTTCCCACAGGAAGAAAACACTTTCTGGTTAACATCCTTTTCTACCGTGTTGCTAATTTCACTATGGCCCTTTGTATCATGCTAGCAAGAGTTTGGAGGAGGAATGAATTTTGGTCTAGTTTCTCAATGTCCATGGATGTAGTAGACATTGTCTATGTCACCAGTGTTATTTGTGCAGTAGCTTCTTTTATTTACTTTGCCCAGATTCTCCCATGGATAGGTCCCTTCATCATTGCACTGCAAAGAATGGTTTCAGACATCTTCAAATTCCTTCTCCTATTCATATTGTTGCTGATCCCATTTCTTCTCTCCTTCCACCGTCTCATTGTTCAGAATATCAAAGGTCCTTGTCCTCCTGAGTTTGATTCTCAAATGGTAACCTTGTACACTGTATTCACTATGTTATTTAACATGGTCAACTTCAGTCAGCTGGATTTAGATAATGTTGGTGGTGTGTATTTCTTCCACATCATCTTCACCTTTCTCTCTGCTGTTCTGCTCCTTAACTTCCTCATCGCTAACTTCACAACCACTGCAGGATTTGTGGCAGACAATAAGGAGATCATTCAGACCGTGCAGTCTCTGTCTGTGGTGTGGCCAGCTGATGATAGGCTGGCTGTTGTGTTCCCAAGTCTGGTTCACAGACTTCATGCTAGAAGCTTTGTGTATGATAAGGAGACTGACAGGTTTTATGTTACACGGGTACAGATCAGGGAGTAGCTAGTCACTAGCAAAAATAAAAGTCGGGAGATCTTTCTCAGGTCTCAAACTTGAGGACAAGCAGCATTCTGCCTATTGTGAGTAAAATACAAGAGAAGCATGCACATGCTTATCTTTCTCGATATTTAGAGAGCAGGTAAATACTACATAATAGGGCTGTCCTGATATAGGCGGTACACACATTAAGATCCCACGTGCAGCAAAGAATGGTAGTGATTTATTAAGGCATTTAACATCTGTACAGCTGGGGAGTGTCACTTTCTCTTTGATGTGCCCCATTGATGACAGCCCTGACACGGGCAGATAAAGTTGACCTCAGGGTCAGACAACAATAAATTGTAATTCCTACCAAAGATACTGTAATTTCTACTGTGTTTTCTGCATTAAAACTCTTTTTTGTTACATTAGGCATGTAAACTTATGCAAAATATGTTATGGATTGCTAAGGGAAACGTGTTGGGAATACAATGCTGATATTATCTGATTAGAATCTTAACTCACAAATTGATATAAGGCTAAATGTCATTGCATGTGTGGCATCAACCACTAAGTGGCTATATGTATACAGGGGTAGTTGTACCTCATGAGGCACGGGTGAAGCAGTCTTTGACTTTGTGAACGATCTAATTGGATATAGGGACATAGGCCATTATACTACATTTGTTTTTTGAAAATGTTTTATTTGGGTAGATGATAGTGCAATACATCATCTTCACCTGGTTCGGCTGGCCGTTCTGCCACCAGGGCCTCATGTGATGGAAAGCAAGTATGGCAGCAAGCTGGTTTTGTAATACCGTTTGGTACCTACATGAAAAGCCAAAATAAAACATATTCAGAGAGCCGAGAGTTTAGATATAGGTTAAGAAATAGATAAAGGCAAGCAAATGCAGTAACATACATATAGTAGTAGGCTCTATAAGCTAATAATACTATTATCCTATAAACTGTTTTCCATGATCCTGTAATTTCTTTTTTTTTGTAGAGTGTGTTATTTAGAGTGTACCCTATTCCAGTTAGTCTTATCAACTGCTCTCATTCTAAGTCATTGAAATGTACAGGATTGTCCTAGTTGTATTCCATTATTACTATGGTCCCCTAAAGTCGCAGATCTGTTTCAAGATTTGTTATATGATTTATGTTGATATTTTATAATTCTTGCTAGCGTTATGATGTTAACATATAGTTATCTGTTAGATCATACATCAGCACACAAGACTGATATGAGAGATTTATTGTAAAAGAAGATCACTAAGTGAGTTTCAATTAAAGGATCCACCTGAACAAAAACAAAAAACAAATCCTTTTCCCCATCATGAAAAATGTAATGCATATATGTTTTTGCCGCTATAGTTGTAAGTCCTACATGTACATAATACAGTTCATGTATACGTTTATGGAGTTTTCTGATATATTTAGTGCTATCTTTAAGCATATAAATCAAGAAGTTATCATAACAATATTTGTACTATCTCTATTAATTAGCTTTATGATCTTTTGGGTAGGTTGTAAATTGTCTACTATCTTGTGACATTAACCTGTGTCCTTTACAAACCTGGAATTTTAGCAATGTAGATAAGTTATGTCATGTAGATTTATGTTCCTCATCAACTAATTCATTGCAAAATAGTTTCTATCCCTCAATGGTATAAAGAGTGTAGCATGAACATTATAAACTAATGCAAGCAATAATTCCGTACTAATTGATATATATATATTAAAACTTTTAGAATATCTTTAATGTAGTGCAAATTCTAGATACTCACTAATAAAAGATCGCTGATAGACTAATTTCTTGTTTTATAGTTAATACAAAAATATATCATGATGTTGTGAAAAATGATTGTGTTGTAGGGGTACGATTTTATATGTAATATCTCCATACACGGTATTTCCGAGTAAACCTACTGTTTACTTGGCTTCTCCACCTGGAGTTAGCACAGACAGCTTGCGGGAGAGGACTTGGGCAGGAGATCGACCTTCACTTGTCCACCTGACCAAGGCAGGCAGTTATATGTTTACTCTGGAGGGCAGTCAGTGCAGGCCCGGCTGATGGCGAAATTCACCAGTCCTATAGTGCGGACAAGGTTGTATACTAATGCTTTACTGATTGTTTCTGATTCTGAAACATGTCTATTCTCTTGTGAATAAAAGTGTTTTATATTCTCGCACCCCAAAACTGCTGTTCCTTGTTGTTCTTTGGTCAGAGTAAACCCGAACCACCACGGAATGTTTGACTGTGATAGTTATGGATATGTTGATGCCCGGGTTTTCAGGGATGAAAAATGGATATAAGGATTTACAGAGATGAAAAATGTAAACTAGAGATGAAAACATGGATTTAATGGACATTGATAGGTCAATATGCTTAAAGATGCACAGTGATGTATGGCAACATAACATTAGCAACATTATTTGATATCAAGGCTGTGTAGTTGGATTTACTTTTACAGTACCTCCTGTAAAGCCTATCAAATGTTTGCAGATACCCAGCTTACTCCCTGGAAGGCGTTTCACCGTATGTTGATGTTATACCTAACATACGGCCTTAAGGTTGATCGCTACTCATTGAATATGGACTACTGCGCAGCTTTCTGCGCATCTAGCTTAAAACTGTCAGAATAGGCTGATATTTGCACACCCGTTACATATACATGCATAGTAAGCAATATCCAAAAATTGAATTATTCCGAGCAAAATTGAGCATTTTATTGCACTTTAAATATTTGGTATATTTGAAGCCAGTGATATTTGCTATTTCTAACATAAATTAGAATAATCGAATTATTTACCAACAAATCATTATCAGGATTGTTATAGATCTCATCCATGTGATTAAAACAACCAAGGGTATAATATCTATACATTTTCTACCCTAATACTTGGCTTTTTACCCATTATTTTGGCCTTTAAATATGAGATTTAGACAGTTTTTGTCCTATTTTTTAACTTCAAAGGCCCAATACCCTAAAATTATGCGCGGGACCCCCTATCAAAATCACTTTTTTATGTTAGCAAATGATCTAAACAATTTTTTAAGAAAGTAAAAAAAAAAGTCTATGGATTATTTTTGCTATTTTTTAAGATATTGTTGAAAAATTTAGCATCAAATTTAATTAATCGTCCTAAAACCACCACTTTTTTTCACAAAAAGGGTTGTTTTTGGACCATAATCTTTTTTTCTTTATTTAAGGACACAATATGGGATTATTCATTCAAAATATGACATTGATGTGGGCAGTGGTTCAATAAGAAAAAAAATCGTGAAAATTTCACAATTTTTGGTATTTTATGCCAAAAATAGAAAATACTTTTTTTTTTCAAAAATCTGTCACAAAAAAAGTAGCTCGGGACCCCCCTATTTTTTTTACATTTTCCCCTTCTTAATGATCTAAACTACCCTGAGGCAAAAAATTAGGAAATTCTATGGATGAAAAGTTAAGAGTAGCGATCAACCTTAAGATGCGGACAAGATGCGGACAAAATACATCCAAACTACTTTTTTTGTTTCAGTTGGTCCTCCGTATACCCTCCGTATCTTTTATTAAAAAAATACAACATACGGCATCCAACATACGGCCCTCTCAACATACGGACATTGTCACCTGTCTCTTTTGGAAAAATGTGCAAAAACCAGTCTACATTCCGGGAAACCCCTAGGGAATTCCCTCTGTGACGTCATAATATTGATACACATACGGAGGTAGGCTGGGGAGAGTATAAATAGGGTCCGTATGTTTGTTATGTCAGGGAAGAGAGGTGGTAGTACACGTGAGGAGGTGGTAGTACACGTGAGGAGGTGGTACATGTGAGGAGGTGGTAGTACACGTGAGGAGGTGGTAGTACACGTGAGGAGGTGGTAGTGGACGTGAGGAGGTGGTAGTATACGTGAGGAGGTGGTAGTACACGTGAGGTGGTGGTAGTGGACGTGAGGAGGTGGTAGTACACGTGAGGAGGTGGTAGTACACGTGAGGAGGTGGTAGTGGACGTGAGGAGGTGGTAGTACACGTGAGGAGGTGGTAGTACACGTGAGGAGGTGCCCAGTGGGCACAGAACATTGAATCAACATTTATAAATGGTTGTCAATGTTGATTCAATGTTGGATCAACGTGTATTCTTCACCTCTGTCGCCCAGCCAGCTCTGTACTGTGATGGCTATTGTCTACCAGCGTTTATACACAAGGAGTCTCTACGCAGAGTTTCAGCTCTGTAGGGCCATTATTTGCAGAGTTACAGAAGAAAAGACATTTTTTGATATAATTTCTTTGAAAGTCAATATATATATATTTTTTTTTTTGATCATAAAGGTAGAAGTTGGACACATACGGAGCAAAAGTCACATACAGCACACAAAACACACATACGGCCCTAAAAAACAGGGTATATGTGCATAATTTGACATACCACCACCCCCCCTACCCCTCCGTATATTTGGACCAAAATACGCCAAAGATACGTTTTTTTCTTGCTCCGTATGGTGAACTGAAACGCAATTATGGCCGTATGTACATACGGCCGGCCGTATGTACATACGGCGGCCGTATCTTTTTCCGTAAGATGCGGACATGTTGAGCTGAAATGCAAAAATGAACAGAAACGCAAAAATCGGACATACGGACCCTCCGTATGATACGGTGAAACGCCTTCCTGCATAGAGATAGAACTATGATGTCATATATATGATATCAGATGCAATATTCATCATTATTTATATATATATATATATATATATAAATATATGTATATATATATATATATATATATATATATATATATATATATATATATATATGTATGTATGTATATATATATATATATATATATATATTTGAAATAAAGCAGCTTTTTCAGAGCAATTAAGTAAAGACAAACAACAAGAATCAATAGTGATCTCATTTATTACTTCAAGCTTTGTTTATGTTGACATATACAGATCTTTCCTTCTTTAGTTACTTTTACTGGTAATAATGTTGAATGTGAAGGAATATCAATAAAGCTCAGTAATAGTTTGTTTTGTTTTCTTATTGCTTAAAGCATGTAAAGTGCTATTAAGAACATCAAGATGCTGTTTATCTACCTTCCTCCCCCCATCTCCCTCCTATCTTACCCAACCCTTTCTACAGTTACTTAAGTTACTCTAATTAGTTAGGTTGCTATTAGCAAATGTTGGTTATAAGGGGCATGAACATGTTGTTTACCTTCCTCCCCCTATTTTCCTCCTATCTTACTCAACTTATTCTACTACTAATTGAATAGACATTAAAACTATTACTATTACTATGCGTCATGGGTTAAATTGTTGATTGTCTGATTACATTGCTTGGAGGGCATGTGGTCGTACTTCATTGGTTCTATCATATAGCCTGCATAAATCCAGATCATTTGATCAGTGCACCTGCATTTATAAATTATGATGGTACCTTTTGTGACCCGTTTTAATGAAATGGGTTAAAGTCACACTTTTAAGAGCCTAGATATGGACATTTAAAGTAGCATAGTGTGGAAAAAGTATAAGTTTTGAAAAATGAGTTTTTGACATTTTTCTAGCATATGAATAGTTATCCTCTGGCAAACTAATTTAAAAACCAAATTTCTACCCCCATTTTCCCTAATAAATGACCTGTACTTCAAAAGGCCTAATCCCTCCTTTCAATGGGCTCATTTATACAAGACTTGCACTTATTTGAGATCCCTGAGCTTATTCAAGCCAGTAGGGCATGTGCAGAAATAGGCCATATTTAACACTAAGGTTATGTTCATTTTGATCTAAAGTATGTTTTCATGAACTCAGAGGCTAAAATATCATTCCAAATCACGAAATCATCAATTAGCCCCAGGAAGTTCTGGTCTACGCTCAAACCACATCCCACAAGCAGTATTAGCTTTTTACCAGGATCAGTGTTTGATTCAAGGCTTTCTTGGCATTCGCCCCTTTTGACACCATCCTCATACACCACCATACCTTCTTCACGACCCCAGGTCACCCCCAGATGGAACCACTGACCGAACATACTCATGCCCGCCTTATCAACAGTTACTGACCATTTTAGTGCACCTAGAGTGGCACTACATTGAATGTTTGCTGAAGATATGTACAAATGGCACTTGACCTTGACATCTTCGCCATGAGCTGAAGAAGCAATCAAGAAAAGTTTGTTTTTGTTTTGCTCTGGATTCGTGGTGAGTTTGAACCATGATGCTACAGTAATACCATTGAAGTCTCTGATAGTGTCGGCTGTGACACAGCTGTCAGTGCCATTCTGGTAGAGCACTCTGCCACGGTCTGGATCTGTCACCACAGAAGCACTGCTCTGCATGGAGGCATTGATTCTCTCGCCAATGATCCTGTTCCCAACTACATTGTCCATCGTAAGATACTGAGCTGCAATAAGTATATCATCTTATCATGTAAAAAATGATGTTAACTATTTTTAAAATGTTTGGTGATTTATAATTCACTATACAAACATTGAAAAAGAATTTTTGGAAACATAATGTAATGCTGAGCCAACTATTACAAAATATATTCTCACATCAAACATTAAAGATTCTCTTGACAGATATGAGGAACAATATGGACATTTTTGAGAGTTATGTCTCAAAGTAGGCTTTTCCATGTTTTCTTTTTCCAACCATGTCCTCATATCAACTTACCTGGCATTATAGAAGCCCATACATCTTTTTCATTAAAGTTGTCAGGAACACCAACAACATCTGGTCCACACCTCCAACAGCTTGACACCTTGTCCCCGTCTGTCGTACGCTTCACATACCCAAACACAGGCAGCCTTGCCATGGTTACACAGGTCAGGTCTGTAAGATGTAGACCAGAAGCAATCTTCTCACAGCGAGCATTTTGTTGATAGAAAATGCTATTTGTATCATATCTCATCAGGAACTGACTTTTAAGTGCAGAACATAAAGTGAATACCAACACAAAGATGAGAAGGACAGCTCTGATACCAAGACACCTGCTCATGCTGGGAGGGAGGGCAACAGCAGTGGACTATGTGTAAGGCATGAATAAAGTGAACTAATGTAGCCCTGGCCTACTACCTAATATTTCAAAGTGTAAACAGATATAGATGTATCTAAAGGTGCCGCTTTGGAGATTGTATAGCCATGTGTACATTGTAAACCCCCATGGGTTAAATCTGCCGCTATAAATTGACCGTATAGATGTATAAACTCTGTGATATAATCTAAGTGGTATAGAATCATGTAATAGGTGTGATTATAGATAGAGTTCTGCCATGTCACAATGTGGGCAGACAAAGCCGACACATGGTCAAGTAATCTCACAATTATGGCAACACACTAGGGTCATTACTATCAACTTTCCTTTTAAAGCTGCTATACCAGGTGGCACATTCAAACCTACACTTTCTTCATTTGTGTCTCATATGATAGTGTAATCCTTCACCTCTTATAATCTGCCATTAATCTGGTCAAGAGGAACTGAATATGTGCAATACAAGACTCCAATTCCAACTATCATTTATATTCTGGTGGGGTTTGGCTGTTTAGTGCTGACAAAAACCATCAGGTGGAGAGGAGCCTGGTAGTTTTCCATTGCTCAACTCACGAACACAGTCTGCTAGTACCTTGTGTATCCTGTAGATGACACTTGCCTTGTTGATGTAATCAAGTGTTGAATAGAATGCTGGAAGCATTCTACTTTTTTCTGATCTATATCTTGGAATTTAGCACAATTAAAAGTCACAAATCAGATTAGGATCTTAGCAGTACACTGCACTAAGGAGAACCTTTATAGAAATGCAGAAAGTGAACTTTCTATATATTTGACGTAGTACAGCAGCTTTAATTGTTCTGGGTTGTAATGAATTTCCAGCTCACACCTACACAATAGACCGCCTTAATTGCATTAGAGTGTAGACACAGGTTAGGCCGTCAATAATAGATCTATACCAGCCCCACCCCAAGTTCCCGACCTCCAACTGACCCTTTGGTAAGTTCAACTTTTAGTTAGAGGCCTATCGTAAATACTTGTAGGTAGGCTGCGGCTAGTACACTGATATTCCTAGGCTCCCTATACGCCCAACCTCTCAGTCACTAGTGCCTAACCTAATTAGTCATTTTTTGGCTCCCTATACGACCAACCTAGCTCAGTTATTATTGTCAGGTTGGTCAGTGCTGACCAACCCACCTTAGTCTTTTTTTCCCCAGGGGGAGCCACTGAGTGGTCATGACAGGTGGCCCCAACTAGTGGTATACAAATACAACACACCAATGATGAACCTATGTTAGCCACGACTGACTGACCCCTCAGTCATTTTTGAATATAACTTTGCCATTATGACTAACACTCATATGACCAACCTAGGATAGTCTGTACTGACTAACCCTTTCAATCTATGGATTTTCAGTGTACACAAGTCAGATTGCCAGTATGGCTTATAGGATCAGCCTTAAGTTGGGATTCGGCTTATATATAAAAGTTCTTATGTGTATACTATAGTATTAAATCAGCCATAATTAGGTGCTCTGTTAAGCTTATATAATTATCCAACATAAGGGCTGCAGCTTATACATGAATGAGGCTTATACCCAAGAATTTACAGTAGTCTTACTGAATCAATAACCGTCTGTAGCCTATGTTCCCCACATTAAGATGTTTGCTTGGTCAACACGGGATGAGTGGAAGCTGATATCCAGCTAATTGCTTCTTTGTGTTAAGTGTTAGTACTGCACAAAGCAATATTACTTAATGCCTTAATGCATCATACCCTTGGTTGTCATGATGCATGAATGCAGCACTGGTGAGTAACTCGCCAGTGCTGCATCCGAGCATCATGCTGACCCCATGGGCTGAGACAGTCCCAAAGGATTGGCATCCTCACTTGGCTAGGGCCCCTTTTTTGATCAACCCGTTCATGACGGCAAATTACTTTATTTTGCTGTTCCCTTTGTTATCATGGTGCCAGGTGATTGCCAAGGCTGCATTCATGCATCGCGCTGACCCTTTAGCATTGTATCAATCCTGGACGGTGAATTATCAGTTACTAGGGCTGAGTTCATGTATCCTGTCACCAAAGTGCAGAATGCATTAAACAGGTCTAAGCAATGACCAGGAAATGACCCTGCAAAGACTTATGAAGCCGGGGCCATTTCTCTCCATCCCTCCCTCTACATTACCCCCCACCCCTTCCACCTCCCAAGGTGTGAATGCTCAAGGCAGGTTCATTTTTAGGGCTGCCTTACCCCTCTGCTTGTTATGTAATCCCATTGAATACCCCTCCCTCTATGGCTTTCTGGTGTGTTAGTAAAGAATACACATACAAATATAATTTAAAATTCAGTTTTCTCAGCTGCTATACTTCTGGTACCAAAGTTCTCACAGATTGTATTAGATTATGTTGTGGTTCTACTGATGGGGTGCTTTTTTTCTGTCACAAATTTGGCACACCAGTCACATTTGCATTCTTCTGAGAATAGAGAGCTACTCTCTCCCATGTCTGGTGCAAGTATTAAGTATACTACTTTGAAAAATCATTGGAGATATTTTGAAATATTAAATTCCAAAAACATATAGTTCTCCTTCCATTTATTATGATTTCACAATTGAAAAGTGAAGGTAAATATCTGAAATATCCATTACAAAAAGGCACTTACTATAATTTAAGAGCAGGGTCATTTTCCACAATGGCTTCATAAGCCAGGTTGAAAAATGACTACAGGTTCAAAAGTCGCTGGCATAGTCATTTTAAGGAGTTGCCAGCACCTGTTAAAGCACTATGTGGTCCTGTAGGGACAGTATAGTGCATTAATGCATCATGCCCTTGCTTGCCTCAATGCATGAATGCAGCCCGAGTGAGTAACTTGCCAGTGCTGCAGCCAAGCATCATGCTGACCCTATGGGATGATTCATAAGGTTTAGACTTCAGACATAAGTCTCTAGCCACCTGTATTAGATGTGTGCATTGTAAAATGTCATTATTACTCCTGGGGTAAAGAGTTCACTACCTTAGAACTGGTAGGACAAATGTGTACAGTACCATGTACAGTTCAGACAGCTTGCCACAAAAACAGTCATCAGCATGTACCACGGGCATTTTATTGGATTCTTCGTGTTGGAAATCATTGCTGTCTGTTTTGAAAATCAGATTCTGAAACATTATGGTTAAAACAGTGTTTTTACATAAAACATGCATTTATTTACTCGCGGACTAAAATGTATAGGAAAACATATATGTTTTTTATGAACAAAATTCACATTTTAGTAGTTAAGCTTTTATTGATCTTTAAACTTTGGGAAAATGTGACATATTTCTACTTTACTACATTACTGGCAAATATGACAATATTTGTCCAATTCTATCATGCCTTTCATAAAAGATTAGCAAAAAAGGATCTTTTTAAATTGCTCAAAACCTGATTTCTATGATGCTTGCAGTGATGAGAAACCACTTTATTTTTTTGAGTGGCCTAACCTGGGTAACCAGGGTAGGGCTGCCTGTGCTTGGGTATGTGAGGCATACTACATCAGTATGGGGTACATGTTGCTATATCATTTAGATTATATCACAGAGCTTATACATCTATATATATATACAGTCAATTCCTAGCGGCAGCTTTAACACATATAAGGGTTCAGAATGTACACACGCCTATACAATCTCCATAGCAGCACCTCTGTATAAGTCAATGTATGTTTGACATATCAGTAGAAATATTGATGTCTACTAATGTGTTAGAAGCTTTTCTGTGTGCAAGAGGTAGATCGACTGTTTGAGGGAAGGTTTTGGGCCAGGCTTCTGTACGTTCACTTTACTCATGCCTTACATACATCGACAGCTGCACCCTCCTTTACCAACATGAGCAGGTATCTTGGCATCAGGGCTGTACTTCTCATCTTTGTGTTGGAATTCACTTCATGTTCCGCACGTGATGGTCAGTTCCTGACGCGATATGATACAAACAGCATTTTCTACAAACAAAGTGCCCGCTGTGAGAAGATTGCTTCTGGTCTACATCTGACAGACCTGACCTGTGTAACCATGGCAAGGCTGCCTGTGTTTGGGTATTTGAAGCGTACGACAAACGGGGACAAGGTGTCAAGCTGTTGGAGGTGTGGACCTGATGTTGTTGGTGTTCCTGACAACTTTCCTGATAAAGAAGTGTGGGCTACAGCAATGCCAGGTAAGCTTATAGAAAGGCATGAAAATATGAAAGAATAGACACATAATTTATGCAACCCCTCTAGACTACTTTCATAATGATTCAAAAATTTTGCTCCATCTGGTAAAAGGAGAAAGTCAATGTATTTACTAAAAAAACTGTGATTTATGAAATTCCCAAATCTGTTGCAGCTCAGTATCTTACATTGGATAATGTAGTTGGGAATGTGATCATCGGGGAGAGAATCAATGCCTCCATGCAGAGTGGTGTCTCTGTGGTGATGGACACAGACCGTGGGGAGGTGCTCTATCACAATGGTACTGACAGTTGTGTCACTGCTGACCCCATCAGAGACTTCCCAGCTATCACTGTGATGTTACAGTTTAAGGTAGAAGTCTCAAAGGTTGTTAAGATGTTCGCACTGCACACGACCATCCATGGTGATGCAATACGCCTCAGCTGCTGGTCTGATTCCGCTAATGTTAACTGTGTAGCTAGGTACCATTCGCTCAGGTGGTTAGTGCAAAGTAGTAAGGCAGGCATGAACATGTTAAATCAGTGGTTCCATCTGGGGGTGACCTGGGGTCCTGAAGAAGGTATGGTGGTGTATGAGGATGGTGTCAAAAGGGGAGAATGCCTAGAAGGCCTTGGTAATAAGCAGATGGCAACAAAAGACAACTTCTATGTGGGGTGCGGTGCTACAAACCAGGGAACTTACTTTGTTGGAATGATTGATGATTTGTCTATCTGGACAGAGATTCTATCTCCTGCATTTATGAAGACCTACTTCAATAAAAGAATTTCCCTTCACAAATCACATAATGATGCAACATGTGGCTTTTTACATGGACCAGCTATGTGAAATATACAAGCAGTAGAGTGATACTACAAATGCATCCCATACAAAAGGGATTCTAAAATGATTCCCACTTAAGTGGTGTGTTATGAATTCAATTAGATTGTTAAATTACAAATATATATGTTGATAAGGTTGAGCATGTACTAGGACATTGCAAGGTTCAAAGAGGGTTCCTACCATTTTCCATTCCCAGTTTTAAATGACATTTAACCACCTTTTAAGTAAGATATAATTATTTTAATTGACACATTTAGAACAGTAAGGACCTGTGGATAACCCACATTTTGTGTATAAACTTTTTGAAAATCCAGGAGACAAATGGTGCATTCTGTGAATTTTGCTGAAAAACTGATATTAAACTGACATTCAAAGCAGATAAACCTAACAGACTTTTAGAGGACAAGTGGAAACCCTGTTGTGCAGATGATAACCCAGTCAACACAATTACGTTGGTCAGACGCAAATTAACGTTGTTTTTTGGTCTGAACTAGGTAACTTTGGAAGGTTTATCAATGTAAGAACGTTAAGGTTTATTTACCAATCTCAAACCTGCAGGTCTGATTGACGTAGCTGAGACGTAAATCTACGTCCAACTTTGTAAACACATTAATAGAACATCACATAGTGGGATTCAGACAAAGATATCACAGCCAATTTTACATTAACAAACAACATCTATACGAACTAACTACTGTCATTGTTAGTCTACAAACCTTCCAAATTTACCAATCTCAAACCTTTGGTTGGAAAACTATCTAGAGAAACCCCTGAGCTACGTTGGAATTATGTAAAGTGTTTACTGGGAAAGTACTGTGCGTATGTGGATAATCGCGGAGTTTTGCTAATACCTATTTAGTTGAAAAACTGTAAACTAGATATTCATGGTGGTAGAAATTTATGATGAATCAAGCTATTAGTACCTAGCTGTTATCTTGGATGATGCTCTGACATATGAGAAGGTCATAATGTACCAGTTGAAGGTTGCAGCCTTGAGAACATACCAGTTGGCAAGATGTAATGCTTTTCTAGATGAGTCTATATCTATAAATTGGTGTATTGTACAAAGTCATGAATATAATTGTATTTCAAAATAGAGGAATCAAGGTTACTTTACGTTATAATGTGTGACATACATGCTTGGGCTAATCTAAATTTTATTGAAGTGTAGGGTCGGGTTTCATCTATAATATACCTGTGTTGTTGTGTACTGGCTGTTCGGGAGTTTGCTGTCAGTCTGTTGTCCCTGCGCACTGAAGACAGGGGTCACGGAAGACGGGGGTCACGGAGGACAGGGGTTGCGGAGGACCGGGGGTCATGGAGGACAGGGGTCCCGGAGGACCAGGGTCGCGGAGGACGGGGCAGGAGTATGCTAGCAGATGGCCACATGGTCTTCCTGCGTCACACTAACTTGGTGTTCTTGTCATGCACAGAGAGAGCCATACAGCCAGCTCTCCCGCTATGTAAGGACAAGTTTAACACTCATGTATGTAAGACGGGGCGTACTGGGTACAAACGCTACCTTTTGCGACCACACTCTGAAAGAACCCTCTCTGGATTTCAAACTTTATCCTGTGTAAACAGGACCCAAAACCCTGGGAAAGACCCATGCTGATTGGCCAGGAAGTTAGCTCACTCCTGATTGGCTGGAGCTGAGGCCTATGCTGGTCATCTACCTGACATGCATAAACACCAGTGTGCATGCCCTTACCTGCCAAACACCAGATCTGGTCAGGTAGTTCACACATAAAACTCCAGAGGGAGTTTGGTGGCAGGTACCCTCATGGTGTAAGGTTCACTACTGTGGGCCTTACCATACCAGCTCAAGATTTTTTTCTAGTAGCATCTTTATGTGAACGACAAAAATTTCACAAACCAAGTTTAACACTCAGCCAGCAATGTATCTCAGCCGCTGCCCTGAACCCACTACCCCTGAACCTCATATGAGAACCCTCCATTACTTTCCTTCATGGAGTTATTAACTTGAACGTGTGGTGGTATGAACATATGCAGATTCAGAACTAACATTCTGCCAAATACATCTATAGCAGAACTCTATCGGATCATTCAGTATGCTTTGTAACAATTACAAAATAAAAGCATCTCTTTCACATCTGCCTATAAAATCAAGCCTAACCATGTTTTTGTTGTTTGATCATTGATCTTAGATCACAGATTAATAAGCTCTATAGAAGATAGAGTAGAGTCAATTATACTAGGCTGTACATTGTTGTCTGTAAAATAAATATAAAGATCTCAGTGCCTTTTTCTAGTTTAGATAATCAAAGTATGATGCACCAATGCCAGTGCTGGTGAACTATTTAAGGGTCCTTTATAGATGCATTATGACCACAAATGTTGCTTTAACTTTATGAGGTTGACATACTCCCAAAGGGTCGGCATGATGCACCAATGCAACACTGGTGCGTTACTAGCCATAGCTGCACTGGTACATCATGACGACAAATGCCATCTTTTAGCGAGATCCTTCCTTAAGGAATGAAAGTTGATAAAAGTTAGTGTTGGAGAGGCCAACCAAGGGGTTAGACAGCTATAAATGGGGTGGGAGATGCCAAACAAGTGGTCAGGTACCTACACCGATATTCCTAGGCCCCCTATACGCCCAACCTCTCAGTCAGTAGTGCCTAACCTAGTTAGTCATTTTTTGGCTCCCTATACGACCATATATTATTGTCACGTTGGTCAGTACTGACCAACCCACCGTAGTCTTTTTTTTCACAGGGGGAGCCACTGAGTGGTCATGACAGGTGGCCCCAACTAGTGGTATACAGATTTACACTCATATGACCAACCTAGGATAGTCTGTACTGACTAACCCTTTCAATCTATGGATTTTCAGTGTACCGTAGGGTCTTTGCCTTGTTCATCAACGTCTCTAGTTTTGGGGTAATTTCTTGTCAGTTTCCTGACGATACATAATTGATGTCTTTGTTGATCTTCATTGATATTAACTGAGGCATTTGATCCTAAGTCGTTTAACCCTTTAAGGTTGGATGGCACTAAAATATTACATTTGTTGACATGATGCACCAATGCAGCCCCTGTGAGTAACTTGCCAGTTCTGCATTGGTGCTGGCCCTCCGGGAGAGTCGCAACCTTGTAGGGTTGGCATGATGCTTGAATGCAGCACTGACAAGTTACCCGCCAGGTTAGCATTCATGCATCATGATGACCCGGGGCATGATGCATAAAGGTATCATGCCATCCTTAAAGGGTTAACCCTTAGTCGTTCAAAGGGTAGGTTGGTACATAAGCGGTTAGAACTGGAGGTTGGAGCTTTAGAAGTCACTTCTGGAGGCTGTCAAGGCCAAAGCCCTATGTGGTAATTGCTGTTTACACATCGGTATATAAGTATGTTACTTTAACCCTTTAAAGGAACTTGCTACTTGTCGCACAATTACTGATGTTCTATCAACTTTTGCATATAACTCAGGATTATGTTAGTTTGATTTATTATCTAATACACTACTTTCACGAACTCGCCATTTTGTTTTTTTTAATGGTAAAATCGCGCATCTATACCACTTGGAGCTACTCCCAAAACGAGGCCACTGCTCTAGAAAACGCAAATGCCTATCCTTTAGCATTGGGAGCGAAGTTTCTGGGCCCTAAACAAATGATCTTTGGCTCTCCGACCTTATACCAATATATTGTGTTTAGTCCTAAGTAACTTCTTTAGCTAACCAGCCGATTTTTGTCGATTTATGACCAATTACTCTGGTAATTTGGTTCCGAAATTGATATGGGCGATAAAAGGGGGACGTGACCGCTACGATAGGATTCTATTTTAAACAATACAACATGTAATTCACTCTATAATCCCAATAAATCGAGCTGAATTAGTGAAATACCTTGATAATCTTGAGAATTCTATTAAACATTTGACTGCAAATGGTAGATCCAATGAGTTACTTTGCCAGTCGATTCAGACGTTGCAGCTTTTGTCTCATCATCGGAGATGTGAAAAGGGTAAAATTTGCATCTCTGCTTGATCTGGTTACTGGCGTATAACCCCCGTTCTAACAGCGCTACTGGCACAAGCAGTGACGACTGCAGCGCCCCCCTAGCGTGCAAGTGGTGTATAGAAAATCAAAAGAAATTGCCATGTCATGGTACTAACTTTCATCATACGACCAGTTGATCAAAGGAGTACCTTAACTATAGAAATGAATTTGTCATGGATAAGCCCCTTCTTCTATTGATATTGCAACCAAACCTTGGGAACGTATAATGGACATCTATACAAACATTTTAGGACCAATAAAACAGGGGGTCAGGGATGAAATAAGAAAGGCATGAATTTTGGAATTCTGCCTTAACTATAGGAGCCTATGGGTGTCTTAGCAGTGAACATATGTGAACAATGGAGGTATACTGTCAAAAAAGCAAATACAAATAGTTGATTTAGGGAAAGTGGTCTATATAGGAATATGAATACAGCCTAAAGAATACTTTTCATTAGCTTCGATTTTTGCCACCAGGTGGCTTCTGTGTAGGAACTAGCAATTCCCTTTAAGCCATTAAGGGCTGCATATTGCTTTAATGTAACTTGCCTTGCTACATTCTGACTATATGTCGGCGTTTGGATGAAGCACTGGCGAGTTACTCACCATGGCTCGATTCATGCAGCATAACCACAAAGCATATAATGCATCAAATCACTAAGGACGGCATAATGCATTATTGCATTATGCCATTGGACGTCATGATGCATGAATGCAGCCCTAGCGAGTAACTCCCCAGTGCTGCATTCAAGCATCATGCCAACCCTACAAGGTTGAGACACCCCTGGACGTCATGATGCACCAATGCAGCCCCGTTGAGTGATTCACTGGTGCTGCATTAGTGCATTGTGGTGACAAATGTCATCTTTAAATGACATTGGTCCTTAGAGGGTTAAAGGGTTAAGTGCCTAAATCATAGTGCTATGGCTTTGATTGTGTATGAACTTCTCAGTCTGTGTACATCTGTTCACATGTAGGAAATCAATACTGTCCGTAAGCTATGTCACTTGATGCCACTGGAGGCTGGAAGGGGGGGGGGGGGGGTATTGCAATTGATGTTGCTGCTACGCATGCCAAACAATAATCAAGTGAGGCACAAATTCAAGACCCCGTGTTCATAGAGTTGCGTGGCCTGGTTGCAAAAATGTACCATCTCGGCGTACCTCTGACCACTGACTGACACAGCAGAGCAGCCAGAACGACCTATGAGAATTCCCCCTAGTGAGTGGTGGCGGTATTAGAAGATGTCCATGAATGCTGCACCATCTGGAGTCGACAATATACACTGATATTTCCCGGGCTGCAATATCCAGCTCATACAGATATAGTTATGTATATATATATATATGAAGATGTAGTTTCATGATTTATTTACTCCTCAGCCCCCGGGCATTAGCCCCTTACCTACTTAAGTCATAAATTAGGGTATGTCAGTCTATATTGTTGCATAAACTTTCACTTAAAAAATCATGATTTAAAAAAAAAAATTCATTAAAAAAAAAAATTCATTAACTCAATCAAATAATGATAAAAACAGATCGATTTTCCCTCAAGTTTGAAAGGCAACCATATGAATGGGACACGTGGGTAAATGATGGGGTCAAGGTTAAGGGTAGTATGAAGCATTGATCAGGAGACCAAAGACATGCATGTAAACTGGCGATCTCCGATGAAAGGATAGTTCATGAAAGGGATTATTCTGATCAAACTCGTACAGTCATCATTGGCCTTCAGTTACTCTCCTGTGTGGCTTTGTTGACATGGCAGATCAATGGTGACTGTTGGTTATAAAATCTGATCACAGAGGGCAACACCTACATCATAAGTTATCCTCTTGTTTCCAGGAAGGCTCTGGTGAAAACGCTTTAAGGTGGGTTGCGGCCATTGCAGAATGGACTATTGCACATCTTTCTGCACATATGACTTAAACATTTCAGAACAATAATAGGTATTTTGGGAATTTTCTATGATTCTTCTGAAGCTTTCATTTATTGAGTAATGAATAGCATTTCATTTAGCATAAAAGTGAATATATTACTTGAATATATCCAAACCTGCATGACATGTTGGGAAATTTACCATGCAATGCTTCAAAGATTTGATTTAGTCTGTTTTTCCATTACCTTTTTATTTCAAAGTGCCAAAACCCTCAAATTGTGCACGAAATCCAGTATCAACATTAATCTTATTCATGGGCATATGACCTGGAGAATCTTTTGAGAAAGTTTAAGAAAAATCTGAACACTTCTACTGTTTTCTTTAGATTAGGTAAAAAGATAATGACAATTTATTCCTATGCAAGGTGATAAAACTCCAAACCAATTTTTAGCAAAGAGGTACATATATCCTTGTCTTTATTGTGTGATGTTTCATAATTCTGAGGTTGTTGGTTAAAATTAGGAATTTTTCCATTACCAAATGATTTAGGGTTGCTACAGAAAAAAGATTTGTGGAATTCTGAACACTTTGATTCAATGGGATTGACCCACCTTAATAATTATTATTGTGATACCTCAACACATTGAGCGGTATCTAGTGCATACGCCAACAGCCTGAGGAAGGTGAACACTGAAAATCCATAGATTGAAAGGGTTAGTAAGTACAGACTATCCTATGTTGGTCATATGAGTGTTAGTCAAAACGGCAAAGTTATATTCAAAAATGACCGAGGGGTAAGTCAGTAGTGGCTAACCTAGATTCATCATTGGTGTGTTATATTTGTATACCACTAGTTGGGGCCACCTGTCATGACCACTCAGTGGCTCCCCCTGGGAAAAAAAGACCAAGGTGGGTTGGTCAGTACCGACCAACCTGACAATAATAACTGACCTAGGTTAGTGGTATAGGGAGCAAAAAAATGACTAACTGGGTCAGGCACTAGTGAGAGGTTGGGCGTGTAGGGAGCCTAGGAATATCAGTGTAGGGGAGAATGTTTGGGATGTTAGGGCCACATAGTGCTTTAATGTGATACACCATTTGTCGTGGCTATAGTAAGTTTACTTGCCAGGGCTACAGTAAAGTATCATGCCTTCCCTATGGAGTTGATACACTCCTGAGAGGTTGGCATGATGCATGAAAGCAGCCCTGGTGAGTCTACTTGTAGGACTGCATTCCTGCTTCATAATGGCAAAGTAACACACCAGTGCTGCATTCCAGCATCATGACACCTCTGTAGGGTCTTCATGATGCACCAATATATCCATCCTTAAGGGGTTAAATAACTTTGCTGCCCTTAAAGGGTTACATGGTCAATACATGGGCTATATAAGACAATTCCCTTCAGCCAGCACCCACAACACCACCCCCACCTCTCAGAGACTGCCTCACAGACACAGAAGATGCTGCTCTGTGGTGTGCTCACCTCACATCTCTTACTTCTTTGTACCTTCATTGTTTTCCCTCCTGGTGGTGCTGGTATCGTAGTGCCTGAGCCCGATCTGACGCCATCGTCAAAACCCGTTTTGTACCTGCTTGGAAATCTTTGTTTTAATGGTATCAGGGAGTTTGCGCTGGCGTACATTCCTGCCTTTGACTGGGGGCTGGAGATGGTGAATGCCAGAAAGGATATACTGCCTGACTACGAGCTGCGTATCGTGTGGGTGGACTCAGAGGTAGGCCTTTCATATAAATTAATTTTCTATCAAATACGACTGTCCCATTGACTTAACCAAAGAACGCTGTATTGCACACCCCCTGTGAAATAACCCATGGCCGTATTTCATGGCCATGTGACGTCATCAAATCGGCGGTTTGTTTACATTTGAACGGCATTGAAATAATCTAATTTAGCCCAATTTAGCCCTACAATAATTTTGGTATTTTGAATCGAAAAAGATAAAAAATAAACACAAAGGTACACTCATTTCAGTCTGTTGACTGCGTTATTTCACTTGTTGACCCTTGGGCCGCATTTAACTCGACCTACGGCCTCGTGAAATACGGCCCAAGGTCAACTTGTGAAATAACCCAGTCAACAGACTGAAACTCGTGCACCTTTGTCTATTTCTAATCCAAGAATGAACACCTCATGAACCATCCGATTTAAGCAACTTTAAGCTACAATTAAAGTTGATTAATGGCTTTTTTTCAGCAGCATTTAGCAACTATGATTAACCTTACTCTGAAATAAATTAAAGTTGCTGAACATTGTTTCAAACTGCTGAAATAAGGTCTTTAAAAAACTTAAATTGTTGCTTAAATGGGACAGTTCATGCAGTGAAAGCTGTGCTTGTCATTGTAATAAATAAGGATCTATTTCCTCACTTACTTCTGGGTTGCAATTTGTAAACTCATATCATTATCATAGTTCAGCAAGCTTAACATACTAAACAAAAAGAGAAAGTATACTATAGTTCTATCCACCCTTACCACAGTGTCCTCAAAAATGCAGCCAAACCATGGTAGATCTACATTGATACTCTTCCCAGATACAGGAATATTGATCACACCGATTAATTATTGGTCGATTATCAGGCTAGCCTAGCGGCCTGTGCTGTTAATAAACATTAATAATGTCTAGTTACTTAACTAGATTAAAAAAAACATGAATAATATGGATCCCTTGAAGGGGTGGGACCAACAAAATTTGGACCCCTTTTGAGGGGGGGACCAAAAAATTGCACTCCTGTTTTAGTGAAAAAGCCTGCGGGTTACTATATCTCATAGTCAAAATAATTTCGACCCCTCCGATGGGGGGACCAAAAAAGAATTTCGACCCGCTCACCGGAAAATCCACCAACCCCCCCCCCCTGTTTTAAAAAAAAAGACGACTCCCTAAGGTAAACATAACAGGAACATGCACTAAATTATGAATTTTTCAGTTATCCATATAAAAAGGGACTCATTTGTCTTTTATCAACTCTGCTCATCGGAGATGTTGGTGTTGTAATAACACTGTCTTCCAGACCAAACATCCGGCCAGGATAAATAAATGAAATATAAAGAAACAAAGTATTCCCATAAAATGATAGAAATAACTGTATTTTGACATTGTATGGTACTGTCTATTGGTTGGCAGTGTGAACCGGGTCATGCAGTGTTTAACATGTACAAGGCCCTATACGAGCCTCCTCAGAAGATACTTCTAGTTGGTGCTGTGTACTCTACCGTCTCTGAGGCCATCGGTCTTGTCAGTCACCTCTGGAACCTCGTGCAGGTAAATGGCTTTCTTTAAATCCGATCTTTCTTCAAATTCAAAATCTGACTTAAATGTATTCCAAATACAGCACAGTAAAGTTATAACAAATATTTAGAGAATAGAGTTCATTTAAATGAGATCAATGGGTGTTAAAAGGTCGTAAAGGGATCCAATGTCCCTCAACCATGGGCTTTCCAAGTGTACTTTTAATGCCCTGAATAACAATGCCAGTTTTTATTCCAAAATGAACATATATTAGAGCAAACTCGGAGGAAATTAGGGAAGGGGATGGATAAAAAGTCAAATATATTACTTGTGAACATTAATATTCTGACTCACTTTTAGATAAATCTATCTTTTTGGCCCCCACATTGAATGCACTAACTTTGAAAACTTTTTGATTGATTATGAATTGCTGGACTCTGTAGAGTCACAACAGATAAACCCTTCAAAGTCCATGTGTGGCTTTAATTATCCAGTAACCCTTTTTGCTTGTTTTGAATTAAACTATAGAACCCCCTGAGAACTAACCACTGACACTGCATCCATCCCATTTGAGTATCTTAAAACAACAATTAAAGTTGATTAATGTCCTTTTTTCAGCAGCTTTGAGCAACATTAATCTGAAAATAATTCAAGTCGCTTAAAGTTACTTCAGACTGCTCAAAATAGGTCATAAATCATCTTTAATTGCTGCTTAAATTAAAGTTACTTAACCCTTTAAGGATGGCATGTCCCTAAAATATGACATTTGTCTTCATGATGCACTAATGCAGCCACGGCAAGTAACTCGGCGGGGCTGCATTGGTGCATCATGCCGACATTTCGGGAGTGGCTCAACCATGTAAGGTCGGCATGATGCTTGAATGCAGTCCTGGCGAGTTACTCACCAGGGCTGCATTCATGCATCCTGACAACAAAGGGTATGATGCATTAAGGCATCATGCCGCCCTTAAAGGGTTAAATTGGATGGTTTATATGCAGTGTGAAAAAATGTCCTCCTTCCCGTTCTTCAGGTGACACCTTCCAGTATATCACCAGCACTCTCCAATAAGGACAAGTATCCACTGCTATTCCGTATAAATACACCTTACAAACAAGTCGTCGAGCCGTATATAGCTTTATTGAAGAAGTTCAACTGGAAACGTGTTTCTACTCTCTGCGAAACCAAGGAGATTTTCTCACTGGTAAGATTTATTCAGAGCTTCATGTTTAATGCCATCTCTGGGTGGTAAGCCTATTATATCCTATTTTTCTCAGAATTCTAAATCCTATTTTAACAGCTCAGTCATGGCGAATAACAGTTTATCTGCAGTTCATATGCATCCTACTTTAAGCGTGCACTCCAAAGCAAGCACGCTGTGCATGAATCTGACAATTGAACCAAACATTATTATCGGGAATGAGAGAAACAGACGTGGGCCGAAAATAAAGTATGATCTCTCATTGACTTCTTAGCCCTCTCTCTCTCTCTCTCTCTCTCTCTCTCTCTCTCTCTCTCTCTCTCTCTCTCTATCTCTCTCTCTCTCTCTCTCTCTCTCTCTCTCTCTCTCTCTTTCTCTCTGCCTATCTCTCTCTGTCTGTCTATCTCTCACTCTAGGCATGTATGTCTGTTGGCATGTCATGGCATGATTATATTTGGTTTGTCGATTGGTGAGGTGTGACTCAGATTATGTACCATTTCAGCATGCAGTAATGTGCAGAGACCAGGTTTAACACCACATCCTCTCATTTTGTACATCTGCCTTCATTGTTTTTAAAGATACCATATCAGTTAAAACGCCCCAAAATTAACTTATAAGATAGCATTGCAATTCCTTTCATTAACTATTTTCCTTGTTGTTGACATCATTCTCTTATTGTAATTTCTCGGTAGGAATAGCCTGAATGTAGTGGCTGTATACAGGTTTTTGTGTTGTGATTGCAGGGTCTTGATTTCTGCGAGCCGACAGTTATTCATTTATAACAATATATTGTAGTTTTATTATGCTAAATGATGAATGAGGGCCTTCCAACTTCCCATACTTGCATACAATTATATTGGTCATACATGTAATGAACATAAAATGGGAAAACTAGCTGACATAATGGCTTCAAAGGATGACAGGGAGTAACTAAAGTGTTTTTTTACAAACTTTCTCATATCAACAGATGATAGACGAGCTGTTGACAAAGCTGCCAGAAAACAACATCACTCTGATATCATCTGAGATGTTTGCTTCCGACCCTGAGGTTCAGGTGCAAAACCTTAAGGTAGGCACGAGGACGCTGTAAAAAGATATTGCAGAATTATAGAAAATATCTGTAAAATGTAATGTTCACTACATGAAGCATCCGATTTAAGCAACTTTAAGCAACCATTAAAGTTGCTTGATGACCACCCTTCAGCAGCTTTTAGCAACTTTAAGCAACCTTAATCTGAAATAAATTAAAAGTGTTAAAGTTTCACATAAATTGTTGCTTACAGTTTCTTAAATCGATGGTTCATGCAGTTCATTGCTATTCTCCCCTCAGGATAAAACCAATTGATATTACCTCCTTAAGTCACTACAATGAAAGTGGGGATATCCGATTTTTGCAATATATCCAAATTCTAAATCCTACATAAATATATTCAAAATACTGTAAAAGTATATTAGTTGGGGTACATTAAGATAATTTCCATGGAAAGTAAAAGCTCAGAAAGTGGATCCAATGAGGTCCAATCATAGTTTTTATAGTGTATTTTCAATGGAGGAATAAAATTGTGCACAATTTTACTCCAATTCGGGCAATAAAATCGAATTTGAGCAAAATCTTAAGGAATAAGGTAGAATGGATAAAAAGGTTAAGTATATCATTTGTCAACATTCTGACCCAATATTAGAGAAATTCTTTTTTTTTGTCCCACACATCAGATATACTAACTTTAAACACTTTAAAGAAGTTCATGCAACCGGGATACAGTTGACACCGATTCACCACCTCGACCTACTGTATATGGCTGACTGACTAATAATATTATAATATATATGTACAGTGTTTTATATAAAACAAAGCATAAAATGGCATTTACAATTCATCAGTTTACATGGGCTGGTAGTCTAACTCATTGTACATGCTGTTGTTGGTACACTTCATGAATATTGGCATTTAAGCAAAATTTATATTGCTTGAAGTCACTATTCAAGCTACTTTAAGCTACTCTTAAATGCCAACATTCATGTTGTGATGTGATGCTGCTGTTACTTCTATATTTCAGAAACACGACGCACGTATAATCATCGGTGCATTCTATGAGGGAGCGGCGGCCAGGGTGCTATGTGCAGTAAGTTGATGTTCATCTATCCATCTTCTGCTTTTGAGAGAATACACTCAGTATCAGTGAAGCAAGGTGGTGAAGTCAGTACTGGGCTTGGCTTGAATCATAAAAATAGTTATCCAGGGAAATTCCGATTTTTTTTTGATTTTTAATGAAAGATCCGTAAAATAAAGGACAAATATTGGCAAATTTGGTATCAAATTAAAGATTATCGTGTTAAGAATGCAGAGATAGGAATAACTTGCAATATAACAACTTTTATGGATCATTAAACTCTTCAATACTAAAATGCGAAAATTGTGTGTGAAAAATCTTTCTTGCCTGTGGGCACTGTGTATTTATGGAGTGTTCATTTATTGATTACAGGGGGGTGGTGAGATTTCTCACAGAGGGGCGGACAATTTTTATGCCCCCCCCCCTCGAGAGCGCATGGAAAGTTTTGCGCCCCTCCCTTGCCTAAGGCATCGACAATTTTTCGCCAACCCCCCTTTGAACTATAGTAATGCGCGGGCTTTTTTGCTAAAAGGGGGCTAAATTTGTTACGCCCTGCCCCCTCAAGAAGGGGCGAAAAATGTTGCGCCCCCCCCCTCAAACCCACCACTCCACCCTGTAACTAATAAATGAACACCTTATCCTGAGATAGCCCATGATGGTAGTAGTATCCTACACAAAGCTAGCTTCTGACAAATTGGGGATCGCTTGGGAGATTAGGACACAGCTCCAAACGTACTGTACAGAAAAGACTGATACTGACTAATGTTTAATAATTAGGCAAGAGTAACAACTTAGCTTAGGCTCTGGTTCACGAGTAATGAACCAAACTAAATGTGTTTGGCAACAAGACGACACAGACATGATCAGCATAACCCTGAATGAACCTTTTCACACCAGTCAAATGACCCATACTGCAGCATTTGAAGATTGTATATCAGCTAATAGACTTCACAAACCTTTTCTTCAAAATGGATATAACTTCAATGGCATGGGTTCCACTATCATTTTAGCTGATAAACATTGCAACATTTTTGTCTATCAATACATGATTTGAGATTGATAACAATGTACTTGATTTACCTAACTGACTCAGGCACTACTCTAGGAGAGTATTGGGGGAACTAATCTGATAGAGAACGCACTGAGCCATGCAGTATCAACACATAGGGAGTTTTAGTGTCAACCTACAGTAAAAAATATTGCACTGCATGTGCTCATCTTATAGACTAAGACACTGCCAATAATTTTAAAAGTAAGGGAACACGTATGGCATAGGATATACAATAGTAATATGATAAAACTAAGAAATCTCTAAATATTTAGCTGACACACCATCTTTTATACCCTTCAGGCTTACAGAATAGGCCTGTATGGCCCTAAGATAGTGTGGTTCATGCCGGGCTGGTTCGCAGGAGACTGGTACAACAGGTTTCCTTCTGACTGTACATCTGGGGAAGTGGCCATCGCATCCAACTGGGCTTTAGCCATGAACTTAGTCAACTACAACTTCAGGGACATTGCAGGTAAGTATCAACTGTGATCTGTTTCAACAAAGTGGGTCAGAAGTGCGTCCAGAAGTAGCATACATATCAAATGTTGTGATATGGGAGGATTCGTGTACAGCTCATCAAGAGCTTTAATTTGGTATTTGACAAGTAGTATATTAGGCATTATTCAATCTAGGGCGGGATTTCCTTTTTGAAAATTAATCATAATTGTAAACCCTATGGCAATCATTTTGAAAAAATGGGGGTTGGAATCTATGTATATGTATGGAAATATATCGAAAACCCACCTTTTTGACCCTCACTTCACATGTTTTGACTTGAACTTTTCACATTTTGATTTCAGCTTTTACATGTTGAGTTTCACTTTTCACATTTTGAATTGCTCTCCATATAGTCCCTCTGGGTCACTTTAGTTACAAGCTCAATTTTTTCTTGTCAGGAATAGCAGGAATCAAGCCGAGTGTTTACCAGGAGCGGTTCTTGCGGGAGCGGATGGGCGGGGTGTTCCCTACCAGTGTGGGCATGGAGGGCCCCGGTCGGTGTGTGGACACTCTGTATGCTGTGGCCTGGGGACTGGACCATGCCGACCGTACACTCAGAGCTTCAGGTGATGTAAAAAAAGGGTACCAGATCCTACGTGACAGTACTCATCCAAATATTTATTATTCTAGGACATTTCGGTTCTATTTTATATATGATTTGATCATCCACAGTTCAGACCCACAGTCCATAAGCTGGTGCTGCTGTTAATAAGTAAATTCCTAGGTAGTTTTGAGGCTTAAGTTTTAAGTAGCTTAGATTTAATGATCTAAAAATGTAACAATCCTACCTACCTACCAACCCTAAACTTTCAGGCCATGTAACCTGGAAAACATCTTTGTTTTTTGTACACTTGTACTCAAAATTATTATTTCATGGACAATCTGGACACATTTTACTGGCACCTCTCCCCCTGAACCTACCTCAGGGTATATTGGTAGCTTGCGGACCTACCTAATAATCATTTTAATGTCGGTACAACCTTCTTCGTTCATCACATTCCTAGTAAAGCTGCTGCATTTGAAATGTGGTGGGAATTAACATTTAATGTCTATTTAGACAGTTTTAAGGCAAATAATGTCTGATAAAACATTGTTCATTGTAGGCTCATCAAAGAGACTAGAGGACTTTACGTATGAGGACAAAGAAATAACAGACCTGATCTACCAGGGCATGCACAACGTAAGCTTCCAGGGTATAAAGGACTACATCAAGTTTGACGAGAATGGAGACCCACCAGGTTCATTTCAATTGCAACAGTTTTTAAGTCAAGGTAAGTGTTTTGATTTCCATATATTTTTCTCTTCTCAGTTGGCACAGACTTCAATTCAATTCAATTTCAATTTTAAAAGTTTTTATTCTGTAATCACGAAAAATATATAAGTACAAACAATGATACATTGTTTCAATTGAATTACAGAGAAGCCTGATACTTACAATTAATGATTAATTACGACATTAGGACATGGATAGGGTGTTATCAGGTCCTTTTAAGATAAAAATCTGCATCTCATATTACATACGCTCACTGTTCTATAGACTAGGTGATCAAGATACATTTCCATAAGGCATAGCCTGGAAAATTGACAATCATACAATGAGTGATAGATATGTGAGTATGATGACTCAAAACCCAGTGTTACCAATACAATACAAAGACTTTATATATTTTTGTATTATATTTAAGTTTGCCAGCCAAGATGGATAAATTCAACGAAAACATTGATTTGCAGTATGTTCATTGCTGGGGCCTTTGGGGTGACAGGAGAGAATATGTAATACAACTTGTTCACTACAATTACATGTTTATAAATTGGAGTTCTTAGCTCCAGGTGGTATAAAAGTACTTCAATAAGCTACTTTTAAGCATACTCCTAAATGTGACATTATTGTCAGCCATTCTGATAGTAGCTAAGATAGTGTTCCAACTTCAGTTAAATGTTGAATCAATGTTGAAAGTGGTTGATCCATGGCTATTAACCATACAATAATCAACGTAACCAGTGCACAATGAATTATTTTTCACGTGCATTTAGTAGTTAATAGTGTTATTGTGCTCAGAAGTTTTCGAAAAATAGTTTTTTTTAAATCGCCCCTATAAGCATGGGTGTGTGCTCATGAGAGAACATGAGAGAACATGTGGTAATTACATTGAATACCGCATATCAATGCTGATAAAAGCGTAATGTTCTGTGTCCATTCTGTAACTTCCAGAATGTAAATTAATCATGTATCGTTCACATCACAGTACTGCAAACTCATCATACATTTATAAATGGAAAATGCTCTTATTTGACTGAGAGAGAGAAAAAAAAACAAATTTACCTGTCATACTTGATGTCGTCTATTAACAGAAGCTGCAATCGTTACCAACGGTTATTTTGACTCTATTCTGGGTGATTTTGTTTGGATGAAAGATTCCCCAATACACTGGCAAGGTTAGTGAAACTGAAAACATTCAGATATACATCGATATGTACTGGCATATATCAGCGGTTTGGATTTTTCATGTTTGGATGTGCATTGATTGTTCATTTGTTTATTTTCTTTGTTTTCATTTATTCTCCATCTATAATGACAAGTGATTTTCACATACTGTTTGAAATGACAAAATCTAAGACTGAAATCCAATTCAAAGTGTCCTTATTCATAAAACTTGATAAACAGGCACTAAACAATATGTTGGCCATATAAAATACTTTCTTTTTAAGCTGGTGCACCACCGAAAGATTCTGCTGTCAAACTAGACAAACTTGTGTTTGTGGATCTGAACACGTACCTGGGGATGTGTGCTGCCTCTAGTCTGGGAATATTCCTGTCTTTCTGCTTCTTAGGTTTTAACCTGGTTTATAGAAACAAGAGGTGAATGTGATATTTATTATTTAAAAGGAATTCTAAAAACATTGATAAATTCAATTGAAAGAGAATCTGCTGAACCAGCAGATTTATTTGCTTTACTGTTAGAATTTGTTTTCGTGCATTTAGAGTTTCATCATATTTGGGCCACTCAAAAAAAGAGTTGTTTCTCATCACCAAGCAGTGTAAAATATGATGATGGCATTTTTTTGTTTTAATTATCTTCATTTTCTTTTACTTGGGGCTTAAATATATAGTGAAACTTAGACTTTTTAAGATCAATTTTGTATATTTAAGTAATAAGTGTTTATTGTTCCCCAAAAGTAGTTTCAATGTAAGTTATTGATAACTGACTGCATTACTGACATATATGCGTTAACCTGATACCAAATTTGCCAATATTTTCCAATTTTGACATGATTTTATAAATGCAAAGGTTAATCAAGATGTCGTCTCCCATGATGAACAATGTTATTGTTCTGGGTAGTATTGTGGCCTACCTGACAATATTTCTACAGGAGACGTCCAATACATCCGTCCTTCTCTTCTGTAAGGTACAGTATTTACAATAAAATCTGATTATTACAAGATTTCAAGCAATCTAATAAAATTCATACCATAACTCAGAGAGAATGGTTTCATGAAATATGTTATATGCAGTAAAATCTCTGGTTATAGAGCTTTTTTTGGTCGTAAGCCAAATGTGAGTTGAAAGGAAAAAAGTTTGGCTTGTAATAAAAGTGTTTGAAGTTAGTTTTCACTCTATTTCTATACATCGAAACAGTGCATATAAGTGAAATGGAGGTTTGAAGAGCAGAATCCAGCAAAAATGCCAAAAAAAATTCTGGTTATAACCGGGGTTTACAGTATATCACTAAATAAAGCAAAAAGTGTAGAAATAAGGTGATCAATGTGTTTTATAAAATAAAAAAAGTTGGGCAGTCTTCAGCAATTTTTCCAAAATGTATGCTGTGATGTATTTTACTATAGTTAAGATCCTACTCCCTGATGCTGGGGTTCTCGATTGCCTTTGGCGCCCTGTTTGCCAAAACCTGGCGTGTGTACATGATTTTCACACGGACAACCAAGAGAACGGTGAGTGTTGTTTTGGTACATCAATGTCAGCTATATGTGCAACACATGCATGAATCTGATTACTGTAAAACCTTGCGTATAAGCCGCGGCTAGTACGTGAGTCAGATCGGCGGTGCGGCTTATAGCATGGGCCCAGGGTCAAAGTGCGGCTTTTCACAAGTTTTTGTTAATATGGTACAGTACTAAATGTCACCAGACTCAGATCTCTGGTGCGGCTTATAGCATCGGCACAAACTCGGGGTGCGGCTTATACGAGAGTTAGGCTCATACGCGAGGTTTTACGGTAGTTTGGTATCAGGATCAACATACGCTAGTATCATTTTGATATTTGATATGTATAACAAAAATTTATCAAGTTCAAGCTCAAGCCTAGATATTTTCATTACAAACTTCAAGTACATGCTTTTCAGTTGTTATAGTGGCCGACCAGCCCGAGTTGAAAAGTTGCACACTTAAGTACATAAAAATGCTATACTCACCCATTAAGGTGGAATGAAGAAATGAAGATACAATAAATGATGTCGTAGTCTTTGTGTTCTTATGAATTATAGTTAAAACAGTGCCTGCATTCAACCTTGGCCTTTGCCATGAGTGGTAAGCTAATAAACCCGGTATCAATCGAGATCACACATGGGATACAGGATTTCTAGTACTTATTATAAAGCATAGTGATCATTGTATCTGCCATATAATAAAACTTTTTTTTTATTTAGGCCTAACTTTTACATGCTTTTATTATGTTCCTATGTCCTGCAGGTTCTGAAGGACCACCAGTTGATGCTGATTGTGGCTGTGTTGTGTGCTATAGATGTCATCATTGCCGTGTTACGTGAACTCCTGGACCCTCTCACTGTGTCTGTGTCTACTATCGGGATCATTGTAAGTAACTGGACCTTCTGATTGACAAATTAACTTGGTATATTCCCTCTCTTCAATTTGATGCAATGATGACGGCTTGACTTACATTTGAATGATTGTACTGAGAGAATCAGCAAGTTATCCGCTTTTATAAACTCTCATATATACTGCTGCTTGTCAATCTTGATGTCAATGATGTTAAGTACTAATTGCTCCCCCTATGTACAAGCTAAGAAATAATGCATATGTCAAGGGCTTGGTAATGATATACTTTACAGACATTCAGCATGATTGGGAATATGTGGATACATTAGATGCACTACAATGTCAACCCGAACTGTTTCTTCACTAAATGAAGTGGTCATGTCAATTCTTTTCCCCCAAATCAAAAATCCTACTCACATGTTCAAAGCATGCTAAATCAGGTAGGGGACAGGAATACCTTTTTAGGACGTACCATCATTGTGGTACAGTCCTGTCAATTAGACCATGCCAGTATTGTGGTACTGTGCATTATTCTGGGGCGTACCATCTAACTGGTACATTTGGTGTGACCATTAGACCATGAACAGCCAGCTGTACTAGAATACTGACCCCCATGGGTGGGTCTGCAGTACTCATAGAACGATAGGTCTTAGCTATACCAACATTGGGGGCATGGGTGATGGAGAAAACACCAGCTTTTTTGAAGATGTTATCTCTTTATGACCTTACCATTCCATTAGGAGGTAAAACCAAAAACTAGAGGGATAGATCAGTATCCATTCTATTAATCTGTGTAATTAGATTTATCAGCAAATCTAACACAAAATTCGGAAATGGATTATGCTGGGTCTATATAAAACTATCTTATGCTTGTGTTATATCTAATGCATGATATTTGAATAGATACAAATTATTTTAGTCTGTAAATCGGCCAGTGTATAGATTGAGATTTTCTCTTTCCAATGGTACTAAACATGATATATAGTAAATTGTCCCTATAACAGAAATATAATGTAAATGTCTAAATACACTGATGCTGGTGGGCAGGCCATTATACTGGTACGCCCTAGATGGTGAGTACAAGGAAAGCTCACCTAGGGCGTACTAGAATAGTGGGTATGTCCTCAACCTGTAAATTTATAATCTCAATGGGATGGGGACAAATAAATGTCATGACCACTGAGACCACTGAGGGGGATTGTTGGGGCCCAGCCTTGGTCTTTTGCAGTTTAACTTTAAAGGGTGGTATGAAATTGTGCAAAATTATACTATACTTAAGTGAAATAATAGGGAATGTGAATGAATCGAATAGGTAGGAAGAGATTTATAATAACTTTAATATGAAATCTATTGCAGGAACTTGACCAGGGTGACACCATAATAACTGAGAAGAGCATCAAATGTGTCTCCAACTACAGCATCTACTTCAAAGGAGCCATCTTCTGTATTAAAGGCCTCCTGCTGGTCTTTGGTGCTTTCCTGTCATGGCAAACTCGCAAAGTATGAAAAATGGAATTTGAAAAATAACTACAAGCAGACATATATGATGTGTTTTCACAAAACCAGTCTGAAGTCGCAAAACTGGATTTCAGGACTATACTGTTCTCATAGAGAGCACATCCCTACTAATCTCTTTGCATCAATCATTTAGCTACATTAAAGTAAAATTTATAAAACAATCCAAACTCTAATAGAGCAAATTCCAAAAAAATCTATATATATCTATAACCCTCATATGGAGTATTGAGGTCAGCATGTGCACTAAATAATACAATTATATCCTATGTGAACACTTTCATTTTGATTTCTTATAGAAACACAGATACTGTCATTGGCTTATAAAAACACCTCACTTGATCATAACTTCATGTCAATGAGGCTAAAACTCATTTGAATAACTGAAACTCAATATGATAATTTCCAGGTGACCATTCCCGCCCTGAATGACTCCCAGTACATTGGAATGTGCATCTACAACATCGCTGTTCTCAGCCTGCTTGGAGTCATCATGTCGTTTGTACTGACAGACAAAATCAACCTATCCTACAGCTTTGTTGGGGGTTTCATCATTTTTGGCACCACCATCACCCAGCTCATCATCTTTGTCCCAAAGGTTAGAGCCAGCTTTTGATAGTAAGGCTTTCCTGGAGTGTAATATCCCATCTTAGTAGCACCTCTCATGATGGTACAAACACTCTGACCTAAATATGCTTGTGTGTGTATATATATGCATGTGTGTTTGTAATGTGTTCATTGACCAGAATCTGCGTATCTAAGTTAAAACACTTGAAGCACCGTCAGACAACTGTTATCTTTATATCATCTCATATGTTCAATTTGTTTGATCACAGATAATGAAGTTCAAAAGTGGTAAAGTAGATGATGCTGACATGAACACGATGGGAACCATGAACGTGGAGGTGCCTACCGCTGGTCTGTCTACTAACATGGAAACTGGTATGGAAGGCCAGAGTCAGGAGTTGGATGATACAAATGCATTCATAGAGCAACTCAAAAAGGAGGTAAACATTCATCTTGTGAAATTCTGGAGATTTGAAATAAAACAGTATCACTGATTTATCTCACTTTAAACAAAAGTCATAATCTTATTTAGAATAAAGAGGATTCATAGAAAGAGGATGAGGATGAAAATCATACAAATATAGAACTATCTAGCAAATATGTGGCAGGGTACACAGTAGCAAAATGCATAAGTGCTGAAAACCCCTTGTCTTTTAGCAGCAGGAGTATGATACATACTTCTCTATTTGGGAATTGTTCAATCAATTACTATATACACACAAATGGCATGGTAAGCATACATATATACACATATTCATAAGATAACAAATATAACGGGTGCCCCCATGTGAAATAATATGAAGTATTCATTTTTCTCTCTTTCCAGATTGAAGCGCTGAAGAATAAGAAGGGACAGACCTAATCATAATGTGTGCAATATTCTCCGGCTAAATACTGACAATTATTGATAGCGACTGTCAAGTAATGGTTTATGGTCTGAAGGTGAGAAATTGGTCCACCTCCAGATATGATTAAGGGTCTTCATGTATTATTGTAAAGTGATTCATAGATGTAAATAGGCCATGACTAGCCAACTACAAACAGACATTTTCCCCCGAAACTTGGGTATTTAATACTGTCACATCATCTATATTACAAAAAAAAAGTTCTTCACCACCAAAGAAAATCAAAGACAGAAATGTAAATCTAATTTGCCACCAAAAAATGTGGAAAGAATTTCCAAAACTCACCGCAAATTTCTAGCTGGAATGACAACTGACAGAGGGCTGTGTCTCACAACCTCAGGCAATGTTTTTGTCTCTGACTGGGTGCCGTCTCTGACCAGGTGCCGTCTCTGACTAGCTGCCATCTCTGACCAGCTGTCAGAAAAAATGTGTTTTAAAAACAACTATACTCATATATATAAGGATTTGTGAAAACGTTATGGCGGTTGTTATATGTTTATAATTATAATCATAATTAGCCTCCTGCTGTTGGTAATTTGACCTTATCAAGCCAAGCCGGCCTGTCACTTTGGTGCCTTCTCTGACCAGGTGCCTTCTCTGACCGGGTGCCGTCTCTGACCTGGTGCCTTCTCTGACCAGGTGCCGTCTCTGACCAGGTGCCTTCTCTGACCGGGTGCCGTCTCTGACCAGGTGCCTTCTCTGACCAGGTGCCGTCTCTGACCAGGTGCCTTCTCTAACCGGGTGCCTTCTCTGACCAGGTGCCTTCTCTGACCAGGTGCCTTCTCTGACCAGGTGCCTTCTCTGACCAGGTGCCTTCTCTGACCAGGTGCCTTCTCTGACCAGGTGCCTTCTCTGACCAGGTGCCTTCTCTGACCGGGTGCCATCTCTGACCGGGTGCCTTCTCTGACCAGGTGCCTTCTCTGACCAGGTGCCTTCTCTGACCAGGTGCCTTCTCTGACCCCAGGTGCCTTCTCTGGTTTGGCATGATAAGGTCAAAATACCAACAGAAGGAGGCTTATAATAATCATGATTATAATCATATAACAACTGCCTAAATTCAGCCCTCTCCATGAATCCAGTTAAAACCGATGTTCCTGACCAGGGCCGCATTCATGTTTCCTGTAATATGTCAGAAAATGACCCTTCAAAGTGTGTCTTCCCAATTCGTTAAGACTGTTCACAAATAAACCACCATAAGAAGGTGATAACATAGAGGGGATGTGTATTCCACAGCATTAGCTTACGGGCAAAGAGGGGCACCTCTGAAAATTACCCACATCTCTAGACTTTGGGATGGAGATTTGACTGATCAAAGATTTGCATTGCATCTGATAAACGTCCTCCACATCATATAGAATTTTTTTTGAAACATTTTGAAAACCCTTTTGGGGTTTGCAAGATGCAGATATGTGAGCAGGCAAGCAGAAAGGTTAAACGGAGGGGAAATTAAATATTGAAATTTAGGTTCTGATCTTTAAAATGGTGTATCACATTCTAAGCTATTCCACATAGGGAAGAAGCACTGACCCTCTGAAGATGGGGTTAGCCATGAATAACATACCGTGCACTTAAACCACAATAATCATGGAATATATGTAAAATGTATGTAATATATTTTCATCAAACTTCATGAAATGGTTTTGTCAATAAATTCTATTATAGAAGAGATATTTATAATCTGATTTTAGCTTTAGATGAGTCATGGATTCCTTTATTGACCTGAGTTACACTTATTACACTCTAGAATGAATGAATGGTTTCCATGGGAACCAGAAATAGGTCAATTAAGGGAAAAAACGTTCCAAATAAGGACATATTCCATATAAATGGAATATTCTAATAAGCATACCCAGAAGCAGCATAAAAAGTTCACCTACCATAAATTTCACATTATTCAAAGTATTTTCCTCAATATCTCCCTTATTATTAGCAGTAGAGCATTTTGCATTTTCCCCTCGGATTACCCTTTCTGCCTGCCTATACACCATATTATGGTCATATGCAGGGAAAATGTTGCCTAATACGTATACAGGATTTGTTTAAAAAGGGTCTCAACGAAATACGGGGCCTTTCGATGTCAATCTGTCGGGGAAATACAGAACTTAAACTGATCCTGTATTTATTTTTAAATGATTTTGGTACGTAATAAAGGAGAAAAATACATTTTATTAACCTGCATCGTCTCCAAACACGTCCGGAGGCCACCATGACACCTTGCTCTAAACTCACTTCCGGTCTATACACCTGCGCGATTTAGTACACAAAAAAAATAGTCACCCCATTTATGGTCTATATCGTCTTTATTTGTACAAATTAGGCCTATTCCTCAATCTAATAGTGTTAATTTGTTCAAGAATAGGGCGATTGAACTAGAAAATCCATTCAAAATAACCGAGAATTTAGCTCGGATCCCTCGATAGGCCCGATCAACTTGTCAGCGGTTCAGTCCTATCTAGGTCAAGTTTAAGTTCAAGACTGGTGTCACGGCTAGCCTTATCCTTACTTGATCAGAATTTCTAGCGATACATTTCCCCCCCATTCCTGTTAAGTTATTAAAGCCGAAATAAACCATTGGGTTACTACGGGGAACTCGATTTCATCTTTTTATTGTACAAAATTGATGTTAAACTGCTCCCGGACGAGGCTTCAACTAGCCTCTATAAGCAGCTCTGTGTACACATCCGATCCTCTCCCGAACAGTAGATGATACTTATGAATATTATATTAGCCTCAGCAAACACCAAGTTTAGTTAATAGGGACCTTTAGCAACCATGTAAAAGTTCATTAAACGCAGACGTAGCAGTGCTGAAGGTATAGCTACGTCTGCGTTTAATGAGCTTTTACGTGGTTAGCTAAAGGTCCCTAATGGCTAAACGGCAGCCAGTGGGAGCGCGTGAGAGATGATAATTAATCTAGGCGTCAACATGTTAGTACTTTGAGGCATGACCAAAACGTCACCGATAGATTCGTCTGGGAATCGAACCCGGGCCGCCGCGGTGAAAAGCGAGAGCGCTAACCACTTGACCAACTCGGACAGCCTGGCTTGGAACACTCAGTAGGGGACTTTGACCCGCTGACCCAGCTGACCTTAGGGGCCGTCCATAAAGTATGTCACGCCGGAGGGGGTGGGGGGGTCTTTTTTTTGTGTGACAAAGTGTGACACGGGGGTGGGGGGGTCTATGGATTGTGTGACGTCACATTTTTTAAATTTTGTAAACAGTATAAATGCTGTATAAATTTGTGACAACTGCGGGATAAATACATATTTGTGATTGTAGTAGATTTACAAGTCCTAGCACCTTCCAAATTTACACATATGAAGACCCCAGGTATGAGAAAATTATAACTGATAGATCAGTTTATTAATGCAAACTTGGATGCCCCCTTGAAAGTCACTAATCCCTCAAGTTAGAGTGCATTTAACATGGGCGTACTGGGAATAACTTCTCAAGGACGGACCATGGATCAAGAGCTGGAGGTGAAAAACTTTGCACACACTGGAGAGGTTTGGCCAAAGTTTTGTCACAAATCATGATGGATAAAGACCAAGTGGTTGCAGAGTATAAAGAAGAAATAAGTAACTACAAAGTCTGAAAAATTGAGAGCAACACGTGTGTGTGAGGGAAAGCCATTGTATCCAGCAGATTGTAGAGTGTCCAGACAAAAAATGTTGCTCAAATCCAAGGAGCTCTTATATGATGTTGATCGAGGACAGATTCTTACCAGTACCAAAGGCTGTGGTCCAGACAGCCAAAGATGGCCTTTTAGTGAGACTAGATGGGTCAGGGAACTACCCCTCAGTATTTGTTAGCCTTGCACCCAGCAACAATATCTTTCGAATATCTGCAGACAATTACCCAAAGGGTCTGCCCCATGACTTTGCATGTCCTAGTCTATAGAATAAGGCATCCAAATGAATCTGCAAGGATTGTGAATTATACTTAACACCAATTAGGTCAGTCACTTGACATCTGAAGACATGTGGCCAAAGGAAGAAGAAAGGAGAGAAATCAAAACAGGGTTCTTCCAGCATGACCTACAGTCTGATTCTAGTACATATCACAGGGGCGTGGTAACCGAGGGGGACGGGGGGGGGGGGGGGGAGGCGGACACTTTTGACCAACCCCAAAAAAGTGCAATCCAAAAAGGTCAAGAAAAAAGGGGTCAAAAAGGGTCACTATACCCCTCAGGGCCCCCTACTTTGAAACTGCTTGCCACGCCCCTGTATCATTCAAGTATGTATTGCCAATAAGCAATATTGTGAACCCATGTATGCTATCCAGACCATGGACCATGAAGATCTGATGGATAGAGAAAGTATTTCAATACAGTCAGGCCTGGATATCCCGGGCGGGGCCGTTTTTGTCCAAAGTCGCCCGATGTCTGAATTGACCGGGTGAGTGAAATGACAAGTGGGGGGGGGGAAGGGGGTTTCTCCACGGCTACCCCCACCCTCATGGTGTTTGTGTCGTTTTCATATGGCTGAGTTTGCGAATTTACCACAGCAGATACACAAGTAGACAATCTGACATTAATTGCTCAAAGGGTCAAGGGTGATTTTAGTCATTTAGCACCAATGCGGTGTGTTCTTAGCTCTTGTGTCAGGGGAGTGTGCAGAGCATTAATCCCTATGATACCTTCCCGGCCTACTCCTGGCCCTGACTAAGCCCAGGTGACCGACTTATTATGACCTTATTTAATACTAAATGTATATACCCTGTTACCCCAAAGCACTGACCGATACCAGAAACATGAATAACCGACTTATTGTTTACAGATAAAGAGCAATTAAAATGGTCCTAAACCAATGAGCACCCGATAACTGAATCACCCGACTTATAGAAGACTGGGATATGGAGGCCTGACTGTACCACAGAAGGATGGGTCCAGGTGGGGGACATGGGGGGGGGGCATCTCGCCCCTTTTTGCTATAGACTTTTTATGTAAATGGGTCCAATACCATCAGTACATTGCTTATATCAAGCCCCCACTTCCTCAAATTCCTGGATCCACCGCTGCCACGGATTTGCCAGCACAAGAGGAGTGACAGGATAGCAGTAGCACACCTGTTATCCCTGTTTTGTTTCAATAAAAATCCATTAACATTGGGTCCAAAGGTATTTCAGAGACGGATGTCATACCTAAATGGTACCTAATTTATATGCAAAGGGGGGGGGGGGTGTCAACAGATTTGTGACATACTTTTCTAGGGGGTGTCGGAAAAAGTGTGACAAAGTGTGACATGGGGGTGGGGGGGTGTTCAAAATGGCCCAAAAAAGCGTGACATACTTTATGGACGGACCCTTAGGTATCCTTACGCGCTACCGGAAGTGAAGTTTTTGCGAAATACGGAGGTTTGAGGAAATACGGGGGCTGGTTATTCACCTTTGAGGAAATACGAGGCTCAGTGCTGTACTCTACCCGACTTGATATTCCCTCAATTCATTTAAAAATAAATTCTCTTACTATTATTTGATTTTTGGTATAGATACCAAAAATCAAACAATAGTAAGAGGATGTATTAGGCCACATTTGTCACATATTTGCATCCTGCAAACCCAAAAAGGGACCTTTGCAAACAACACAAAATATCGGTTTTCAAAATGTTTCAAAAACATTTTCTACTGGGATCTAAAACTCTGAATACTAGCCTGCTGGAGTAAGTTAGATTTTATAAATACATAGGGTTATATAAAGATATCTTGTGAGGCATTCAATCTCTGCCTGTGCACCAAAATCCATTTATGTGGCTTCCAATACATGTGTAAACTTCAAGGAATGCTTACTTGTAGGGGGTAGGATCTGACAAAGACTCTCCTTTTTGTCATCGCAAGGGTAGTCCTGCCATTTGAAGTCTAAGTCCACCGCAAGGACCGTACAGGCCTCTGCTATGCTATTAGGCTCTCCTACTTTGTAGTTGGCCCATGAGAAGGGTGTGCCATCCTCCCAGCTCTGTTTGTTCTCAGCATAACCGATCCATATTCGCATTGAACTCACACTAAAATGAAAATTAAATTAGACTTTCAAGGTAATATCGGATATCTTATATCTGCAGTGGCATGTCATGCTTAATTCAACATTGGGTAGAAGTTTGAAGTTTGTAAAGTTTAATAATCCAAGAAGGCATATGGTGCATTAAGTGAGGGCATCTTGTTTGTTCGAGCCTACAATATATACGGCAGCCTCGTTAGATATAATTTGTATGAATTTGAGTCTTTCCAAGTAAGTTTTCATACCGGTCACTAGTTCTCAACTATTTCATTTGCATGAATAAGATCAAATCTTTAATATGATAGATACGTTTGTCTGATTGAGGTTTTAATTGCAATTTTCCTCATGATTTTAAAGAACATCAAAAATGGTTTAAGAATATCCCATTTTATGACACAGACTTACCCAAGGTCATGGACGACAAAGTTCTTAAGAAAGTATCTGCAGAATCGACGGTTGCTAGGCTCCCTCCATGGGAAGCACACCCCTGCTGGGAGGTAGGGAAGGAGGCCTTGGTCGTATTCAACCAGTAACACACATTGTGCAGACGGTTCATCTCCGACTGACAAATTCCTGAAATAGTTGGATAAACACATGTTCTACCTGGACAAACCAAAGGGACAGACTAGATGCAATGTTTATATACAATTGTAGCTATAGTGTCATCTTAGAGCATTGATGTGGGCCTTGTGAATGACTTACCAGTAGTGCATGCATGCCTATAGTATTAGCCATATGCCCCTATGCGGTGCTGAAAGTCACAAACATTGCCAACAGAACACATTGCCACATCATTACCAAGTTAGCCCAGTGTGCGGGTAATATATTATACGGAAGTCTCATATACGGTATTTCCGAGTAACACATTTTGTTTACTTAGCTTCTCTTAACCTTGAGCTAGTGCACACCGTTTCCGGGAGAGGACTCTCTCATTTAGGGGGCTGGCCCCCTCTCCCACCTGGCCACTTGACAAAGGCAGGTGATTTTATAAGACATGTGTTAACTGTGACAGTAGTCAGTCCCGGCCCAACTGACGGTGAACTTTACTAGTCCTATTGTGCAGACAAAGCTGTATCTGTGGACAGGGCAACCTAAGGCTTACCTCCCCAACTTACGGATCCTGGGCACATTATACACATCAATATGCAAAAATGGTAACTGGTACCTCAGGGTGCATGGACACTAAATGATTAAATGATGCCTATCACACATTTATTTTGCTGTGATATTGGGATGGGGATAACTCTGGCTATAACGACTCTAAGCCTGACCTTATACCTCAATAAAGCCACTGAAAGTGACAACAACTTACCATTTATACAGCTTATGACTATAATGTGGATAAATAGATGATGCCTATAGAATAATAAGGTAGCTTCATTGTATGGTGTGAGAAATATAGTTCAATATGTCTTACCAGGTAACGCATAGCCAACGGCCCATAGTGAAACTAGAACGGCTAAGATCCACACTGTCCTTGCTGTGTCCATCTTGTGTAGGAGGAGAAGGCGCTGCAACAAGTGATAGGAACAGAGTTAGGGGAGGGGAGGTTCTGCTGCCTAGGCCAAATTTAAAAAAAGTTTGTTTCAGGTAACATGGGAAGAAACTCTAGGTCAGTATGTCTGATGTTTTTTTTCCTTTTTCCCTTTTTCCCCTTTTTTTTACAGCTCCTCTAGATACCCTAAAATCGGCCCAAAACTGTAAAAATGGTTTTAAAAAAATCCAAAAAATTGGGAAGCCTAAGTTTGACCCCAAAAATGTCTAAAAATATAAAAATTTCTTCAAAATTACATAAAAATATAAAGTGTCGGCCCTGTTTGGATAGGGTCGGTCGGGTGACCTGAAACAAACCTTTTTTTTCTTTTTGGCCTTACTGACAAAACATCAACAAACAGATTGATCATCTTTATCAGGCACCTTGGTTATAAGCTCCTGCCGCCAACCTGAGAGCCATATCCTGTAAACTGAAAAAGTAAACTTGTGTGCAGGCTCTTCTAAGTGACAAGGAAGCGAGTCTTCTAGCTGAAGTTGTCCAATAGAAGACTTGACACTACGCACTTCTCGAATTTCCAAAATGTTGCCATGATGTTTGAATGCAGGCTTGGCAAATAGACTTGTCAGGGCTACATTCATACATCATGCTGACAAAGGGTATAAAGCACATTTATAACGGTATGGGGCCACAACAGGATTCTAAATGTGAGGACCCTAGACCTGACACCTGGAGCAGACCCCTGTTTGGGCTAAAAATTGTCAGTCGGATGAACCTAGTGTTGTCTTGTGGGAAGAAACCTAGTAGGTCCTCAGATGGACATCTTTGAACTTGTTTATCTTAAGACAGTCTCTGAGAAGACCCTAAAGTCTTCTTGTAAGACAACTTTAGATGCTTTGATTTCATCATAGTAGGCCTGGATGTGTTGAAGTTAGGCTTTGTGGAGTCTCTGTAGGCAAACACAGGGTGGTAGTGCAAACAGTGAAGTCTGTGGTCAGCATTGTGATGACCCCTGAAGTTATTTGGCTTCCTACTTACAGTCTGACCTTGATATATCGGACCCCTCTGCTTTGTTTAAAAAACCACCGGTTACTAAAATGGCTGTATATCTAAATTAATATTATACATGGACAGCATGGGTGTTGTCAGAATTATTCCCCTAAAATTATGACCAATTATGGAGACAAATATAATTAATGTAAGACCAATTTATCAGGGTCTCACTGTACTACCTCTTGGTACGGCAAATCTCGGCATGTGGCCACTCTGGTAAGATGGATTTACATCAGCTATAGGCTTGTGTAATAGGTGAAGTAGTAGCAAGCAGTTACATCGACCATGCCCTGGAGCTCCAAGACCACTGGGCTGTGTCTCATGAACCTTGGCCAATGGTTTTGTCTCTGACCAGGTGCCTTCTCTGACCAGGTGCCGTCTCTGACCAGGTGCCGTCTCTGACCAGGTGCCGTCTCTGACCGGGTGCCGTCTCTGACCAGGTGCCGTCTCTGACCAGGTGCCCTCTCTGACCAGGTTCTGTCTCGACCAGGTGCCGTCTCTGACCAGGTGCCATCTCTAACTGGTTTGAAGTTCAAAATATCAACGGCAGGAGGCTAATTATAATTATGATATAACAAGATGAAGTTTTTACAAATCCTTATATATATGAGAATAATTCTTTTTAAAACACCTTTTTTTTACACCTGGTCAGAGACAGCACCTGGTCAGAGATTATGTCTGTAGCTCTCACCAGATGGCTTATTGGTTGTGTCATGTCCGGCTGTGTACTATATGGCCACACTGGAGACCCTACCGGATGGCTTAGCGGTTGCGTGCTTGCCGACCGGGTAATCATTATTGATGTCTGTGTTTGTAATGCCTCCAGTGCTTGTTCTCATGTCGACGTCAGGTATATAAGTATTGCTACCCCACATCAATATACTACAACACCTGCCACACTCACAGGCAGTCATCCTACAGAGTGGTCATTATTTAACAACTGGGGGTGGTAGAAGGGGTGGGGCTTTTTCATACTAACACACCTTCCACAGGCCGTAGGCCTCCTTTATACCCCTATATATAAAACTGCATTAGTTGGAACCAGTGAACCACCCCATTGAATTAGGCTTGAGTGCTTGACAAGAACAGATAAACCAAAAGAGGCTATATGAAAGTATGTATTTTTTTCCAAGTTAACTCGGCTTTTCTCCTCAAACTTACTTCAATTAATATTTATAGGGTTATACATGAAGTAATCCCTTTTCTCATTTAATTAATTCTCATGATCCGATTGTATTTTAAAGAAAGGGGATAAGATGATAGGCTTACCTACTCTCGCACAGAGTGCCTGACAACAAGAGCTGACAGACAAAAGAAAGTCTGCTTTTGTTTTTATCTACGATATGACACTAAAATAAGATAATTCTAAAAGAGTCGAGCCCAAATACGATGGAATTTCACAGTAAATACCCATATAATCTCCTTATATAAAAATTTTATTACAAGTAAGTGTAATCATTGAGATATATCAGCTTAAATTTCCGAGACAAGCCTTCCGAGAGAATATGCTTGGAGAGTGATGTTGCTACCCACCCATAGACCCCTCACACAATCCCGGCCCCCGAAGGGTCTGATAAATCTAAATAAACCAATTTTAGCTCAGAATTTTAACTCATCTTGACCCTATAACCCTTTAACAATTTAAGGACGAATGTAATTAAAAGATGACATTTGTTTTCATGATGTACCAATGCAGCCCTGGCGAGTTACTTGACATGGCTGCCTTCATGCAAATGTTATCTTTTAGAGACATCCATCCTTAAAGGGATAAAAGGCATGGCAAAAAAATATCACAAATTTTCTGAAAAAAAATACAGTGTCCTCTACACCCAGAGGAATTCTGTGCAGATATTCCATAACCCCATTATTGTTAAATGATGACCATTCCCCTAGGTGTATGTATATGTTGATTGGAAGGCATGCAGCTTATATTGACTGCCTTCACTACAAGTCAAAGTACCAGATCTTCCACTAGCCAAAGTTACAGATTCATGATGATAAGGGATACTGGATTCCTGATGCCTTACACATTACCATTGAATCAGGTATACTGAAGAGCAGAGTGGATAGAATTTTTGAATATCCAGCATGTCAGTTTGGATAGAGTAAGTTTGCCACAAAGTTGTATATACAGCCAATGGGAAGGCGTGCAGAAATGGAGACAAAGGAGAAATGGTTAAAATATACCCAGTATTCAACGTTTCATGGACTTGATAGAGCCTTCAATCAGGAACATAATATTGGGAGAAGGTAAACAATACTGTTTAACTACTTAACTACAACCCAATAAACAAATAATGTTTTACACCATTTTATAACGTTATATAACATTATATGTGAATGTTTTTCTAAGGCTCTTTAGTAGGAGATAACGTTATGTAAAGTTTAAAACCTTATTCATCAAAACTTTTTTTTGTTAGCTGGGAACATTGGTCACTTATATAATACTCTATGGATATGTATCTCCAGGCCGGTATCCCAACCTCCATATTATAGGGGGGGGATGACCTTGGCTCTAAAAGTGGACATTTTGCAGTTCTGAAAAATGTTAAATAACTAGACTTCAGATGGGCATTCTGATGCATTTTGGTATTTAATTTACCACAGATGAAGTGTGCAATTATCCTCTACCATACTGATTGGGAAAAATGTAAAGAGCATAATTTTATTGCTCAAGGATTAATGCTTTTCTCCACCCCTACCCCTGAATCAATTCGATTCTCCTTACATAGCTATTCTATGTTATAAGTCACCAGGGTGCTGTTTCTAAACAAAGTATGGGCGTCTATGTATTACAGATTTGGCATAAATTGTTTTTGTTCATCAAATTCTCTATAATGCAAATACATGCAAACCCCCCTACAACTTTCTCTGTTTTATGGACCCTGTTTTATGTATACTGACGTCCAGACTTTGTGGAGAAACAGCACCCTGGGGTGGTGCCTTTGAATATTTGAATATACCCGAGCACTCATACAAGACAGGCACTTCCCAGCTAAAAAAGAAACCGTTAATTTACGCCAAAATAATGATTAAAACTTTATATAACATTATGCCATGATAAGGAGCTTAGAGAAACATTATATAACGTTATAAAATGTTATGCGATGTTGTATAGCGTTTTCTGTTTACTCGGTTATCATTTAGTGTTGAGACACAGTTTAGCACTCAAAAACAGTTTAGGGTATTTGTAGGTAATTTGTAAAAGAAATTAAAAAATGGGCTTTGGAATCTAATCTCAAATCTCAGTGACAGAATATATCATTAAATTGAATTATTTTAATGAAAAAAAATTTCACTCAGGCCAAAAATAAAAGCCTGAAAAGTACCCAAAAACTGATTCGCAATCTTCAGCGCTGACTCGTCGGCAACGGCGTTGACTCGTGAACTATCAAATTGACTCTGAAATAGCCCCAAAATTGTTTTATGAGGACAGATTGATCCCATGGCCTGAAAAGTACATAAAAGTTGACTCACAAAGTACAGCGCCGACTCGCCAACACTGGCATCGACTGGTGGACCATCAAACTGACTCTGAAATAGCCCCAAAATCACTTAAAATTTATTTATTTTTTCAAAATTGGATAAAAAGTTCTAGGGTCGGCCCTGTTTTGCCAGGTAGGGTCGGGTAACCTGAAACACACCTTTTTTTTTGGCCTCAGTAGAAGAAGCAGGTGACAATTGACATGTTAGATTACCTGTCATTCCTTCTCTAAACTGTGTTTTGTTATGTCTCTAGGATGATATGGCTGCTGATGATACTGGGCACGTTTGTCTTCATGGTGTACACAATATCCCTGGGTGTGTCTAAACTGCTGCACCCGGAGTATGTGACGCAGATCAGCGTAAAGCGGGAGTCGTCTATCGCCTTCCCATCCGTCACTTTCTGCCCGAACAACATGTTCAGGTAATTGTTGAAAAATTATCAAATTTTTGATTTCAGAGTTTATTTTAGAAATAGGATTTATTAATTTTCCACTTAAAAAATATTATCCGTGCATTTACATTATAGATAACCACATCAGATTTACATGTAGATGAACTGCTGGAATGACATCTCATATCTCATCTCTCATGACTTCACCTGATTTTTCACAGTGTTAATGTACTATCACTATGTTTAAAGATGGGTTGGGAGCTAATTTGGGGTGGATTTATATTTCTTATTTACCCAATGCATTTGTGTTTATGATGTCCATATAAATATGTATATAGCTTTTGAAATCAATTTGATATTTAAAAATGAAGAGAATATAGAGAAAACATAGAGAAAACCAGGTCAGGGGACCCCTCTCTGTAATAGAGATGGGTTCCCTGACGATATTCTGACCATGATTTGCTCATATTCTATGGATTTATAAGTATCAGAATGATTTAAAAAGCTACACGCGTATTCATATCTGTACATTATGAACTTGAGTAAGAATAAAAATTGACCCCTAAATTAGCTCCTAACCCATCTTTAAATTATATAAATGTATTTTGTAAACTGCAGGAAGAGTTATGTTGAGTCGAACCCTGACGTGCTCGCCTACACCATGCTGACTGCTGGTAACGATGCAAAATGGCTGACGGAGAACAAAACCCTGATGGCATTTGCAAGATCAGTGTCTCTGAAAGATATCAACCAAGACAAACTGACTCAAAAACTGATAATGGCTTCATCCCCTATGTCTAAAACAATCTTTTCCACATCAGGATTTAATGGGAAATTTCCATCTAATAAACTGGACTGGTTCACACCTGAGCTAACCTCCATGGGAATGTGTTACCGCTTCAACAAGACTGAGTTCGTCAAGTACCCTGGGCAGGTCTACGGCCTGACATTAATCTCTTTAGTCAACTCTGATGATTATTTCTACAACCAAGGAAGCCTGGGCTCTATTGGATTTAAGGTGCAGTATTTATTTCTACTGGAGAAACATCATGATACATTATCTCTTTGCGTTTCATGTTAAGAGAATTGCCACTGATGGGGGTATTTTGATCATTTTCTGACAAATGTTGATACGAGTGTGGTGATGTATCATTATACCTCATAATACTATGCCTCATCCAGGACTACAAATCCTAGCCCGGTTAACATAACGCTGGCTTGTGCCACTAAGGTTTCATAAACTAGCCGCACAGTTTCTTGTAACCACCCGGCCCGGATCACATGATCCCTCCTGGGTGGTTACATGTTGTCACTGTGGGTGGCCTGCATAATATTAGGCAGGCCATGCCCGGTCATTGTTACTCTCGTTCCCAAATTCTTCCCGAAGGAAGGCTCTGGTAACAGCCAAATGACCTTGAACTTTGAATTTTGCTGGGTCTGGGCAACCCCTGCTGTTGGGCTAGAACCAGCGAACAGGAACAGGAAATGGAACCAGAATGTATGATGGTAGTTTTAGGTAGTTTTACCATCAGTCTTTCTGGTTCCATTTCCTGTTCCTGTTCGCTGGTTCCAATCCCAGGGGTTGCCCAGACCCAGCATAATCCCAACATTTGGCAGTTACCAGAGCCTTTCTTTGGAAGGATTTGGGGACGAGAGTAGGTCATTGGCAGTTCCCACTGGTAGCTCCTGGCAGTGGGTTCACTCATTCAGTATAACAGTCAATCAGCTACCAAGACTCACCTACCAGAACCTAGAACCAGCCTGATTCCAACATGGACCATCCACCCATATGGTAGCAACACCATTTTTTGTGCTAGTTTTTGATGAAAAAACATGATGAAAATGGAGAAATTCAGACATATTTGGTCTTAGGTTGCATTCTCCCTATGTATAAAGATCAATAAGTACTTAATCACTAAAATGTAGATTTTGGTCATGAAAAATATATTTTCCTAAACATTTCAGGCCGGGAGTAAAAGAAACGCAAAAAAGAAAAGAAAAAAAACATCATATTTTTAAGGACTTGGTACTGAGAAACCTTTTTTTTTGAGTTGCCTTAACATATAGAAAGACAATACTCCACACTGTGTGTGGATGTGATCAAGCCAAATACAAGGGTTGCCTTTACACAACAAAGTAATAACGACATCCCTTCACTCCTCCACAAGTGACCTTTGTTTTGTTATTGTAGCTGCAAGTCATACGATCCTTACAGTTACTAATAGTTGTACTCTTTCAGAAGTAGTGTACGGTTGCTGCGATAGTTCTGAATGCAGACACTGTTACCAAAAGTACTACAGGAGTATGTGATATGATTGTTTAATTACATTAAAAGACAAATCAACCATAGACACTGTCCACCAGACTTATAATGCTAATTCATTTAAATGCATCACTGTCCATCAAATACACCATGACTACGCTTCCCCTTGTAAACTCAGATGAATGTTTTCTGCATTCAGCTGCTCCCTCATGCTGAGAAAGACTTCCCTGAGGTTCAGTCACGAGGCATCGCCGTCGGTCCTCAGATGGAAACCTTCATCAGCCTGCAAAAGAGAGTTGTGCGTATTGCTATATAGATAAAAATGCTATTTCCGAGTTTTATAACAGTAACATACTTAAATTCATGGATGACAAAAAGTACTTTCAGATTTGTGTATTGTTTAAAATTGTTATGATTGATTATCTCATCAGATTTTAACTAATGTTGACACAGCATGTCGGTATTCTTAACACTTCATGGGTGAACAATAACTGATATATGAGAGATGCTGTATTCGACATAATTTGTGTGATATTGAGTACTTTGCTCCTGTACATGTGTTAAGGTCAGCAGGCCAGGCCCAATGTGAAGTCACATCAGCGAGTAGAAGTATTGTGGTATATTGAGGTGGGGAAATATGGAAAGTATAAAATAGATGTGGTCCAAAGGGTAAGGTTGGTGGCAACCTGATTGTGAAACTACACAAAGACTGTACTCCCCCCATACCTCCAGTCCGGAGAAAGGAATTACATGTATATATGTTATTCTCCTTAGCCACAAAACTCAGCTCCAACCCTAACCCGAGGACAAGGAGTAATCACCTCCCTACCTTTCCACTGATTAGACCAAAAACTGAATTCTATAAAAAAAAAAGAGCCCTCGCTATAGAGGGGCCTCAGCAGGGGAAAATAATTTTCCATGTCTCCAAAACGAAAAGCCCAGATCTAGAAAAAAAAGAGGAAAAAAACAGGGGGAGGAATATCATGGCAAATAAACGTGTTATGATGTGCAGACAGCCCAAAAATGGGGGGGGGGGGCTCTTATCGAAATAAACATTCTAGACCGATTCCTTCTCTCAAAATATGTTTTCAAGTGGCCAGACTGCTTATTACGTCACATAAGCCTGGGCTCCACTAGGGCGACACAAGCCCCTGCAAAACGAGGCGATCCTTCTAATGTTTTTTTTCTTGTATATTTCGCCTCATTTCGCTTCATTTCACGGCAGTGTCGCCCTAAGTAGTGCCAGGAGTAGGGCGAAATCAGGGCGAAATCAGGGCGAAATCAGGGCGAAATCAGGGCGAAATGGAGCGAAATGAAGCGAAATGAGGCCAAATATACAAAACAAAACATTAGAAGGATCGCCTCGTTTTGCAGGGGCTTGTGTCGCCCTAGTGGAGCCCAGGCTATACTGTACCAATTGTAACTTACAGACCAGACTGCTGCCAGAGACGGGTTGTGTAGCTGAGGGGTCTAACAGGTTGGAGCTCTATGACACATACAGCCAGTCAGCCTGTATTAACGAGTGTACCGTCAAACATCAGGTTGGTCTATGTGGATGCAAGCTATTCTTCAACCCAGGTGAGGTTACTTAATTAACATCCATTAAAGGTTAACTACAATATTTACTTGTTTGCAAAGGTGTAAAATATAAATTTTCGTAAGATGTAAAAAATAAATCATACATTTTATTTTGTGACAACAGAAATATTCCATCATCGGATTTTCCCATTTGTTCATCCTCATAATTATATGAAGTGTTTGTGACAGTTTTAATTCAAGTTTAAATGTTTCCTTTCAGGGAATTACACCCTTTGTCTGACTGAATTGGAATTTGCTTGTCTGCAGCAAGTCACTCAAAATGGTGAGATTCTAATCTAGATATATTTTAATCTATACAGATTTTATTGACCCATCTAGCATGGTAGAATGAAAGTACAAAAGTAATGCTGTACGATATAAAGCTGTTGCAGGAAACCCAGTTAATAAGAAATGTTATTAAAAGTTTCCCATGGCTTTTTATTGTTGCAAAACGTAATAATAACGTTAAAAACATTATTTGACATGAAATTACGTATTTTTGTTAGCTGGGAAGTTTATTCATGATTTCTTACAAATACTCTCAATGCACATACATCAACACTTGGCATAAAATGATATTTATTTGAAATAATAAAAGTTTGACTGACATATAATGAGACTAGTGAAATAGACTACCTCCTGCTCAGGCCAAAAAAGACAGAAGGTTTGTTTCAGGTCTCCAGGGCCTATCATAACAGGGCCGACCATAGGTGTTTTATGCAATTTTGAAGAAATTTCCTTGTTTTTTAGCCTTTTTGTGTCAATTTTCGAGTATTTGGAGAGGCCAGTAGCACTTTCGTGTTAAGAAATAAAAAAGTTTAAAAAAAATAAATCCGACTTACCGACACTACATATTCTTGCCATGTTACCTGAAACAAACTTTTTTTTGGGCCTCATCATATTTCAGACTCCTTGCCAGAGATGTCCTGCAATTGTCCACCTACATGTGTCCAGGAGACGTTTTCCACAAAGATATCCGGCCTACCCTACCCTAGTCCTTACATCCATGACTTCTACAACAGACAAGGGTGGCAGAAGATAACTAATAACTGGTAGGCCTACTGTGACACTCAACTGTTTCAATTTATGATATATGTACCATGAAATGCCTTGGAGCTCCTAAGATATGTTTAGAGCAAAGTAAATATAGTGCTGGTAACGGTCAGGGTAGCAAAGCTTAGTAGCATGTGCATGTGATAACTTCCACCTTGTTTGGCTGGGGGGTAGCCATATTGCATCAAACCTTTCTGAGGAGCATTCGCCAGCTTGAAATTCGGAGATTTCTATTCTCTATATGTATTATCATTATTTTTTATTATTGTTGATATTATATGATAAAAAGGCAGGTGATTATCGTCCTATTCTTTCAGAATTTATATCGATTTCTAAAATACATCTTCGTAGAATAGCATTGTCTAATTTCTATACCAATGATGTATCTTGTGTTTAGGCACAGGTCGGCCTTCATGACTATCTACTTTGAGACCATGGAAGTTACTACAGTAGTCGAACAAAGGGCTTACTCTACCGAAGACTTCTTCAGTAAGAAAACAGTACAGATACACATGTATATTCAAGATACCAATCAATATTAGTGAATCAAAAAGTTATTGGTAATTTTTTCCCAGTACGTTGTCATTTCATGACAGCTATTTCTATCAATATCAAAATCAAAGCGAGACAAATAAATTTGTTATGCTACAAAAATAATATTTTTGCGACATCAATTTAGCATATTGTAATTTGGGACCTCTAAATCATTGTTTTCAAACCTCATCTTTTTGCATTCAGGTTTGATATTTTACCTCACAATATTTGGAACAACCAATCTTTCCATATATTGTAAACAACACCCCCTCCCTATAATTTTCTTACATCTACCTATAGGTGATGTTGGAGGCTTGATGGGGCTGTGGCTGGGTGCCAGTGTCATAACGTGGGCAGAGCTGATAGAAGTCCTCTGGGATATATGTACAAAGAAACACCTCAGCAGTCAGAAATCACTGACTATTAAAGTCAAGCCAGCAGATATGGTTTGGAATATTTCAGCAGACTCGGCAACAGAAAGAAAAATTGTAGAAATGCGCTAGATGTCAACAAAATAAGTTTCCTGACCAAAACTCTTGACCTAAGCTTGACCAAGAACAGGAGTTTTGGATACCACCTCTAGGGACAAATTGACAAGGAGAAAACCAGGAAAACCTGTCCATGATAAAATGTACAAAACATATCAGTATATCAAGCAAGGACATATGGATCATCTATATCAAGCTTTCATTGAAGTCCTTTTTCCTGATGATTGAGTACAGAATAAAAATCGATATACTCTTGCCTTACTATTGCTGCTCGGAATCTCCAGCAAACAATGGAATAATTTATTGCAAACAATCAAACCCATGACAGGATCCTTACATAGTATGTTAATTTATATATAAGTGACGAATCCCTTAGGTTGTGGCTTACACCAGTGAACACACTAGATGAACTATGCGTAGTAAAAGTGACAAAACCTCTTGTGGTGGCTTATAAATTACATAAACAATAAATATATATATATATACATACATATATATATATATATATATATACATATATATATATATATGTTATACACGGGATAACATAATATATTAGTCGCAGTGGCGGCAAATGTTATTGTCACCTATTCACGCTAGGGGAACCCAGGCTGGCCCCAACTCTGCCTCTAGTTGGTCAGTCAGGGGCTCCCAACCGAAGTGTACGGTACTCATTTTATATATATATATATATATATATATATATATATATATATATATATATATATATACCTGTTGGTTGTACCTTTTTAACTTTTCACTTTATGATTATAGAGGTGTTGATGTAGTCACAGATGCATATCCACATTCTGCAAGCATTTAGATAGGAAGCTATATTTATTTTGGATGTGTTTATTTGAATCAATACATACTATTGTTGATTTAAAATTGTTTACAGGCAAAACAGTTTTTGAGGGTCACATACACATTTGCAAATATGTTCATATAATTATTATGGTATCAGAGTATATAGGAATGATACAACATGAGTGTTATACTTAGAACTTTGCCAGATGTCATTTTCGATGTTTATGTGGACATAATCATGTACTCTAATACACATGGCCTTTGAATTCAAATTTTCTTTGTCATTGTCATTTTTTGCATTGGTTTGTTTCACGCAATGTAACTGAGAAATAAATTTAACTTTGTAGATTGGCGATATTTGCAATTGCACAAAATCAACCATTGCTAGATGTCTTTTTTTTAAATAGCTGTAGTAGGAGTAGTATTCCTTGACCTCTAAATGTACTATTTGCATTTTAATTTGTTAAGATTAGAAGCTGAGATTCTAGATCATTTTGAATATATGAAAATAATTGTATTAGTACACCCTTGTCTCTCTTTATACTGTGATATAAAGAGGATATGCTCGCCCAGCAGGTAGAATGCAGCCATCGTTCCTGCCGACATACATTATGCAACATTTAACCCTTTAAGGACAGATGTCGCTAAAAGATGGCATTTGTCATAATGATGTACCAATGCAGCACCAGCGAGTAACTCTGGGAGTGTCTCAACACCATTTGCGTGGTGCTTGAATGCAGCACTGGCGAGTTACTTGCAAGGGCTGCATTCATGCAGCATGAGAACCAAGGGCATATCATGCCGCCATTAACCGTTTAAGGATGGCATCATGCCTTAATGCCTTAATGCCCTTGGTCATCATGCTGCATGAATGCAGCCCTTGCAAGTAACTCGCCAGTGCTGCATTCAGGCATTATTCCAACCCTATGGGGTTGAGACACCCCCAAAGGGTCATCAAGATGCACCACTGCAGCACTGGCAAGTAACACGCCATTGGTGCATCATTACGACAAATGTCATCTTTTAGCGACATCCGTCCTTAAAGGGTTAAAGGGTAAGACAGTAACGTAGTTTCATTTCTGGTGTACACAGTCTTTGTAAAAAAACATACAGGACAGTGGCAATGTCCCGCTACAATGCCACCGGTGCAGTTGATTCACAAGTGTAGGAGGAATGAATGACCTGTTCGGCTTTTCTAAACTTTTCTAAACCTTTCTAAAATTTCAGAAGGGTTTTATATAAAGCTGTAATATGTATGATACTCTGAAAAACTATGTATCCATCCTGATTTGACCATAAATGTTTACAAATGTAATGTAATTTTGGTGGACAATAATATATTTTATTACACGACCTAATGTTATTGGTACGTTCCTGTGTAAGAACAAAGAAGGAAACCCGTACCATCCGGGGGTGTAGTATGTTTTAAGAAGAAAACCCGACAATTAAAGAAGAAAACTCACCGATTTAAGATGCAAACTCGCCGATTTAAGTAGAAAATATGATAGATCTAGTTGCCATGACCGCAAATCATCAGGTGGGGCCATCTTACAACAGTTTGATGCTTCATAACATAACCATAGAGGGCGTGTGGGGCCCTTACGCCACAAATTTGCCACTTACCCTCAAAAAGTTAACCCTTTGAGGCATAAGGCATACCACGGGCCACTATACCATAAAAGTGGCATTAAAGCACACATGCCCTATGCCACAAACGCCCTTGGGTTACAAATGCCCTTTGGCCAGAAACACCTTTAGGCCACAAACACCCTTAGGCCATACATGCCCTTAGGCCAAAAACTCCTCATGTGGAATTTGTGAACATATTGCGTTTAAGGCGTAAGAGCTGGTGGACATTTGAGGGTTTGACACATTAGCTCACTATATAGCTGGTGGACATTTAAGGGTAGTTTGATACATTAGCTGACTATATAGCGTTTGATGCATAAAGGTTAGTTGATCAATAGTTTAGCACAGTTAAGTACATTAGCTGGCTATATAGTATTTGAGGCATAAGGGCAAGTTTATATTTTAGGGTATTTTCCTATATTGGCACACTATATAGCCCGGTCTAAGCAAAAACCAGGATATGACCCTGGAAAGACTTATGAAGTCGGGTTCATTTCTCTTCATGCCTCCATATTACCCCCACCCATCCAACCTCCTTAAGGTGTGAATGCTTAAGATAGGCTTAATTTTATGGCTACCCCATCCCCCTGCTATGATGTAATCTCATTGAATACACCCATGTGATGGCTTTCTGCTATGTAAGTATATAATACACATACAATTGAGGTGGTTCAGAGCTATTATCTTTCCATGTAAGAAACAACCAGCAAAATAATTGTATAGGTCGAGTTACATATACTTGATTATTCTATTTATATGGGAGGTATGGTAGGCAAACAAACACTGGACAGGTAGGGTGACTCTGAATTAGCCAGTTGTATCTAAATATAAATGGATATAGGTGTATCATGAGGTACATACGCTCACATATATTTGATAGAATATATTGCTTAGTGAATGCTAGGGATCACTGAAACTCAAAAACAATTAAAAAGTTGGTTTAACACAATAACCCTGGTGTGTGGCTATTATGGTACGTTACCTAATCATGTGTAGTCTTTGTTTGCCCACACTGTGACGTAGCAGAACTATATATGTAACTCGACCTATACCGCTTTGTCCGCACCGTAGGATGAGTGAAGTTCACCGTCAGTCGGCTCGGGACTAACAGTGGTATCAGAGTAAACACACAGGTCTTATATAATCACCTGCCTTGGTCAGGTGGCCAGATGGGGGGGGGGGGGGGGGTCGGCCTCCCAACTGTTAACCCGGAGAGGACACGCGTCCTCTCCCGGAAACTGTGTGCAGTAGTTCCAGGTAGAGGAGCAGAGTAAGGGAGTGTTCATTTATTAATTACAGGGGGGGGGGTGGTGAGATTTCGAGCAGTTCTTGTATACTATTTTTAAAATGATTGGGAAATATTTTGAAACTTTATTGGTGATATATCTGGTTCTCGTTCTATTTTATGGTGATTTCACAATTGAAAAATGAAGGCAAATATCTGAAAAGTCCATTATACCGGTATGCCCCGTGACCCTGCTCTTTAAATATTAGAAATAAATTTATATTATTTAAAGAGCAGGGTCACTTTTTTACAATGGCTTCATAACTCAGCCCATTATGAAGGAGGCAGGAAGGGAAGCCAGGGTGAAAGATCACTATGGCTTCAAAAGTCACGAGTATGGTCATTTCAAGGAATAGCGAATATAAGTCATTCTGGGAACTATACTGTAGTACGCTAGTCAGCAGGGCTTCTCAAAACATGGATATGAATACTGTTCTGAAGTCTCTTAAGGCATTCCACACCATGAGAGCCAATCTTCCCAAGTCATTGGGGCCATATGGGCTTACATAGAGTTATTAAATCTTTGCATGAAATTTGTTACAATTTGGAAAAAAGTATGGTTGGCCTTGAGGGGGGAGCCCTAGTTTTTGTGCCGTTAGGATTATGAGAATCTTTGGGAGATATATATCAATACTTTTCATCATCCATTGGTGCTATTTTAATTGTGTTCGTGTTTGTTCCTTGAAGCCGTTTACTTTGTGTGCACATACTCCAGAGTACATCTATCAGCGCTTCCAGCATTTCAGTCCACGTTATCACACTGGCACCCAGCCACAGCCCCATCAGGCCTCCCACATCACCTACAACATAATACAATGTTATTAGATTACATTAGATTTTTATTGGCCTAATGTATCCATAGTGGATATAGACGTTTTTCAACAAATGCCAAGGTGGTACAAAATTCTAGAATAGAATATAATAAACAGATCATCAGTCTCCAAGTCCATGTTAGTTAGTGATGTCGGTATACATACTTGATTCTTATGATCAAGACAGATTGATTGTCACTACTAATGACATAACTGTGTATTTGGTTTGCTAGATAACTAAGCGCTCTTAAGGGCGTAGGTCAGCAGGTGTTTTTGATTGGGCGTCTTAGCCTGAATATCACACCCAGGAACAGGCCTCCCAAATGAAGATTATTGCATAACCATTTATATGTAGAAATAATTACATCTAAATAAATATGATGAAAGAAATTAATGTCCATATATTTGGCCTAGTATTAGTTGCAGTGTACTCGTGTTTATATGCATCAGCCCGATTTTGAGATGTCAACAGAAATCAGCTAATGAGGAACATGAATAGGTCTATGTTATTGTGTACATTAACATATATGACATGTATATTGTAAAAGTAAGTCCCACCCACCCCCCTCCGATGCTGCTGCTGCACCTATCTAAAGGAGCTGTAGAGCTAAGTAAACATTTTGTGTATGCCTCCCACACCAGGGGGGAGTGCATTAACAGACAAGAATAATTTTCTTATTTCAAGAAACTAAGATAAATAAACTCGCCTGGCAGACAAATGACTCATTTTAAGAACTTTTTATTTTTAAATACGAGTCATTTGTCCACCAGGCGAGTTAATTCATCCAATTTTCTTGAAATGAGAAAAATGTTAACTACGTTGGTCATTTTTGGTCCGAGCTACGTAATTTAAGAAGGTTTATAAACTTCAAAACGTTAAGGTTTATTTACCACTCTCAAACCTACAGGTGGGACTTACGGAGCTCAGACGTAAATCCACGCTCAACTGGGATTTAAACACAATACATATAAATTTACATAGTGGAATTCAGACAAAGACTTGTATCATATTGCAGAAAAATTTATATTGACAAACAATATTCATACAAAATAACCACTTTAATGTCATTTTATTCTATATGGTATAGTCTTGGAGTTCAACTGAACAGCCTCCCAGTATAGATCTGTTGAATAGTTTGGGTTGCAGAGAGGCCTTCTGTTTCTTCTGTTACCACAAATGTGGTGTCCGCTCAAGAAAGTGCAGCAAAACAAATATTCATGCCCAATACTTTAATCTACTCTCCTTTAGATATATATATATTCTAATGAATATGGTTTATTTGCATGATATTGAATTCATAATTAATGAGAGTTTACTGCTTGAATGTGGTAGATTTGTTAAAGAGCTGTAACACTCTCTCCATAATTGATAGTGCTGCCACCTAGTGTGGCACTGAGAAGTCATCCACCCACTTGAAGTTGTAAAGTTACGCCTTTTAACGTAGATCTACGTAGACTTATTAGGTATATTTACGTCTGAATGAGGTAGATAAACGTATATCAGACGTCTACGTCTGTTGAACGTAAATAAACCTTGATGTTTTGACAAACCAGGGGTAGACACTAACGCTGGCCCGGGAGCCAATGACCCGTGACTTTTGGTCCGGACCCGTAGAATGGGGAGAGGAAGCCCATGGAAAATATCCTTTTATCATTACAGGCATGCAATATACCATTGGAAAGAGAAAATCAACAGGAATCTTTATATTTGTTTACGTTTTGATGTATCCTGATCAATAATAACTATGATTTTCTTTTGGAAAAAAGTAAATATTTTTGTTGGGCCCACAGATTTAGGTCTGGGCCCATAGATTTTGTAAGCTACGGGCCCGGGTGGCCCATGACTGAAAAACTTCTTGTCTACCCCTACAAACCTTCCAAAATTACCAATCTTAAACCTTTTTGTTGAGAAACTTCTGAGATTCTTTGGAACTACATAGGGTGTTTAATGGGATATAACATTTCAACTCAGAAGGAGCACTTACTTAGAAAGTCCTCAGAAGTGTAAATTCTCTTTTCCACGATAGTTATAACATCCAAAGTCTCAAAAAAGATGGTCATGAGTGCTCTATCATCCCTAATGAAAGAGTTTACATTAGAATATATCATATCTATGAAACAAGTAATGTAACTGCTTATTCAAGTTCAGATTTAAAGATCATCGACAAGTGCAGATTGAAATGCACCATTCTAGATAGTGTGAAAAATCTTTTTTGTCTACTGGGTTAGATTGGTAGAGTTATACAGTTTAGATGATATAATAATTCTCTTGGAACAAGTATATATATATATATATATATATATATATATATATATATATATATATATATATATATATATATATATGTATATATATATATATATGAAAGCTATCAGATACAAGGATCATATCTGCCATCAGCAGAGTATGTATGATGCAAAAATAAAATGCCCACCAGTTTTTAGTCAGGCCCCGATTGCCTTTTCTCTCATCGTAGTCCTTTTTGTATTGGGAAGGGAACGGCATGCCAGATACTTTACATTCAAACGTCTCCTCCACACATTTAGGAGGGCAGTCACAGGACTTAGTAGAGTGGGAATCTAAGAAAGGAAGATAAACCTTTGGGTTTTAAATAACATAATACTACATGAGTATGATTTAGTGAGTTGAGAATTTGTTCCACCAGGGGGCATCAATGACATGGAATTAACTCATTTGACTTAATGCCGCCACAATAGACATGTCCAGGATAATGTCCGACACCCTGCCAACCATTCTAATGTTTTGTATAAGGCACTTTGAAAAGGAAGATCACAATGTTAATAATGTATAATATTAATAATTTAGTTTGTCAATTCTACCAATGGTGTCTGCCATAGACTGCATTTCTGTTTAGTGTTAAATTTTGAATGCTTTTGTGGTGAGGGACAACGATAACTGAACATGTTTGCCTTACCTTCGGATAATGATCTCAAACAAATAAATTCTTTAGATGTCAGGCAAAGTGTGTAGTTACCTATAAGAAGACAAAAAGAAGTCATTTCATTTAAGCGAAAAGTTTCCTCTTGAAGGATCTTTGGCAGTTTCTTACAGGAATAATGTAAGATCAAAACTAAAAATTATGATACTACAAGGTAAAAAGTGGTTGTTCATGAACAACAATATGTGCTGTAACAATGCCCTACCTCAACTGTAAAAAATCATAACTTTTGCTGTACATGTACAATTCAGTTACTGTAGATGCAGGTTCAAATCCTATAACCAGCAACCAGAGGGAGAGAGAGTGGAGATGTTTGGTGGAGTACCATACTCCACAGCTCCAAGGAATTTTTTTCATTTATACTCCATCCGCTATCAACAGATAGAATGAGAAAATAGAATATACCCATCTCTTGATGAGTAATTTATATAATTTATGATGTTCAATTGTCATCGGCATTAGGGTGGGTTTTGAGCCTTAGCAGCTCCACACATATGACCTGATCATTTCAAAAGCCTATTGATACAGACTGCTGTCCTGCTAGCGTAGTTGGTAGTGCAGCAGATGATGTAGTCTGAGTGTTGCAGGTTCAGGTCCCAACAGGGAACACTCCAACAAAATATATTCCTCCTGATGCAGTTTTTAAAGAAACTTTTTGTTGGTACACTGAGATGTTGCTTTTGAAGATATGCAGTTAAAACCGGTGTATCAGTATACTCTGCAGGAAAGATGGTCAGATTTCGAAAAAAAACTTAGGTCATCAAGATTACACTCCAACTAATGGCAGTTCAGTATTGATATGGTACATTACTGCAATAGGGTAATATCAACCCTTAAAACATGAACAGTCTGGTTCTAGAATTGTCCCCCAGGGACCCTGTGCTGACCTCTTTACCATTTACAACTAAGTAGGAGGTGTTTTAATGCACCTGACATGCAGGATTTACTGGTGTAGTGGTCATGGTTTGGGACTATGGATAGGAAGCTTGGGGCTCAAATCTCCAAGATGCTCAATGTTGAATATACATGAACCTGTTTTAGAACTCTTATTTTTATAAACTTTTTAAAACATTTGATATAGATGTAGCCTATTTGTAAATAGATCATAACCTTGAAGCAATGTTCATGTAACATTTTGTAGTGTTTCGGGGTATTTCTCTCACATGGATGAGTAAAAATTGTGCCAATACTGAGAGTTGAATCCCAGACCTTCAGGTTCTGGTCTACAGTAGATTCTGCCGTAGGTATCCAGCAGAATCTAATGGAATCAAAGTTGCCCCCAATATTTGCTGTACAGGACCACTACTTACTTCTGAAGATAATGAACAAAATTATTTAAATATCCAAGCTTGTATGAAGATATAACTACATCTAATAATATTTACCGGGGTCATAAAAGTATCTGCATCCACATAGATCCACCTGATATTTGACGGTACACTCGTTAATACAGGCTGACTGGCTGTATGTGTCATAGAGCTCCAACCTGTTAGACCCCTCAGCTACACAACCCGTCTCTGGAAGGAGGTATGTCTAGAGGCAGAAGAAACAGAAATATTTTTGACTTTGCAAGATCAATCTTCATATGCCTGGAGGCCATTTTTCCCCATTGGTTTTTGTGTCCGTATGTGTCATACGGGGTCCCGGCAACCCATACGGGCAAAAAGTGTTTTTCCTCATCAGATACAGACATTTTTTACCAAAAAGCAGAATCCCGGATCCTATACGGGATCCCGTATGGGCATACGGAAAAAAAGGGTTTTTCCTCATCATATACGGGAATTATTTTCCACATCTGTCCGCATAAGTCTCCTCAATTCCTGAGCTATGGGAGTAGCATAAATTAAAAAAAAATTGAAACAAAATACCCCACATCCACATTGAATGTAGCGACCTTGACCTTGGCCAACTAGAACATGCTTAAATTGATATTTCTTTGAAAAAAGTAAGGTGTATTCGGAGTACAAGAGGGCTTTAACCATAAAGAAATAACCTTTCAATCTCCATTCCCTTATATATATATATATATATGAGAGGAGTTGAGGCCAGCATGACTTAGCCTCTAGCAGCACTGAGTCCATACATTTTGGCCTAAGTATGTACGATGGCCGGTTAGGTCAATAAGCAGGGGCATAACCCACACCCTGATACCCACACAGGGGAGAAACCTCTCTTGTGTAAGCCCTATAGGCAAAAGATATCGACCCAACAGGCCATGGTAGAAGTGTTACTACCTTGCTAATTCCGGGCTGTGTTGGTGCTGCCACCTAGAGGCTAAGTCACGCTGGCCTCAACTCCTCTAATATAAATATAAAGGAATGGAGATCGCAAGCCAATTGCGGGAGGTCATGTGGACCTTAACCATTATTCTGTAAGCTAGTACAGTCCCCCACCTCCCTTCTCCCTTTTTAAAGTGCACATATATATGTCAGAAAAATGGCTCTAGGATTGTTTTAATGAATAGATAAGTAAAGTCCAACTTCTACCCTTATAATAAAAGAAAAAAAATTGAGTTTCAAAGAAATTATACAAAAAAATGTCTTTTCTTCTGCAACTCGGTAAATAATGGCCCTACAGAGCTGAAACTCTGTGTATAGACTCCTCATCTAAACGGTGGTAGACAATAGCTATCAGAGCACAGAGCTGGCTGGGGCCAGAAGTGATGAAAACACTCCAAATCCAGTGCCTTCCCCGATCTCTCCTGTCTCTTCCCCGACCTCTCCTGTCCCTTCCCAAACCTCTCCTGTCCCTCCCCTGTCTCTTCCCCAGCATACGGACCCTATTAATACCATCCCCAGCCTACCTCTCTATGTTGCTACATATTATGACCTCACAGAGGGAATTCCCTAGGGGTTTCCTGGAATGTAGACTGGTTTTTGTACATTTTTAAAATTAGGGCAGGTAAGTGCCATATTGGTATGCCGTATGCTGCAGAATTTATGCCAATGCCGTATGCACATACGGACGTGATATGGAGGGGGGGGAAAAACAGTTTTTTGGTATATGGTCCGTATTTTTACTCCATATTGGTTCCGTATTGGACCAAAGGGGAAAAACGCCCTCCTGCTACATATTTCTAAGCATATGACAATATTAAGGTTCTGGCGGAACATACAGTAAAATTGACCTTAGTGGGCTCTTGCAGATGGAAATATACATATGTAGGGGTTTACTACGGTAATCATTTATATCCAGGTGACCGAGGAGGGTTAAGTTCGGGTTGTTCCCGCCTGGCGTTAGTGTGGGCGGTATCCCAGAGGGGGCGACTGTCCTCTCTCGGGTACTGCGCACCACGTTTCAGGCGGTAGCCAACCGACACGTGACCATGTCCATTTCACATCCAAAGGGGGTATATAAACCTCCCCTCCTGGTATAGTCGCCAGTCAGTGCAGGCCCGGCTGACTCCCAGCATTACCCTACCCCAATCACTAGATTGCACCAGGACTGCTTCGTCTTCCCCTCTGGGTTAAGACTAGATTCAATTGTAATAGGAATACGTTGAATAAAACACGCTTTCTACTTCGCACTTGGAAACTGACGTTCTTGTTCTCTTTTCTGAGATTCCGAACCACTACACTGGTGCCGTGACCAGGATCAGTTTCGAGTAGCAGTCAGGTGAACCTGGCCGGAGTAGGAGAGTATGGGGACGGTAACGTCCCGGAGCGGAACAACCCAGTTGTTCCGACCAGCTTCGAGGGTTTCATGCGTGAAACCGAAGGAGCTTTAAATCCAGGAGCGACTTTGGAAGAAGGAGAACTGGAGTCCACCCGAGTGGACCAGATGGATCCGGAGGAAGTGAGGGGGTTCACACCGAACTTCATTGCCACTCAGGGCCAAATCATGTTGAACACTGGGCGTTCTTTGTTCAACACGACTGACTCCGTTTTCTTTCCCGGAGGAAAGAAAAGAGCGAACCAGAAAGGCTCATTTCTGGACCCGACGGTATTAGAAATACCACCACAACCCCTTCGGGTCGTACCCGAAGGAGGTCCCATCGTCGGGACCCAACCTGATCTTAATCAGGACGACACCTTGGATCGGGACAACGATTACCGGAACAAGGAAGAAATGAACAAGCAGTACGATGCTCTGCATGACGAATTGGTTTCGTTGATCTCTGAAAGGAATAGGTACATCCTAGAGAATAGACAGGTCCATCAGGATATGGAGTGGAGAACGGATCAGTTGACCCGTGACAACCAACTGGTCCAAGACCAGATGGAGAAAAATCAGGAAATCATATGGCCCTTCGGGTACATATGATCAGCTCGAAAGTACTGCTGTATATATCTTTGGGAACCTGGTGACCGTGGATCACTGGTTGGTCTTCAAGGGACGAACCCAGAAACCAAAAGAGTCCCCAAAGATATATGGTCTAGAGCTTCAACGGATTCTGCATCAGGCAAGACCCGAATGGGCTAGAGACGCCGATTACTATATCGAGACTCTCTTTGTCCGGTTTATTAGCGGAATGAGTGACCCTGATCATCAGGAACTAACCAGAAAAGCTTGGAAAAGTGATTCCTCCCTAGCCGATCTATTTTTAGCCATAGATGGTTATGAGAAGAAGAAAATTCTTCTTGCCGGATTGGTGCCCAACCAATCCCGAACGTCAGCGGTAGTTGACTATAGCAGCAGCGGGGGATCCTCGGGTGAGGATTCCGAAGGGGAAGAGACCATTGGGGCTGTAGCCTTCAGTGGGAAGCGCCGGGACAAAAAGTCCGGTGATAACAAAAGGCGGAAACCTTTTGACAAATCATCCTCTAGCAAAAAGCCAGAGAAACCTCCAGGGGACAATTCAAAAACCCCTTCCAAACCTCCCTCGGGTCCACCAGAACCCAATGTTCCGAAGAAATCGGAACCCGACCAGTCCCTCGGATTGGTAGAAGCCATGATGCAGCGTATGATGGAATTGTTTGATAAGAAACAGGAACGAAAAGTTAAACCCGAACTGAGTACTGTAACATGCTACAGATGTCAGGAGAAGGGGCATTATGCCTCCTCATGCACAGCTGAGAAACCTGTGATGCAATTCTCCGGAAAGAACTCGGAAAATTAAAGGGGATCCCTGAGGAAGGCGACTCAGAGATCCCGAAGGAAATATGCCATGATACTCCTGACGGAACAGGAGTAAGTTCACACTCAGTAGTGACGCCCGGACAAATGGGGGACAAGCAGGCGCAGCTTGGGAACCCTGGGGCCGGGGCCATCAGCATTCCAGTCATACATTCGGGAAGTGAGTCGGGGAAACCTGGTGCTGATGCGGAGGAGTATAGTGCAATGGTTTGTGGAACCAGGCTCCCCCTAGATCACCCTTGCCTGGAATACATAAGAGGGCGTGGATTAGATCTAGGTACTGAGAGTGACTTACAGAAGTTCACTAGTAACCCTTCATTGAATGGAGGAAAAAGGTGGTATTTAGCCGCTTCTGTGAAGGGTAGAGTCGGGGAATTTCTGATAGATACTGGAGCCAGCCACTCCATCATCTCTCGGAAGTTCTACACTCTTCTGCTGGGCACAAATGATGACCTTAAAATGAGGGTAAATGCGTGCACAGCCGACGGTAGCAGATTGCGGACGTTTGGACGTACTTTCCTGTGTATCTCGGTGCTGGGGAAGGAGTTTGTATTCTCCCCAACCATTGCTGAGATCGAGGATGATGGTATCATAGGGATGGACTTTGCCGACCTGTTCGGGATGATGTTGAACCCGAAGACAGGTGAATTGTCCATACAGAGTCCCTATAATATCAAAGCACAATGTGTGCTGAGAGTTATCAGTAGTGTAGCAAGTGTCGCACAACAGGTGAAACTTCCACCGGGGACCACATGTGATGTGTTATTCAGCGCTTCCTCGGAACTAAGAGGAAGGGCCGGGGTCATGGAACCCGACGTAGCTTATCTCCAATCCCTCGGGTTGGAATCTGCTGATACGTTGGTGGGAAATGCCCAATGGACTCTTGTCCCCATTTCCAATCCTGGTGTTCATATGGTATATCTCCAGAAAGGCGCTAAAGTAGGCAGTGTGGTACTCGCGGAGGCGGTCACCAGCAGCCTTCTGGGGTTGCCATCCGAAGAGGAATTAGAAAAGCTTATTCTAGATGCTTCGGAACTAGATCCGAAGGAGCAGAAGGACCTTCGGGTAATGTTAAAACGTTGCCGAAGGGCCTTCGCGTTCCCAGGAGAACCCTAAGGACAAACTGATAAAGTCCTACACGGAATTGACGTGGAGGAAAGTTCCCCCTTTAAAATTCCTTACCGTCGGCTACCTCTGAAGAAGAAGGAGGTAGCAGAAACTGAGATCAATACGATGATTAGGGATCATGTTATTGTGCCCAGTTCCAGCCCCTGGAGCAGTCCAGTCTGTATGGTCACAAAAAAAGATGGGACCATACGGTTCTGTATTGACTACAGGAAACTGAATGGGATGACGAAGAAAAATTCATATCCTCTGCCGAGGATTGATGAAACCATTGACTCACTAGGAGGGAATGAATGGTACTGTACCATAGACTTACAGTCTGGGTACTGGCAGGTCGGAATGAAACCTGCCGACATGGAGAAAACGGCCTTCTCTAGCCATGTAGGATTGTTCCAGTACAACGTCATGCCCTTCGGGTTGTGCAATGCGCCAGCCACCTTCGAGGCCATGATGGAGACATTACTGAGCGATCTACTATGGAAGAAATGTCTAGTTTACCTAGATGACGTCATTATCTTCGGAAAAACATTCCAAGGTTGTCTAGACAACCTGGAAGAAGTCCTCCAGAGAATAATGAGTAATGGGTTGAAATTAAAACCTAAGAAATGTCAGTTGTTTAAGAAAGATATTAATTATCTTGGGAGAATCATTTCCACACAGGGTGTAAAAGCAGACCAGGAGAAGATCCGAAGTGTGACGGAGTGGGAAAAACCCAGGTGTCCCAAGGATGTCCGTTCATTCCTTGGGTTCTGCTCGTATTATCGAGATTTTTTACCAGGCTATGCCCAGGTGAGCTATCCTATCCAGTCACTGTCTCATTGGACACCTGGTAGGCGTAAGGAAGTTTTTCCATGGGGAAAAGAGCAAGACGAGTCTTTTGAATCCATCAAAAGACTCTTTGTTGAAACACCAGTGTTGAAATATCCGACAGCCGCCGGTCATTTCATCCTGGATACTGATGCCAGCAATGAGAGCATTGGAGCTGCTTTGAGTCAGGTCCAGGACGGAAAAGAAGTTCCCATTGCTTTTGCTAGCAACACCATGAACAAGTCACAGAGGAATTACTGTACCACCAAGAGGGAACTCTTGGCAGTGATTGTTTACACAAAGAAATATAAACATTTTTTGTGGGGCTCAGATTTTACGCTGAGGACTGACCATTCCTCCTTGAGGTGGTTACTTAATTTTAAGGATGCTGAAGGTATGATAGGCCGGTGGTTAGCACACTTATCAGAGTTCGGGTTGGAACAGAAGCAGATCCAACACCGACCCGGTGTGAAGCATGTAAATGCTGATGCACTGTCCCGCAGACCCATAAGGAGTTGTGGAAATGAGAAATGTGATGATTGTGGAGCCCACGGGGCGGTCCTAGCTGGAGTCCGGTTGCCACTGGAATCCAGAGGAACTGGTATCCTTCAGTGGTCTATGGAGACTATCCGAAGGTTCCAGGAGAAGGATCCGAACGTGGGGAGGTTGCTCGGGTTGATTCCTAAGGGGATCAAACCTGTTCGACCTGAAATCTCGCTAGAAAATAGAGAGATGAGGAGATTTTTAGCTCAATGGACAGAGCTGGAAGTATCCGAAGGTGTTCTATATAGATGGAAGATCAATCCTTCGGGAAGAAGGATCAGACAGGTAGTGATCCCCTCCGGTATGAGGAGGGATTTGATGTATTATTGTCACGGTCATATGACCAGTGGTCACTTTGGGAAGAAACGTTCATTAGAGCGCCTGTCCCGAAGATACTACTGGCCAGGAATGAGCACTGACTTATTACGTTGGATCGCCACTTGTCCCGATTGCTGCAAAAATAAACCCGGCCCTGGGATGGGTAAAATGCCCTTGTCCCAGGAACTGTTCGGAGTTAGGTTTGCGAGAATAGCAATCGACATCATCAGTGGTTTTAAAACAACCCCTGATGGTAACACGTGTATGATGGAAGTCACTGACTACTATACTAAGTACATGAGGGTGTTCCCCTTACCCGATCACAAAGCAGCGACCTGTGCGAAGGCCTTTGTGAAAGGGTGGGTATTACACCTAGGAGTGCCTCTGATGATGCATAGTGACCAAGGCCGGGAATTTGAGTCGGATCTATGGCAGGAAATGTGCCATGGGTTAGCCATTTGTAAGACCCGAACCAATCCCTACCGACCCCAGAGTGATGGGATGGTGGAAAGGTTCAACAGAACGCTAATTCAGGTTCTGAAACCCTTGGTGAATGAAAGTATGACGGATTGGGATGAACAATGTGAATATGTATGCCATGCATACAACAGCACTGTTCATAAAAGCACCAATTGCACCCCAAACTTATTAGTGTTTGGGGAGGACATGATCATGCCAGCCGATCTTGTTTTTGGAGTGGTCGGGTTGAATCCCGACGCACCCTGTCACGTGATGTTTGTAGAATCACTAAGAGACCAGTTTAAATTCGCATACGAACTTGTTAGAACTGAGTTACAAAAGAACGCGAAATGGCAGAAGACTGGTTATGACCATGGACTAAAAGTCCGTCGGTTCAAGGTAGGGGATCAAGTAGTGAGACTACATGAACCTCTATCCAATTTAAAATTGGCAAGCAACTGGGATGGTCCATTTGTGGTGACTAGAGTAGTAAGTGACTGTACTGTCATGATTAGATCCTTAATTGGGCGGATCTATAAATCCAACGTGGCTCGGCTCCGTCCCTGGAAGGGGAGGGATCTGACCACAGAAACATATGGGTTAGGAGTAGATGAATTACTCCAAGAACTCAAGAACAGGAAAATGGATCAAATAACCCCGAAACGTGGCCGAGGAAGGCCTAGGAAGTTAGGGGTCCCTGATCCGAAGGTGCAGAAGAAGGAAAAAGTCTCGCTAGCTGTGAGCAAACCTAGGCCGAAGAGGAAGGGGACGGCTAACCCTGCCTCTGAAAAGGCGCCTTCGGGAGCTAGGTCAAAGAAAATACCCATGGGAGGTACCCGACGCAGTCCCCGCCTGATAGAAAGGGCTGCGGTAACCTAAGCTGGTACACAACTAGTGTGTTGTCCTGTACTATGTCAGGAGAAGGAGGGAAGATATTCCTGGCGGGAGAAATTATAAAGTTATTTCCTCTTTTTCCAAGAAATTGTTTTGTGTTGTCATCTGTTAAATGTTGGAATATACACGAGTGACCGGGTATGGAGCGTGTAAACCCCCCAGCAGGGTACCAGTGGGTGGTGAGCGGATAATCCGGTGGGTTTGCGGGCATGCTTCCCATAAAAACCTCACTAATACTCCAGCAGAGCTGTTGGTTGCGAAAGGTTCGGCTACTACCCGAAGCACCTGTTTATAATAAGAGCACCGGCGCCCTGCGGGCGCGGGAAAAGAACTGGGTCAATGAGTGACCTAGTTAGGGCAGTCTCACGGAGGGCCCGAGACGCGCGTGGATGCGCGTGACCTCTGCGCAAAGGGGTCGTTTTGGTTCATTAGATTTCGAATCTTCGCCGGCACGGTGTGCTTGCCAACGAGGAGGATCTAATAGGAACCGAATTCAAGCGTCAAAAGTAGGTGAATACGTTTCAAAAGGAGAACAGGTCCTCCACAAAGACCTGTAGTATTAGTTAGGACTCTTATTTGGTATAAATAAGAGCGCCCAACCCAGCATGGCCTCACGGCAGCTCGAGTTGGGCGGAGGGGAACGGCCACGCAACATGACCGATCTGCCCCACGAAGACAGTGCTGGTGCCGCCAGCCCTGTTACTCGCTTCGAGGAGCAACTCCTCGAAGAGGAAGACATGGATGTATCCACATCTGAATCAGCTCTCGCTGAGGCTGAACGAAGGAGTCTTCATGAAAAAGATCGTCTTCTTGCTCTAAAAATAGAGAAGGAGGAGGCCCAACATCTGAAGGATACGTGGGATATGTGTGGTAATCCGAACATCGACCCGAATAACCACCCGAAGGATGAGAAGCCAGCTAGACTGGTGAAGTCAACTGGTAAAAGTTGCTACGATGGAAGGGAGATGAATCTCCATCCAGACGTGATGTGCGCCACGGAGATAGGCCTAGCCAGACCTATCCCTAACGACATAGTGGATATGTTGCGAGAATTTATTGATGCGGGAGCTCTCCGCATCATGCCCCCAGAGTGGTTTGCCACCTGGGAAAATCTACAGCAAGGCCTCCGGGAGTGTAAAGCACTTCGGAAGGGCTTGTTCGACGCCGAGATGGCTGACGTCGGGGTGTGTGTACCTCGGATGACACGCATCTCGGATGACGCTTCGTGTGGGGCATTCGGCGCCACTACCCTAGCTGTAGCTTGCTACCGCAGATACAACCCGGTAGGGATGTTGGAACCGAAATCGGTTGAAGGATATAGGGACTTAATACGGTCCAACTTATCCTACGAGGTCTATCAGATAGACTATAACCGCATGAAAACAATCGTGGCGGAGAAGGGCCTCAGCCGTCACGAAGCCATAGTCAAGACGGTGGAGGAAATGGTCAAGACTCGGACTAAGAGTTTGACTCAGGCAGAGGAGAAGGCTGCAGCTAAGGCCAGCAGGGACATCCGAAGGGGTGACCCTGCAACCCGCACTAGCAGTCCCCACAGTCAGGATATCCGGACTGTGGTAGTTGCAAAAGGTGAATCCCCTTTTGTCCAGCCTCGGGGTCGCCAAGCCCTGAGGAATGAGTCAGCCCGGTTAAAGAGAGTGCCAGACGCCCAGCGGATTGTGACCGATGGGTCAGTATCAGATAAATCTGATACGAGCAGTACTTCCCAAGGACGATATGGACATTGCGGCTCCAAAATCTCCTTCCCAGACGAAGGACCCAGTGACCACAGTTACCCAAACCGACCCGACGCCCGACCCGAAGGTGGCTGCTGGACATCAGTCCGACGTCAGCTCGGGAAGCGAGTCGGGTTCTGCCCTGGAAAAACACATCTGGAATAACGCCAGAGGTGGATTTCAGGGATTCATTCCCTCCTACTGGGGGGAATGCGCAAAAGGATCGGGGCGTTTCTCCATCCCGCCCGTCATAAATTTGAATGGGAGATCCGACGATGAGGATTGGTGCAGAGCCACCCAAAGGGATCCTCTCGTGAGCGAGTTCTACGAGGACTGGCTTAAGAAAATAGATTTCTTCCCGGAAACCTATTATACCAGGGATCAGAAGGCAAAGATCCGCTGGGCTGTCCGACATTGGGACAGGGACCACCTTGAGTGTCCATTCCAGAAATGCCAGTCATCTCTGGAATTACAGGTATCCTTCACCACTAAGGCAAGGTACCTGCGCCACTTAGTGGAGAACCACACCCATCACTATGTGGTGTACCAGTGCGATCCGGAGGGGGCAGGTACCACTACCTGTTCAGGTCACCTGCATCATAGGCGTGGACGCTTAATCAAGCACATGACCATGCTCCATAATATTGGAGGTGGAGAGGCCAGAGCCAAGGTAATGGCCCTGCATGAACGCGTGATAGACGCGTTCAGAGATGTCCTGAAGAAGGATCCGAAGAGCCTTAATTCTTCTAAGGCGTATTTCTGCGAGGTAGCAGAAAGCAAATCGAAGCTCACAGTAGCGAGGTTTGCGAAGGTCCCGGGTCCACGAAAGTTTGACTTGGATCCGGACCAATACCCACCCGAGATGTTCCGTTGGTCTGCCAATCGAGGCCGGGGGAGAGGTGGGAGAGAACCCGACCAGAGGGACTACTACCGGAGTCGGGGAGAGCCGAGAGGTGATCGGGGACGGTCTCGGTCCACCAGCCCGGCTACTCACGTCAGAAGAGGAGGGACCCTCAGCCTTGAGGAGATTGACTCCCGTTATTACACGGAGTCTTCTCATAGTGGTTGTAGCAATGAGGCATCTGCGGATAGAACTACTGACTATCCGGAGATGGATTTGGCGCCTGGACAGGAGTCTCAGACGCTCGGCCAGACCCCCCAAGACACCGGAAGGCGCGAGAATGAACTCGCTCACCAGAGGGAGATTGATAGGGAGCTGGCCCGACGGGGACGCAGGAGTCCTGGGGAGGAATCCTCCCGGTCCTGGTACGACTTGGTGCGACATGTGGCGTCCACCTCGTCTGCCCAGGGGGGTGTCCTACCCGACTCCGGGTACCGAGGAGGCCCGACAAGCAGACCTTCATCTGCTTCGGGACGAATGGAACCATCCGCCCCTTCGGGAATACACCAGCAGGTGTTAAAGCATGCCGGTAGGGATGCTTCGTGGCACCAACAACAGCCGCCATCACACAAGTCATTCAAGCCTGCTCACCGGATCACTGGGCCGGATGGGGAGGCTATGAAACCTCCTCCCCCGCCACAGAAAGGTCCAGTACCAGCTCCGGCGACACCACCCCATAAGCCGGCTCCACCACCAGGGAAGCCGACTGAGGTTTGGAAACCAACCGCGGATCCTCCTGTTAAAACACAGGAGGTCAAACCTAAGAAGGAGAAGCCTGCGGCCACTCTTAGTGTAACGCCTATAGCATCCTACTTTCCTAAGGATGCTCCACTGTCCAATCAGATAGGACAGGAGATTCTGGATGACTTCCAGAAGGAACAGCGGGTGATGGCTGAGGATTACCACAAGAGGGTGGTACAACACTTCATTGAGGGGGTAAGGAAGTGTCACCGGAAGGAAAAGGAGAGCCTTCAGAAGGACACCGCCGATGAGGTAGTTACCAAGACCAGGTTCTTGGAAGCACAGCCCGACAAAGCCGCTGTGCTGGAAGCTACAGTCCGAGAGGAGTGTAAAGATCTCCAGGAAGAAATTCGGGAGATGAAGGCCAAATTTAAAATTTGCCTCGGGATGAAATTCTCGGACTGGGATGGGAGCATGGATCAGCTGAAAGATGCCATCCAAAAGAAGGAGGTACCCGAAGGCTGAAATAAGGCTCCTTCGGGATAACTGATCAGCTGTAGTTGTTTCAGGAACTCTTCGGCTATGAAAGCCGAAGGTAAATATGAAGGGACTATCCCTTCATATTAAAAGAACCCTTAGGTTCTGAGGTATTGATATACATACCAAGTGTTAATAATATTTCCACATATGTAAACGTTTAAACAGACATTGCACCTACAGGAGTCTACCATTTGCTGGTAGACCCGAAGAGGAGAGCACCTCACTCAGTCGTCCAAGATGAAGAGGAGAGCACCTCACTCAGTCGTCCAAGATGAAGAGGAGAGCGACTCACTCAGTCGTCCAAGATGAAGAGGAGAGCACCTCACGTACTCGTCCCGAAGCAGATCCGGAGATCAGCCCAGTATCCGACTTTTTAAGTCAACATAGCACTTTTGTGAGGTTCTGCAGTATACCGCTGCAGTTCCAGATTATTTATTAAAACGTACATTCTCGTCCATGTTTCTAATATATATGTTTATGGTGCTGATACACTACGATAGTTTATGATACTCATGATATTACCAAAGATCTGTATAAACCATAACTGTGTTCAAACGTTGACCACTTCGGGTGGATGTAAATAAGAGTATGTATATCTAGTTGTAGATATATTTTGTTATGGAAAACGGAGGTGATAAAAATTTTGATTCTGGTGCGGAGAAAAGTTATCATGTATCCCTATGTAAAAATTTTTTTTAGGCTTGTGAGTCCTTTTTAGGACTGGTAATAATTCTTCGGAATTGGTACACTTGCCGATCTTATTTTTTAAAAAGGTCCTTATCAGGACTATATATGTATTTCCTATCAGAAGATAGTTACGAACTGTTAGTAACTACTTCGGGTACTACTTAACGTAAAAGTCATATCATAAGGTTTCTATGACAGTGTAATGCCTTAATTCCATTAATATTGTTCATCATATATTACATATGACTAATGGTAGTAAAACCCTTTATGTATAGTGTATAGACAAACTACTTCTGGTTGTCAAACTATTTTATTATGAGTCTACTACTCAGGTTTTTACCACACCTAGTGTTGTCTAGGGGGGGTAGTGTAGGGGTTTACTACGGTAATCATTTATATCCAGGTGACCGAGGAGGGTTAAGTTCGGGTTGTTCCCGCCTGGCGTTAGTGTGGGCGGTATCCCAGAGGGGGCGACTGTCCTCTCTCGTGTACTGCGCACCATGTTTCAGGCGGGAGCCAACCGACACGTGACCATGTCCATTTCACATCCAAAGGGGGTATATAAACCTCCCCTCCTCGTATAGTCGGCAGTCAGTGCAGGCCCGGCTGACTCCCAGCATTACCCTACCCCAATCACTAGATTGCACCAGGACTGCTTCGTCTTCCCCTCTGGGTTAAGACTAGATTCAATTGTAATAGGGATACGTTGAATAAAACACGCTTTCTACTTCGCACTTGGAAACTGACGTTCTTGTTCTCTTTTCTGAGATTCCGAGCCACTACACATATACAGGACTAGGTGCATGATAACAATATAAAATCTCTCGTTTGATGCAGATTAGTGTGCATTTTCAAGACTCATATTTACCACTTTCTTCTGCATGGTGATCATCGTCTCCGCTTTAGGGCCTGCACCAATACCTCTAGTCTCTACCTCAGGCAGCGCCCCCGGACCGTGAGGCTGCACCTTAAAATGAGAACATCAGAGATTAGGAGTAAATATCCAAAGGATTAAAAATTGATCAAGGCTGTTGAGCAATAATATACTTTGCTTCCTTCCATTTTATTCCATTCCATTTTATTCCTTGTCATTTGCTTAAATTTGATCATATTGCCCAAAATATGGTCACTGTTAAAAAAATGTGTGCCAAATTTATTTCACCAATTAAAAATGTACTGAAAAAGCCCATGTCTGAGCCCAGTAGGATCCCCTCTCTGACCTGTTTCTGTGACCAACTATGCATGGTTAGCATTTAATATTTGAGAGAATATTGTATCATATCTCAAAAATATTGTGTTATATTACATTATTTTTCTTTAACTTATCCAATAAATAGATTACCTTAGTTCCCAATGCACCGAATCTTTTAACGTTGTAGAAGTAATCATCTGAGTTGACAAGTGACATGACATAGAGGCCGTTTACACTGTTACCTTGTTTTACATCGCGACTCATGTTAAATGTGTAACACATGCCCATGGAGGTGAGCTCAGCTGCAAACTGGCCACTATCTACACGCTCACCAAATGCTTTCGACCAAAGAACAGTCTGTGAAGCTGGGTGTGAAGCCTCAATCAGTTTACGGGTGAGTTTCTCTGGATCGAGGTCTATCAGAGACACAGCGTTAGCCTGTGCCACCAGGGTCTTGTTGTCAGTTAGGTACTGGGCATCAGTGAGGGCTGTCTTCATGATGTAGGCAAGCACCTCTGGGTCATTCTCCACATAAGACTTCCTTAAGGTTGAATTAGTAAAATACAAAACAGATATTGTGTTACCACCAAAACAGGACATAGAATGTGATACTCAGTCTCTTTTTTCCCACATTTATTCTACTCAGATAATATAACTTCTTTTTATTGCAGTTTTTTCTAATATTTGCGACAGTAGTATGCCTTCAATACTACCAGCAAGTGACCAAGACTCAACCAGGCTCAAGGGCAGAGACAACCAAAATATGAGCATTATTGATATCAGTTTCCTATATCATAGAAGCCATAAAACGGTATGAACGTTTGCATGTTACTAAATCAAATTTTGCTTAAATGAACATTTTGAGCATATTTAATTAGAATAAATGCCACTTAAAATGGAACATTTACATGCCATTATTGACATTAAATTAGCTTAAAGTGTTCATTCAAAGCATGTTCAATGCACCTACCTGTACATGTTGTTAGGGCAGAAGGTGACGGAGGGGAAGGGGATGGAGGAGGCCTGGTCTACACTGATCTGTGTCATGTACTCCGGGTACAGCAGCTTACTGACACCAAACGACAATGTGTACACCAGGAACAGGAACGCTGCTGATATCAGCACTAGCCACAGTATCCTGTAAAGATATCAGAACCAACCACATTATATGGGGAAGACATCATCATTGGCCACATTATCTTGAGAAGATATTAGCCATAGCCAATAGTTTTTGTAAAGGTATCATCTGTGGCCACATTATCCTGTAAAGAGATCAGCAGTAGTTACATTGCCCTGTAAAGATATCAGCACTGGTCACATTACACTTTAAAGATATCAGCACAAGCCAAATCATCCTGTAGCCATAGCAACAGTATCCTGTACATATATCAACACTAGCCACATTAGCCTGTAATGAAACTAGCACTCGCTACATTATCCTGTAAAGGTATCAGCCATAGTCACTATATTTTGTAAAGCTATCAGCAGTAGCCACATTACACTTTACAGATATCAGCACTAGTACATGATCCTGTAAAGATATCAGTGCTAGGACAGTATCCTGTACAGATATCAGCGGCAGGTACATTGTCTGGTAAAGGTACCAGCACTAATCACATCATCTTGTAAAAGTATCAACACTAGCACATTATCCTGTAAAGATATCAGCACAAAACTCATTATCCTGTAAATATACCACCACTTGCCCCATTATCCTGTAAACATAAAGTGTCATTATATTTCTATTACCATTCTACTTTGCTAATTCCACATCTGAGGCTTACAGTGTATAGACCTTCCTTGCTTTTCCAATCAATAATAAAGTCAGAGAAACTGGCATGTCATTATTAACATCTGACCTTTTAAATCATGGACACTGTGCACTATCAGCCAGTGTCCTACCCTGGTTAAATTTCTCCTCTTATGAAGTCTTTGAATGGTCTTTTTTAAACAATAGGGGTGGGTCTTGTGGGGAATGATAATTTGAATGAGTACTCTCTTAATGGAAGATAAAAAGAACCCATATTCAGCACTGAATATGAGTTTTGGTGTATAATGCCAATCTTTCGTTCAGATTTTGGTTGACGTGGGGGCGGGTGCACTGAACAAAATCAAAGACATACAGAAATAGTGTTATACAAATACCCCAACACTCTAGAGTAATGTCAATAAGGCGTTCCTTACACCAGAACTTAAGATCATATTAGTGAGTAAGATTAACCCTTTGTAGACTAAGATAAACAGCTTAGTCTTGTTGCTACAGCCACAACCTGAGCTTTGCTACTTATACTTCAGTTTGCAATAATGTTTTTTTAAGCTTGAATTAACAGGCTGGCCATAATACCACAGTCTATTATGGCCATCCCATTTCACACAAAGCAATGCCCCTCTTTCCTGTTTTACACCTTGCAAATTTAGACATTTAATCCTTTAATGACGGCATGTTGCTAAAAGAAAACCGATGGAACCTAGGCGAGTAACTTGCCGGTGCTGCATTGGTGCTGCAGGCCGATGCTTTGGGACTGTCTCAACCCTGTAGGACCGTCATGATACTTTAGATGCAGCACTTGTGAGTTAACAAGGGCTGCAATAATGCATCATGATGGCCAAGGGCATAATGCATTTAGGCATTATGCCACCGTTGAAGAGTTAATACAACGAGGGAAAAGTCATTAAACTGTTGAGACATGCTAGTAGGTATTATTCAATAGCCTTAAGCTAGTTGCATTATTTCAATCCTATTTCCTCCTCACTGCATGTTCACAAAATATCTGTGATGTCATTGAGTCATTTATGAAGGTTTTTGTAGGTATAATACATCAATCAATCTAAATTATGTCTACTAGTTCATTAAATGGGGACAGATTTTCAATCACAGCAGAAAAAAGAATAGGCACATAATATTATGTTTAACGCAGAAACATGGATTAAGCTTTAGAGACTTTAGAGAGCTCTTTTTTTATTTTTGATGTGATTCTTTTTGCATTCAGCAATTTTTAATCGATTCAAATAATGCTGACAAACAAACCGGATTTTGAGTATGATGTACCGCTTATAAGCAAACCCCACCTATAAGCCGAAAGTGAGTTCAAGAAGAAAAATAAGGCGTATATGGACTTATCATGACAATTGGCAAAACCCCACCTATCAGCCGCCCCCTAGTTTGGAAGTCTTAGATACCTTTGGTTCCCATTTGGACATTCTCCCCAACCCACTTTCAAACAAATTTTGAAACGTTTTTGAATAGATTTAGTTAGATCTTGAACTATACAATGATATCAAGTGAGAATCAGGGTTAAATTTAATTTTTAAAGGTGCAAAACATGTTTAATTATGGTCATCAGTGCTTCCTCTAAATAAGCATACTTTTCAATATATATTTTGTCAAAACCCCGCCTATAAGCCGAAGGTGAGTTCAAGGTGGGAAGTTTGGCTTGAATGAAAAAAACAAAAACAAATAAAATTTGACTTATAGGCAGGGTTTTAAGGTACATTAATCATACCAACTTAACAAAGTGAAGGTGGATAACCTTTGATGAGATATATGTAAAGTATGAGATTTTACATTTGTAAATATACAGTTGTACCCATCCTTCTCTTTCTGCAAACACTAAATTTGAATAAAGTCTTAGGTCTAGTCAAGATAACAGTTACAGCATAATGTTCAAATGATATGAATACAAAAGTAACAGGGTATGTCCAATACAGAAAACCTTTGAAAAGTTGGATTGTATGCTATCATATCCCTTTCAATGGGTGATTCCCTTTAGTTTTCATTATTGATAACCATCACTGATAACCAGTCAAAATGAGCATTACATGCGCCATCAACTCAAATAAAAGACAGTACAATTAATAAGGATTTAGCAATGAGATAAGACATACCTTCTCCATAGTTTACGATCCTGGTCAAAGGCTGGACAGAGTCCATGTAAAGTAGAGCTCTGGGTGTATTTAGTCCATTTTTCCTTAGTAGCCATCTTCATTGCTGTAGGCAGCTTGGGTGACTGTCCTACTGCGGAGTGCACCTATTCGTGGCCCGCCGCCTGACTATACAACTTAGTCACATATTAGTCATAAGATAGTCAGTAGTGACTATATGTGGATCACACAAATTGATGATGTCACAGGAATGTGTGCACAGGAAACAGTTAGGATTCAAATTTGAATGGTCCATGGACTTCAGGTAGGCACATTGTCTTCTAAACTACTGTTCTATGGATATCCCTGCTTGTTATATGTTATGTTACAGTTGTCTATGACAACTTAAGATGTTCTAGGGTGCATGAGTTCTCATGTTTGATAGAGTAATCATGGTGTTTTGTTCAAATTTTGAAAAAATAGAAATACATGAACAATGTATATCTAGACTGAGAGAGCATAGTAGGCTTACACATGAGCCTGTAACCTGCCCTGTTTTATCCTAGCCTGTCACCTGCCAGGGCTTGTCCTGTCTGTCCCCTGTCATGCCTTATCCTAGCCCGTCCCCTGGCCTGCCTTATCCTAGCCTGTTCCCTGTTATGCCTTATTCTAGCCTGTCACCTGCCCTGCCCTAGCCTGGCCTGTCCCCTACCCTGCCTTATCCTAACCTGTTCCCTGCCCTGCCTTATCCTAGCCTGTCCCTTGCCCTGCCTAATCCTAGCCCATCCCCTGGCCTGCCTTATCCTAGCCTGTCCCCTGGCCTGCCTTATCCTAGCCTGTCCCCTGTCCTGCCTTATCCTAGCCTTTCACCTGCCCTACCTATCCTAGCCTGTCCCCTGTCCTGCCTTATCCTAGGCTGTCCCTTGCCCTGCCCTATCCTAGCCTGACCCCTACCCTGCCTTATCCTAAATTGTTCCCTGCCCTGCCTTATCCTAGCCTGTCCCCTTTCATGCCTTATCCTAGCCTGTCCCTTGACCTGTACTATCCTAGCCTGTCCCCTACCCTGCCTTATCCTAGCCTGCCCCCTGCCCTGCCTTATCCTAACCTGTCCCCTAGCCTGCCTTATCCTAGCCTGTCACCTGCCCTACCTATCCTAGCCTGTCCCCTGCCATGCCTTATCCTAGCCTGTCCCTTCCCCTGCCCTATCCCTACTACTCTGCTCTGCCTTGCTTTGCCCTGCCCTGCTCTACATTATTTTGCCCTGCCTTATTCTGCCTTATTCTGCCTTGATCTACCCTGCTTTACTCTACATTACTCTGCTCTGCCATGCTCTGCCTTGCTCTGCCTTGCTCTACTTCCCATTACTCTGCTCTGCCTTACTCTGCCTTGCTCTGCCTTGCTCTACCCTTCTGAACCTTGATCTGCCTTTCGCTTATTTCGCATGATTGACTATATCTATTAGTCATAGTGACTACTTTAGACCATGAAACCATTAAATTCATAGTCACTTGACTATATAGCCCCAATCAGCCGATTTAATGACTGACTATAGGTTGACTTTATGACTAACTTAAATTAGACATAGGTGACTAAGTAGGTTTAGTTGTTTTTTCTACGTTCACGTGACTAGAGAAACGTAGTCCTTAGTGACTAACATTTCCAGGCTCATTATTATCAGTGTAACAGTGTGACACCATGACCAAGGTGGTACATCAAAGCAGCTTGGTGTTTTCCTAGTCTCGTTTATTCTGAGCAATGCCTTATAGTGGTCCTAAGTACCTATTACAGTGTTTTGTTTGAGAGTTTTAGTAATGATAATGTTGTACTAAGGTGGAAGGCAGTACTAAAGTAGGTGTATATAAACACTAGTGGTTGGCGATTATCAAATTGCAGTCACTTTGAGTAAACAAGGTAGAGACCATAGCAAATATGGCAGGTGACTCGCTAGCCACCTTTTGATACATCATGGTGTAAAGGTTCCTTTAAAGAGGCAATCAATTGAAAATGCATGCCCATGAATATGTTTGCTTTCAATATGCCACTATTTGGGCATTAACAGATAATATCTAACCAGACAAAGATATGCACTAAGTGTCTGGAATTGAGATACTTTAGTCTATGCCTTCAAATGATCTTATGGTATGACCCCAAAAAAGCCTGGCATAACAAGGGCATATTGTTGAGCTCTGTGACATACTATGTTTTTATCTCGTTAATATCAATGTTAACTAAAGTTTGTTTTGCGTCACTTTCCACAATAAAGGGAATCATTTGGGCTATCAATGCTCCAGCTAGTCATGAACCCAGAAAGGTTAAAGGTAAATGAAGTTCCCAGGAGATCAAATACCCTAAATCTGAGAAGAAAAAAACCACTATATATGTCCTGGTATCTAAAACAAGTCGCTGTCTTTTCAGGTTGAATGTCTCAGATTTGGATGAATGATAAGGCTTAAAGCAATTTTTAAATGATAAATGTAGGATGAATCATAATTTCGAGTCAAGACTCAAGCATGGCAAATAATTCAACGTTGCTAGACATTCAAAACAAAATTCAATTAAACTATTGGTGACAAATTGGTGGCAGTTCTTTCTGGTTTGGTAGTATTTGGCATACTTTTGTGATTTCTGGTAAAAGCTGAAAACATGCTAATAGGGTGCGGGGATAGATAAAGGAGAAAAATGGATATAAGGAAGGTGACAGGCACCGGGGCAGCAAGCAAATCTACTAATTTGAATTTGTACTGACTGCTTTAAATATTAGATAGGACCTTACAGCTCCTTATGGGTGTGCAAGTACAGGGCCATAGAAAACAAATCCTAATTGGGAAGGCCCAGGAATTGTTTGAGCCCTTTTAAATTTAACAACCAGCAGCTCCGCTGCCGGGAATATATTGGCGCGGGAAAATAGTGGAGACAGCGTTCGTCTGACCTACAATACTGCATGGCGGCAATGTCTTAGCATATCGCAAATATGATCGCAGTGGCGTAATATTTCCAATCTCCAACTCTGAGTCCAAGGTAGAACTAATGATGGGGCCAGCTTGCACTGATAAAATGAAGGGATCCAAACTTGTCAAAAGGTCGTCTTATAAGAAGAGTTTAGGGTCTTTAAAGTGACGGTCATAAAATAAACGAGTTAAAGGTTGTCTATTTGATGAACTGATCGGTTACCATCCCACAAGACAAGACTAGGGTCATCTAACTGACAATGTTAGCCCAGGCAGTGGCCCACTCCAAGTGACAAGTCTAAGGTCGTCAAATTCACAACCAAGAATAGTTAACCCTTTATTGGCTGCAAACTGCTTTAAATGTGCTTGAATCCCTTTGTCAGCATGATGCATGAATGTAGTCCAGGTGAGTTTATTCGCCAAGCCTGCATTCATGCACCTTTGGAAATGAATCAACATTTGGGCGAGTAAACTTGCCAAGGCTGAATTCATGTATTATGATCGCATAGAGCATAGCACCTTAAAGCACTATGCACCCCTTAGAGGATTAACCTGTGCACTATAAGCTATACTTCATTGCCGGTGGTGCTAATTGGGTTCTGCCTAGGCATAATTGTTGTCCATGTCTCTCTATATCTCTGAGGTTTATAATAGCTAAATCATACAAACATAGAGGTATGAAGGTTAAAGGAATTCCTGCCATATCCCCAAGTCTATATTGAGAGTATTTCTACCCTTTAGTTACAGACTGCTAACACATATATGTGGATGTCATACCAATGGGAGTTTCCTTGCAGCTATTGTACCATAGAAATAACCACAAAAGAGGTGTCTGTGCCCTACACATATTTGTTTTGTCTCAATTATATCAAAACATTGATTCCTTTACCTTTACTAGCATCCCCAATAGATAAATCTCAGGATTCTCGATAACATGAATGTGTATTCCAATTATTATGATTAAAATCAACATAGAAATTATGCAATTCTTTCCACAACTTTATACAGAATGCATGTTAAACTGATGCCACCTACAGGGATAATCCTGAATCAGACCCTGGTTGACGAGTCTAGGGCTGGCACGAGTCAGGTTTTGGGCTGGCACATACCAAGTGTATCTTCTATCTGACAACTACAGCTAGAGGACCCACTCTCTTGTCACTTAGAAGAGTCTGCAGACGAGTTTACTTTTTGAGTGTGGGGCGCGGTGCATCGCTGGGTAGCGACCTGTATCACTGGTATGTGTAATAAAATCTGACATTGTATTTTGTTCATACCCCCCTTGGGGTGTATAGTGATAATATGTTCCATGAGGGCATTCAATACACAGTGATACATCGATACATTCTTGGGGGTTAAGTATGATACATCAATGTGGTACTGGTGAGTGTATTATCCCCATACATCTAGGTAACTGGAAGCCCTGCTAAGCATCGATATCCACCCTGTAAGCTACATCGGCAAACAGACCCAATCTGTTACGTGGTCATACTTTAGATGTGTAGGAGACATTGGGGCCGGGGGCCAGGGGGTCCCAATCACAGAGGAGGGGGGCATGAAAATGTTTGCCCCCCGGCCCCCAACAAGAAGAAAATAAAGAGTTGTCAAGACCCCACAATATACTACCCATAATCCCCAAAATGTGCCCATCAGACAGGGGATAAACTGGGGCACAGGGGTCCGGGCCTCTTATCTAATCAGAATTAACATCGCATTTTGATATTTGTAGATCTGGAGATTTGGAGATAAGAACCTTATCTTAAAATATGGAACACTTGTGTTGTCGTATCACCTTAACCTTGCTCCCAACTCTCTATGTACTAGAACAGTTTGTGACTGATAATTTAGTACTGCACTGACCTATATAAGGGTTAGAGGTACAGATTGTCACATACACATGGTAAAAGTCCAAAGGGAGAGTCAGGGGGGCATTTCTCAAGTTTTAATGATTCATTCTGCTTAATATTGCTTAAGTAAAGCAGTAAACGATTCATGCAGCCCTTATACATAGCTGAATTGTCCAGGTGGATTGCACACCCAGAAAGCTCTGAACAAAAGCAAAGCTCTGGACGAAAGCTCTGGACAAAAGGTATGCTTTAAACATATAGCATCTCAAAAAACTTGAAAGGCAAAGAATTCATTCTGGACAATTCACAAATTCTTAGTGCGATCGCTTCCCATTGAGAAATGGACCCCAGTGCTAACACAGGCCCTGTTAGATCCCGACTGGAGGTAGATACTTAGTGAGGAGTGTAGACAGAGTTAGATACATGTTCATACTTAGGCAGGGGTGGATACAGCCATGCTGTTCAGCAGTAAGTTCACCAAGCGGATCCCAGAGGTACCGGCACACGAGGCAGCCCTGGTAGGCACTCCAGAGGAGGAGGTGGCCCTTGTAAGTATACTGCTGCAAAATACTAAATTGATTACATTTTATGTATGGGAAACAAACCCCCTGTTTAGGTGTGGATTTAATCTACATTACGCCAATTGCTAGTAATGATATTTACATCAATGGGGGAAACAAAATAATATGTCAATGTCATTGTTCTCAATTTATAGACTCATTCACTAGAACAAATGAAAGGTGCAAACTGTTGTGCACTTCCAGTTTTCTGATTATGTACACTATTGTAGGAGCATGATGTCTGGATGTCTTCCCGCAGAGGCTTACATAATAGGACAGACGAGCAGTTATCCATTAAGTCTTTTATAAATGGAATCTGGACTATTTTTCTTTATGGTAGAAATGTCGGGGGTTGAAATTGCAATCATCATTCCTGTGCTTAACCAGGCCAGAGAGGTATAATTCCATCATCTAAAGAGACTGCCAGGCTTTAAACATTCATTACACCCAAAAAGAAATAACCATACATTTCTATTCATTTCTCAGATAGATGGCGTGGATGGTGCATCCTTCACATACAGAGATGTGGATACCCTGATGGAGGCGGTGGGAAGCGGTCTGACTAAACTGGGCGTCCAGAAGGGAGACGTTGTCGCCTTCTACGCACCCAACAGCACCAACTATGTGTTTGGTATGTTGGGGTGCTTCTCCATTGGGGCAGTCTTCACTGGTATTAACAACAACTATAAACACTGTAAGTGTCATTTCATTTGGACTTAAGACATTTCCTCAAATGAGGGATTACTGAACATGAAGGCAAGGTTAATGTCTGTCGCAGGAGTTTTTTACACAAAGTTAAAATCAAATTTTAGACCCTATGCTAGAGAATGCAATTTGAAATATGAAGCAGCCTTTATAAACATGAAGTGTAATCTAAGCAAGGTCCTGTGTACTTAAAGTAGGTGCTAACATATGTTAAGTTTATATATGGCTGACATACATATCAAGTCATATTCTATTCAACTTTACTGGTCTTATGTAGCACTTAAACATTTTTCAAATTTGTATTTCAGATGAGCTTGGGAATCAACTGTCAGACTGTAAACCAAAGGTTGTAATCACAGTGGCTGACAGTGTACCAACTGTAGAAGCTGTACTGCAGAGTGAAGAATATGACACATGTCCGGCAGTACGTACTCCTGTTCTTTTCACTAATGGTTACTTTTTGATTCAGGATTCCATTTTATTTTGTTGCACATTAAATTGACTTCTGGGATCGGCCTTACGATAAAGCCACTCTTAGAAGCCCTCTCGCAAACACCAGCATTGAGAAAAGGTATTGATAATTATAAAAATGTTAAGATCCTGAAGAAGGTCACTCGATTAATTGAAACTGCAACTACCCTTTGATGACCACCTCTCATGGTTCATGTTTAATTTACTGTCTGTCTTGGGTTTGATTTATCACATAACTACTTACTTAAAAGCTGTGGATTTTGCCAGGGGGGGAAGGGTAGAAATTGGAAAAGAGTCTGGCAAAAGATTTATTCAGAAACCTGTGCCATAACAAACAGGTCTTGGCACTTTAGTAAATGCATTACTACTTCCTTGTAGACTCTCATCACAATAGACTCCAAATTTGATGGCCATGTCCACTTTGATGACCTGCTAAGTGACGATGGCTCAGCCTTCCCGCGGGGTCTCACATTCAGCATCAGGGAGGACCTGGCCTGTATCCTGTACTCGAGTGGTACAACTGGACTACCTAAGGGTGTCATGCTCACTCACCACAACCTGACTGCTTGTTTGTCTAGTATAAGGTAAGGGCAAACAGATAAAAGTCAGTCCTTAATATCTATTAGGCGGCATGGTGTCATCATGAGGCCAAAAAATAAGGTTTGCTTCAGGTAACATGTACGGTCGGTAGGTTGAATTTTATTTTTTTTACCTTTTTTTTAAAACATGAAAGTACTTGCCCGCCTCTCCGACGACCCAAAAATTGACCAAAAATGGGTAAAAATACAAAAAGTTGATACAAAGTTACATATAAAACTTAGGGTCGGCCCTATTTCAATACGATCGGTCTGGTGACCTGAAACAAACGTGTTTTTTTTGGCCTAATGCATATATGCAGTGCTGGTAAGGACCTCGCCAGTGCTACATTCACATATGATGCACCAAAGCAGAAAAAGATCTGGGTTATGCACCTGTTAAAGGGGCAATAACATCACTCACACTGGCCCACATAGTAGAGTAGACAAGAAATGTGAATGAGACACACTTAATGATTATGCTGCTTTAAGTGCAGGTGTTTCCGCTCTTATATTTTGATAGGTGCTCCATGCTCTTCCCCAAAGACCTGCTGTGCCCGCTGATCTTCATGCCACTCTTCCACATATTTGGCGTGCTGATGACCTTGCTCGTCTTCTGCCGCAGAGGTCGTGCCATTCTCCTGGCTGGCTTTAAACCTGATGTCTTCCTGAAAAGTATCCAGGACTACAAGGTAGGTCTTTTTCCGATTGAAATGAGCACGATGTTCAAGTGTGAGCCAAGTGATGTTCCCAAACACAGATATGTCTGTGTTGAAGTAATCATAGAGCATTACAAATTCATGAATGGTTCACTTATTGTGAGAAACTACAGATATGTTTGTGGGCTAGATTCTCTAATCAATGGACCTTTATCCTTAGGACTGCCTCTCATTTGGGTATTTTATGTGCATGCTGGATGCATTGTGTGCCAGTGACAACGAGTGTAGCATTGGCTAAACCAAAGCTAATTTATACATTTCTGTCATTTCTGTCATTTAAGGTCAGTCATCTTTACCTTGTGCCTCCCATCATCCACTTCCTGGCCAAGCACCCCCTGGTGGACAAGTATGACATGAGCAGTGTGGTGCAAGTCTTCTCGGCAGCCGCGCCCCTCACAGAGGACATAGAGAAGACATTCCTGCAACGCTTCAAGCTGGACGCTGTATACCAAGGTAGGCAGCTCTGAATTAGAGTCTTCCTTACTGATGTAGGGGTTTACTACGGTAATCATTTATATCCAGGTGACCGAGGAGGATTAAGTTCGGGTTGTTCCCGCCTGGCGTTAGTGTGGGCGGTATCCCAGAGGGGGCGACTGTCCTCTCTCGGGTACTGCGCACCACGTTTCAGGCGGGAGCCAACCGACACGTGACCATGTTCATTTCACATCCAAAGGGGGTATATAAACCTCCCCTCCTCGTATAGTCGCCAGTCAGTGCAGGCCCGACTGACTCCCCGCATTACCCTACCCCAATCGCTAGATTGAACCAGGACTGCTTCGTCTTACCCTTCGGGTTAAGACTAGATTCAATTGTAATAGGGATACGTTGAATAAACCACGCTTTCTACTTCGCACTTGGAAACTGACGTTCTTGTTCTCTTTCTGAGATTCCGAACCACTACACTGGTGCCGTGACCAGGATCAGTTTCGAGTAGCAGTCAGGTGAACCTGGCCGGAGTAGGAGAGTATGGGGACAGTAACGTCCCGGAGCGGAACAACCCAGTTGTTCCGACCAGCTTCGAGGGTTTCATGCGTGAAACCGAAGGAGCTTTAAATCCAGGAGCGACTTTGGAAGAAGGAGAACTGGAGTCCACCCGAGTGGACCAGATGGAACCGGAGGAAGCGAGGGGGTTCACACCGAACTTCATTGCCACTCAGGGCCAAATCATGTTGAACACTGGGCGTTCTTTGTTCAACACGACTGACTCCGTTTTCTTTCCCGGAGGAAAGAAAAGGGCGAACCAGAAGGGCTCATTTCTGGACCCGACGGTATTAGAAATACCGCCACAACCCCTTCGGGTCGTACCCGAAGGAGGTCCCATCGTCGGGACCCAACCTGATCTTGATCAGGACGACACCTTGGACCGGGACAACGAGTACCGGAACAAGGAAGAAATGAACAAGCAGTACGATGCTCTGCACGACGAATTGGTTTCGTTGATCTCTGAAAGGAATAGGTACATCCTAGAGAGTAGACAGGTCCATCAGGATATGGAGTGGAGAACGGATCAGTTGACCCGTGACAACCAACTGGTGAAAGACCAGATGGAGAAAAATCAGGAAACCCTGAAAGCGGAAAAGAAAAGATTATCCGAGTTAGGTCAAGCTAACCGGAAGTCTTATGCCTGTCAACAACAGTATCAGGCGGACCTAGAAAGATACTCTAGGGAATGGCACGCCGCCAAGGACGCTCGCAACCAGCAGGTGGAAGACAATGAGGCAGTAAGAACCGCTATCCTAGAAGCAAACGAGGAGTTAGATCAGAAGAAACTAGAGGGCATGAAGGCGGTATCAATACTGGAAGCTAGACGAGTAGAGTTGGAACTCTACCTAGGTAACCAGAAGGTACCTGACCCAGAGGTGACCCTCACCCCTGGGGAAGGAGTGGAGAACCCTCCACTCCAAGGAGTTCTAAAGCCCGCCACCCGATACCCTTCCGGAGGACAGGTAGAGAAAGATGTCTACTATACATCTGCTCCCCCTGCTCCGACGGGACCTTCGGTAACCATCGATCCGACGGCATATTCCGCGGGAAGTGCGCCGGGAGTCGATAGTTATGACACCTTGAACCCCTTCGCTGGGGATAGTCCATCTCAGTATGGAGCTGTTCCACCCCCTTCGGGTACGAGCAAGAACACCACCACCCATGAGGATCAACAGGGGGGGTGGTATGGTTATGATAATTGGGGTGACCTGATTTTTCATCATAACCAGGAGGCAGAGACCCGAGAAGGGAGAACTCCGGGAAATCAAACCCGGGGGCATGCAACCCGAGGCAGGAGAGCAGTGGAAGGACCTTCTGCTGGATGGTCTAGGGATCAGAACCGACAGTACCCCCGTACTGATAGTCCTGATAGACCCACAAATGGTCAGGGAAGTCGGCCTAGATCCCAAACCCATGACCAAACAACCACCGGGAGTGTTCCCCCTTATCCGGGTACCACTTCTCGCCCTCGACCTACCCGGTTTCCCGGGTGCGAACCAGTCTCTCCAGTCCGACCATTGACCCGAAGAACCTCAATGGCTCCCGGATTGAGACAGGTTTATGATACTGATCCTTGTATCAAGAGCCTTGGCTTAGATAGCTATAGCCGGGGACAAGATGCCACTGAAATAATGGACTGGAGCCGGAATCTATCAGATCAGCTGATAGAAGGGGTCACCAGGGGTGCCCGACGGACCGCCCGGATCACTAAATCCTACAAAGGGAAAGGACCCTGGAAAGATGAATATCAAATATTTGTGGATGACTGCAAATACAATGGGTGGTCTAAAGAAGACTCATTAGGAGCCTTCGTGATCTGGCTAAATGATGGGCCAGGTAAGTCAGCAGTCTCCCAATGGAGAAGTACATATGGCCCTTCGGGTACATATGATCAGCTCGAAAGTACTGCTGTATATATCTTTGGGAACCTGGTGACCGTGGATCACTGGTTGGTCTTCAAGGGACGAACTCAGAAACCAAAAGAGTCCCCAAAGATATATGGTCTAGAGCTTCAACGGATTCTGCATCAGGCAAGACCCGAATGGGCTAGAGACGCCGATTACTATATCGAGACTCTCTTTGTCCGGTTTATTAGCGGACTGAGCGACCCTGATCATCAGGAACTAACCAGAAAAGCTTGGAAAAGCGATTCCTCCCTAGCCGATCTATTTTTAGCCATAGATGGTCATGAGAAGAAGAAAGTTCTTCTTGCCGGATTGGTGCCCAACCAATCCCGAACGTCAGCGGTAGTTGACTATAGTAGCAGCGGGGGATCCTCGGGTGAGGATACTGAAGGAGAGGAGACCATTGGGGCGGTAGCCTTCAGTGGGAAGCGCCGGGACAAAAAGTCCGGTGATAACAAAAGGCGGAAACCTTTTGACAAATCATCCTCTAGCAAAAAGCCAGAGAAACCTCCAGGGGACAATTCAAAAATCCCTTCCAAACCTCCCTCGGGTCCACCAGAACCCAATGTTCCGAAGAAATCGGAGCCTGACCAGTCCCTCGGATTGGTAGAAGCCATGATGCAGCGTATGATGGCGATGTTTGATAAGAAAGAGGAAAGGAGGGTTAAACCCGAACTGAGTACTGTAACATGCTACAGATGTCAGGAGAAGGGGCATTACGCCTCCTCATGCACAGCTGAGAAACCTGTGATGCGATTCTCCGGAAAGAACTCAGAAAATTAAAGGGGATCCCTGAGGAAGGCGACTCAGAGATCCCGAAGGAAATATGCCATGATACTCCTGACGGAACGGGAGTAAGTTCACACTCAGTAGTGACGCCCGGACATATGGGGGACAAGCAGGCGCAGCTTGGGAACCCTGGGGCCGGGGCCATCAGCATTCCAGTCATACATTCGGGAAGTGAGTCGGGGAAACCCGGTGCTGATGCGGAGGAGTATAGTGCAATGGTTTGTGGAACCAGGCTCCCCCTAGATCACCCTTGCCTGGAATACATAAGAGGGCGTGGATTAGATCTAGGTACTGAGAGTGACTTACAGAAGTTCACTAGTAACCCTTCATTGAATGGAGGAAAAAGGTGGTATTTAGCCGCTTCTGTGAAGGGTAGAGTCGGGGAATTTCTGATAGATACTGGAGCCAGCCACTCCATCATCTCTCGGAGGTTCTACACTCTTCTGCTGGGCACAAATGATGACCTTAAAATGAGGGTAAATGCGTGCACAGCCGACGGTAGCAGATTGCGGACGTTTGGACGTACTTTCCTGTGTATCTCGGTGGTGGGGAAGGAGTTTGTATTCTCCCCAACCATTGCTGAGATCGAGGATGATGGCATTATAGGGATGGACTTTGCCGACCTGTTCGGGATGATGTTGAACCCGAAGACAGGTGAATTGTCCATACAGAGTCCCTATAATATCAAAGCACAATGTGTGCTGAGAGTTATCAGTAGTGTAGCAAGTGTCGCACAGACGGTGAAACTTCCACCGGGAACCACATGTGATGTGTTAATAAGCGCTTCCTCTGAACTAAGAGGAAGGGCCGGGGTCATGGAACCCGACGTAGCTTATCTCCAATCCCTCGGGTTGGAATCTGCTGATACGTTGGTGGGAAATGCCCAATGGACCCTTGTCCCCATTTCCAATCCTGGTGTTCATATGGTATATCTCCAGAAAGGCGCTAAAGTAGGCAGTGTGGTACTCGCGGAGGCGGTCACCAGCAGCCTTCTGGGGTTGCCATCCGAAGAGCCGCCGGGTACGGCCGTAATCGAAGAGGAATTAGAAAAGCTAATTCTAGATGCTTCGGAGCTAGATCTGAAGGAGCAGAAGGACCTTCGGGTAATGTTAAAACGTTGCCGAAGGGCCTTCGCGTTCCCCGGAGAACCCTTAGGACGAACTGATAAAGTCCTACACGGAATTGACGTGGGGGAAAGTTCCCCCTTTAAAATTCCTTACCGTCGGCTACCTCTGAAGAAGAAGGAGGTAGCAGAAACTGAGATCAATAAGATGATTAAGGATCATGTTATTGTACCCAGTTCCAGCCCCTGGAGCAGTCCAGTCTGTATGGTCACAAAAAAAGATGGGACCATACGGTTCTGTATTGACTACAGGAAACTGAATGGGATGACAAAGAAGAACTCATATCCTCTACCGAGGATTGATGAAACCATTGACTCGCTAGGAGGGAATGAATGGTACTGTACCATAGACTTACAGTCTGGGTACTGGCAGGTCGGAATGAAGCCTGCCGACATGGAGAAGACGGCCTTCTCTAGCCATGTAGGATTGTTCCAGTACAACGTCATGCCCTTCGGGTTGTGCAATGCGCCAGCCACCTTCGAGGCCATGATGGAGACATTACTGAGCGATCTACTATGGAAGAAATGTCTAGTTTATCTAGATGACGTCATTATCTTCGGAAAAACATTCCAAGGTTGTCTAGACAACCTGGAAGAAGTCCTCCAGAGGATAATGAGTAATGGCTTGAAATTAAAACCTAAGAAATGTCAGTTGTTTAAGAAAGATATTAATTATCTGGGAAGAATCATTTCCACACAGGGGGTGAAAGCAGACCCGGAGAAGATCCGAAGTGTGACGGAGTGGGAAAAACCCAGGTGTCCCAAGGATGTCCGTTCATTCCTCGGGTTCTGCTCGTATTATCGAGATTTCTTACCAGGCTATGCCCAGGTGAGCTATCCTATCCAGTCACTGTCTCATTGGACACCTGGTAGGCGTAAGGAAGTTTTTCCATGGGGAAAAGAGCAAGACGAGTCTTTTGAATCCATCAAAAGACTCTTTGTTGAAACACCAGTGTTGAAATATCTGACAGCCGCCGGTCATTTCATCCTGGATACTGATGCCAGCAATGAGAGCATTGGAGCTGCTTTGAGTCAGGTCCAGGACGGAAAGGAAGTTCCCATTGCTTTTGCTAGCAACACCATGAACAAGTCACAGAGGAATTACTGTACCACCAAGAGGGAACTCTTGGCAGTGATTGTTTACACAAAGAAATATAAACATTTTTTGTGGGGCTCAGATTTCACGCTGAGGACTGACCATTCCTCCTTGAGGTGGTTACTTAATTTTAAGGATGCTGAGGGCATGATAGGTCGGTGGTTAGCACACTTATCAGAGTTCGGGTTGGAACAGAAGCAGATCCAACACCGACCCGGTGTGAAGCATGTAAATGCTGATGCACTGTCCCGCCGACCCATCAGGAGTTGTGGAAATGAGAAATGTGATGATTGTGGAGCCCACGGGGCGGTCCTAGCTGGAGTCCGGTTGCCACTGGAATCCAGGGGAACTGGTATCCTTCAATGGTCTATGGAGACTATCAGAAGGTTCCAGGAGAAGGACCCGAACGTGGGGAGGTTGCTCGGGTTGATTCCTAAAGGGATCAAACCTGTTCGACCTGAAATCTCGCTAGAAAATAGAGAGATGAGGAGATTTTTAGCCCAATGGACAGAGCTTGAAGTATCCGAAGGTGTTCTATATAGATGGAAGATCAATCCTTCGGGAAGAAGGATCAGACAGGTAGTGATCCCCTCCGGTATGAGGAGGGATTTGATGTATTATTGTCACGGTCATATGACCAGTGGTCACTTTGGGAAGAAACGTTCATTAGAACGACTGTCCCGAAGATACTACTGGCCAGGAATGAGCACTGACTTATTACGTTGGATCGCCACGTGTCCCGATTGCTGTAAAAATAAACCCGGCCCTGGGATGGGTAAAATGCCCTTGTCCCAGGAACTGTTCGGAGCTAGGTTTGCGAGAATAGCAATCGACATCATCAGTGGTTTTAAAACAACCCCTGATGGTAACACGTGTATGATGGTAGTCACTGACTACTATACTAAGTATACGCGGGTGTTCCCCTTACCCGATCACAAAGCAGCGACCTGTGCGAAGGCCTTTGTGAAAGGTTGGGTATTACACCTAGGAGTGCCTCTGATGATGCATAGTGACCAAGGCCGGGAATTTGAGTCGGATCTATGGCAGGAAATGTGCCATGGGTTAGCTATCTGTAAGACCCGAACCAATCCTTACCGACCCCAGAGTGATGGGATGGTGGAAAGGTTCAACAGAACGCTGATTCAGGTTCTGAAACCCTTGGTGAATGAAAGTATGACTGATTGGGATGAACAATGTGAATATGTATGCCAAGCACTGTTCATAAAAGCACCAATTGCACCCCAAACTTATTAGTGTTTGGGGAAGACATGATCATGCCAGCGGATCTTGTTTTTGGAGTGGTCGGGTTGAATCCCGACGCACCCTGTCACGTGATGTTTGTGGAATCACTAAGAGACCAGTTCAAATTCGCATACGAACTTGTTAGAACGGAGTTACAAAAGAATGCGAAATGGCAGAAGACTGGTTATGACCATGGACTAAAAGTCCGTCGGTTCAAGGTAGGGGATCAAGTAGTAAGACTACACGAACCTCTATCCAATTTAAAATTGGCAAGCAACTGGGATGGTCCATTTGTAGTGACTAGAGTAGTAAGTGACTGTACTGTCATGATTAGATCCTTAATTGGGCGGATCTATAAATCCAACGTGGCTCGGCTCCGTCCCTGGAAGGGGAGGGATCTGACCACAGAAACGTATGGGTTAGGAGTAGATGAATTACTCCAAGAAGTAAAGAGCAGGAAAATGGATCAAATAACCCCGAAACGTGGCCGAGGAAGGCCTAGGAAGTTGGGGGGCAGTGATCCGAAGGTGCAGAAGAAGGAAAAAGTCTCGCTAGCTGTAAGCAAACCTAGGCGGAAGAGAAAGGGGACGGCTAACCCTGCCTCTGAAAAGGCGCCTTCGGGAGCTAGGTCAAAGAAAATACCCAGGGGAGGTACCCGACGCAGTCCCCGCCTGATAGAAAGGGCTGTGGTAACCTAAGCTAGTACACAACGAGTGTGTTGTCCTGTACTATGTTAGGAGAGGGAGGGAAGAAATTCCTGGCGGGAAAAATTATAAATTTATTTCCTCTTTTTCCGAGAAATTGTTTTGTGTTGTCATCTGTTAAATGTTGGAATATACACGAGTGACCGGGTATGGAGCGTGTAAACCCCCCAGCAGGGTACCAGTGGGTGGTGAGCGGATAATCCGGTGGGTTTGCGGGCATGCTTCCCATAAAAACCTCACTAATACTCCAGCAGAGCTATTGGTTGCGAATGGTTCGGCTACTACCCGAAGCACCTGTTTATAATAAAAAGCACCGGCGCCCTGCGGGCGCGGGAAAAGAACTGGGTCAATGAGTGACCTAGTTAGGGCAGTCTCGCGGAGGGCCCGAGACGCGCGTGGATGCGCGTGACCTCTGCGCAAAGAGGTCGTTTTGGTTCATTAGATTTCGAATCTTCGCCGGCACCAGGTGCTGGCCAACGAGGAGGATCTAATAAGAACCGAATTCAAGCGTCAAAAGTAGGTGAATACGTTTCAAAAGGAGAACAGGTCCTCCACAAAGACCTGTAGTAATAGTTAGGACTCTTATTTAGTATAAATAAGAGCGCCCAACCCAGCATGGCCTCACGGCAGCTCGAGTTGGGCGGAGGGGAACGGCCACACAACATGGCCGATTTGCCCCACGAAGACAGGGTTGGTGCCGCCATCCCTGTTACTCTCTCCGAGGAGCAGCTCCTCGGAGAGGAAGACATGGATGTATCCACGTCTGAATCAGCCCTCACTGAGGCTGAACGAAGGAATCTTCATGAAAAAGATCGTCTTCTTGCTCTGAAAATAGAGCAGGAGGAGGCCCAACATCTGAAGGATACGTGGGATAGGTGTGGTAATCTGAACATCAACCCGGATAACCACCCGAAGGATGAGAAGCCAGCTAGCCTGGTGAAGACAACTGATAAAAGTTGTTACGATGGAAGGGAGATGAATCTCCATCCAGACGTGATGTGCTCCACGGAGATAGGCCTAGCCAGACCTATCCCTAACGACATAGTGGATATGTTGCAAGAATTTATTGATGCGGGAGCTCTCCGCATCATGCCCCCAGAGTGGTTTGCCACCTGGGAAAATCTACAGCAAGGCCTCCGAGTGTGTAAAGCACTTCGGAAGGGCTTGTTTGACGCCGAGATGGCTGACGTCGGGATGTGTGTGCCTCGGATGACACCCATCTCGGATGACACTTCGTGTGGGGCATTCGGCGCCACTACCCTCGCGGTAGGTTGCTACCGCAGATACAACCCGGTAGGGATGTTGGAACCGAGATCGGTTGAAGGATATAGGGACTTAATACGGTCCAACTTATCCTACGAGGTCTATCAGATAGACTATAACCGCATGAAAACAATCATGGCGGAGAAGGACCTCAGCCGTCACGAGGCCATCATCGAGACGGTGGAGGAAATGGTCAAGACTCGGACTAAGAGTTTGACTCAGGCAGAGGAGAAGGCTGCAGCTAAAGCCAGCAGGGACATCCGAAGGGGTGACCCTGCAACGCGCACTAGCAGTCCCCATGGTCAGGATATCCGGACTGTGGTAGTTACAAAAGGTGAATCCCCTTTTGTCCAGCCTCGGGGTCGCCAAGCCTTGAGGAATGAGGCAGCCCGGTTAAAGAGAGTACCAGACGCCCAGCGGATTGTGACCGATGGGTCAGTATCGGATAAATCTGATACGAGCAGTACTTCCCAAGGGAAGTCTGCTACAGGGGAGGACGATATGGACATTGCGGCTCCAAAATCTCCTTCCGAGACGAAGGACCCAGTGACCACAGTCACCCAAACCGACCCGACACCCGACCCGAAGGTGGCTGCTGGACATCAGTCCGACGCCAGCTCGGGGAGCGAGTCGGGTACTGCCCTGGAAAAACACATCTGGAATAACGCCAGAGGTGGATTTCAGGGATTCATTCCCTCCTACTGGGGGGAATGCGCAAAAGGATCGGGGCGTTTCTCCATCCCGCCCGTAATCAATTTAAATGGGAAATCCGACGATGAGGATTGGTGCAGAGCGACCCAAAGGGATCCTCTCGTGAGCGAGTTCTACGAGGACTGGCTTAAGAAAATAGATTTCTTCCCAGAGACCTATTATACCAGGGATCAGAAGGCAAAGATCCGCTGGGCTGTCCGACATTGGGACAGGGACCACCTTCAGTGTCCATTCCAGAAATGCCAGTCATCTCTGGAATTACAGGTGTCCTTCGCCACTAAGGCGAGGTACCTGCGCCACTTAGTGGAAAACCACACCCATCACTATATGGTGTACCAGTGCGATCCGGAGGGGGCAGGTACTACTACCTGTTCGGGTCACCTGCATCCTAGGCGTGGACGATTGATAAAGCACATGACCATGCTCCATAATATTGGAGGTGGTGAGGCCAGAGCCAAGGTAATGGCCCTGCATGAACGCGTAATAGACGCGTTCAGAGATGTCCTGAAGAAGGATCCGAAGAGCCTTAATTCTTCTAAGGCGTATTTCTGCGAGGTAGCAGAAAGCAAATCAAAGCTCACAGTAGCTAGGTTTGCGAAGGTCCCGGGTTCACGGAAGTTTGATTTGGATCCGGACCAATACCCACCCGAGATGTTCCGTCGGTCTGCCAATCGAGGCCGGGGGAGAGGTGGGAGAGAACCCGACCCGAGGGACTACTACCGGGGTCGGGGGGAGCAGCCGAAAGGTGATCGGGGACGGTCTCGGTCCACCAGCCCGGCTACTCACGTAAGAAGAGGAGGGACCCTCAGCCTTGAGGAGATTGACTCCCGTTATTACACGGAGTCCTCTCATAGTGGTCGTAGCTATGAGGCATCTGCGGATAGACATACTGACTATCCGGAGATGGACTTGGCGCCTGGACAGGAGTCCCAGACGCTCGGCCAGACCCCCCAAGACACCCGAAGGCGCGAGAATGAACTCTCTCGCCAGAGGGAGGTTGATAGGGAACTGGCCCGACGGGGACGCAGGAGTCCTGGGGAGGAACCCTCCCGGACCTGGTACGACTTGGTGCGACATGTGGCGTCCACCTCGTCTGCCCAGGGAGGTGTCCTACCCGACGCCGGTTACCGAGGAGGCCCGACAAGCAGACCTTCATCTGCTTCGGGACGGACGGAACCATCCGCTCCTACAGGAATACACCAGCAGGTGTTAAAGCATGCCAGTAGGGATGCTTCGCGGCACCAACAACAGCCGCCATCACACAAGGCATTCAAGCCTGCTCACCGGATCACTGGGCCGGATGGGGAGGCTATGAGACCTCCTCCTCCGCCACCGAAAGGTCCAGTACCAGCTCCGGCGATACCACCCCATAAGCCGGCTCCACCACCAGGGAAGCCGACGGAGGTTGGGAAACCAACCATGGATCCTCCTGTTAAAACACAGGAGGTCAAACCCAAGAAGGAGAAGCCTGCGGCCACTCTTAATGTAACGCCGATAGCATCCTACTTTCCTAAGGATGCTCCGCTGTCCAATCAGATAGGACAGGAGATTCTGGATGACTTCCAGAAGGAACAGCGGGTGATGGCTGAGGATTACCACAAGAGGGTGGTACAACACTTCATAGAAGGGGTGAGGAAGTGTCACCGGAAGGAAAAGGAGAGCCTTCAGAAGGACACTGCCGATGAGGTGGTTACCAAGACCAGGTTCTTGGAAGCACAGCGCGACAAAGCCGCTGTGCTGGAAGCTACAGTCCGAGAGGAGTGTAAGGAGCTCCAGGAAGAAATCCGGGAGATGAAGGCCAAATTTAAAATTTGCCTCGGGATGAAATTCTCGGACTGGGATGGGAGCATGGATCAGCTGAAAGATGCCATCCAGAAGAAGGAGGTACCCGAAGGCTGAAACAAAGCTCCTTCGGGATAACTGAATACAGCTGTAGTTGTTTCAGGAACTCTTCGGCTACGGAAGCTGAAGGTGAATATGAAGGGACTATCCCTTCATATTAAAGGAACCTTTAGGTTCTGAGGTAATGATATCCATACCAAGTGTTAATAATATTTCCACATATGTAAACATTTTAACATACATCGCACCTACAGAAGTCTACCATTTGCTGGTAGACCCGAAGAGGAGAGCACCTCACTCAGTCGTCCAAGATGAAGAGGAGAGCACCTCACTCAGTCGTCCAAGATGAAGAGGAGAGCAACTCACTCAGTCGTCCAAGATGAAGAGGAGAGCACCTCGCGTACTCTTCCCGAAGCAGATCCGGAGATCAGCCCATTATCCGACTTCTTATAAAGTCAACATAGCACTTTTTGTGAGGTTCTGCAGTATACCGCTGCAGTTCCAGATTATTTATTAAAACGTACATTCTCGTCCATGTTACTAATATATATTTATGGTGCTGATACACTACGATAGTTTATGATACTCAGGATAATACCAAGGATCTGTATAAACCATGACTGTGTTCAAACGTTAACCACTTCGGGTGGGTGTAAATAAGAGTATGTATATCTAGTTGTATATATATTTTGTTATGGAAAACGGAGGTGATGAAAATTTTGATTCTGGTGCGGAGAAAAGTTATCATGTATCCCTATGTAATTTTTTTTTTAGGCTTGTGAGTCCTTTTTAGGACTGGTAATAATTCTTCGGAATTGGTACACTTGCCGTTTATATTTTTAAAGGTCCTTATCAGGACTATATATGTATTTCCTATCAGAAGATAGTTACAAACTGTTAGTAACTACTTCGGGTACTACTTAACGTAAAAATCATATCATGAGGTTTCTATGACAGTGTAATGCCTTAATTCCATTAATATTGTTCATCATATTACATATGACTAATGGTAGTAAAACCCTTTGTGTATAGTGTGTAGACAAACTACTTCTGGTTGTCAAACTATTTTATTATGAGTCTACTACTCAGGTTTTTACCACACCTAGTGTTGTCTAGGGGGGGTAGTGTAGGGGTTTACTACGGTAATCATTTATATCCAGGTGACCGAGGAGGATTAAGTTCGGGTTGTTCCCGCCTGGCGTTAGTGTGGGCGGTATCCCAGAGGGGGCGACTGTCCTCTCTCGGGTACTGCGCACCACGTTTCAGGCGGGAGCCAACCGACACGTGACCATGTTCATTTCACATCCAAAGGGGGTATATAAACCTCCCCTCCTCGTATAGTCGCCAGTCAGTGCAGGCCCGACTGACTCCCCGCATTACCCTACCCCAATCGCTAGATTGAACCAGGACTGCTTCGTCTTACCCTTCGGGTTAAGACTAGATTCAATTGTAATAGGGATACGTTGAATAAACCACGCTTTCTACTTCGCACTTGGAAACTGACGTTCTTGTTCTCTTTCTGAGATTCCGAACCACTACACTGATAACAAGAACACAAATATCTTTAGTAGGCAAATATTTGTAACATATTAATATTATATCAACAACATCGACAATTGCTGTAGTTGAATTGCAACTTGCTAGCGGGACTTCGTCCAGCCCCTTGCGGTATGTATAAACAATCATTCTGATCAGTTACACACCCTAGAACTCAGATCAATTGGTCAATTCAAGTTACGAGGTTCTAAAAAGTATCAGAGAAAAGTAAATTGTCAAGTGCACTTTGCCCTATTCATTTCACATGTTGTATCTTGACATTAAGTACATTTTTCAGTCAGTCATATAGAAGTGACATGCATTGATCAGTTGAGTTAGTGTTGATTAGAATCCCCCCCCCCACCACCACCAATTGGGTAATTATTGAGGGGTATACTGAACAAACAGGTTATACTTTTCTGCTATGAGTCCCTGTCTATCACTCCAACGCAATTTTCATAACCTTTATACATAGTTCCAAATGGTAACAAATTGGGTTATGCCTACACATATAGGGGTCTAGCCTAAAAGTTATATACCTCTTGATGGGAGTGCCCCATGTGACCTCTGACACTACACATTCCCATTGCTGTACACATTGTGATCCTAAAATCCTGTCAACTTAGAATACCTCTTTCTGTCATCTTAGGTTATGGTATGACAGAGGGAACAGCCAGCACTGCCTGGGAACCCTTTGGGAAACATGTACCTGGGGCGTCTGGAGTTCTTCTTCCTAATATGCAAGTAAAAGTAGGCATGTTTATGCACATTTTCATTTGGGAACTGTGTCTGCTAGTAGAATTTAGACATCACAGTACACAGTACAGAAGTACATAGTACAGAAAACAGGTCTGCCTGCTTCTATAAGCAAAATAGGTTCACAACCAAAGTTTAGGCTTTAGACTTTGGTTTGCATATTTCATGTCTTGGAGAAATACTTGTCCTGCTTGTTTTTGTGTCTGTCCCCTTAAGACAACCCGCCATCCCCAATTCACCAACTGCCCTTTCCTCTCACTGTTGTTAAGTAATCCCTGTTTGCTTTTTGCATTTAATTACACAGATTCTAGACCTGAAGACAAGAGAGCCACTGGGTGTGGAACAGGAGGGGGAGGTGGTGTTTAAGGGCCCCGCTGTGATGAAGGGCTACTTGAACAACCCAGAGGCCACCAGAAACTGTATTGAGGACGGCTGGATGATCTCAGGTAAGTGCAATCAAATATAAGCATTTATATTCGAATTTATATAAAGTTTGTATTCAAACTGGCAAATGGATATGATAGCATTATGTGTACACAGTAACAAGTCCTGGGGCACTCCATATACTGTCCAGCTAAGCAACCACTAACCTGAAATTGACATTATTGCCAGTTTACTAGGTAAAGTAGCAACGTTGCTAAGGCTGCGATGTCACTAGTGCAGTGATGCCAATGACTGCAACACTCTCAGTTTGGAAAGACACTGATGAATATGTGTTAGAAGGTGAACATGTGCATATTGTCAGCTATGGTCCCCAATCTGTTTTGCAGCATCATGTAGCAATAGTCTTAAAATATAATCAATGATCTCTTTGAAGGCCTAGGATTGGCTGTGAGTAATTAACATTGCATGGCCAACCAGCAGCTGTGAGATTTACAAATTCCATGTATTAGAGGGCTCTTGAAACCATTATAATCTCTATACCAAACAAACTAATGTAAGCTGTGTTTTCTAGGTGACATTGGTTACTTCAATGAGGATGAGTACCTCTTCATCACCGGCCGGGTCAAGGAGCTCATCAAACATAAAGGGTTCCAAGTATGTTGACAAAAAGCCGAGAAATCTTTACAGAAATATAAGGCTATAAAGGCTAATGACTACTGGTTGTCTGATTAAGTAAACCAAGACTGTACTGTAGAAAGTGAATCAACTACTTGAAGCAGCATTCTCACAATGTGTCTGTCAGTCACATTTCAAACATTGTTATAGTCTACTATCTAGTGAAGCTTTAGCGGTGAGAGTGGAGCTTGCTTTCTTGTTTCAGGTAGCTCCAGCAGAACTAGAGGGGTTGCTGCTGACACACCAGGGTATCAGTGATGTGGCCGTGATCGGAGTACAAGATGAGGTGGCCGGGGAAGTACCCAGAGCCTTTATTGTGAAAACCCCAGGCTCTAATGTCACTGCCGATCAGATCTCTGACTTCATAAAAGGTTAGTTTTGCTCAAAGGAAATGGTCCTGACATTAAATGTAAATTGGGGTTAAACAGTCAAAGAATGCCTTGGCTCTGTGCCCAAGATATTGGTTGACTTACACTAGAATCTAGATATCCTTAAATACCTTTTCTCTGCAATATGATGTGTGTTGTAGCGTACAAACAAACGTTGTGTCACACTTTTCATTTCAATTTTTGTCATAGCCATTGAATTTAAGAAAAATGAAATAGGAAATGCTATCATAAATACAATGTCACTCATCTTAAACATCCAATGCTTATTATCATTTTCTCCTTGTAGAGCGACTCACCAAGTACAAATGGCTCTCAGGTGGAGTACAGTTTGTGGACAGCATTCCTAAAACTGCCAGTGGAAAGATCGTCCGGCGTGAAGTGAAAAAGCTGTTAAAATGTGACTGAATATAAATAGGAAATCAATACAGAAATGGTTTCCATTGAGCAGGTCCAACTTTTCAAAATTGCTTAACATTGACATTGTAATGTGGTATAATGTTATAATGATTATCACGGTTTGCTATTTGGACTGTTGTATAAGGGTCTTTTATATATTTATTTTAAGATCTAATAAAAAAACAAAGGCCAATGACCATGAGTATATACAATAAGAACCTTACAAGTGCTGATACGACTGCCAATAGAATAGACCCACTTTCAAACTCAATCTATTCCTATTCTATCTATAGAATAGTCACAAATAACCATTTGTTGTGACTAAAGTGTCATTTCACAACTAATTACACTAGTCACATATACCAAAAAGACTCAGATAAAATTGTAGATTGGTACACTTCAACTGGAGTATTTTTTTTGTAGGGAAATTTCAATAAATGCAGAAAAGGAGATGATATATCAATTCCGCATTAGCAAGATGATCACTGTACAGCGCCATTTTGTCTGGTACCAGTGCTGTTTCCTCTCATTACTATAGCAGCCAGCTGATCAGCTGAAGCTGGTTCCTGTCATGTCCGAAATGTCGAGTTTTAGGGTCCATGACTTGTTGAATGATTGGTAGTTGAATATACATTATGTCATCTGTCCAGATTAGGGGAGTGGTTAGGACACAGGCATGCCAATCCAGAGGTCCTGACTTCGAATCCATCCCAGGATTATTTGCTTCACACCATTTTAAAATGCTTTTTTTTTGGTTGGTTAAAATCGTTATAGTATACAATTTGGCTGTAGATATCCTTTACACAAGATAAATTATCTAAAATTAAGAAAAAAATTCTGCAAATGCTATTATTGAACAACTAGGAAAAAAGGCCAGGTAACCATGCAGCCTTGGCATGGATTCGAAGTCAGGACCTTTGGAATGGTAGGCCTGTGTCCTAACCACTTCCCCAATCTGGACCGCTGACATAAGGTATATTCAACTACCAATCATTCAAAAATGTATGACCCCTAAAACTCTCTATTTTGAACTGGACAGCAACCAGCTTCAGTTATAGGTCTCACAAAGGAGAATCACTGCATCTCGCTAATGCGGAATAGGTCCCTGTTGTTAGGGCTTATAAAACACCTAACCTGCACTCATAACTGTCTCACTACTTGTAACTATCACTAGTGTAGAGGTCGCGGAAAACTTAGTCATTGGATTGGCCGGGAATCAAACCACAGACCTCTCACACTGGTGACAAGCGTGCTAACTGTTACACGACCAACCAGTGTCTGACTACTCTCTGGTCTCTAAGTTACTGGATTGCAATGACAAGTCCCTTCTACATATATAGGACACGATGCACAATGACTTCCGGTTATGGCACCCCCTTTGGGGTGACACACCAGGATATTGTTTGCCTACACTCCTCCCAACCAACTTCAATGTACCATCCCTGCGAACACCACCAGTCCTGTGAAAGTAGTGCCCGACATGTTGCAGGGTAGCCAGGCTACCCCACCCCATGGACACCTCCCCACCTGGCTAGGGTAGAACGGTGCCCGACATTTTGCGGCCAATTTTTTCTAACACGCAATAACTTTTTAAGAAGTAAAATGTGGTATATCAAGATGTGCCTAACCCCTGGCTGATAATGATGTTTTTTCATGCCAATACGAACTGCTCAATGCTATTTGAAATAATGCCAGAAAGGGGAGCCTGTGGGGTCTTTATCCCTCAAATAAGTACTACTATGAGGGATAAAGACACCCACGGCTCTTTATCCCTCAATTATGGGGTCAAAGCCCAAGTGTCTTTATCCCACAAATGTCCCCTTTGGGATAAAGATTGGCCACTATCTTGACCTATATTCACTGTATATAAGCTTTGTGGGATGAAGACTGGTCACTGTATGGCCATATATAGCCACTATATAGGCTTTGTGGGATAAAGACTGGTCACTGTATGAGCCTATAGCCACAATATAGGCTTCATGGGATAAAGACTGATCACTATGTTGGGCTATATTCACTGTATAAAGGCTTTGTTGGATTGGTCACTGTATGGCCATATGTAGCAACTATATAGGCTTTGTGGGATAACGACTGGTCACTGTATGGCCATATATAGCCATTATATAGGATTTGTAGGATAAAGCCTACATCATTGGCTTTGTGGGATAAAGACTATTATATGGCTTTGAGGGATAAAGACATTTGTGGGATAAAGACACTTGGGCTTTAACGCCATAATTGAGGGATAAAGACCTGTAGTACTAATTTGAGGGATAAAGACTGTTTGTGAGATAAAGACCCCACAGCAGCACCAGAAAACATGGAGTTAATCTGCACATTAGAAAGTCCACAAACATCAATGATGGCAAACAACACAGCAAGCAGTGACTGTTATATTATATTGAAATGTTGATATGGTACAGAGATGCTTTTAGAGATTGTGAAAAAAAAGGTTGTATGTTTAAACATTAGAATTGTGCCAGTACTTCGGGAGGCCACAATGCGAAAAGTTGTGAGCCGACACTAAAAATTCTAAAAGATCCTGAGAATGTAGGGTGTTTTCTAACAGATACCAAAACATTGAAAAAAAAAGATGAACAGGTGTTTATTTTGTATAAGCCAAAATATTGTTCATTGGCTTCACCACAGACTGTTGTGGCTATATGGCTGTAGGGTAGTGCTGTGGTCAACAGCTGACCACTGTCCTGTCACTTAGAACATTAGCTAACTCCTACATATGTAGACACAGGAGGACACAGTGAACACAACCACTTGAGTATAGGACCAGTAGGGGACTGCAGGGAGCAGCTCAAAGAGCAGCTCACGGCTATGTTTATTACACACATGTATACAATGAAACGCACTGATGATAACACGCGCTGCACACTCATGATCACTCATGATATGATGATGGCACTAGGTGCATTAGAACTATACTCTATGTCACAGCTTATGGCTATACTATGTCTACTATGTCACATGGCCACTGCTCTAGGCTATTGTGGAGAGTAGGACCTATCGCATATCCTCTGGGCACAGCACATAACAATGAGGTTTTCCAGCAATGGCCACCCTGTAGAAACCTACAGGGCGGCCGGTGAAAACATTGAAGTCAATTAGTCCAAGGTTTCAGGTAACCCGACCAACCCTATCAAAACAGGGCCGGCTCTACGTTTTTTATGCAATTTTGAAGAGATTTCTGCATTTTTACCCTTTTTCGGTCAATTTGGGTTTTCGGACCGGCCGGCTGGTATTTTCATGTTAAAAATTATTATTTTTAAAAACATCCGACCTACCGACCCTACATATTCTGCCCATGTTACCTGAAACAAACTTTTTTTTTTGGCCTTAATATTGTACAGTTTTGTCACATACATTGGTCAATATATTACTGCAAGGTTTTCAGGTCAAGCCTCAATGTTCATTTCATGGACCTTCTCATAGAAATCAAGCCATCAGGAAGCAGAAGCTGTCAACAGTGCATTAAGCTTGAAGAAGTTTTTTTGTGATATCTTCTACCTTAGTACCAATTTGACTGTTATGAGAAATTGAAAAAACGTAGAACCTATAACCTTCGGTTATATCCCAATATTACCTGCCAGCAATAACTTTACAAAAGACCTGCCTTGGCGGAGCACAGGTTTGGTCATCTTGTCAGCATTATTGTTTGGAATTTCTTGAAAATGTACTCAAAAACAGTATTGATGCCAGCTGCATATAGAAAGAACTGGTGTTTTTTTAGGGCTAGTCTAATGTTTAAACACAGAAATGTTTGTCTTCACAATCTCTGAAAGCATGTCTGTCCTACATCAATTCATCAATATAATATGCTGGTCCCTGCTTGCTGTGTCATGTGCCATCATTGACTTCTGTCAGATGCCGACTGTCTTATGTGTATGTTAACTCCATATACCCTGATGCTGTCCCTGCTGTTGGCATCACAAAGGTTAAATGTATAGGTGTTTGCATGCTCGGTATTAGTTACATAGGGATCCAGAGTCAGCTATAATGGTCTGTAGATGGGAGGGCTGCCATATTGTCACTTCAGCATTGCAAAATTTACCAAGGCATTGGTTATTTTGGTTGCTTAAAGTAAGTTTATATATATATATATATATATATATATATATATATAATACATAATAATTTGGACACAAACTTCACATTATACCTCTATATAGCGTCAGAACTTCCCCTAAAAATAAAATCAGCAGTGTTTGTTTGTAGGAATGCTCGGTTAAGCACAAGTGACAGTGCCTATTAGTGAATGCAGGCCTTGACATGGAGCAAGCAAAGGAAACATGGATTAGATATACCCAAAACTCTACATTTCATGGTTTGAAACGGGTTTTTGACCTGAGCCAGAAGTTGGAGAGAAGGTAATATTTTAAAAGGTTCACATTGTAAATAGATGTAATAAATATGTACACAGAGCAACATCAAGGATTCTCAATACAATTTGAAAGGCATACAGTCTAGACACTTCCAAAATACAGTTTGTTTGACATTGACTTGCTGTCAGGAAATAAGTTTTCTTCAAGAAAATAATCATCATGATAAAAATCAATGTGTCAAACATATGAGATTTCAACAAAATCACGTAGTAACATTTCTGCTAGGATAAAACAGTACTTTACATATAGCCCGTATTATTACACATATGACTATGTCTCAGCACTTTGGGCCAATGTGAGTGTGTTTGACCAGGTGCCATCTTTGACCAGGTGCCATCTTTGACCAGGTGCCATCTTTGACTGGGTGCCATCTTTGACCGGCCACCATAAGAAATACGATTTAAAAAAAAATCTGCTTTGATATGTAAGGGATAAAATAAAGAAAAAGACGGTGGTTATATCTCCATATATCACTTCACCTGCTCTAAATAAACCTTTTTTTGTCATGAGGTCATAGATGTCACCTGTTCAAAGAATGCATCCGTTAAAAGACGTTCACATTGGCCCAAAGTGGTGAGACGTGGCCATATTCTTTCATAAAACATTGGTTACAATCTTTGTTGCAGAGTGCTATGGCTTCTACTGATGATGGGAATGTTCATGTTCATGGTTTACACCATATCACTGGGTGTGTCTAAACTGCTGCACCCTGACTACACAACCCACACCAGTGTACAACGGGCAGACTCTATCACCTTCCCTGCCGTCACCTACTGCCCAATCAACATGTACAGGGGAGTATTTCAAGGTTTTTTCCATTACTATTCTTCTCAATTGTTGACTCATTATATACACAAAAGTTAACAATTTTCTTTTGCAGAGCAGACTATTTCATGAGTTTATGTGAAATAACCCAGTTAAAGGACCTAAACAACTGTTACTTTGTGTTACTTTTTTACCCTTCAAATTCAAATTATCCAAGTTATGACATAGGTTGGTAATACAGTATTATGGTTGGAATGCCCTCTATACAATATGGAAACTAAAAAGGTTATTCCTGCTTACCTTGGTGCAATAATTAGAATCAAACCATATCTGCAAGGGTACATGATTACTTTTTTTTTACAATACAGGAAGTCTTATGTAGAGAGCCACCCTGAGGTTCTGGCCTACATTATGCTGACTAGCCGTAACAATGCCAAGTACTTGACTGACAATGTTACTCTAATGGATATAGCAAACAATGTGTCTCTAGAAAACATTGATGAAGAGAAACTGACCCTCAAATTGAAGGAAGCTGCACATCCGCTCTCAGAGCTAATTCACAATGCACGGGCATTTGGTCATCCTATGTCACATACAGCCTTTATACCTGTTCTGACTGTGATGGGGATGTGCTTCAGATTTAACATGACTTATGTGGTTAAAGGAGCAGGTCAAGAAAATGGATTGATGGTAAATTCATTAGTGAACTCTGATGAGTACTTTTTTAACCCTCGAAGCTTGGGTGCAATGGGAATGAAGGTAAAGTGTTCATTATGTATCATAGTAGCGACATTAATTTCCACATTCATTTCCATATGAAATTTACTTTTGCTTCTCTTTTACTCTATAATATGTTTTTAGTAGTTCGCTGTATACATACATTTCCTTTGCTTTCCATCTCAAAATAAATCAAACTACACAGACATATTGACATAGAACATACTCTTACTATCTTCTGTAGCTGCTGCCCCATAGTCCTTACACTTTCCCTGAAGTAAAGTCCAGAGGCATCGGTGCTGGGTTAAAGGCAATTACATTTATCAGCATGCAGAAATTGGTTGTAAGTAGATCGCTTAAATGAGTCAATATATAACGAGACAAGATACCAGCAAGCAATGAAAAACAGCTATTTCTGTATATAACTATCTGATACATAATCTTTGTATGAATTTCTAAGTAAGCTAATTCATATCTAAGGTTGGATTACATTTAATAGAAAACTCAATCAAATACTTTGGCGGGTTAATATTGCCAGGCTGCGTTTCAATTTGGCAGGGCTTATACAACTGCCAGTTAGTCTTAGGCAATGGACATGTACTAGGTTTTGGTACATTTGAATCAATTTTGATACAACTGTATTAATTTAACCTTTTTGTATACCCCATAATAATTTAGTGCTTAAGACCAATAAAAAGACCCCTGTACTCCCTGTGCCTACAACAATGGTGCTCTTTTGAGAACTGGCTAAATGTCAGTAATAGAGGGTTGCCCATGTAGTTGTCAACTGACAAGAACTTCTGCATTTCTCTCATGTCTCTAGACCCATCTGCTGCCAGAAAGAGGTTGTGTACCAGAAGGTTCAGACAAGTTGGAGCTCTATGACACCTACAGCCAGTCAGCCTGTATGAGTGAGTGTTCCGTAAAACACCAGGTGGCCCATTGCGGATGTAAATTCTTCTATGACCCAGGTAACAAGAGTAAAATATATGAAAAGTTGAAATAGTCTTTACTTGTCCTCGATTTTAATAACATATCTTTATTTTCTTTTACAGGAACCTACTCTCTTTGCCTGACTAGAGCTGAATTTGAGTGTGTACATGGACTTTCTTCGAACGGTAGGACAGCTGCAGAAAGGAGACAAGCTACACAACATAGCTCTAAGAAACTAGTATAGTTCTTGAGAATACATTCCATGTTCAATGATATGAGCAGTGGTACAATTTCAGAAATGGTTACTTTTGGTAAAGAAGCCAGTTTTTTTTTCTAATACATGGAAGCGATATAATTATTACCTACATATATATGAATTATCATCATATTATCACATACATGGACGACACTTTGGGTGTCCTTACCACAATCTAGACTTTGACTGGACAAGCCAGGGCAGCCTTTATATGAACTAATTTCTGTTTGATTGTTCATTATGTTACAGACTCGTCCCCTGACATGTCCTGTGACTGTCCATCACAATGCGTTGAGGAAACTTATGACACAAAAATATATGCTATGCCCTTCCCCTCACAGTACACCAAGGACTTCCACCAGAGGAAAGGAAGTCATTTTTTTACTGAGAATTGGTAAGACCTTACATCAATTGTTCCCTCTAAGTATCTTTGTATGCACTTTCCATCAAAAATACATGCAAATATTGCTATCTATAAAGTTTACCCGAAGCTGATATAAAACTATGCAGCTTGATATTTATATTTGTATGTATATGTACATCATTGTTTTTGATTCAATATGGTAGTTTGTTTGTACATATCTAGGTTCATCAAGGAGGAATTAAGAGACATAGGTGTGCATTGACAATTATGTAAAATTCATATTGGTTTTAAGCTCACATCATTTCATCTCCTCCTACCCACGTAATATAATCAAATAGTAATCTATTCTTCTTTAATATAAAAGAATAAATAGGTGTGTATGATATAACCTTTTACATAACTATTTAGGAATGATTCTCATTGGCAGTTTGACTCAGGACGAGCTCACATACTATACTTTAGTTGTGCAAAGCAAATCTACCCATCCAGTGGTACAACTTTGATCTTAGGAAAGCTAGAACCCATTTTTGAGGCTTGATTTCAATCTGTGTTCGTAAAATAACACATATGTAGACCTTGAAGCTATCAATATATTTGGATTGTGAACCTTTGATAAATATACACTTGTTGCATTTGAAACAAAATTGGAGTTTGACTTTTTCATCTTGGCTAAACAGTGCTATTCTTAACAAACTAATACTATTTCAGGGACAAGATCGCTCGAATGACAATCTACTTTGAGACAATGAATGTCATTACAACTATTGAGAGGAAATCATATTCATTAGATGACTTCTTCAGTAAGTTCATCACCTAATCTTAATTCCTATGATCCCAATTAAGCTTAGTAGGAATGCTGACGAAAAAGTATGAAATTTCTTTTTATGTGAGGATTTATTCATAATCTGTTCTGTAACATTTATTGTAACAGATGTAGTTTGAAGTTGCTGTATCTAATCTTTGCAGAGCACAATGATATATGAACACTAAATATCCTAGCAATTTATTAATGAACCATTCCCTAGCACTAGAGAAAACAAACCATTGCCAGTTTCACTGCAATATATACATGTCATTCTTCATCCCCAGGTGTTATGGGAGGGTTGATGTGGCTATGGCTGGGTGTGATAACTTTGTTTTATGTTGTAGGTGATGTGGGAGGCCTGATGGGGCTGTGGCTGGGTGCCAGTGTGATGACATGGGCAGAGCTGATTGAGGTATTGTGGGATATATGTGCACATGTGAGACGGCCTCAAAAAACAAGAAAAGTCAAAGTAGCATCAACAAACATCATGTCTGATGTCAATACACCTACAACAAAACACTAAAGGATTAGCCCAACTTGAAAAAACGTTTATTGTACTTACCACATGGTGATATCTAATGACACAAATGCTTTATGACATACTAAGGTAACATGTATATTTCCTGAATGCAGCTACATGTCACCATATATATATACAATCACATACTATAAAAAGAGCTCCACTGGGTTCAAATAATTTAAGGCCTACTCCGCTGTACCTATAACTATCCGGGGAGACTACAAGACAACAATAATAAACGAGTAAAGTATGGTTTGATAGACAGCGACTTTATTAAATCATTCAAAATATTATTCACACACCACACGGTACCTGATATCGGAGTAGTTAATGGTAATAGATATTGGTAACAAGGGATAGCCTACAGCATCATACTTTAGCAAAGCTTAAGAGGTATTGCCAGCAGCATAGGCCAACCTTGACTGCTTTAACATGGGAGCCAGGCCTCCTTATATACCCTTTGGGTAGTGATCACATGACTATCACCAGCGAGGCGTCTTGTGGTTCGTAGTAATGTAAAATAATATTTACCCTTAATGGTTTACCGAAACCCGGTATGAATTAATAACGTTTGTAGTACAACTCGGTATACAACCAAACCCATAATGGCTGTATATGTAATGAACCGTTGGTAGATATTAATCAATGAAGAAGATATGTTATGAAAAACCATATATAGGTAGTTATCAAGTAGACATCAAAACATAGATACATGAATAACCAGCAGCATAGCTGACCATTACACTACTAAAAAAGACTATGCATAGTTTAAACAATCAACACTTAGAAATGACGCTTGGGTAGCAAGTCCTATGTAGTCCATGAAAAAAATTAATAAATATAAATACACTTGTACATTGAACTGTGTGAATAGCTATGACCCGGGTACAAGCCTGTAACACAGAATGCTCCTCCCACCCCCCCCCCCCTGACTCATTTATCTCCCCACACGCAAGGTAAGTTATAATTACTTATTGAGTTTAATAATATCCATTGCTGATTAGTATGATTATGATACAGACAAAATGACAGAAAAATAGGCAGTCCTGAAAAAATCCTCCACCCACTTAGCTAGTAATGACTCTTTAGAGGGGCACTCATGCTGCCACAGATCACGGCTCCTCACCTGCACTTAGTGAATGTACAGTAAATTCTTGCCTATAAACCTCACTTCGAAGAATCCTATAGACGGCACTTGGGTTTTATTTCGGTCAGTTACTGTAGGATACATCTGAAAAGCCTCGTAGAACCCCCACCCCCACCGTGGGGGCATCCTACAAGCCGCACCAGGTTCTGACTCGGACCAGCAGTGGCTACTAAGTAAGAATTCACGGTACTACATACTGAGGGAGAGTCGGTAGGTGGATGTGTCCTAATAAGCAAAACAGAGGCTAAATTAGCGTAAAACGGCCAGAAATGGCAGGTACATTGATGCATATACTGTCCCTCACTGAATTGTTGTGGATGGTGATGAGGGTTTCTCCTTTTTTGAAGATAGTAGTTTCTTCTCCTTCCATTCTGGTATGAAATCCAGCATTATCAATACCAGGATTTCTGCAATGAACACAGCTATTGCTGTGTGGCCCATAGCCTCAGCGCTGGGCGCCTCTGTGGTATCCAGTTGAATCCCACGTAGGCTCTCTTTTCAAGGATGAAGTAGGAAATGAGCAAAGCAGCTTTATTAAATGGTCATTAAGTATAATGAATATTATAAGGGCTATAATTAAATGCATATATGACTTTATATATGAAAATTGTCTGCATCTAGAATGGCTTGTACTAAAGGCAATATACATAGTGATTTATTATCATATACAATACCTTGACATGTTGGTGGGGTGGGGTGCCATTTTCCATTGTTCCCACACCTTACTGAACTCTCAGTGGCGTTCTGGGTTGTACACTGATAAGTCACATGAAAATTTATCAATTTTATGACGACTAGAACCTTTTGATAATAAATTATACATGAGAATAAGAACATTTTATATACAATTATCAATGTATAAAAGGGCCAAGCCAGCCAAGAATTGTATGTAAATGTTTTAACCTATGAGGTTAATGCATTGGTTATGACCTGGTTGACTTTCTGGTTGGAGTCTGTCCTTATGTACTTCTTGTACGCCTGTGAGCGCCACCCCCTGTACCTCTGCACCTGGAGTTCTGAGCATCCTCCAGTGAAGGTTGCGGCCGCTGCGGCAGACCTTATTGAGTGCATGCTGTACCTTTTGTCCATGATACCCATCGACTTCATGACTCTGTCCCACTCCTTTTCCACATATGTCACTGGCATTGGGGTGGCGGTACCTGGGAACACAAACAGTGGGGCTGACTGTTTATCACCTGTGTGATGGCCCTCACCGGGCATAGCATCATTTTGTTCGACCTTTGTAATATGACCCACTTTGCCTGATTGTATTCCTGCATGTTCTTGGCCCACTTGACCCACACAATCATGTGGTTGGGGAACATGGTGACGTCCTGCCTGTTGAGGTGTTTCCTGTGATTGAACAGTCTGACTGAAGGTGGAACGACCTCTGACTTCCTCAGGGCGGCATGGAAGGTGAGTAGTAACACCGCCCTGAGGACCAGTCCCTCCCGGGAGTGTGGTAGCCCCATGACTACCTCCCTGAACACCTCCAGTGGTATAGCCTCTTTGACATATGACGGTATGTCTTTCTGGCGGTCCATCGCGTCCATTGCTAGCAACACCCTGGGGTGTCACATGCTTGTTGCTGCTCCTGCTACCATGACCATGTGTGTAAGGATGTGTTTCACAATGTTTGGTATTGTTAATGGTGAGAGCCGGCATATAGCGAGATACTCCAGGTATGAGCAGACCTCTTGGTGTGTCGGGGAGTATGGGGGGATCCCCATTGCATGACAGAAGGCCAGGTACGCGCCTGCAGCTGAAGCCCTGTTCTTGTATGTTCTGGGATGGGAAGGGATTGGTACCCAACGTGGAAAGCTAACGAGGACAGCGAGGGTGCAGCTCTTAAGGTCAAGTCTGTCAAAGTGTGGAAACTCAAGGACAACTAAGTAAAGTCTTTGTAATGGTAGAGACTTTGACAGGCATTTTTATATTGATGAAGTACGAATTTATTTATATATATTATGATTTAGATATTGGATATTTGTTCTCATTTAACCAATTTTCAATTTTGTGCAATAAATAATTTTCTATGGTTTACTATGTGTTTAATTGACTATTGCAAATTTGTTACTGATTACCATTTGACCTTTCAATCCTTGGATGATTGATGACATCTGTGGTCATGATGCACCAATGCAGCCCTGACCAGTGACTTACCAGTGCTGCATCGGTAAATCATGCCGACCCTTTGGGAGTGTCTTAAAGCAGCAACCTGACCTCCTCGGACCTCCTCCATGTCTAGCATAAAGTTAACATCATTTGGTTTTCTTTAAGACTGAGTGAAATAATGTTGCATAGCAGGGCCCTCTATGATATACTGGAGTTTAAAATACAGATATTATTCTTTCTGTGGCGGGAGGGAAAGGCACCACTTGAGGGGCCCATGCCAATATGACCTCCTGTGTTACTCACTGTTAGATTAATCAATTAAATTAGGCTAGTCTTGTGTAGTTTTTATACTTTGCAGCTAAGAACAAGCAACACACACTTATATTCAAGGATTTATAAATCAAATAGATAGGCCAGTACATATATATGTAATGTATGATTTGCATGCACATGGAAACCCTTAAGGTTGTGGGTAGAAACAGCGCTTCAATTATTCATATAGATAGAAGCTTTATGGGAGGTTATTCACCTCATACTTACCAGGAGGCAGCAGTGAGTGGGCAATTACCAGATTGTTATTGTTATCCGGTTTACAGTTGGTTGACTTTTATTTTCATAGGAGGTATGGTGCTTATTTTTACATAGAAGGAAGGACCTATATAAGCCTGTAATATTGCTAACATGTTAAAAACTAAAATTCGCTGCCCTGAGCTAAAGTTGCTGCTTTAACCCCGTAGGGTCAGGATGAGGCTTTAACAATTCAATGTTCGCTGACCATACCGGAACACACTCTGCGTTGCCATCATTTGAATAGTTACTTTATGCTTTTAGGCAAAAGAAAAAAGCTAAATTTTATATGAATGTAGGAATATGGTACAACCAGTTATTAAACTGAAAAGTGATCTGCTTTATACACAGGAGTCGACGTATTAAGATATTTGTTCAAAAAAATATCTAAAATGCCCCCCCTGATCTCGTCCATGTAAGTATTTAATGGGAGGAAACAGAGCTTCTCTGTAATTTGGGCATATGTATTGCAGTATAGATATTTTAGGGAACAGACATGGCACCACAGTATGCATTAGCAACATTTGGCATATTTTGTGGTTTGTGAAGTCTATTGGCTGGTCACTGAGATTTGGTTTCGAATCTTCACAGGGTACCCTATAGCCTGCACACTCACTCACTCACTCACTCACTCATTCACCCAGCTGGGGTCTTGTTAAAATATTTGATATAACTACTCTAAATGAAATATTTTCTTTAGGGCACAGAGATGGATTTGAGAACTCCACCCTTCCCCTCAAAAAAAGGTTAATTGGCAATGTCCTGTCCTTCTATTCATCAGATACCTTTTATCTTTTACTAAATATTCTTCTGAGCTTCCCAATTGGGTCGAACATTAAATTTTTACTCACTTCACCTTGTTCCCATTCATATTTTTCTCTCCGTGTGGTTAGAATAATTAGCATTGTATTGTAAGGTGTGGCTCTATCCTGCCCTTGGTGACTCCTGTAGGACCTGGTATTAAGGTAAATACTCCCCCCAGATCTAGGGTCAAAGACTTTGATGTCTACAGGTGTGGTTGTAGAACCTCACCAAGGGGGAGAAAAACATACACAGGCCACACCTTATACAAAATAAGTGTCCCCTTGACCTTAGGTTTCAGGTATTGCATATCTTTCTTACCTGGGTCTTGGAAACAGGCAATCTTATTAGCTCTCTTACCTTAATTCTAAATACCCTTTCCTTAATTCTGTGTAGGTAAAAAGTCCTGCTTTAGAGCTAGGCCAATGGATGATATATAGGCCGAAGCTAATCTTCTGGATGTTGTGATGTCTTAGATATGAACTATCCTTAAAGGTCAAATCACACAATGCTTTCTATGCCTACCAAATCTCTGCAATTTGAGGCCCTTCTGATGACTCTCAATTGCAAGGGCTCCATTATAGAGGTTCTCACACCAAATTCCACTATGCCATATACTTTGCACTGCACCTCTGCAATTGAGGCATATCTGTTGAAATATAGAACTGAGTGGGAACATACTTAGAAAAAATAATGAGAGTTACCAAGCTGAAATAATTATATTAATATTCCATGTAGAAGTAGAATTACATATTGCAACCCCTGGGCTTATATTCAGGGCAGGCTTCTACAACACTTAATTACATTTTTTCCCGGCTTATATACAGGGGCTGGCTTATACACAGAGAGATACAGTACTTAACAGTTATACCTCCTGTCCAACACAAATTGCATCATGGGATTTGAGCTTTACTTTTTTGCACCCAAACTGTACACTCCAGCAGTGCACCGGTGTATTCCTATGATGGTACCTTCTTACAGAAGGATGCAAGGAGATGTCAAAAAAAGTGTTTAATGACCACACCCCATAGGGCTATAGCATTATCTCTGAGAATCCACCTGTAGTGACTTCACATAAGTGATGCTTCTGGTGAGTATCCTTAATCTCTTGGTTAAGCAACCACCCAAGCTGGCCCCAACATCTCAGGCTACAGATGACGTCTGTTACTCACTGGCCACACCCATGGCATTCATGTATTACTGTCCGTGCTCAGGGAGTCAGCATTCAGTCAGTGTTTGGCATTCAGTTGGATGTCATAGTCAGCTTGTAGATAGACGCTGCCCAGCACACCTTAACATTGAGACAGGAGAGCTCAGCTTCACCTTCTCAAACATCTAACATATTAGTCTATTGAGGGCTGTTTATGTCGGCCATGCACACCTAGTTGTGGACCCACCCTCAGAACAAAGACTCATAATCACGTTTTAGGGTAAGTAATATGGTAAGGATGTGGTGCAAATATAAGCTGGCATAACACACCACAAAGGCATTTTCTGATTAAGAACCTTTTAACTTGAGGTATTAGTCTCTAGGACCCCGCCCTAGCTATATGAACCTTTATTCACATCTAAGGGGATTGAAGCTTTATGCGATGAAAGTTGTTTTATATATAGCCATCATCATGCACTTAAGGGCTACCATAGTTCAGTGCATCAACAATGGTTGCCAAAAAATTATTTGTAAACATTTTGAATATTTATCAAGCCTGACCAACAAATACGTAAATATAAACTCAAAATTATACATTCTAATATGTATCTTTTGAAAAGAAAATATCCTGTGAATCTCCTGAAATAAAAATCTTCAAAAATGAAGCTATTATAGACATTATAAGGATTATGGTAAAACCAACATTAACACAACTTGAAAAAGTAACCCTTTCCTGATGCATGGGTCTAGAGTATTTATACAAGGATTAACCTAATTGTTCTGTACGCTTCTGTCCTCAGAATCTGTCCTGTGATTCAGCCTGGCCCGAGTCTCTAACACACCATAATTTGCCAGGAACAAGCTGCATTTTACTGACAGGACCAAGTTCTCCCAACAGGTTTCTGCCGGCTGACAAGTGGTAGTTTCAGGAACAAGTTCCATATTGTTACATAATTAACAGGTGAGTTATAATACACCTATCTAATAACAAACTGATGGATATCTTAAGGGTCTATTTGAAGATAATATTAGCTGGTAGATCGGGGTGTCTTTAGGGGTTCTATTCCTGGCCCCAGGGGAGAGGGGCGCTACCCATGCCACTGCAAATAAGGCTTGAAGCCGTACATAGGCATGGAGTTCAATTTGCCTAAAAGTTAGCACATGCACACCAGGTTCTAATATGGGTGTGCACCCTGTGCATGGTGTTCCAATACAAATGTGCACCCTGTGCATGGTGTTCCAATACAAATGTGCATCCAGTGCATGGTGTTCCAATACAAATGTGCACCCTGTGCATTGTGTTCCAATACAAATGTGCATCCATTGCATGGTGTTGCAATACAAATGTGCACCCTGTGCATGGTGTTCCATTTTTTTTTTTTTGATTTGAGATGACAAAATTGTCAATCCCGTTTATTTATACTGGATATAAAAAAGAGCTTGTTCAGCTCGATGAGTATTCTACATCCAGTTTTTCAAGGAGATCACAGTTAACATACAACTATATGGTGTATAATAAATGAGGAAAAATGTGGAGCCCAGGCATAACCTGGGCCCTACCTGTGTTTCTATATCATCGTACATTTAAGATTACTATTATAATTAAATAAAATAAGTTGAATATACAAATCTAGTATATGTTTCTATACCTGAGCAATATTGCTGATTACGCCAATACAAATATGCACCCTGTGCATGGTGTTCCAGTACAAGTGTGCACCCTGTGCATGGTGTTCCAAAACAAATGTTCACCCTGTGCATGGTGTTGAAATACAAATGTGCAAGTGTGCATGGTGTTCCAATAAAAATATGCACCCTGTGCATGGTGTTCCAATACAAGTGTGCACCCTGTGCATGGTGTTGCAATACAAATGTGCACCCTATGCATGGTGTTGCAATACAAATGTGCAAGTGTGCATTTGTTCCGATACAAACTTTTGGAAAATTACATTTTGAGCACAATGTGGTCAAATTTGTAATGTACTTTGTTCCATTACAAATTTGAGCAAGATGTTCCATTACGAATTTGAACCTCGTGTGCAAATGCTCGTGCTAACTTTTAGCCAAATTGAACTCAATATCTAGGCCTGACGGATGTAGGGTAAAGACAGACCTGACTAGGTGTTAGAAGCTAGGGTTCGTTGCCTGAAGCACCTTCTTTTGGCCTAGAAAGTGAATCATAAAATGTTGGTCTTTACTTTTGCAGATAGCCCAGGAAGATGTTTAACTCTAGTGACAACATGACTGCAGGTCTGTCTCAGACCCCTGTCTCTGCCGCTGTGTTTAACTCCAGTGACAACCTGACCACAAGTCTCACACCTCAGGCCACCGACCCTGGCCGGCTGCCTATATTTGCAATCATCCAGCTAGCAGAGAGCAGCATTGGTGTCGTCAGTAACCTAGCTACCCTTATCACACTTGGCGTCAATGGTGAAGGTCTCTCTAAGATAGTTTGCATGCTGTTTCAGTGGCAGGCGTTTCTGGACTGTGTGAACTGCCTGAACTCAGCCCTCCTCTACTACCCACCCTTCCTGTGGTCCATTGGGAATGAAGTGTTTGACACTGTGATGTGTCAACTATTGCACAGTGGGTTACTGTACTGGTTTTTTTCACTTCATTCAATGCGGAACATTGTCATACAGGCCATAGAGCGATACCTCTGCATCTGCCACCCGCTACGATACATGACTCTCACCAGGAGGCACTTCAGGCTTGCCATAGTTGTGATGTTCCTTGTTGATTCAGTCATCGTTTTACCCTTGTTTTTCAATGCCCGAATGAGAGATGGACTATGCAGGTTCGAGCTTTTTTGGGATGGCCCTGGCACAGCTAAGTTTTTTGAAATCCACTCATATTTTGGTTTTATATTTGCACACGTCATCCCAACTGCCCTTCTGATTATCCTGTATGGCCTGGTTCTCTTTACTCTGCGTGCACGGGTTGAAAGTAATCTCGGTGCCTCTGGACCCTCGGGGGTGATAGACAAGGCTTCAAAGCAACTCACCAAGTCTGCCATTGTTGTGACCATGTTCTTCATCTGCAGCACCAGTGTTGTTCAAATGCAGTATATTTTGACAAAAGCAGGAGTCATGAAGTATGATCATAATTCTGCGCTCACAATAACAGGAGAGCTGCTCTCTGTCTTAAATTTTGTCGTGAATCCTTTTATTTATGCTAGTTTCATGCCTGTCTACAGAGAATCTGTGAAGAAAACCTTCTTTAAGCATTGCAAAAGTGATGATTAACCCTTAATTGCAATGTAGCCTTGGTGAATAATTCACCAGTACTGCATTGGGACATCATGCCGACCCTATAGTAGGTTGTTCCATGGTAAATTAATTAATTGTCCACGGAAATACATAAATAGTAGACTTGGAAATTGAGATGTGTGCAAATCTAATGTAAAAAACAGAAAAATTATATGTTTACTAGCAAGCTTTTGAGAGCCCTTAAAAGTTGAATAAGTCCTCATATCTTTACCCCTACTGGTCTTTATATAACATGTAGAGCAGTGGCACCTAAGCAGTGGGTATACAGACTACAGTGGTATGGAGTGCCCTAAGTAATTACCCTGTGTGTAGTCAGAGGCCCAGGTAGAGGGAAATACACTATTTACATGTTCTAGGATGTTAATATGTATATATGAAATAACCACTTAATTATTTTACCAATGTTATATAGGGTTCAATAATTTTCATTGGATTCGTTTTTGTCATCTTCTTACAAAGGGGTCATTGTTTTAACATAACCATCACTAAGCTTAATTTCCCGAGGATGTGGACATGGAAAATATTACAGGTGCATTCAATTATTCAATATCAAAGCTGTGAAGAGTGAAATGCACATTTAAAAAAAAGCATTTTTTCCTATGCCCTATGTTCATTGGAATTTCTTTTTTTGCATAAATAATAAACTATTGAGAATATTAAATATGTGCAAACGCTGGGACATGCCCCAATTTCATTATAATTACCCTGGGTTTGTGGCATCATTGTAAAATGTATAGACTCCTCCGGAATGACATTGACTGAGGTGGTAAACTCTGCCCCTGTTATGGCTACACTGTACCATGGTCTGCCTCTCCACGCAGTGCTACCCTGGGGGGAGGCCTTTACCAGCCCAGTGTAACCCCCTACCTATTGGAGTGCATTGCCCCTTTAAGGTCCGCGAGATGCTTCAATGCTTCATTGCATCACTGGGCATGCTGCGTTACTTACTAGGACTGCATTCATGCATCATGTCTAACGAAGGTATAAGCACTCAGCACCAAAATTATACAATAGTTGTGTGAGGTGTTTAAAGCTAGAGAAATGTGTTAAAATTGTATATAGTTTATTAACCTTTCCAATGAAGTGAGGTGACGCAGTATTGTTTGGACTTGTGCCGACTGGATAGAGGGCCAATTTATTCATAAAGTAATAGCTATAGTAATAGGTAGTTGGAATGAAATGAAAAATAAGAAAAATATCAATTGTCCATATTGGGCCTGGAGCAAGAAGGCAGTGACGTCAAGGCATCAGGGCAGGATCCATACTCCTCCTTTGGGTCAATACTTCCTATAATATATTCATCACATCTTTTTTTCACTTAAGTAATTGTGGATTTTGCACAGCATAATTGGATGAAAAAATGTATTAATTTAGTTTCTGGAAACTGATAGTGATGTCGATACATGTGGGACTTTTTTCTCGTTATTGACATTTCAATAATGACGGTCTACTGAGCAAAACAATGTTGCATGGACATTCATTGTTGTGAATCACTAATGTTATAATTTTCAGTAACTTTGTAACTCTACATGCCTCTGTCAACCTTGGTAATTAAAATAAAAACAGTAGGAACCCATATATGGTGATGCCCAGATTTGATATGCCAAGATATAGCACAGATCTAACCCTCTTTGAGAAAACGCTATAAAAAATATACCTTAAAATGACATTTCTGAGAATCATCACGGTTGAGTCTGTTTTGAAGTATTTGCAATGTATCCTATATAATGGGGTTTGTAGGCTAGGCCCATCTGGGCTCTCACTGGCCAAAAGGACCAATGTTGTCTCAGTATGCACTTTCAAACCATATTTACCATTACAAGTAACATAGATTATTGGCACTTGGTGATCAGTCGAGCACACATGTATAACCTTTGAATATTTTAGCTTGATGAGATAAGCTAAAAAGAGATGATGAGGTTAATTAAAAGCCACAAAAGAATAGTACAAATCACATGTGACCGGCTGTTTACAGTTGTTCTTTAACAACAGGGGATGGCAATGGGGGGCTGTTGTTAGAATTTCGCACAGATATGCAACATAAAAGTGACTGCTGCACCATCTGAGGCAGGAAGTATTTTGCAGGTGAACAATTTTATATGTAGTCAACCTGCAAGGAACTTTCCTCACACGTCCAGAAGGTTCAGAAATAGTTTTGCTCCCCCCCCCCCACCCAACTCCCCTCCCTGTTGTTAAAAAGAGTGATCATTCACTTGTACATGTATATCATTTAACTTCTTAAATGTTTTGCAACACACAATATCACCTCTTATGACAAAGAGTTTTAATCACTGTTAGTCATACCCCTGTTTGGTTAGACGTTACTCCTATGGTAAGGGGCCATAATGCCCATGAACATTGTACATATATCAGCAAAGACAGCACTATTTCTACTTCGTTGAGAGATGGGTCTCACGACCATTTGCAGCTTGTGAGGAAAATGATAACTATAAAAGTTCCTAACAATGAAATGATTGTTATTAGATTTAAGGTGTTTATTTTTAATGACATGAACCGCAAAGTGTTTAGATGATATCATCCATCCATCTGACTATAAGGTTGACAATTAGGGAAAACTACTGTATTGCTATACATGATAATGTAACTGTTGTGGCACTGTTGGTTAATTATCGCACTTATGTACATTTGAATGGAATAAAATAAACGCACATGACAGACATGTTCCTACTCTTTTTGTGAATATCTGCAAAATAACCACACTGATGAGTTAAATATTTACTCATTCAGTCATTAAAGATATAGACAAGGGTTTGGTCAATTCTGATCTACCCACAATTTCTCTTAATCACTGTAGATTATACGAGCTTGGAATGTAATAATGTAATAGAAGCAAATACCTCAATACCTCATGGTGCTATAGCTTATAATATTTATTGACATTTGAATATATGACGGTGTATGGGCAAGCCCCTATTTTTCAACAATTTTCAAATTTCTGAAGGATTGACCGTTTATATCTCAATGAAACTTCTTCTCTACATTTTGCAACACAGGAAAAGATTAGGCTAACTTTTTCTAATCAAAACATTAGGCATTCATACATAGGATCAAAAGATTCATTTTACAACAAAAAAAAGAAGTGATTCATTGATAAATGAAGACAGTTTGGGATTGATTCGTATATTTTCTAGTCAGCCAAGGTACCTATTCTAGCCTAGGGCATAGTTTTTTGAAAATTAGATAAACAGTGAAAAGGTGTGTAGAATGCCACAACCCACTCCTTGGGCTTCCCTCAAGGGATTTCTAAATCTAGAACATTTACATCAGATATTAGGAAATGAAGGAGAGAAGGGGAGACAACTAGTTAACATCTAGAAATTATGTGTGTCAGACACAGATCAACATTGAGAAAATATACATGATTATAGAGGTAGAGGTTTTATATTGCATTATATATGGTCCTTTTCATGCTGGCTGCTGGGAAAGGCCATCATCTGGTTGTGGTTCCCTTCACTAATGGTATGGGTCAGCACACAGGTCTACCGGAGGTTCCAGGTTGGCACACCAGGGGGCATAGGAGATTGACAGAACCACTAGGTAGCCACCAGAGGAGGAAAGAAGCGACCTGCCTCTAGAGGTCACGAGGAAGTAATTATTATTCCTCTATGTTTCTATATAGCATAATACACAAAATCAGCCATCTACACACTTTTCTGGCCATAGTCTTAGCCCTAGTCTAGTTTAACAAGGGAGAAAACCTTCTGTGCCATTTCAACTCTACTTATTATGATGTCCATTGTCTCTCTTCCAACATTGTTCATTTCCTACATTATGAAGGAAAACACAATAGATAGTTGTATAAGTGTAGCATCCTCATCTCTGCTTGAGGCACTCCTTACAGTTCTTACTATATCAGTGTACAGCATTATACCCTTCTGCATCATATCCATCCTTAACATTAAGATAGTCAAGAAGCTAATTTTACTAAAAAGATTCAGAGCTCAACATCAACAACAAAATTCTCCTGCTCAGACAAAAATGTTTATAACAATGTTGACTGTATGCATTGTCTTCATATCTACGACTTTACCAAATGGAGTTATCTATCTCTTGCTCTCCATAAGCAAGTGTAAAGATTCATCATTTATGCATACAGGAAATCCTGCAGTACTTATAATAAAAAAGTTATGGGTCGTCAATCACTCAGGGAATTTCTTGTTAAACTGTCTGACGGGGTCTGTGTTCAGGCAGACCTTCCTCCGTCTGATACAATGTGGTAAGAGACAAAGTTCTACAAGTCCTGGTCAAGGACCATGTACAACAGTGCATGAAACAGTCCTTTAAGTTGTGCATAATGCATACCGGTATCATGAAGACACTATGAAGCTGAAACATTACCTTTCATCAAATAGAAAATAAACTTTTATTTTGCTGCATCTAAACTTTAAGATTGTAACTTTTCTAAGATTAAGTTTAAGATTGGACTGATTTTCTTGTTGACGTTCCCATGTGAGCAGATCCACTTGTGCGCTTCTAATGCTACAGGGTTGATCCCAGAGGCCACAAAATTCAGCTGAAAGTCAAATGAACTTGATATGAAGTGATATTGGAACAACAATTTACCAATGTTAAGTGTCACAGCTCTAGTCAGCCTCGCTGCCATCAGTCGCTATGTAATAGATAGACCATCGTTATAAAAGGGTATGTCGAATTAACCATAGCTTGCTGGTAGGGCCAGACGAGGGCTAACCTAAGTCGCTCTACCAGCAAGCTGTGGTCAATTTTAATAATTTCATAACCATTGTTTATTTGTTTTAAACTAGGGTATGCAGTACAACCAAGGTGCGAACTTTATTGTTCTGCCCCACAGAGAGGTTTGATATCTATTAACTATTGATGAAACACCGAGTGCAAACATCTAAACAGAAAAATTGTTTCCTTTGTATTGACTATTTAGTTTTCCTATGTAATAATGACTTAACCCCAGTAAGGACTGCACACTGCACTGAGGGTGTATGCCCATTCATCATCATGACACATCTATAGATGCAGTCATACACAAAGGTCAGCATAGTGTTATCATGTTGACAAATGAATGTGAAGTATTGATGTTTTTTTGTGCTTTTTTTGCTTTATATAGGGGTGCAGAGGGGTCTCCTCTCAGGTCGGAAAGTCACCAATATTAAGGGCCGCAGGTCGCAAAGTCACCTTTTTTAACTAGATTTTTCCAAAAGTCGTTAATTATTGTATCAGGTCGGCAGGTCACTTTTGACCCCTCTAGAACCACATTATGTGAAGCCCAATTGATAATTATATATGCATGTTTACAGTAAAGATTATACTGTTATGATGGCAATAAACAATTATAAAACTCAAGTCATTACCTTCACCATAGGTATCACTTTTAATCATTTTTAGGATTATACCTTTTTTTTTAAAGAATAACAGTTCAAACACAGCTGCAACCCAGCAGTCTTATTCTCTTTTATAGTTGGATTTATATTTAACATCACAAATTACCGCTGCGATCATATCCCATGATCTGTTTGCAAATTGTCCTTCACAATCTGCTGTTACTACCAGTCTTTGTGAAAACATGCAGCACAGTAGCAATGTCCATCCAAAATGTCAGTGGTCAAGCAGATTTAAATGTGTGGCAGGACAGAAAGTCCAGTCACCTGTTAGGCTTTTCTGAACTAGAAGAATTCAGTTGGGCTTTATACTGTGTAAAAACTATATGTGGCTATGTGGTCCTTCAAAAATATAGCCGGTCCTGCAAGATTGAAAAATTTCAGGACTGAAGGTACTGTAGGAGGAAAAGGCTTTAGCAAAGAATGTACTATTTCCACCTGCACGTACAGACACCACTGCTATAGAGACCTTTATCACCCTCAGCCAACGGGTCCTGCTCCATCTGTGTGAGAAAACCAAAGCTGGGCTTCAGTGACATGTGGAAAGTGAATAGTGACATAAGATAATTGAAAAGTGGTTAATATACTCTATTTTGTAAGGAAAAATACTAACATTTCTTTTAGAACAAAGATTCATTAAGTTGTACGGTATAATTGCAACATATGTATTTTGCCGCCATATTGTCAGATGAATGCAGATTTCAGCAATGATTACTGGTACTCTGTATCCCATTAACCTTTTAAGGATGGCTGGTCACAAAAAAGTGATAATTGTTGTCATGATGCAGCAATGAAGCCCTGGCAAGTTACTCCCCGGTATTGCATTGGTGCAATACCCTTTGGGAGTGACTCAATCCTGTAGGGTTGGCATGATGCTTGGATGCAGCACTGGTGAATTAGTCACCAGGGCTACATTCATGCATCATAACGATTGTTTGATGCACAAATGCATTATGCCGTCCTAAAGTGTAAAGGTGATCTAGTTACCTCAACCTTTCTTTGCAGCTTCTGGTAGATATGACTTTCATTTATGACGTCATCAGTATCTGAAAAGGAAAGTCAATGTGAAATGCTTACATCAGTTTCTTTATTCTATATTAGGGAGTGGCCATTTTTTAACAACAGGGAGGGGGGTTGGTGGATTGGGGGGGGGGGCAAAAAGAATTTGGACCCCTCTTGAGGGGGGGGGACCAATAATATTGCGCCCCTTTTTAGCCAAAAAGCCAGCATGTTACTATAGCTCAAAGGGGTTGGCCAAGCTCAAGTTCAACTTGCCTGAGGGGGGCCAAAAAGATTTTAATCCCTCCCATGTGGGGGGAGGGACCAAAATTGTTTCGACCCACTTGCCCGAAAATCGACCACCCCCTTTGTAAATAAATGACTCCATATATAAGGTAGACATGCAGCATTATTGAAGAAACAATTCGTTTTTCTTAATAATTTTTTTATGGTGGCTGGTCAAAGATGGCACCCGGTCAAAGACGTTCACATTGACCCAATATCATGAGACACAGCCATTAGCTTCAACAACCCCTTCTTATCTTGATAAAAGGCCAACCTTTCTTGATGTCACCAAAGAGCAAAGATACCTACCGTAAGTTCGCGTTTGTGCTGCTATGATGCAGTACTAAAACGCCATAAGCAGATGGCCTGTGCGGCTCATAGGATCAGTCCAAAGTCAGGTGGGGCTTATACGTGAGTCCAATACTCTAGGACCCTGTGATTATCATTTTTCGAGGAGCACATCTTATGATGTATCAATCCACTATGTGGCCCAACAAAGTTAACCCTTTAAGGACACATGACGATATGTGTCGTCATCAGACACCAATGCAGCCCCAGCGAGTAACTTGCTGGTGCTGCATTGGTGCATTATGCCGACCTTTTCGGAATGTCTCAACCCTGCAGGGTCAGCATGATGCTTGAATGCGGCTCTGGCGAGTTACTCACCAAGGCTGGATTCATGCATCATGAAGACCAAGGGCATGATTCATTAAGGTATCATGTCGTCTTGAAACTGCAGGGTCAGCTTGAATGCAGCATTGCCGCGTTACTCAGCAGGGCTGCATGCATGCATCATGACAACCAAGGGCATGATGCATTAAGGCAGTATGCAGTGCTGAAATGATAAAATACCCCCACCATATTGATAATGAAATAGAGGCCTCAGCCTTCAGGCTACTCTGGATATTTTCTTCCTCTATACTGTAAGAATAGGATCACTATTCTATCACTATTCTAGACGAAGATTTTAGGGGATATCTTTATCTTAATCCCAAGACAGGGATTTCCCTGGGCCCCCAGATAGATAGCTAACCCTAAGCCTAACTGTAATCAGAAAGAAGTAAACTAGCCTTATCCCCTACCCTAACCGTTGGTCAAGTATCCAGTGTAGTTGGTATTTTCTGAAGTACCCCCTGGGGGACTTGGGGATGCTCAAGCATGATGATTTCTTACAAAGCATCCCCTGGGGATACAGGGGAGCCTCTGTCTGTGGTTGAAGCATAGGATATGGCCATAAATCTATGCCACCCATATGCTACCCATATTCAGATTTAAGACAATGCAGGATATTTTGTCAAAGCACCGCTGTAGGTTTGTCCACACGGGCAGGTCTGTACATCCTGGAGTAAACTGCCATCTGATACCCCAGTACACCAGGGCCTGTCAGATTACTATTAATACATCTACTTCAGGTCACGACTCAAATTGAACGTCACAAGAAATGTGAGGGACGGGGAAATCCCTCTCTAGCTTGTAGCATTTAGATGTTTGTTTATACAGAAACTATGTCTGTGTCTCTGGAATAACACATTCCCGGCTGCATTGGTTTATTACGGTATGTTGTTACTTAACCAATAATTTATGGATAACAGGCACACGAGGGGTTGTATCGCTATATAACGCCCGAGTCGCGTAGCGACGAGGGTGTTATATAGCGATACAACTCAGAGTGTGCCTGTTATCCATACATTATTAGGTTTATTATACGATGTGATTAATTACCTTAAATTCGTCCTAATTTGGCCATTTTGAAGGATATTTACATGGACTATATCGAGCAAGGAGGGTGCCATGTTGGTTTTTACATCCCAGCAACCTGCTCGCTGATTGGTGGAGTTAAAACGGGACAGCCAATGAGAGGACGCGATACAAAAAGGCGTTGGCACCTGAGCGCGGGGGGCATTCGTTAGATAGACTGGAACGTAACCAGCGTTTCCCCAGCCTTGTACCATATTTGCTGTGGCCGAGCGGTTAGCGCGTTTGGCTCACACGCCAAGGGTATCGGTTCAAACCTGAGGGGGACGTCGTTTTCAACACAATCCATATGTCCCTGGTACCTTTTTTTTAATTATGCATTTATACATGTTAAAACAAGAACTAGAATTATTTCAATGCGTAAATAAGTTAAGTCCAACTTCTACCTTTATAATGAAAAAAAAATTGTAAAAAAATATTGATTTTCAAAGAAATTATACCAAAAAATGTCTTTTCTTCTGTAACTCGGTAAATAATGGCCCTATGGGCCTGAAAGTCCGCCTATAGACCCCTTCTCTCATCCCCTAGACATACCAGGGTACCTATAGTATAATGTTTTGGTTACTAACCGCTTCCCTGTATACTTCAATATAGGCAGCGTTTCCCTACCGTTGTACCACGGCGAGAAATGGATGGGCGCTAGCGCGTTCGCCTCACACACCAGAGGTCCCCGGATCGAATCCTGGTCGAAACGTACCAATTTTAAAGTGCCTATATGTATGTGTAAAAAAATTCCCAGAATTATTTTGACAAATAGGTAAGTAAAGTTCACTACTACCTTTATAGTAAAAAAAGTTATAAAAAGATTTTGATTTTAGGAGAAGTTATAACAAAAAGTGTAAAAGTTGCTGTATCTCTGTTAATATAAGAGCTAGAGTGTCTATTTACTTCTTGTTTTATCCCCTTCTTCTGTATGGCCAGCATGGTCTAGTGGATAGGGCATTCGACTCGAAGTCTTGCGGCCCCGGGTTCGAACCCCCAACGAAACGCCCGATTTTAACTAAGTCGAAATTTGGACTTAGGAGTGCCTGTTATTGCCAGATAACAGCACGGTGTTATCCAAAAAAAGCACGATCAGAGCCCCAATTGTATAATAAATCTTCATATCTAATTGCATGTTGACGTATGGGCAGGATAACATGTTACGGATGATTCTGACAAACTAGTGGCAATACCCTGTGGATATGTTCAGAACCTCTAGAAACTCACTAACCCCACCTGATAGAATTTTTAGTAATTCACTGGCTCCCCTTGGTGTGTGTTGGTTCAGTGCTTATTTTAGAGAACATTTTAGTAAGTTTCCCCAAGAGAGCCTCAAACCCTAACCCTCGGATGCAGAGGCAGATGCCCACTCTGTGGAAAGCTGTAGTATCAGTATGGCTCGGTCAATCACTTCCCCATTTGTGTTAAGCATTGATTTGATTTTATGAAGAGGATAATATAAGATTTTTAGATACTAGAATGTAACCTTAAATCGGCTTTCCATTTCCTCCTCACAACGAGAACCAAGTTCTTCTTATCCGTTACAGATTATGATAGCAGTTAGCTTTATAAATTGATAAATTCCTCCAAAACGAAACATGAGCTCATGTCTGTGCTGCTCTTACCCTTTAGTGAGTGGTCATTTTTTAACAACAGGGGAGAGGGTTGGTGGATTTTTGCACGAGTGGGCCAAGATCTTTTTGGTTCCCCCAGGAGGAATCAACATTATTTTGGTCCCCCGCCCCCATGGCAGGTAGAAATTGCCAGCAGCCGACCACTTTGAGCTATAGTAACGTCCTGGCCTTTTTTGCTGAAAGGGTTGCAATCGTTTTGTTCTCCCCTCCAATGTTTTTATCCCTCTCCCCTTCAAAAGGTCCAAATTATTTGGGTCTCCCCTCCCAAATCCACTATAATCCAGCATAATAAAATTACAATATCTTGTCACAAATCAATAACTCTTAGCTCACAGAAATCAAGACCTGTTAGGGGTGCATCATAACACCATTGAATTTAGCCTGCAATCACAACACAACAACCTGTAAGCAACCACTACATGCACAGTTTTTTACTACCTGCAGATTATAATGAGGAGGATATTGGTATCATAAAGAATGATTTCAAACAAAAAGGAAATGGCTCATTAAAGCAATTGCAATGCTATTTTATAACTTTATTTCGAGACATTTAAACTGATACCTTCGAAGCACTATGTGTCTGCTGGGTGGATGTGTTTTCACACATAATGACCACAATTAAGTAGAAAATGTTTCCCTACATGCCATATAACATGCACACCCGGTTCTTGCTAACCACACGCTATGCATATGTCAAGAAGCAAGCAACTTTATTGCAATAGTGTATAAATTGAACAAACACGTCTAGATGTACAGAAAGTGAATATCTGTTTATTAGCATATCATATGCCAATCCTTATCACCACTTCCACGCAGGCTATAAATCAAAAATGTTTAAACTAACTGTATGCCCGAAAGTTGGTCGGCCAATTATTGCCGCTAAAGAAAATGTAATTTATGTTGGCAATAAACAACCTTGAAATTGAAATTCATGTTATACCGACTTCAATATCACGAAGTACCACTACACGTGCCATGTTGTAGCATTTCTGCTGGAAACTTCAGTCACAAATCAACTAACCAAAAGTAATCTTAGCAGCATATATTTGATACTGGTATGTGGAATGTCATAAACATGTTCATCTTCTTGTTGCAACAAGTTAGGGGGCATTCCATAATGGATACTCAATACAATACCAAACATAACTGCAACACTACTGCAAGAAATAATTAATTAGGGATGTCATTGACATCCAATTTATGTCAATGATGATTATGGAGATATACTTGTCAAAATATCAATATATTTCACTATAATATTTAAACTACAAAGTACATCTGGAACACTGTTTACTGTCCTAATAAGATGAGAAAAGTAACAAAGTCAAAGGTTAATGGTAGCTGAATACCAAAATGGTAAGACAATGATCATCAATAAAAGACACAAAACTCCCAGCCTTATTACTGCAATGTCAGAATCTGTCAGAATACTAGTCGAAAGGATAAGTACCCCAGCTGAAAGCTCAACTAAAGATACATTGTAGACCTATCATCCTCCCCACGCCCTTCTTATCAAACATGGTGAAGAACAACCTTTTGATAACACACTGGATCCAAGCACATGCAGATACCATGATACAAGTGCATACCTTGTTTTCTCCACTGGCAGAGAACAATTTCTCATGAAAAACTATTGATATAATTGAATTAACATATCAGAATCGTCAATTTTATGTATATATCAAATATATATTATAAATATGTATACATAGTTACACACAGATGTTCATCAGATTTAGATATTATAATTCACATAATTATTATGTTGGTTCCATAATGTCAACCCTCATGTTAGCCTACCAGAGTGCATCTGTGCCCAGCCTCGCCCAGCATATTGTTACTAACGTTACATGATGATGAGATATAATAATAATGAGAAGTCAAGACAATATTATAATGGTGCTTACGCGTATGGCTGGCTTAACCTGCCCTATTTTAATACAACAAGTTCACAGAACAAAAGACAACATACAAGTAAGTGCAAAACATACAAGTAAGCGCAAAAACATACAAGTAGCGCAAAAAGAACATACAAGTAAGTTCAAAAATCCAACTGTGCGTCTCCTCACGCGCCCGGCAGCGACGGTGAGGCTGCCCCCTGTGGAGAATTCTACACACTATAATTACATAAGCAAAGCACCCTCCCGCGCTGGCAGCGGCCACACAGGTAGGGGTTACTAACTAGACCAATATATACATGTTAATGCGAGCCTTAACATAGGCCATATTGTTACTAACGTTACATGATGATGAGATATAATAATAATGAGAAGTCAAGACAATATTATAATGGTGCTTACGCGTATGGCTGGCTTAACCTGCCCATAACGGAACGTACAGCCAAGCAAGCACATAACAACAAACAAATAAACAAAATAAATAAACATAATTAACAACAATAATTAATTAATCACAGATAACCTGGGACAGCAATCTAGCCACCCTCTCGTCCAAAGAGACTCTATCCGCAATAGGCCTACGCAGGTACCTCAATACCTGGTCAGACTTCCAGTCCCCCCTCTCTTTTGTCACATCTAGCTCGACGCCCACTCTTGCCAAATACGTCGAGCCACCAGCTCTGAATCCGTGTGATGATATCTTAGGGGCTACAATGCCAGCTTTTGAACATAATGAACCCAGAATGTCTGAAAACAATGTGTATGACAAAGGCTCAATCTCTTCTCCCATAGGCATAAGGAAGGCAGGATGAGTTGGCCTACCTTTAATTTTAGAGAAGTGTTCCTCTACCCAATGAACAGCACACAGAGCCACATTCTCCACCCTACATACAGGAATTAATAATTTCCGTTCTTTAAACTGAATGGTCTTAGACTTAGATACAGTTACCATCATCCCCCAATCAAAAAATTGGAAACAATCCCTCGTAATCACACTATCAGACATGGTGTAGTGACATTTCCGCAATAGAGTCCTAAAAGCGAATAGGGCAGCGGCCCAAAAACACTCGTGACCTAAAGACAAAGGTAGACACTCAAACATCAAAATTAGGTGCTCTGGTAAGATAGCCAGAGACTGGGTGGGGGCGTCACCCAACACACGTTTAGCCCCTCTTATAGCTCTAGCTATTAAAGGATCATGATAACTTATCTCTTGTGATCTATGAGATTTGAGATAGTAATTTACACCAGATAAGTATCCCGTGATAGATGAGTAACAGTGTGTATTAGATAAACATGCTATATAAAAAGCAATGCCCCCCACCCCAGGATGGACAGGCTCAACACCATATAAGGCGCAAAATTCCATATACTTCTTCGTCTGAGAGGATCTAGTCTTATTCGTGTTGTCTGACACGTCATGCTCCAGCAAGTACTGCAGGCGCCCAGCCAGTCTAGCTCTCGGTCCTGTAATCACAAGTGTGAGTAACAACATAATGAATCCTCAGACGTACAATATAACAACTTCTCCCTGGAGCCTTTTTCACCCCATCTTCTCAATGCATCACAGATAACATTATTATGAGTATTAATATATACAGACTTGAAATAAAAATTAGCTTTAACAGCTAACCAAAATAACTCTCTGATCCAAGACATACATTTACCATTAGAGCTGCGGCCCGTATTCAGCATATGCATAACTTGTGTATTATCAGTCACAAATGTAATCTCAGAATTTGCCCACAAATGACCCCACCTTTCAGCAGCAAGCAATACCGGCCAAAACTCTAATTCATTAATATTTCTTTCATACTCCGAGGGAGCCTGAACCCAATGGTGATTGGCCACTCTAGGCACAGTGCTAATCCCTTGTTCCCATCTACCAATCAGCCAATCTGATTGGTGATAGGCACCAAAACCCTCAAATGACGAATCACTATACACAGCTAAGTGCGCCCCAAATGGACGCAATATCTTCGCCGATCCATTGAAGTCTTCAGCAAACTGAAGCCACCAATGTATATCCGCCCTAGCCTCCCCCGACAGTCTGATTTTATAGTGTTGTTTTTTGACAGAATTACATAAGTTATATATTCTGCGGGAGAAGCAGCGGCCCCCCCTTACAACTCTACTGGCGTGGGCTAGACTACCTGCAAGAGACTGCAGATCTCTCTTGGTCATCTTCAACTTGCCGTCAGCTTCCCTAAGCTTAAGCAATAGAGCACACATTTTATCCTTGGGTAGGGATAACTCCATATTCACACTGTCAACCTGTATTCCCAAGAACACAACCTTTTTTGCGCTTGGAGATATCTTTTTATATGAAATAAAAAAAAACAATTGACGTATTACTCTGAACAATGTATGCTGAGCTATTTTACACATCTCAAAAGTAGGATAACACATAAAAAAATCGTCAAGGTAATTAATTACATTGCTAACCCCCCTGCGAGCAGCACACCTGACAATAAAGTCAGACACAGAATTAAAAACAAAAGGGCCGCTGGCCAAACCAAAGCACAGACGCCCATCAACCAACGTCTGAGCGCCGCTACCGTCTTCAAAATCCCATTTGAGACCCTGATATGTCCTATCGCCATAATATATGTGTAACCCGCGATAGGCATCGCTGATATCGGTACAGCACATTGAAGCGTCCTTTATCAGAATATCACATACATTATCCAACGTTTTGTACACAAACCTTTCACATATTTCACCTGTGAAATCATTCACAGAAGGAGAATCATCACCAGAACGTGAGCAATCAGTTATGGGACGAATCTTTTCACCCACATCCATATAATCAGATTTTTTCACTACAGCCCCTAATGCATGTATACATTTAGGCTTAGTATCAGCAAACATAATTTTATCTTCACTTAATTCTTTTCTCAATTTATCATGCATAAATACACGTCTGTGCTCTTCCAATATAGAATCATAATTATCATTTTCATATGAGCACGGGCAATCTGGATTGACTACTCTAAAACCAAATACAGCCCCCTCCAGCATGTACCACCAGTTCTCGTCGACGGCGCCCCACATGAAACATTCTGTAAAAACACGACAAGGTTTCATTGACACTGCCAGCCCGTCTAAAACATATTTACACTCACAAGAACCCAGAAAACATGCACTTGTTACATAGAATGATTCAGTTCTGTCGCCAATAGACTCTTTTATAATGACATGAAACTTTACAAACTGGTCGGGCTGCGGCCAACCCAGCTTGTATACATATAACATCTCACCTACATTGCTATTACAATATGTCTCAATCAGCTGATTTTTAACCCCCATATCCACCTTATAAGGGAACAGTGGGTCAATATCATTAGTGCCTAAACACTCACCCATGACTACCTCATTAGCAGCGGCTTGTAGTGTATCACACTCATTACTACATGTAATCCCCACCCCCGCATATACAGGGGAGAGCATGGGCGGAGACGTTACCTATGCCCGATACATTTTTACATTGGGACAGTTAGCACCCTTGTGTGTCGGGTCAGTACACTTGTTGCAAACATGTGAAAACGCGCAGTTCTTTGAATCACAGCCTAACCCCAGGTAGAAAAATATCATGATAAATATCGTGATTTATCATGTTTAAAAAAACATAGTTTTTTCGCGGAAATCATGATTTTTTAATCATGTTAAATCATGATTTATCATACTTCAAAAATCATGATTTCCGTGAAAAAACTATGATTATTTAAACATGATAGTTATCATGATTTATTATACTTTATCAGGATATACATCATAATTAATATCATGATTTATCATATTTAAAAATCATGATTTCCGTGAAAAAACTATGATTATTTAAACATGATAGTTATCATGATTTATTATACTTTATCATGATATACAACATAATTAATATCATGATTTATCATATTTAAAATCATGATTTCCGTGAAAAAACTATGATTATTTAAACATGATATTTATCATGATTTATTATACTTTATCATGGTACATATCATAATCAATATTGTATTTTGTCATACTTTGGAAATCATGATTTAACATGATATCCATCATTATGTATTATATTCTATTTAGGGAGTTAGGACTACATCATTTGAAGATAACTATCAAACATATTGCAGTAGTCTTGCAGATCTTCAGTAGGTGGGTGCAGGCAGAAGGCAGGCAGGAGGTGTGTTCCCATGGTCAGACAACAGTGGACTGAAGATCTCACACTGCACCCCCATTATATAGTGGGTGCAGTGCTGGTCATGTGACCAGAACGAGACTTGCTTCTGATTGGCTGAGGGTTCAGTATTGCATTGACCACCATGGAGTGTACATGGAGTGTACTTGTAGCCAGCCCTGGGCCTTGTAGGGCTGGGTAGGATGCACTGGGTGGCTTGTAGCCGGCCCTGGGGCTTGTAGGGCCAGGTAGGATGCACTGGGGTGGCTTGTAGCCAGCCCTGGGGCTTGTAGGGCCGGGTAGGATGCACTGGGGTGGCCTGTGGCCGACCCTCCCAGTGAACAAAAAACGTTTTTTAACGTTCTGAAACGTTGCAATATATAACCTTATTTTACGTAATATATAGAACGTTATTTTACATCTTTGTATGGTTCATAAAAAACGTTATTTTACGTTATTTAACGTTTTTATATGGTTATGGTTAGATCTACTGAACTAACGGATACTGTATTTCCCCATGTATAAGCAAAGCCCCATGTACAAACCTGCCCTGTGTACAAGCCTCGGGAAAAGGTGACTTAGTGTTGTACAAGCCAGGCCCCGAGTTGCAGGGGTTGCAGTATGTATCATATAAAAATCATCTATTAAAAAAAGATCTACATTAAAAAAAGAGCTAGTGGGACTCGAACCTCTGTGGGTTTTACTCATGTACCAGCGCCTAGACCACACAGCCACATTGACTATACATGCATGTTGGCTGTGGAATGTGTACTTACAGGCTACGTTTTAATTTGATGGCTTTTTAAAAACACTGTCCATGTGTAGGCTATCTGATTTAAAAATGGGTTAGGAGCTATTAAAGTCGGGGTCGAGAAGCTATACACCTCCCACAGTCGCCCACCACCTCCCACAGCTTTCTAGGGGCGGGGTAGGGCCGGGTAGAGAGGCCCTACACCTCCCACAGTCGCCCACCACCTCCCACAGCTTTCTAGGCGCGGGGTTGGCCGGGTAGAGAAGCCATACACTTCCCACAGTCGCCCACCACCTCCCACAGCTTTCTAGGCGCGGGGTTGGCCGGGTAGAGAAGCCATACACCTCCCACAGGCGCCCACCACCTCCCACAGCTTTCTAGAGGCGGGGTAGGGCCGGGTAGAGAGGCCCTACACCTCCCACAGTCGCCCACCACCTCCCACAGCTTTCTAGGGGCGGGATAGGCCGGGTAGAGAAGCCATACACCTCCCACTCACCCACCACCTCCCACAGCTTTCTGGGGGCGGGATAGGCCGGGCATAGAAGCCTTACACCTCCCACAGTCGCCCACCACCTTCCACAGCTTTCTAGGGGCGGGATAGGCCGGGTAGAGAAGCCATACACCTTGCACAGTCGCCCACCACCTTCCACAGCTTTCTAGGGGCGGGGTTGACCGGGTAGAGAAGCCGTACACCTCCCACAGGCCCCCACCACCTCCCACAGCTACCTAGGGGCAGGGGTAGGCCGGGTAGAGAAGCCCTACCTCCCACAGTCAATTCCTGAGAGCGGGGTAGGCTGGGTAAATTATGACATAATATTATTAGGAAATATCATGATTAATCATGGTAACATATTTTAATGTTTTCCCAATAACTGGGAGGTAACATGATAAGTCATGATATATTTTGATTAATCATGGTCAAATAAAATTGTGATAAATCATCATTTCTTTCTCAATGCATAAAATCATAATAAATCATGATATATTATGATTAATTATGGAAGGTGAAATCATGATAAATCATGTTTCTGTCTCACTGGGTGAGGTCATGATAAATCATGATACATCATGATTAATCATGATCAGACAATATCATGCTAAATTCTGTTTTTTCCTATCAATTGCAGAGATCATAGTAAATCATAATATTTTATGATCAATTAGGGTCAATTAGAATCATGATAAATCATGTTTTCCCTTTCAATGGGTAAAATCATGATAAATCATGGTATATCATAATACATCATGGTAAGGAAAATCATGATAAATTATGTTTTCCTTCTCATTGGGTGAGATCATGATAAACAGTGATAAATTATGGTAAGGTAAAATCATGACAAATCATATTTTCCCTCTCATTGGGTGAGATCATGATAAATTGGTAAAATCATGATAAGTCATGGTATATCATGATACATTATGGTAAGGTAAAATCATGATAAATCATGTTTTCCCTCTCATTGGCTGAGATCATGATAAATCATGATATACTATGATAAATTATGGTAAGGTAAAATCATGATAAATCATGTTCTCCCTCTCATTGGGTGAGATCATGTTAAATCAGGTTAAACTATGATCAATCATAGTATGGTAAAATCATGGTAAATCATGTTTTTCCCCCTCAATGAGTGAGTTCATGACAAATCATTATTATATTATGATTAATCATGGTCAGGTATAATAATGATAATTCATGTTTTCTCTCTCAATGAATAAAATCATGATAAATTATGATAAATTACTATTTAATATGATCAGGTAAATCATAATAAATCATGTTTTCCCTCTCAGGAGGCTAGATCATGATAAAGCATGATTTATAATGATATATCATGATAGAAGAAACATGATTTATCATGATTCCCCCTCGCAGAAGGTAAGATCATAATGTAGTATGGTTAATCATGATAAATCATGGTAGGAGAAAACATGATTAATCATGATTTCCCCTCTCAAGAGGTAATATCATAATAAAGTATGATTTATCATGATTAATCATCATGGAAGAAACCATGATATGTCATGATTTATCATGATAAATCATGATATATCATGGTTCAACATGATAAATCATGATATTTATCATGATATTTTTCTACCTGGGACCTGTTGTAGCGGTCGCATGCCATAACATGCCCATCTTCACCAATTTTGAGACCTTGTTGATTCAAGGATGAACGGTTGACAGAGGTATTACCACCCTGGGGGCGCCCACCTGTTCTAGATGCACCACCTCTACCATTGCGTTTAGAATCTTCCCTTACTCTCTTGAGCCCCTCAGTACCAAAATGTCTTGTATTGAGATGGTCATTGCCAAAGACAAATTCCCCAATGTCATTCCCATATATACATTCCTGACGTAAATCAGAGTCATATTCAGCGTACACATGCTCTTCATAAAGCTCACTAGAGGCTTTGAACGATAGGAAACCTAAATGTTTCAGATACCCTTTCAACTCATCTAGATCAGTGAATGTATTTTCGTCAATACCAACGGCCGCCCACTGCAAAGATACATACATCAGCTCGGCATATGAGAGGGATTTCGGTTCTCTACCACGAGTGAAACGCTTCAAGTCAAACCTGCGCCTGCTTTTTGTCAGTCTATCTGCAGAAGAATCTCTACCTTCAAACTCCCTCGGGTCAAAGATGCGTGTGCTTGTACGAGGGTGCCTCTCGGGAGAAACCTCTCGGGAACGAGCAGGCTTGTCCGGTTGCTTGTCCGGTTGCTTGTTAGGTGGCTCCTGCTTGTTGGGGACGCCATCTTTCCCGCCTTTTTTCTCAAATCGTGCGCGTATCCTATCAGCAATGCGATCCTCCAGGGCCTGAACGTCCTCCTGGCGCTGCTGCTCCTGATCCACCTCTTCCAGATAGTCCACATACTCTTGGTGAGTGGCGAACTTCTCTCTTGGGTGAATATCAGCCAAGCTAGTATCCAACTCCTTCTGTACTGCCACCGCCACCTCCTCCTGGGTAGCTTTCGGATCATGAATCAAAGGGGTACGTCGTGTAGGCATTCTCCTAAAGCCCGCTGTTGCTTCCAGCTTACAGTTCTTCCCCCTGGGAGATGCATGGTCTCCTCCACAACCATAGCACCATGCTGATGCCATGGTTATCCTCGAGAAATGAAATTAATTAATAAAAATAAAAATAAAATTCAAATCTCAAAATGACAGTTGGTTGGTCTGGCCTGCACATGCAGAGCCCACGGACGCGTCCTCACCGACCAAGTTCAAAAATCCAACTGTGCGTCTCCTCACGCGCCCGGCAGCGACGGTGAGGCTGCCCCCTGTGGAGAATTCTACACACTATAATTACATAAGCAAAGCACCCTCCCGCGCTGGCAGCGGCCACACAGGTAGGGGTTACTAACTAGACCAATATATACATGTTAATGCGAGCCTTAACATAGGCCGTCTATCCTACACGTCCAAAACATCAAGGCTACAAGTTACATAGGTCCAGTTGGGAATACCACCCCCCCCCCCCCCGTGACCTGTGACACTACACGTAGCCGTTGCCATACACGTCGTCATCTTAGACTCGCTATTGTGGAAGGGATGATACAGTAGAAGTAAAGCTTTCAAATATATAAAAAAAAGTAGATGGGGCATATCCACAGTATTGGAAACAAAGTAAAATGTGGGTAAACTAAGACCAGGCCAGCACTGGAGACATCTACTGACTTCACACTACAGTACAGGTCTGAGTTTAGGTGGCCAGTATCAAAGCAAAACTTTCTGGATAATGATGAATTACTTTGACTGTGTTTGGTTGATGTTTTCTCATTATGATGAGGTGTGGCAGATGTGTGTCCGTACATGTATAATGACCACAGCCTTAGTAGACAATGGTTCACATACTTGTCATACGTGTAGTATACCTGAGTCAATATAACAAGGTTCCAAAACACATGCCATGTATCAGTATTTTCTTGGAAATTACAGTCACGAAGCAAATCACTAAGGCCAAAAATAATAGGAAGTGTGTTTCGGGTAACATGGTCTGAAAATCTTGGGTAGGTAGGTCGTTTTTTCTTTTTTTTTAAAGATTTTTTTCTTACTTTGGCCTGAAAAGTACCCAGAAATCATCTCACAAACATCAATGCCGACTCGCCGACGACAGCCTAGACTTGTTAATTATCAGATCAACCCTTAAGGTGGGTCGTGGCCATTGCAAAATAGACTACTGCGGATCCTTCTGCGCATATGACTTAAATATGTCAGAATAATACAATTTTTGGTAGGCATATGCTCGGAACAATTTTCTATATTCACAATTAATCTTGGACGATTTTGAGGAAAATTGAGCATTTTAGAGCACTTTCTATTTTGATATGAAAATTATTGGTATTTTCGGCATTTTTCAGGATTTTTCATCTACCTAGTAATAAATGGCATATGAAAGACCATAAAAGTGAATAAATTGCTTGAATATATCCAAACCTACATGATGAGATCATTTTACATGTAGATTGTTGGGAATTTACCCATAATGCAATGCTTCTAGATTTGATTTCATCAGTGTTTCCATTACTTTTTTATTTCAAAGGGCCAAAACCCTCAAATTATGCACGGGACCCCATACCAAAATGACTCTTATTCATCAGCAAATGATCTAAGCAAACTTTTCATGAAGTTTAAGAAAAATCTGAACTTTTTTACTATTATTTTTCTTTGGTTATGTAAAAAAGTTTTCTTTGGTTATGTAAAAAAATTTATTCCTACTCTTCTCCGAAATATGACATATTTCCAAAAATTGCAAAGTGATAAAACTCCGAAACAATTTTTAGAATAAAGGTATATATCATTGTAATACTTTTATTTTTCAAAATTCCATATTTTAATGGGAGAAAACCAGCGTGTTGGTTTTAGGTATTGGTACGGAGAGGACTGGCGGAGGCTCCCCCTGGGGGTATTTGATTGAACTATTCGGCTTCCCGCCGCCACACTGCCACCTGGCGGCTTAGGCTGGTACTGCCGGTGGAATGCGTCATTATTGCTTGGTTACCGCCAGACGCGGACGCTTGCTTGTGCTTGCTCATCGATTGTCATGAACGGGCAACAAGGGCAACAACACTCAGCGGCAGGGCAACAATCCAGGCAACAACACAATGGGTCACGTGGTAGCTCAGCGCCGAGGATTTTCTGCCCTGACGACGTGTGCGCGTCATGGAACTTTACAACATGTAACTTCAATCCATGTCACAAGAGTCACTGCTGCTGTATATGTAGGGGCAACCACAGGGCCAGAGGGGGTTGTAATGCTCAGCAACCTCACCAGTCACCTCAGAAGCAACAGCAACAGTGGCAACAGTCAAGGTACCAGCAACAGTGGCAACCTCAGCAGCAAGTCGCCCAGCAGCAACATCAGCAAGGGGGGAATTTTCGTCCCACATAGACAATACGCTTACATGTGATTTTGCATCTTTTGGTTACTGTGATAGTGAAGAGCTGGTGTGTTTTGAAAATGTGGATGTGTTGTTGTTCACTTATGCGAATTACATACCACTTTGGGACCCGAGTTACAGACATGTTGTTCAGGGAGTAGATGCACAATTCAAACCTGCAGGCTGGCGGGACATGTTGCTGGGTTCTGATACGGTACCAAATGATGTAAATAGTTTGTTTCTTTTGGATGGCGTCTTACATGGTTTTAAGATTGTGGATCCGTTTGTAAACATAGCCAGTTACGATTGTGTAAATTATAAATCTGCTACAGTTGAAGCTTATGATGAGATAAACCAGATTGTAACTAATGAGATTGCTTCAGGTAAATTGTCAGTAGTTGACAGAAAACCACATTGTATTCACGCTATTGGCGCTGTTGAAAAGGGTTCAGGCGGCTATCGTCCAATCACAGATGCTAGTAGGCCGGAGGGTCTTTCGATTAATAATTATATGTCTGAAACCTTTCAGCATTTCAAGTTCTGTACCATTGATGATATTTGTATGAATCTGTCACCTGCAAGCTATTTAGGGGTTACAGATATATCTTCAGCTTACAGAACGTGTTTAATTCGCCCTTCTGATAGAAAATATCAAGGTTTGAGGTGGAGTATAGATGGCTCGGACGTATATATTCAAGACAATTTTTTGTCTTTCGGGGCAAGAGCCTCCCCATACATCTTTAACTGTTTGACAGATGCGGTATCCAGGTATATGACTGGATGTGGTTACGCTTGTTACAATTACCTAGACGATTTTCTGGTTACCGGTAATTCTTTTGAGGAATGTAAAGAGGCTCAGTTGGCATTGCATACGGTACTGAGATCTCTAGGTTTTGATATTGCATACAAGAAAGTGAGGTCTCCTTCTCAAGACACTGTTAACATGAAATTGTTACTACCCAAGGACAAGTTATCTAAACTCGGTGAGGAGCTTGCGTTTTTTGTTGGTCGCCGCCAGGCGACACGCAAACAGCTTCAGCGGTTATGTGGTATTCTTGGACATTGCTCGACGGTTGTACGTGGAGGTAGAACTTTTTCTCACAGGATTATTTCTATGTTGAGTGGTTTCTCAGCCAACAAGAGGAGAATAACTTTAACTAAAGGCTTCTTTGAAGACCTGGTGTGGTGGGAAAATTACGCAAATTGGTTTAACGGAGAGGCAAAGATGGTGGGCCGCCGTTTCCAGGACAATGTGTTTTTTCACATGGATGCTTCTGGCTCAGGTTTTGGAGCAGTTAATGGTATAGACTGGTTAGCAGGAGCCTGGGATTATGATCTAGATTCCCATGCCGATGTACACACACACCTTTGCCATTCGCCAGGTCCAGAAATTCCTAGTAATATTAATGTGCAGGAGTTGTATCCCCTTATAGAATCTTTGTGGAGGTGGGGACCTGCATGGAGAGATTGTAAGGTAACTTGTTACTCAGATAATACCCAGGTAGTGGCAGGGGTAAACTCTGGGAAAAGTGATAATGTTATTGCTATGTCTTTACTACGTAGAGTTTTCTGGCTAACTGTACTATTTAATTGTCATGTTGTCTGTGTTCATATTCCGGGGGCAGATAATGTTGAGGCGGACGCAGTCTCCAGGTTATTAGATAAAGGGGCTAATATTCCGGTTGGTTTGTGTTGTAGATGTACCCCGATTGCTACACGACCTGGATAAGAGGGCAGCTCAGGTTAGGGCCTACTGTTGGGCTAAATCAACGTGGAAGACTAAAGTGTCACAGTGGAGAAAATATATAACTTTCTGTGCTTTGTTTCTGCTACCGGTTATTCCCACTACCGTAAATAATATGTGTCGGTTTATAGTGTATTTATCAGAGACACTGTGTTATGTAACCATAGATAATTATGTGTCAGGTGTTATTAGCCTGAATAAATATTTTGGTTATGATATTTTGTATATTCGCCATGACTTTGTATTTTCTACAACCCTTAAAGGTATTAGGAGGTTGCTAGGAGATCCTGAGCCCAAGCGCTTGACGCTGACTTTGGAGAATTTGTTACAAATGTCTCTATCTGTGGATTGGTTGAATTTAAATGACCGTACTATTTGGACATGTGTAGTTACTGGTTTCAGATCCTTGTTGCGCAAGTGTAATCTTGTTCCAGATAATCTTAACTTAGAGGGTCATTATTTACGCCGCAAATCTTTCAAGTTTTTTCACTGGGGAGTTTTGTTGAGCATTTCCAGTTCTAAGACTATCCAGTTTGGCCAAAGAACTCATTTAGTTCCAATAACTTTTGCACATGGATCACCATTATGTGCTGCCAGACTCTTACATGATCATTTCAATGACTCTCCAGCGGACTCTCCTGACTCCCCGGCCTTTTTGTTGAGACATGGGAGTAGAGCAGTGCCTTTGAGATACCCGGTTCTGCTGAAGTATTTAAAGAGGTTATTGAGAACAATTAACTTGGACGTCGCGGGTTCAGGTTGTCACTCACTCCGCAGGGCTGGGGCAGCCTTCCTTCACCACTGTGGAGTGCCTTTGGAGGACATTAGGCAGGCGGGGGATTGGGCCAGCCTGACAGCTTTAATCTATTTGGCCAAGCCTCTGTCATCCAGGATTAACTTGGACCAATTGGTCTCAGACAGTCTGTGCAACAAATGTTTATACTGATGAACTTAGATTCTGGGACCTTGCCGAGTGTAAACAAGGCCCAAGTCCAAACTACTGTGTCACTATATTTGTCCGCCTTGCTTCACTATACAGAATCTACTACAGTATCAATGGGAGAAAACCAGCGTGTTGGTTTTAGGTATTGGTACGGAGAGGACTGGCGGAGGCTCCCCCTGGGGGTATTTGATTGAACTATTCGGCTTCCCGCCGCCACACTGCCACCTGGCGGCTTAGGCTGGTACTGCCGGTGGAATGCGTCATTATTGCTTGGTTACCGCCAGACGCGGACGCTTGCTTGTGCTTGCTCATCGATTGTAGTTTTTTTTCTCTTTTGATTGCTTCATTGTTATACTCATATTAATAAATAGGCCGAGTGTAAACAAGGCCCAAGTCCAAACTACTGTGTCACTATATTTGTCCGCCTTGCTTCACTATACAGAATCTACTACAGTATCAATAAGTAGCTCGGGACCCCCTATTTTTCTTTTCATTTTCCGTTTTTAAATGATTTAGGGTACCCACAGAAAAAAAGTTGTAGAATTCTGAACACTTTGATTCAATGGGATCGACCCACCTTAAATAGCTCCAAAAGGACCTAAAATATAAATTGCATAAATATTTCTAGCCCGAATACAACCTTAATTATGGTTATTGTACTCCTAATTAAGACCATCTCTATACATATGATACGTTGAAGTGATTTATATTCTGTTGTAAACCCGAAATTTGTGATAAAACATTAAGGTTGGCACCCAAAATTTGCTTAGTGTCATTTCCTGATCGTTATTGACAGTAATATTATAATCAATTTACAAAAAACCGTCTCTGATACACATGTGATACACTACTTGTATTTGTGATACTGTGATACATTTAAAACAACTATGTACAAGACCAAATTGTTTTTCAATGTGGTCAATAAACGATTAAAACCCTTCTAAAAAAATGTCGCAAATGTGTTCATCATTGACTGAAACACAGCTCGCGGTATTCCATATGGGATATTGTATTGTGTCCAATAAGACAAGCTGGCTATCTACTGGATTAGGTCACTCGAGGGGTGGAAGTAAAATGTGGAACGTTGACTTTGAAAGTGGAATGGATTTGTATTTGATTTGGAAAGTGGATATCTCGCCATTTGGGCAACTTAGCAGAATTCCGTTGATCTCTCGGCCACTTTGTTTTGTACAGGACTAGAATTTCAACTTCAGGCAAGCAGTGCTATTACATACGGAAGAAAACCCTTTAAACTAAAAGCATTCTGGTGAAAGGGACCCCCAGGGAAAGGGTGTCCTTATGGGGAAAGCATATTAGCATATATAGGGGCATGGTTTATTAGGGGTGATTAACAAAACAAAGGGAGTCATTGGGTCTTTAAAGACAAATTCTTCATGGGCGACCTATACCAATTTGGGAGACCGATTATTTGTTTTGGGGGGTTATCAGGAAAATAAAGTGTTCTCTTTATTTTGTTAATTTATTCAAACACCCAGAAGAAAAACCTTGTATATTATTTCGTTTGGATTATTGGGTTCTATCGTCAACCCTGAAATATACATAAATAGTGTATATTCTTATTCTTGGGTGACCTAAAGGAGTGGTTCGCCCACAAACCTAACATCGCTACAACTTATGTTATTCATTAAAAATGTTATATTTCTTATTCATGTGTTTACCATCCATATTGAGATCTTTGTGTATCTGTATGTTAGGCCTTACCTGAATAACCAGTAGCCCATATAAGGTTAGAATACACAAACAAACAAACAAAACAAAGTTTTTGACCAGTTTCCAGGAAAATGTGAAAAAAATAGAAAAAATGTATTGCAGGACTATCTAACAATCAAGCATCCATAAAGGATTCTAAGATGCACAGTGACCCACTAAGATATACCATCATTATGATTGCCGAATAAGATATGATAGATATAGATAAACAAGACATTAAACTACTTTTAAAACAGTGTTATTGCCTTTCAATACAGATCAGTATCTTACATGGGATTTAACAACATTGACTGTTGTGAACACTGTTGTTAACAGTAACTGAGTAATTAATTAGGTAAATATCAATTAATCTTGTAACGATCATCTAATTCACAAAATATATATATCACTCTTGCTCTGCAAACTGTAATGCTTGGAAGTTCACCACTAGAATTCAGTGATCATTTCAGTTGATTTTACTTGATTATTTTGAAAATCACTTTCAAAGAAATGCCTTGAAAGCCATTCGGAAAGCCATCTTGTATTCACTGAGTAGTAGATGCATCCCAATTGTCCTTTGCACAGAAATGTCATTTATGGCTTATACGGCTGATTTTCACGAAACTGCTTTTTTTCACTTATTTTTTTCTCCTGCCTATATTTTTTCAAATATGATAGATACATCGATCCTTTTGATGAATTCTGGTCAGGATAGACAAGGACTTTACAGGGTACCCTGGTTTTGCCTATCTATGAGTGAAAATAAGAGAGCTGGAGGTAAAAAAGTACTGAAAAACAGCCCTTTTCCACCCGAAAATCATGATGACCCATATTGCAAGCTGAATAATTGATAAAATAAATAGCTATGTGCTTATTTCTTTATTATTTCACTTCCCGAATAAGGTAAGGAATGTTTTAGTACCATATATGGACATATAGGCAGGATTGTATAGGTCCTGTAGGCATATATGTATAAGGGAACTTTTTTGGCTTCACACCTAACGCCCTAATGTATGCCCTCCACCTCTGATATCAAAACAGTAGACAAAGTATCTGAATGTACCATGCTAAGGCCTAACATATACCTACATAATAAAAAAAAAATTAAGAGTGAGGGTTATTTGCAGTAGCCTAGAGAGGATATTTTGCAGGTGGGGGAACTTTTACTGGCTTCACACCTAACGCCCTACATACACTCTAATGCTATAGTAGCATCCAGAGATATTATATGTAACCATATTCACTATGCCATAAATAAACTTACATATATAGGTTAGTTTCTGGTTTAATTGTATTATTCTGCCATAAGGGTAGCAAAAGCTATGTGTATAAACATGTTCGGGCTTCACGCCTAACGCCCTGGCTTCACGCCTAACGCCCTCACTAATAGCCTTGTTTCTGTGCAAGGGATAAGGGTAAGCAGCCACCCTAAATTAATCTGTGAGGTACTTAATACATATCCCGTTATTTTGGAAGCATATCTAAGGTTAATTATGATAGATAATATGTTTTAATCATGATTCAAGGAAATATCTGATAGAAAATGGGACAATTTCTTCAAAAAATCCAAATTTCACAGGAGGTTCAACTTAACCCATGCTATAAAAATGTATTTAAGGGAAACGAGATGTATAGGAACCATAATATATCCGTGACAATCCTATGGGATTAGATAGAATATTGTAGTGGGCAATGCCCTATCTATAGTATGTCAGGTACTGACGTGGCTTCACGCCTAACGCCCCCAGTAGTAGCCTTCTGTACAGCACAAAAGGGTACCTAACCACTCTCAATCAATTTGTGAGGGGCCCACCTTGTATTCTACTAATTTTAGTAACATATATAATGTTAAATACAATAAATAATTGTTTTAATCACGATTTAAGGATATTTTCCAACAAAAAAAATGTATAATTTCTTCAAAAAACCCAACGTATACAAAAGTCTTAACCTTTCCCATACTCTAACGACTAATGTAAGGCAGAAGACATATGTAGGAACTTATATTCATCAATTAAGAACCTGTGAAATATTGTATTAGAGGATAGAGGAAGCACATTCTATCTTAATTCTATTGTCTCAGTTTGTGTGGCTTCACGCCTAACGCCCTCCTAATAGCCTTCTGTACAGTACAGCAGGGTATCCAACCACCCTCAAACAATTTTATGATGAATCTATCATTTATTCTGCTTATTTCAGTTGCATATCTAAGGCTTAATGTTATAAATGATATGTGTTAATTACAAATTAAAAATATTGATAAATATGTAGAGAATGCAGCAGTTTTACAAAATATACTGACATGTTTCTAGGGCCAAGAAACCATTGATATGAGCTATCAAGTAGCTATAAATGAATTCCTACCCCAGATTAGGATGTTTTCTTTAATATTAAAGCATAATTTTTATTTTTAAAAAGCCCTTATACATGACAAGAGGGGCTCCTTCTTGAGGGGAAAAGGGCGTTAGGCGTGAAGCCACACAATATGACTATACAACTTTGCCCCTCTACCATACATTTACTGTATATATTTAACCTGCCCAAATATTTTTGATGTATGGCCCATCCCCTAAGATACATGGACACAAAAGGTTTTAAGCATACTCCTACATTCTATTTTACCCCCTGGGTGCATGAAAAAAAGCAGTTTCGTGAAAAACGGCCAACACTAAACAGATCGGTAGTGTGCCCTATAGGATCAGCCTAGAGTCAGGGTGCACCTTATACACAAGTTTTTGCTGCTATGGTATAGTATTTAAGCCACCATAATCAGATCGCTGATGTGGCTGATAGGATTGGACCAAAGTCGGGTGCGGCTAATACAAGCGTTAGGCTTATGCGTTAGAATTTAGTTGTGGCATGAGGCCGGAAAAGGTCCAATGATCAGATTTGCACCCTTAACTAGTTGTGGAGTCTTCAGGACCCTTGTCTAGTGCAAGTAAGAGGCTGGGTAGGTCTAGGAGGCATCGAAACCTATATCTGATTGACCTTGTTTGAGTAGGATTAGGTATCAGGACAGGAGGCTGGGCAGGTCTAGCTACCACCAGGGCTCTCACCTAGTTGTGGCCGGAGGCTGGGCAGGTCTAGGTAGCATCAGGACTCTTACCTAGTTGTGGGTGGAGTCTGTACATGACTAGGTATCACCAGGACCCTTACTTAGTTGTGGCAGGAGGCTTGGCAGTTCTAGCTAGCATCAGGAATCTCACCTAGTTGTGGCAGGAGTCTGTACAGGACTACCCTAGTAGCAAGCCCGCACGGGGCCAATTTGGTTTTAGCTCGGATTTGCTGTTTGAAGTCGGGCAAAACTGAGCTGGGTTTCATGTTGGGCAGATGGCTGGGCTGAAGTGTGGCCCCGATCGGGCTGCCCATTTTGGGCTCAGATCAGTTTCAAAGCGGGCTGCCCGATTTGGGCTCAGATCAGTTTCAAAGAGGGCTACCCGCTTTGGGTTCATGTTGGCCAGATGACAGGAAACCCGTCCAAAACCCGTTCTGAGCCCAATTCGGGCAGCCCACTTGGGGCCACACCAAAACCCAGTGCCCTAAACCAACGGGCGCCCGTCGGTTAGCCCACTCCGGGCCGATGAGGGCTGAGGTTGGGTTTGGACAGGGCAACTGGTCTAATAGTTCTCATGATTGACACCAGATGTCACTACTATACAATATCTAGAGTTTTCCAACAAAGCCAGATGAAATTGACATTATATAATAATACAATAAAATGTTAAAGTGATGTAGAATAGGAAACAATAAATAGATGTTCTCACAGTTTGGAAATAAGATAGAATATATATTTGAATGATGAAAAGGAGGTTCTCTAAGCAGCTCTCCAGTGTAAACACTATTTCTGTGGCATTACAATCTTAATACAAGACTCATGTGCCCCATGTAGGTATGAACTATGGCTTTGAAGGCCAATGTGCACCATAGACACTTGTCTATGCTGCATGTGGCTCAAACCTGATGATAATAGGCCTGCTTGATACTTCCATTATTGGGTAGGAAGAGTATGATTATGCCTTGGGTTGATTAGCAGGACCTAGGATATCTGGTTCAACAAATACAAGAAATCATTGGAGAATGATTGAATAGATTCTAAAAACCCATAATTATCCGATCTTAGCCCGCTTTCAACCCGTCCAAAAACGGATCTAAGCCCGCTTTCAACCCGTCCAAAAACCGATCTGAACCCACTTTCAACCCGTCCAAAAACCAATCTGAGCCCAAAGTGGGAAGCCCGTCCAAAAACTGATCTGAGCCCAAAGTGGGCTTCCCGTCCAAAACCCGATCTGCGCCCAACATGGGAAGCCCGCACGGGGCCAGACCAAAGCCCAGTGCCCTAAACCGACGGGAACCCGTCGGTTAGCCCACTCCGGGCCAGACTTGCAAACACAGTCTGGCCCCGTCCGGGGCCACAGTGTGTTTGCTACTAGGGTAGGTACCATCAGGACACTTACCTAATTGTGGCAGGAGTCTGTACAGGACTAGGTACCATCAGAACCCCTACCTAGTTGTCGCAGGCTGGGCAGGTCTAGGTAGCACCAGGACCCTTACCTAGTTGTGGCAGGAGTCTGTACATGACTAGGTACCATCAGGACCCTTACCTAGTTGTGGCAGGAGTCTGTACAGGACTAGGTACCATCAGGACCCTTACCTAGTTTTGGCAGGAGTCTGTACAGGACTAGGTACCATCAGGACCCTTACCTAGTTGTCGCAGGCTGGGTAGGTCTAGGTAGCACAAGGACTCTAGTTGTGGCAGGTGTCTGTACTAGATACCACCGGGATACATATGCAGTAGCAGCAGCAGTGTTGAAAGGAGTAGCCGCCATGTGACATCTGCACCCTTAACTAGCTGTAGCAGCATGCTTCAGGAAGTCAAGATGGAAGCCAACACTGGATGACCACCTGCACTCTTTTATGTAGACCTACACGGAGCAGAAAGCAGCGTAAGGAGCTCAGGTATTCTCATATACAGGATGGAAATCTACCATTACTTCTATGAATTCTATAGCCTCACAACTGTGTCTCTTCATAATAATGGTCCGAGTGCTAGCACAAGCTGCAGATATATCTCCCCTTCAAATGCCTTACCATAGCACACAGCATGCCTCCGTCTGTGCATACGCCTGCCCTGAGGGGACCAGACTGACTCCTCCAGGGGCTCCTGATGGTAGGTTGGGTGCTGATAGGTGTACCTGACCAACGGTGGCCTCTTCCAGGGCAGACAGCCTAGCCCCACTCTCCAGGTGCTGGAGAATAGACCCGTATATTGTCTTGTAAATTTGCGATTGTGCTTCTTGCAATAGACCTCTGTTGTGTCTTCTAAGGTGCTGAGGAGGACTTTCTGCTCAGATGGAAGAGTTGCTTTAATATCGTGCAGAGCATTTCTCCTGACACCAATGAAAAGAGGCTTGCGGCGAGAGCGGAAGGAAGCCATTTTAGCTCAAAAAAGGCTAGATGAGATTCAGTGATAGAAATAATAATAGTAGCAGTAGTAGCAGCAGCAGTAGTAGTGGCAGCAGTAGCAGTAGTAGTGGTAGCAGCAGTAGAAATAGTAGTAGTAGCAGCAGTAGTAGTAGCAGTTGTAGAAGTAGTAGTAGCAGTATGAGTAGTAGTAGTAGCAGTAGTAGCAGTGGCAGTAGTAGTAGTAGCAGAGCAGTGGCTGTATTAGAAGTAGTAGCAGTAGTATTAGTAGTAGCAGTAGCAGTAATAGTAGAAGCAACTGTAGGAGTAGTAGCAGCAGCAGCAATAGTACTACTAGAAGTAATAGTAGTGGAACTAGAAGTACTAGTAGCAGTAATGGTAGTAGAAGTAGTAGTAGTAGTAGTCACAGCAGTAGTAGTAGGAGTAGTCACAGCAGTATGATAGTAATAAAATTAGATGTAGTAGTAGTAGTAGCAGCAGCAGCAATAGTAGTAATAGTAGTTGTATAGTAGGAGTAGAACTAGAAGGAGCAGTGGAAGTAGTATTAGTAGCAGTAGTTGAAGTAGCAGCAGAGTCGCAGACCCCAGCTGTGTTAGATTCTCTTCTCCCCTGTATATTGTGTGGTACCGGCCGTAGTAGTAGTAGTAGTTGTTGTAGTAGTAGTAGTTGCAGTAGTAATGGGAGCAGCTTATGAATGGTGAGTGTCTGAATGAGCCACATACCAGTCTTATATCCACCAGCTCCATGTGTTATGTCCACTCTACTGACGTCAATTATCGTCAGTGAGTCCAACCACTCAGCGCTCTCCTATAGTCTGTTTCCACCTTTGTGGAGTATTATATAGCTGCATTGCACTTATAACCACTCAAGGACGGCATAGTGCATCAATGCATCATGTTATGATACATGAATGAGTGAGTCACTCACCAGGGCTGCATGCAAACACCATGCAAACATTATGGAGTTGGTGAACCAATGTAGCACCAGCAACTTTAAACAACAACTAATGTTGATTTGTGGCTTTCTTTTTGACGGTTGAAGCAATTTTAAGCAATGTTGATCTGAAAAGAATAAAGTTTGCTTGAAGTTGCCTAAAACTGCCTATCCGAAGCCATTATTCTTTTTAACTTTTGCTTAAAATTGCTTGAATTTAATAGTTAATGCAGTGCAATGAGACTTTTGGAGTAGTTCTTTGCTTAAAGGTGCTTGAATTTCATTGGGGATTGCAAGATAACCACCACAGTTTGCCAGTAGTCAGAGACTCAGTATGACACAACATCATTCCAACTCATAACCAATGCACTTACATTCCTGTGCTGAGACAAAACAATTAATGTCTGCCCCCCACCAGGAGCACTGTGCTATGTCAGGTTTGTTGTTGTTGATAAAGCTAATGGAAAGTTATGATGTACTATTGATATTTCCTAATAACACTGGATAATAGTACTTTGGTATATTACCAAATAGAAAATGCAAACAAAATCTGCATGTCAGGGTGCTAATTTCTATGGTATGGCCATTCAAACAAAAAATGCCTTAACCATAGGAATGAATGGGAAAATGTTATATTTCCACAATATCTTTGATGGGTAATCTTCTTGTACTGATTTATATACAATACTTTGCAGGGGTGTAGAGTAGTTCTTTGTGAACATTTTAGAAGGAAAAAGGTGGGGGGGGGGGTCACAGTTGAAATGAAAAATTAAATTGAATTTATCCTAACTATTTCGATTTCTTTAACTATAGGATTGTGTGGGCAATTTTACACCTTATAAAGATGGTAAAAGGTGTAACTACAATATTGTGCATAAATAGATTTTGGTGCCGTGATCCATGATGGGAAGTTATTTAAGGAGGTGGAAGACTGCACGAATTTACAGGACAGACTGGAAAACCCACCCAGGCTGTTTGTACAGGTCGCTCAGCCTGGTATATAGGGCCGTTCTGTCACGGTACTATGCTTTTACTGTAGCTTTTATATAATCATATTTGCAATTTTCATATGATATTTGCGAAAAATAAAGCAGCATTTAGTTTACAGATCAATATGTGACCTACCAACTTATGGATGCATTTAGTGCATGGTCCATTGTATTTATGAGTAATTTCAAGTTCAAATGTGAATATATTTGGTTTGTCATACACAGTGCAGTGTATAGCAGGTGTAGCAGTATGGAGAAGGTGTGAAAGCCTGAGCCCCAGGCTGGTTTACCAGGCTACCAGCCTGTTATACCAGGCTGCTGGGCAGGGAGGGTGTGTAGGAGTGGCCTGTATTAACAGGCTGCCTGTAGAAACCGGCCAGGCTGTTTCCCTGGTGCAGTCCTCCACCTGTTAAGTGGATATTTGAGAATTGAGCAATACCGATATTTGCCACCAGGTGGCTTTTGTGTACCCACCCGCATTTCACTTTAAAAGAGATCACATTTTAGACCTTTTCTGTGCCTTCACAGAGTGATCTTTTTTTTTTCTTCCAACCTAATGAGAAACAAAAGTGGCAGCATGTTATAGGTCCAACCACCCTCCAAACAAAGGTTGAGATCTATTACAGTCAACCTCTGTTAAGGTGGGTCGCTACCCTTTGATCAAAGTTAAAGAATCTCTCTTTTTTTTTCTACATGCAGTCTTGATCATATAGAATCGGAAAATGAAAAGAAATATGGGGGGTCCCGAGCTACTTTTTTGAATACAGAATTTTGATCAATTTAACTATTTCCATTTTTCACAAAAAAGAATAGCAAAAAAATATGAAAACTTCCATAATTATTTTACATATTAACCATTATGCACGGAAATGTAAAACTTCACATGTGAAACGCCTATTAGTTCCACTTTACTCCAAAAATAATTTTACAGTTATTAGCTAAAAATAGTATTTAAAGTTAACAGAATTTTTTTTAACTCTCTCAAAATATAGTTAAGATCATTTGCTAACATATAAAAGTGCTTTTGATAGGGGGTCCCAGGCATATTTTTAGTTTTTTTGGCCTTTGAAATTAAAAAATAGTGCAGAAATGGTCTAAATCTTATATTTAGTGTCGAGAATAATGGGTAAAATGGCAAGAATCAGGGTATAACATGGTTGTACCTTATACCCATGGTTACTTCAAGCAATGTTATGACATTTATATCAATCGAGATACTGATTTATTGATTAATAATTACAATATTCTAGATTACGTCAAAAATAGCAAATATTATTGGCTACAAATATATCAAATATTCAAAGTCCAATATAAAGTTCAATTTTGCTCAAAATCATCCAATTTTTGGATATTGCTTAGTCAGCATATATATGTACCCAGTGACTTAATATCAGCTTATTCTGAGACATTTAAGCTATATGCGCAGATACCTAAGCAGTGTGTCCATATTCAAGATCGACCTTAAAGTAGTAAATAGAACATAGTGTCTCATCACATAATCCTAGTCTATCTGTGCACCTGTGCAGAGCAGACTGGCAGACAGCCGAGGTTCTTGACCTCTTCACTCTGTCTAATGTTAACCCAGATTGAGATAACACAATTGAGGTGTGATGAGTTAGTACAACCTATTATCGAATCTGTTCACATTTATTATGTAAAACTAATTATGAATCGCCAGCTAGATCCACTACATGCATGAGACAACCCTAAAGTGAGTTAATTTATATTAAATTAAAGCGACTTCGTAGTGTCCTCATAATGCAGGGATACACTATGCACAACCTAAAGGACTGTGTCCTAGACTGTTGTACATGGTCTTTGACCAGGACTTGTAGAAATGTGTCTCTTACCACATTGTATCAGACGGAGAAAGGTCTGCCTAAATACAGACCCCGTCAGGCAGTACAACAAGAAATTCACTGAGTGATTGACGATCCATAATTTTGTTATCATAAGTACTCCAATATTGTGTGTATGTATAAATGATAAATCCTTGTATTCATTAATGGAGAACAAAAGATAGAAAACTCCATCAGGTAAAGTTGTAAATATAAAGACAATGCACACAGCAAACATTACCATAATCATTTTTGTTTGAGCAGGAGAACTTTACTGCTGGTGCTGAGCTCTGAATCTTCTACGTAAAATTAGCTTCTTGACTATCTGAATATTCAGGACCAATATGATACAGGAGGGTACAATGCTGTACATCCCTGTAGTAAGAACTATGTAGAGGTTTTTAAGCAGAGATGATGTTACTACGCTTATACAAACATCCATTCAGTTTCCCTTCGTAATGTTGGAAATTGATAATGTGAGAAGAGAGAAAATCGAAATTGGGATAAGCACAGTTAAAATAGCAAAGAAGGTTCTCTTTCTTGTACAATAGATATGTGCCTTCAATGGATGATAAACAGCAATGTAACGTTCTGATGATATGAGCACTATCAACCAGGAAGAAACAGTAGATGAAAAATACAGCATGAAACTGATTATACAAAATATGTATAGGGAGACTGAAAAGGGAAGAAAATGATATAATACATACAAAGTATCAAATAATAATGTTGCATTATAAGCGATGGCTAACACTAACAGCAGTATCATGAAGACTGATGTCCTTAGGAGTGAGCCATATAGTATCACAATGATGACAAGACTGTTCAGCACTATTCCTATGCTGACAGCACCTTACTCAATAGTATATGTTAATGTTAGGACATGAGGATTCGGTGTGGTGAGGTTGTCAGTAGAGTTCTGGTAGAATGGATGGTTATTGTAGACTTATTGCTTTCCTGTTGTATCCTCCATACTGCCCACTCTGTCTAGCTTCTATTTTCAGCAAATAGTGGTAAGTTATTAGCAAATCAGATTTTCTGGTTGAACCTAAAATTACATGTATATCCACCCAAAACCAAGGGGAGAAACCCCCTCACTCGCTTTTCTCCCAGCATGGGGTTAAAGGTAGATTTCCCCAACCTGGCTACCAGATCTGTGTAGAGCTTTGTATTCTGGTCAAAGAAAGTACAATATAGTATACAATCAATCACCAGAAGAAACATTCCTTGAGAATATGTCAAAGTGTAACTAGAATGCCTATACAGAGGTCCTAGCTGCATCACTGCAGACATAGTCCTCTGTAAACTTGCTCTGATGTAAATGATATTGCATTGTCAATTGTTAAAAGCTTAGTACACAGCAACAATATAGATCACCCAAACACATTCATATTGGTTGCAAACATTGCTGCCACAGGCAAACATTTGAGGAAATTGGGCTTATACCATGTAAATATTTTGGTGTAATTTGTATATGTTTGTGCATGTTTGGTGAAGCCAAACCTCCCAAAAGCAACGGAAACCCACTAGTATAGCTCCAGTCCATTTGCAGCTGCTGCCGCTGCCACTGCCACTCCCATGATACCATAGTCAATAATCACTGCATGGGTAGTGTTCTACCAAGTCAGAAATCATATCTATTGGTCGCTGTATAAACTTTCTGGTGTCAAAATATAATGATATGGACTAACCAGTTAGTACGATTATTGATAGACAGGGGGTGGTACCAGCTCTCCCGCCAGTGACGCCGTGACGTCACTGCGGGCTGCTACTCGGTCAATCATGGACACTTAGATATTTTTTCTTTTTCTACTTTATTCAACTAATCATGTTACTATGTTAATAAATAGGCCGTCTATCCAGCGGCGCGGATCCCAAACAGTTCCTGTGTCGCCTCACTTCCCTTGGATAGATTAATAAAAAATATCCATACAGACAGAGTCTGAAACCAAACATATCAGACATATATGAGGAACCAAATTCACATCGTCTTTGCAGTGACTTCTGTACTTGCATTATTTATTGTTATTTTACATACAAATAAATTAATATGTCACAAATGGTTTAAATCTGATATACACATACCACTTAATAGATTTCCTGTAAACTGTACAATTCAGTCTATTTTACCCTCATGTTATAGTGTCCTAGAGTTCGCGTTCCAATTTGCCTGTTGGAACTGCAGTTTTTATTTCAGCAATTAATTAGCAGAGAAAATGATGAATTCATTTAGATTGCTTAGCATTGTGACTCACAAAGCTGGGAGAGCGTACCCTGATTGTGATAAATAATGTCATATGAATTTCAACAAACCAGTTCAAAAATGAATAGATTCAGTACCAATAAAGCATAACTTCATTCTTGTGTTCAATAATCTTTTAATGCATCAACAGCCATTTACATAACAGATTTTAGTACAGGGATGTCTATACTTGCATATGTATGTTTTACAACATTATTGTGTCTTTAACATACAACTTCTAGATGTTCACTGGTTGTCTCCCCTTCTCCCCGTTCATTCCCTAATATCTGGTGTATGTAAATGATGCAATAGTGCTTTATACAATCTACTACCAGATAGCATGCCAAGGTTTCATTTTTATTTTTATTTATGATGTACCTACTGATGCAATGCCAATGCTCACTGCATGAGTGTTTGCATTTAATATGCTTATATGCATTGAAGCAGTGTCTCCAGTGCTGCATTGATACATCAGAGTGTATCAACCCTGTAGTCTTTGTGAGAAGTTTTTCCTCCCACAGGCTACATTTTTGGAGGACCGGATAGCCATTTATCTGAAGCCTTATGCATTTTGAATATAAAATAGTATTGTCCATTAAAAGTACAGAACTTTTGTAATCATTTATGGCCGAATAAGGATAGATATATAGTTTTACACAGTATATCAACACAAATATTTCAGCTTTAGAACCCAACTGAATTCTTCTAGTTCTGAAAAGCCCAACATATGACTGGACATTCGGTCCTGCTACACTTGTCAATATGCTGGACCGGCGGCATTTTAGCAGGTAATTGCCACTGTCCTGCATGTTTTCGCAAAGACTGGCATTGATATGGTGAATGAGTGATACTAATCTAACTACTGTGCTGCCCCTAAAGTGTAAACATTTGAATTTTACAAAAGATATGGTTATTAGTGTCACATCAAGAGGCTATCTTGTCCATCTGTATCCCTTCAACTTGGTCTCCAGATCAATCAAAGATGCCAGGAGCAGTGTTGCAATTAAAACAGAATGAATTTTGTTTGATTATAACACAGTGTAAGAAATACTACAGACCAAGCTTTTTTAAACGACAGTCAAGATTAAAGATTATACATAGTTTAAATATCTGAATGTGTATACATGTGTTACTATTTCAGTGTCACCAACACTTCAGTTTCACCGATACAAACGGACGTTAAAGTGTGTTTAAAATGTATGCAAGAAATCATGGTGTTGAAATAATATACATACCTATACAATCAAAAATCAGTTAGGCTGTCATTGTACGTTTATACTCTTGCCTCAATATCAAATCATAATACAATATCAACTCTTGGCATCATGCATGCAGGGGCCTGATTTTGTGCATGAGGCTGTCCCTTTAGTGGTTCATCAACCCTGTAGGGTATCAATGCTGCATACATGCACCATGCTGACCAAGGTGTGTATTACATTAAAGAGCCTTTGGTTAAGCGCTGCATTAGGCCAACTGCTGCATGACTTAGTAAATTAAGTAAATCAAGAGAGGTCAGAATGGGATAAAAGTGGCTTTAAGTGGCATTTACTGGAATTAAAGATGCTTTAACATCTTTAAAGTGACATGGTCTGATGATTAGGGCTAAAAAATCAATTTAGATTAAAATGAACCAAAATGTTCTCTATGGCCATACTTCATGTGCTGGCTACTGTATTTAATCTCATTCCGTAAAATTCAGCTTAGAATTTGACTAGTTATTAGATTTTGGCTCAATAAACTAATTTTGGAGTGCACGATATAATTGAAAATACACTGTAAAATACTACACCTCGGCCACATCTAAACCTCTAATTGGGCTCTTATTGCCCCTAGATGAGATTGTGTTGGGCCCTATCCTCCAAATATAATATTGTACTAACATCTGAGACATATTAAAGCAGGATTTAAAATATGAAAAAATTTGGACCATGTCACTTTAAGCATTTTTGATTTGCTTAAATGCAGACATTGATACAGTGTATTTGTTACTTCACATTAGCAGTGGCATTGCCACTTACTGCAGCAACCTCTCCTCCACCTCCTGCACTCTTCCCACCCAGACACGGGCAGAACAACTTAACTGTTGACCTCCTAAAGGCAGGCAGCAGAAGGAAATACACAAAGGGGTTAGCAATCGAGTTAAAGGCACTGAGCCATATCCCCACCATCTGCAGTAGGGTGTTTTTAACATAGACAACCAGTCCGATACGACCCAGGAGGTAGTACCAGAAGTCCCAGCTCATGGACAGGATGAAGATTCCTGTCACTGCCATGGCCGTGTTCGTCATCTGCTTAGCTGCGCTGTTGACCAAACGGGACTCACCGAGACTGGACTCATCTCTTCTCTTGATGAGAGTGAAGGTTACCTTCCCATAGAGGATGCAGAAAATCACAGTTGGTCCACTGTAGTACACCATGAAAAACCAGAAGCCAACGAGAGAGAAAAACATCTTGCCGGCCTCACCTGGGATGAGGTACTTGCTGACACATACCCCGCCCTCCATCTTAATCTGCAGATAGCCAGGACTGTTGGCAATACAGCTCACCAGCACCAGCAGCACTGACAACTTGTGCACTCTGCTGGGGGAGAAGTCACCGTGACTGAATGGTTTACAGATGGCAAGGTAGCGTTCATAGGCAACAATGACAAGGTTCCACACTGAGTAGAATACTAATGTCCAGTAGGTAAACTGGCCGTGCCATAAATGGCATATTATCGTATCGAAGGCAAGGTTCCCGGTGGTCCAGCCGCGTTTCTGTAGGACGAGGCAGGTGCCGCACAGACAGACAAGGAAGTCAATCACGGACTGTGCCTTAAAGAAAGTACATTCAAAAATCACAATTTGTAAATGCTACTTTAATGAATAAGTTCTACACACTGTAGCAATATTTTATTGAAAGGTGTTGGGATTATCAAATAGTATCCATGGGATGTAAGCATTCAGGGTTTCAATGGTAATTATAGCCCTGTTGAGTATTATTATAATGAATACAGTTTAAAGCACCAAGGCCTCATCTTTGACAATCATCTTATAAGGATGTATAAAAGGCGAAGGAATGAGAGTGATTAAAGTGTTTAGCATTGAACGCATGGCCCTTTTAAACTCGTTTTTTAAGAAATTTGAAAAATCCCCAATGTCTGATTCTCTAAGATGGCTGAGCCCAAAAGGGGCACTGCAGGCATGGGGGAAGTGAATAACTGAATTTGCCATGACAGCCCCCTAAAAGTTGTTTATTGTGTCAAAATAAGACTAAGTTAGGAATGTAAAATGAAAATTTTTCTTTTGTATTGACTGTATTTACTGACACAGCGATGTCGTACATCCCCCAATAAAATGGCAGAAATCTGACTAGAAGTCATTGTCAGAGTGCACTAAGGGCTTAAAAGGAGGCAAATAAAGTGAATAAAGTGTATACCATAGGAAGTATGACCCTTTTGAACATCCTTACCCATATTTTAAAGAAAATTGATTATAGCTTCCCAATTATCTGATATATGCTAACCTTGAGTAGGTAGAGGTAGACCGGGGAGAATGCGGCCGCTGACTGCCGCAGGATGAACAGGCAGGCCAGGTTAGCCACTGAGCCTATGATGGTCATGATGTACTGGGTGGTGATGAGGATGGCTTTAGCCTGAGCGTCATCTTCTATAGGCTCAGCATGCACCGCCTTAGTCTCATTCACCCAGCCCCCACCCGGTACGGCAGTAGTCATCTCTATAGCCACCATCTTTAAGTCTGGATTCACTTTTTTCTCGCAAACGTCCTTCTCAGTCTTTTCACGTCCTACCATCACAAGGAAAGGATAATGTACATGTAAACTTTGGGATATATATAAATTATCAAGAATGCATTTAGACATACAATCTGTGATAAACATGATGCACAAACTGGTCATCCAAAGCTCTTAATTATGTGTTCGTAATATTTGTTTATGATTCTCTTTTAGGCCTTTTTTTAATATAGTTTATAATATATTGTTTAGTATAATACATTATGATATACTAATCAGAACAGATTGCCAATTAACTGACCAAGTAAAGGACTTACCTTGCTTTATTTACTGAGATACCATGACCTGAGTAAGGGCAAAGTTGTCATCAGTTTTTATACTCATGGAGTTGCCCATCCCTTTATCAATAGACATACCCTCCCATTTCTTACACATACAATAGGGGTAGACAGTCCTAATGGCCTAGGTGATGGCAGACACTCATAGAAAAGGTGATGCTATGCCTAATGATGATTGAATCAAGGTGAATGACAGAGCTCTTTCAACCCAAGTCGCCAACCTGCCTTTGTCTAACAGTGGTAATGGGGAACATAAGCCACACCCGGTTTAATTGTTCAGATACCTCCAATGTCTATACAGTGTACTAGAGATAATAATTATGGTAGTTCATCTGGTACACATTATAGGGACAAGTCATATATTACTAGATTGGAGAGAGGGTGTGTGGATCTTCTCACAAAGCTTTCAGTAATATTGATCCACAAATGACAGTAGGAAAAATGTGTGTATCCACACACAATTCCACTAATACTCCCCCCCCCATCAGCCTGATATTGCACTCCTGAATTATAACAAAGAAAGATCATTAGGGATAGAGCATTAAGGGTTGGGTAGTATAGAACAAGCCCTTTGAGGGCTGCATAGTGCTTTAATGCAGTTCACCATTTGTTATCATAAATACACTCTCATAGGGTAGCAATAATGCCTGAATGTAGCATTGGTGAGTCACTCGCCAGGTCTGCATTCACTTGTCATAACAACAAAGGGCATTGTACATTAAAACACTCTGCAATCTTAAAGAGTTATGGGTTGGGTTATCATAGAATAGAATTGTTCTGCTGCCTTTGCGGTGTATGTACGAGTCTCTCTGTAATAGTGGCGAACAAAGTGGAACTTTTTCCATTGTAGCAAAATCTTCCCTCTCAAACTTTTTTTCCCCTTTGATTTTTAGTATCAATAGTTCCCAGGGTTCACTGGCGAGTAACGCAAAGTAAATCCACTGACTGCTACAAAGGTGAATACTGTAAATGTAGATATTTTCACACTGTACATATTTTCGCGATTTTCGTGATTTAAAAAAATCTCAGAAATATGTACAGAGCAAAAATTTATCCAATATAGCCCTGTAATTACAATTTTTCAAAACCCGCCAATTTAAATCCCAGTGATTTTAGAAAATTATTAGCAATCCGCTGATACATTCATTATATATGTGTAAGTACTGCATTATCATTATACTATGAATATATGATGTAATATGATATTCTGAATATCAAAAGAATTAAGTTAAAAGCAGTGCTCAATATGTTTTGAAAGGATTTTGATAGCGACTCTAGGCCTTCATTTTGTGTTTTCAGTTAACATATTACTGATGTTGAGTATAGATTCATGAACATATTTATCAATAGTTTCGGAGTATTGACTGACTTGAACTTAAAAGTAATTTATATAAACAAGGATAAGAAGTTTGACAATTCTTTATTGCTGTCATAACAGTTCATTAGTTCTAAAATATAGTATACAACCTTAGATACATGAATAATGTACAAGAATAATGTACTGTTATAACTTTTAGCACAGTACATTACAACCATGTTTCCTCTTCATAACATAGTTTCAGTAGGTACCATTTTACTTCCATTTTTATTACCTGAAAAGAAAACATTCTTCAAAATCCGTAAATTAAGTTCATACATTATTACTCTGGCTATTATTACTCTTATAATTTTGAATACATGTTATCGTAAAACCTGGTGCCAAAACTGACTGCTGCTGGGAGCTGTTACAAAACAGAGCGATAATTTTCATAGCATAAGTCAGTATGAAAATTTTTTTTTTTTTTTTTTACCGAACAAAATTCATGTTATGCTTAGAAACAAGAGTGCTTGTTTTGTGATTTTCTTTTCTTTTCTTTTCTTTTAAATGAATAGGCCGTCTTATCAATTAATGGCCCAAGTCCTTTGTCCTTTGTCCATTGTCTTGCCCATTATTTCCGCATTCCAGAATCTAACCCTACCGGTAACAATAGACTTACCTTTACCAAAAGTTTGAAGTTTTGAAGTTTGTAAATTTTTATTGGTCCTGACTTATGGCCAATAAAAATTTACAAACTTCAAAACTTCAAACTTTAGTTTTTTACATTGTTTTACATTTTTTACCTTAATAAAACCATCCTACTTCAAAGGTGGTGTTCGAGTAAATTAGCCTAAATTTAAAGACCACGGTGTTGATTATTAAATACTTGCTAGTATTATTGTAAATTGAAAAATATTAACATAAATTATTAAAAATCGCTTAGTGTTAGTTTAATTTCAATATTAGCATCAATTTTGTTTTGGAACAGCCTCCATTAGTAGCTTCACCAGGTTAACTGGACCAAGACTTTACATCAATTCTCTGTTCCCTCCAATTCACAATTATTTTACTCAAATATCATCAGCTTATGGTCATTGTTGAATAAAATCCCACCTGTTGAAAAAGAACACTGTAAAAGCTGGGCCCAATGACGCCCCTTCTCTGACCTCTTACTACCGATGGATACCATTAGATTGCTCCTTTCCTTCCCCTGAATTGAAAATTTTTACTATCTCTAACACATTTATTGCACAAAACTGGTACTGAGAACATGTATAAGTGTATTAACATTGTAGGCTTGGCATGTTGCATAGATACAGCAGTGATGAGCTCCTTTCAGATGCTCTTTTGCTCATCACAATGCTCGTCACAATTTAGGCAGTATTCCAATGTCTTAAATTGGCCGAACACCCCCAATACTGTATGTAGTACGCGCCTCCCTTTTCCCAAATTCCCAGATCAGCCAATGAAAAACCTTGAACAACCGACGAAATGATGACTGATCACATTACTGATTACAACCCGTAATATAAGTTTAACATGTAACAAGTTAAAGGAAGTACCGTATTCGACGTAATAAGGGCCCTGGGCGCTTAAAAAATTTTAAGTGGAAAAATCGGCCTCAAATATGATAATGGTCCCTACAAGGCTTCTACACACCCCTATGACTTCACATCTGACTTGGCCTTAACACCTGCACAGGTGTGAAGTGCTCTATATTACACACAGGTGTGAAAATCAGTACCAAAATCGGAGGATCACATTAAAAAGATCTGGAAAAAATCTGAAAAAGGGGGGGGGGGCGCTTATTAGGGGGAGGGCGCTTTTAACGTCGAATACGGTATATCTTAGATCCATAGACATCTTGGATCTGGATAAAATTGATTATAGTACTCATTATATGGATAGAAATCAACAATTCCCATAAGGACATTTTTGTATTTTTATTATGAGAACCATCGCTTATTATTATTCACATGAGCTGCATATGAGAAACAGAGCCTGGCCCTATGTACCTACAGGGTTAATAACTGAATTACAAACAAACAAACATCAGTGGAATACACCCTTCTCAGAGTACATTCATCAACTGAGCTACTGTGTTGGTGCCTCATATTGATTCTTTAGGTCTTTGATGTCAAAATGGTCACAAAGCTTCAGCTAAGTCCTTAATGGGTCATACAATTATATAAGACTTACCACAAAATGTACCTTACATAGGGGTCCAGGCGGCAGAAAGGCAATGCGCCTCAGCCTAAATTTGGTATTTTACCATTATATCCAAAAAAAATATCTTCAATAGTTCAAACCAAAGGAGAGAAGTATTTGTTTACATCTGGTGTTTCTTCAATGGTAGAGACTGATGACAGCAAGGCTGACTAGAGCTATTACAATATACACGGGAGATCTGAGCGCTACTCCCAAGTTCCCGGGCACTGTGAAAGACAAACATATTAATTCAAACATCGTGCAACTGAAAAGTCATGAAAAAAAAAAAAAAAAATTGCGGAAAACCACTCCCCCCACATTCTCGGCTAGATGCATGTCTCCCTACGTGACTTGGTCACTGGCATAGGAAGGCAAACATTAGGCTAGTGGGGGTGAGGAAATTTCACCAAAGAAGTGTACCCAGTGAAAAGTCATGAAACAGATACATAAAGCAAGCTTCTTGTTAGAATGGTGGCCATTTACCATTAGCCCTGTTACCTGAACTTATGATATTTACATTGTACTGCACTACTAGATAATCTATACATTTGTTTCACATGTACAATTCGGTATTTTAAATTCATTTATTTCAGTTTCCAATTTAAAATGAATGAATCCCTTAGCTATTATTGGCACTAGTGATATTCATACCACACTTGACTGGCAAAACAAAAGGAATGGCCTGACTTTACAAGCAAAAGGTGAGAAAACACTCACCACAGGTTTGGCGTAAATCAGTTGAAGCACATCTGGAACCTTTTACTAAGAATATTGGCACACTCGTCTGCGACTGGTGATCAGCCTTGACTGTTGCCAATATCCTGAGTAAAAGGCTCTGTCTGTGGTTTAACTATTACTGTAAACGAATATATTTTCGCGCTGTACAGATTTTCTGGATGTACAGAGCGAAAATTCATTCAGTATAGTCATACTACCACAATCTTCCAAAAATCGTGAATTTAAATACACGCAAAAATGCACTTTTTAGCAAAATCGCGAAGATTTTTACACGCGCAAATATCTACGCTTACAGTATAGAGAGTGAGCGGAAAAAGTGTAATATTTGTAGGAACAGTGGTGGGCTGATTCCTATTATACCAGGCATCTATGGCCACAATGCTGATATTTAAAATTAGTTAACAAATATTTGATTTACCTCTGATGAGTTTAATTGTCTGAACCCTCTTGCCCAGTTGGTTGTAGGCTTCAAAGAAATATGTCCCAAAGTGTTCCCTGGATATCCGATCAATCTGGACCATCATGATTAGTTCATTGGAAGATGCCTGCAAGTGAATACCTGTGATGAGTATATATATACTTTGCGGTTATTCTTAGGAATAGAATGTTAATACTAAGTACCTAAGGGAGTGTGGTGGGCATGTCCGGGCGGACTTGCTGACGAAGTGTGGGGTGGATCCTTGCTTGACCGAATATGACACAAAACCAGGGGATAGATTTCCCTCTACAACTCACAGAGTGCCAGGTGACCAACCCAGAGTCAATCCAGGTCAGTTTACTTTAGCAAAATAGTACCTAAGGGAGTGGTCTTTTTTTAACAACAGGGGGGATTGGTGGATATGGGGGGGGGCCAAAAAAATTCGGACGCTTTGAAGGGGGGGACCAAACAAATTTGGACCTCTCTTGAGGGGGGCCAACAAAATTGCACCCCTTTTTAGTGAAAATGCTGGCGTGTTACTATAGCTCAGAGGGGTTGGCCACGCTCAATTTCAACTTGCCTGAGGGGGGACCAAAAATATTTCAACCCCTCCAGTGGGGGGGGGGGGGCAAACATTTTTTGACTCGCTCACACGAAAATCCAGTAACCCCTCCCCTGTTGTAAAAAAATTACCACTCCCTAATTAAAAACAAAAAATAAAGGTTCAATGTCACTAACATCATTTTTGGAGGAAAGGGCACAAACCAATATCATCTTTGGACAATTAGAGCCAAATAAGAGGTCCAGACATGGCCCAAGTATAGTATTTACGACTTATTTTCAATAGGGGAATTAGAGCGTGCACTCCGAGATTAGTATATTGAGTCACAATGTGATAAGTTGTAGAATTCTAAGCTGAATTTTAGGGAATGAGATTAGATAAAGTAGCTAGCACATGAAGTATGGTCATAAGGAACACTTTGGTTCATTTTTAAGAATTTGATTTTGGAGCCCTAATCATAGGACCATGTCACTTTAAGTCACTAATGACCACCTTCATGGGAAGAGAACTATAAAGATATTGGAGCTATGAAAAAAAGAGTGGAGCTCACTCCGTTCTCAACAGAGGCATGGTATGGGCCATCCATAGGGTTGACCTCCCGGGGCATAGACTTGTTATTACCCCCGTTGACCCGGTAGATGAAGGAATCGTCAACCGGTGGGTCAGCGTACACAAGGCACCTGATTTGTACGTTCTCCTCCAGGTGTTGCTCATACATAGTCTTCTCGCAGACAAACTGGGGCATGTCTGGAGGAGGGATCAAGGAGGGAAAATTGATTAGTTTATTTGAACAGGAATCTAAAAGATAAGAGTGCTCGGAAAATGAGTTTTGTTGATATGAATGTCAAAATATAAATCATTGATATACTATTGAATTTCAGCCATGGGAAGCGATTCTATTGATTATTTATTTTACTGTAGAGTTTGTCTTCTGTGAGATGATTTGGAAATAAGAACTCAAACCGCAGAATTCTTTGTGAGATACGAAGAATAGAGATACTTTATTACAGTCAACCTATACAACAATGCTAACCAATCGAATGAGTCTTTCAAGTTGAATAAGGTTCTAGATATGTCTACAATCAATCTTTCGGTATCTGAAACCTGAGGAGGTCTGCCTGAACCAGGGGGTGGGAAGCAGTTTATACACTTTTCGCCTATGCTCGGAGCGTCCCCTGGCTCCGGCCAGACACACTAAACGAGTAGGTGTTCGATTACACATAATATTCATGCTCCTAAACTTAGATCTATTCTATATATTCTGGGTCCTACAGCCATTGCTGCTAATAGATGCAGAGAGGTACACACGTGTATCCATTTGGTGAACGTTAGGCAAAAGTATACTCACAGCCAGCCAGCCTGATGTTGATGCCAGTTGTTATGGGTGGGAGACCAGAGAGTGGTGGAGTGACCTTACACTCTAACCATTTGTCACTAAATGTGTAGCCTATGGTTAGGGCCTCATTCCTCAGACTGACATCATAGGTTACCTCCTCCAGACCAAGGACAAAGCCCCTCCTGTGCACCTGTTAGAGGAAGAATCAGGATAGGATAGTCACTCTAAGGGAGTGGTCATTTTCTAACAACAGGGAAGGTCGGTGGCTTTTCATGAGGTTGTGTCCAAATGTTTTTGGTCCCCCCCAGGCAGGTTAAAATGAAGCCTGGCTGACCCCTTTGAGCGTGCTAAAATGGGGTGCATTTTTTATGCCCCTCAAGAGGGGTCCAAATTTATTTTGGCTCCACCCCCTAAATCCACCAAAGCTCCCCCTAACCTGTTTTTAAAAAATGACCATTCCCTTAGAGGAAGAATATTGCATGAAATTCACTATAATTAATCCAAAAAACATGAGACCCCTACTTCTGAATAATGTTGTCAACCCAGTGAAGTATGATTATATTATTAGTGTATACTAACATAACATTCCACTGGGAGTTCAACCTTATTCCTCATGGAATGTACAGACTGATACTTTTCATCTTCTACTACTTGTTGACCATAAGGAGAGGGTGTTGCACCCTGGCCTACCCATTTAAGCCTACCCAGGTAACAAGAAACGTTTGGTCAATGTTAATCAGCGTTCACTGTTGGTTGATTCCACTGACGTTTTTTTAATTTGGATTATTTCAATGTTGACTTCATATTTTTGCTGAAAATGTTGTATGAGAAAGGTTGATTTAATGTTAGAAATCAGTTTGCGCAATAACGTTTTCCAGGTAACCTATCCTGAACACTGCCCAACGTTTTTTGTGGACTCAAACCAACGTTAGTTTAACCAAATGATTAAACGTTTTTTAAACCATTTCAATCCAATCAACTAGGTGGCAGGCTAGTCATTGATAGAACTAACTTTGATGCTGTTCTACTACTTTTGTCTGGAATAAGTATGGGTGAATAAGCAATCATACTGATTATTTCTGACATATTTATTGAATTTTGCAACAAAATTCAATGTATCAAGATGTCTAGGCTAAAAAATGTAATAAAAGGATAATATGGAGTATGTTTAATGATGTTGCAGATGGACACACCGACTCTATATCATCCAGATATAGATTAAGGCTATTCTATGTATCCATAAAGGGGTCTAAAGAAACTACTGTATAGTGGTGCTTCTCTCCGATGTAGAGTATGTTCCTTTTACCCTGAATTTTATATAAAGTTTGGAGTAATAATGTAGAACAAAATAAATATCATTTCAAGAATTTTATGTGCTTTAACTTTACATTATGAGTAGTATAGTATGTATCGGAACGGGACTATAGTTAAGTACTGTTTATTACTCAATCGACATGGAGCCAATCAGAGGCCTCCATTTGGTCACGTGACCCGTTGCCATGGTAACGTGACCTACTTAGGGCTCTCAGCCAATCAGAAGCCAGCATTCTGGGTGACCTACTGACCTACTTAGAAGCTCTCAGCCAATCAGAGGCCGGCATTCTGGTAACCATGGTAACGTGACCTACTTACGTCACGTGACCTACTTAGGCTCAGCCAATCAGAAGCCGGCATTCTGGTAACTAGGGTAACGTGACCTACTTAGGGTTTGTTTGTAAACAACACCACGTGGCTTTCTTGTTTGTAAACAACACCACGTGACACGTGACTGTTTGTAAACAAACAAACAAAAAAAAGTTATGTAACTTATATATAGAAATAAAAACACAACAAGATAATTTCTTTTCTTTTCATTTTATTCTTTATTTTTTCATTTTCAATCAGAAAAAACACACAAGTTTATGCTTTTTTAGCTTGCTTCTTCGATTTGCAGCAACTCAACAGGCCGCAAAGTCTCACGCCGCCGTCACTCGCACCACCACACCCCGGACGACTTTTCTCCAATAGACATTGCACGACTTTGGATAAATCCAACACCATTTCGGCAAGGCAGAGAATCTTTGCCTCCATGAAACGGCCGCCATCGCAACAACCCGTCACAACAGCATCATCGATAGCTTCTGACTCACGACCCGGTCGCTCAGCTTTGGGATTTTGCTCATGCGCATGACGCACTTCTTGGGGTTTCTTGTTCGACATGCTTCAATTAGGAAATGAACGCAATGAGGTCCACAGGTGTCAGCAGAAGTGTCTTGTAGTTGAATGCGGTTTCTTTGCCACTTGAACGGAGCAGAGCGTTCCACGAAAGACAAGAACTCCGCACTCAGCGGCGGTAAGCCGAAGGAATCAAAGTAGTACACTTCACCCGTGCTCGACACGTAAAACGCCACCCAATGCTGACCTGGTAAATGTTGCGGATCTGTGTTGCTCACGAAACAAGTGTCTTTGATAGGGTGCTTCGGAATAGTGTCACAAGAGAAAACGCCCAGGAAACGATGTTTTGTGTGAACGTTTTCCTTCAACACTCTGCTTATTTCAAGCGTGTTCATACAATACGCCAAGTACCGCCGTCTTGTCTTCAGTTCATGTGGTAGTCGGTGACGGGGTGTCGATCTCGGGTCAGCTCGACGACGTTGTCGTACACCAAGTAGAGTAGCACCGTTGTTGTCGCTTGTAGCGCCGAGCGGAAACTGACTTCCACCCTCAGCTGACCCGCTCTTATAAGGTTCACGCGACACCCGTCGTGCGATCTGTCTGGGGTTAAGTCGAGGGGGAACACCGTGTAACCGTTCAGGAATTGTTCGTATGAAATACCGCAGGAGCGCGCGCCCTCGTACATCCCCGTTTCCGTGTGTAGCGCCAAGTACTCTCTCACGGCCGCTTTGGTCTTAAAGTCGGGCACGTAGGCGTCGTTCGGCACTTTCTGATCGTTCACTATCACTTGAAGCGAGCTGATGTCGTAATGCTTCATCTCGAACGGGTTCTTGGTGTAGCTACCGTTGAAGGCGTCGTGGTCAAGGAAGCAAATCATCATCGACTTGGGAAGCTGGCCTGTGTTGGAGTGCGTGTAGCTGTGATCTCTGTTACCTTGAGGGATGGCGTAGGTCGTCACCTCCACTCTGTTCACCGGGTAGTCGAAGGGTCCGTGTTCTATCACCGCTCTCTCGTGCGTTTCCGCTACAGCGTCCGCCACCAGCACGCGTCGCACGTAGAGCTTTGCTTTGTAGATCTTCAAGCTGTAGCCTCCGTCAGCGGCGCACATCAGATAGAAAGAGGGCGCCGCTTGTTTCAGAGTGAGATTGATTTCTGTCTCTCCAACGATGAGCTTCGGTTGATGAGCCAGGTCAAAGTGCAGTCGCGCCATCAGCGAAAAGCGCTTGTTGGAGATTAGCTTCTTGCGCGCTTTGTACCCCGCATTCGCGTCAGTCAACGTGTCAAACTGACCGGGCGTATCTTCATGCCACCCCTGGGCGCTCATGACGCCGTCCTCCACGTCTTTGTTGTAGTTGAGTAACCCTTCCAAGTAAGCTCGGTAAGGGTAGGTCTCGGTGTTGCCAGACACTTTGAAACCGCCGATGGAGACTTGGACGTCTTTGAAGAGCGAGTGAGCCAAGTTGTTCACCGGAGCTACTGCGTCGGTGTCCTCGATCGCCGCTCCGTCCTTTAGCACTTGACATTCCAGATGAAGGTAATTCTCGTTCAGGTCTGTGTACTCTTGCGACTTGTTGATGGTGAAATTTATGTTACCTCCATCCTCTAAAGAGTTTTTTGTTTCTATCCCCAGGAAAGACGACTTTAAGATAGTAGTCTGAGTCGGCGCTACGGTGTGCAGGTCGAGCTCAGAGAGCGCGCACTCGTTACTGCTCTCGTGTACGTAAGCCATTGTGTTCTCTCTTCATGCGGCCGACAGACTGACGCCGGCCGCCTCCAGTCTTTTTATTTATACCTGAACGCCTAGGCGCTTACCGGTCGAATACATCCCCTCTACGTCTCTTGCAAGAGCCACCGCCCGTCTGAGGAGAATGCCGGCGACGTTTCGACCCTTTCTTAGACGCGACAGGCGTCTTTCCTCCCGAGAACGCCGTACTCGCCAGTCTCTTCAGAGCGCCTGCGCCTCGGTCTTTCACGCTGCTCTTTAAAGTCCGACCCGCCAGCACATCTTTAGCTACGCCCACACCGGCGCGGAGCAGCGTTTTTCCCACCGACTTCAATAGCGGGGTAGCCGAGCGCATCAGACCTAACAGAGCGCCGCCTAAACCGTGCCCGCTCTGGAAAGAGCGCCCGCTGTACACGTTGACGCCGTTGCCCAGCTGCGCGTTGTAGTAATCGCTGTACCCTCTGCCGACGGTGCGCCTGGGTGGAAAGTACGGAACGCGTTGACGCATCATTTTTCTCTCTTTCAGCGCTCAATAGGTCTCAGATGAAGTGTCACGGTCACCTCGCCTCTACCGAATGGGATGGAATGACCGGATCGGTCTCTTAAATAGATGCCGACCTCGGTAAACCTCTTGGATTTCAAGGGGAAATAATCCAAATGGGGAAAACTGATAGCTTGCACGCCACCTCGACGCTTTCCGCCTCTGTCCACCGCCACGCAGCGCAACAGCGGCACTTGCATGTCGCCCACACGTCTCTCCTGGATCATGTCGGTGTATATGTACACAGAGTGCACGTCCCCGTAAACATCCATCGAGTAGGCGCCGGTAGTCGGCGACGCGAAACACGTCTTCTCTCCGAAGCCTAGAACGCATGCGAGATGCTGACTCAGCAGGACAGCACAGTGTCTCGGCGGTTTGATGGTGACGCGTTTCGTCTTGGCGTCGTACGATAAGATCCGCATCGGTTTGAGCAAGAAGCTGTCGCCCTCTAGTCTGTCATCTCGCAACGTCTCACTCAAGCGCTCGATTAGGGTGTGGTTGCTTCCGGTGAAAATAGGAGGTATCTCGAATATGTTTGGCATGAAATTGCGCACTCCCATGTCCTTCTCCATCTTTTCGATCATCTGTCTTGCTTGATGGCTGATCGTCTTCTTCTTCACCGCCGGGGACAAGAACTGCTTTATACGGCATTCGTCTGTCTCAAGTCGACCTCTCTCTTGAACCTTTTTGTTTCCGGTTTCAATTGCTGCTCTTCCGACGTGTCTGATATCTCTTCCACCGTTACATAGCTCGCTTCCTTCCAGTTCAGCGGGAATTTTGAGCTGAACGTTAGCTTGCTCAGACCGTTCGCGTTTTTCATTCTCTTCCAGTCTACCTGTGGTTTTTTTCCTTCGGAGAATTTAGTTTCTTTTAAAACCTGGATCGCCTCCTCTAGCGAACCTTTGGTGCGCAGAGGAACAACGATGATCAAGTCGTCGTCGTGCACGTTAGTCCATTCTGTAGGGAGGATGATCTCAGTCAGAGCCGCTTCGTACGCTTCGGGCAGAAGGAGCGGCGAGTCGAAGTGAGTTCGGAAAGACGTCAAGCTGTTGTCAGGATAATACTCCATAGAGCTGTTGCTAGGTAGAGTGATGTTCATTTTTTTTTTTTTTTTTTTTTTTCTACGTTATTTTTTTGACGGGGATCTACTCGTTGAACTTGTCGTCGTAACCTAACCAACGTACGAAAGCTAACTCTTTACCGTCGACGGTCTTGCGGCGCAACACCTCGTCTATCAGGTAGTTGTTGTCGTAACGACTCTTGTACACCTTCTGAACCTCTTCCGGGTAGAAGACGCCTTTTATCTCCTCGCCCTTGTCGTCTTTCAGCTCGAACCCTCTGCTTCCCAACGTCTTAGCAACGTCGACCACTTCCTCGCGCCAGTTTCCCTCGTACCCTTTGTCGAAGGCGCCTTTAGTTCTCAACATCCTCACTCTGTCACCCGGAGCGATGACGTCGACGGCGGACGTCTTTGTTTTTTTCTTCTTTTTCCATATTTCGTCGATTTGTTTGTTAGTTGGGAGATCTTGTCGGTAGAAAACTGTTTCGCTGTTTTCCGAGCTGACTTGAGCCGGCGCCATTTTCAACGTCTTGTGGTGAGTGCGATTGTAAGAAGACACTACATGGTGCAGTACGTCTACGTAGCGATACGTGCGCTTGTGTGTGAAATAACGCCACAGCTTCTCCTTCAGACTGCGGTTCAAGCGCTCCACTAGACTAGCTTTGATGTCGTCGTTCTCGCCAGTGAAGAACTCTATGCCCTCGCTCTTCAAGTGATCTTGAAAGATCTTGTTCAAAAACTCTTTCCCCTTGTCTGTCTGAACAGTGCGCGGTCGTCTCTCGCCAGTGCCTGTCATCTCTCGGAAGGCCTCGGTGACATCAGCGCCGCTCTTGGATTTAATGGGAACGGCCCACGCGTACCTAGAGAAAACGTCGATCGCCGTCACCACGTACCGGAAGCGGTCGTTGTGAGACGCCAAAGCTTGCATGTCCATCAGATCTATCTGCCACTGCTGATCGATTGCGCCGGTTATAGTCTTGTTCCTTGCGAATTTTCTCCGAATGGGTTTATGTTTAGTGTAGGCGTCCAGCGACACTAAAGCATCTCGGATGACGGCCGGGTTCAGGTGGCGAAAATGATGTTTCTGGAGTTTAGTCACGCTAGTGAAACTGGAGGGCGCTTTGACGTCGGTATATCTAGCTACTACGCGCTTCTTTTCTTTTTCCTTCTTGGTCAGTCTCTTCACTGGTTTGCCCATGGTGGGCTTGTTGAGGGCGTGAACGACGAGCTCGCCGCTAGGCGGTTGCGCCCTTTCCTTTTCTTACGCGGCACGCTCCTATAGGAAGTCGGAGTTTGGAAAAGTTCACGGTCGTCCTCCTCGTCTTCAGAGGATTGATCGTCCACCACCTGGAGAGAAGAGTCTGCTGCTGCTACTGCTGCTGCTGCTGCTGCTGCTTCTCCTTCTTCCGAGTCGAAGCTCGGTCGTTTCCGACCTCTGTCAGCAAGCCGTGTGTCCAAACTTTGGCCAGGTCCGCTCGCTTTATACAGATGGTTTCCGATCAAGGAGTCTGTGGGAACTGCTTCGCGCAGCGCTTTCGTGAACGGCGAGTAGCCCGCCGGTCTGGGCGCCGTCTTCCTGAACCTGGCGGCGTCGTTCAGTAAGTCCACTATGTTGATGCGACGCTCAGGTGGTATTCTCCGACCCGACATCTCGCGCACCGCACCGTCCTCGTTCCACTTGATCACACCGGATTTCTCCAATTGTTTGTACAGCGCCACGGTCCGAGTGCGATTCCTCTTGGGAACTTGGTTCACCAACCGCTCGAGTAGGGACGCGCTGGCCTCTTCAGCAGACTGACGGAGGTGAGCCGGGGGCGAAGAAGAGTAGGACGAAGAGATGTTGCTGTTGTGGGGATTCGCGAGAAAAAATTGCAATCTATTCAACAACCTTCGGTATTTCAACATTTTCTCGCGCGATTCCAAAGTGGGGTCGTTCAACACTAAATCCAAGTCCCTGTAGATAAACTGTAGCACCTGGTGCAAGGCCGCGTCGGGATGAAGGGACTGTTCTGCCTGCTTGTGGTAATAGGCCATGTCGGCAGGTAGGCGGGCGGCGGTGGCAGGAGCGGAACTCTCGTTCTTTTCAGTGCGCTCATCAGGAAGAGGAGGAAGGTTTGGAGCAGTAGAAGTACTAGCAGCAGCGACTGCAGTAGTAGCAGCGCTAGTAGTAGCAGCAGCAGCGGGCACATGATGAAGTAGACCTGCTCGTGATGATTTGTAGAGCGTCTCAGGATCCACGAGCGCTAAACGTTTGTAGTGTTGTTGCTGCTCTGAGTCCGTCATGGGGACGACGGTGGCAATGACGCTGGTGGTGGCGGTAGTGGTGGTGGTGGTGGTGGTGGTGGTGGTGCTGTCGGCGAGTAGGTGTCGAATGAGGTGTCTCATATACGGAGAATGCTCTTTATAAGCGGTAAGGCCATCCCTATGAGAGCCGGAATGAGGAAACCTCCCTCTTGTACCAAGACGCGTCTCTTTTTTTTGATGGGCGTAGATTTTTTGCCGACCTCCCTCAACACGTCAGCCGATTCTCGAAGCTTGTCCAGTTGTTTGTCGCTGAGCGGGATGTTCCCTACCAGTAAATTGTGACAGATCTCGCTTAACGCTGCGATCAGATCGTCGCTTCCAGAGTCTATTAGATGCGAGCAGTCCTTTGGCGAGCACTTAGCTAAGTGCTTGAGAGTACCAAAGTGTCTTTCGAGTAGATGAGAAGACATTTTTTTTGCTACTGCTTTCTCTTGTTCTTTTTTTTGTCTAGCGGTACGAACACTAGCTGAGAGTGTATGGACGTCAAAGAGGAGCGTATTCTCAGATCGTCAGGTGTTGACTGCTTGAAGTCCAGAAGGAGGTATGAGTGAGGTCGCTTGAGTTCATGGGTAAATATACTAGAGAGGGCCGCCGCGTTGGACGGAAACACCTGGCGAGACAGACTAGCTATTTGCCCCATGTCGCGCGGGTTCTTGAAAACGATCATGTAGTGAGCGTTCAGACTCATAGTTCGAAAGTCGGGTGATTTCTGGAATAGGTTCTGAGTGATGTATATGACGCTCACGTTCCAGTGATGCGAGTATTTAGTAAAGATGTCGGCTACCACTTGCTGATTGGAACTGCTCATCAGATCGTCCAATATCAGTAGAGTGTGGGGTCGTAAAGCGTCTTCTGCTACTTCCACGTCTCCCGCTATAGACTCTTTGCTAGGAAGACCTTCTCTGAATTCCACACCGTACTGATTTTGCATTTTTTCAAACAGAGGTTGCCACTCGCCGTAATGGTAAAAAGTCTTTTCCACCGGCGGCGTGACCAAATTGTTCACGTCGCTCAGAAATTGATCCACCAAGCGCGATTTTCCACAACCCGACGGACCGCTAATGATACAACTAAAGGGTCCTTGTAGTCGAGCGTCGAAATGAATTTCTGTGAAGAGTTTGCTTTTACTACTGGACTTTTTTTTTTTGTTTTTTTTTCAGGACGCGTCAGAGAGCGGTTGTGTGTCTGACTGTCTGCTGTGTTTCTCACTCGAACGGTCGGTAGTGAATGGTTGTGGAGAAAAGTCAGCCGACCTTTTTATTGATACCGGCCGGTGTCACAGTAGCGGCGGCAGAAGTGACTTTTTTTTGCGATAAAATTCTATTTTCACTCAATAGTCATAAATGTTTGTATCAGACTCCAGAGGAGTCTGATACAAATATTTATTTTTTTTTAAAAAAAGAAGAAGAGGAGGAGGAGGAGGAGGAGGAGGAAGAGGAGGAGGAGGAGATTAATTTTTTTTTTTTTTTTTTTTTTTTTTTTTTTTTTGATCATTTAGGCAAAGCTCGTCGCTTTGCCGTTTTTTTTTCTATTTCTGTGTTGTGACACGATCGTCTCGAAAAAGCAATAAGGCGTGTGAGCGCGGCGGTGACAAATACATATTGGAGCGTATGGTTTAAAATAGTGCGTCCCTATCTTCTTCAATTCGGCTGCGTTGCAATATGCGGGATAACAAGTGACGACGTCGAAACGTTTAGAGACCGTGTTCACGTCGGCCACAACGCGCGCCCACCGAGTGGGAGCTGCAGTCGCTCCCAAGAAACCGATCGGCTTGTCGAATCGTTTCATAGCACTTATTCTCACTTTATAAGAGGAGGCAGGGTGAGGAGAGTAGCGGCGCTCTTTCTTTTCATGAAACGCCCAACGAGTGGGGGCGCTGAGAGCAGCTGTTATGCAATAGTAGAGTAAATGCTGTTCTGAGAAGACGGCTCTCGGCCATGTCGCTACGTTTTCCTTTTCCGCTCTTGTATAACGACGATGGCGCTCAGCTTTGCATTTCTCGAGAATTCGGTACGCCTCAAGAGAAGCGTGAACCTCAACTACGTGACGCTCTCTCCTTTGAGATAAAAAAATAGCCGGGCAGTTGAGGAGAGCACTTTGTTCGCGCGACCGTCTTTTAGAAACTCGCGCCCTCTGCAGCGCCATATTTCTTTCCTCCGAAACAAAAAAGACTGAGTGAAAATAAAAAAATTTAAGAAAACAAAAAGCTCAAAGAAAAAAAATAAGCAATAAGCAGACTCAGCTCGAAATTCCCTGCTGGCGTGATGGCGGTGACTGCAGGCGGTGGCGGCGGTCGGCTGGCCGGCGGTGGCGGTGTCGGCGGCGATGGTAGAAGGGTGTGTGGAAAGAGAGACGCATCTCAGTCTTTTATAGGAGCGGCGAGTCTGACATTTTCAGCTGTCGCATGCTGACCTGCTGCTATCATAAGAGAAACAAAAGCCCTAATCACACTTTTCAGCTGGATCCTTCCACCCCGCCAGACATGGATCCCAGATGGGAAGGCGGTTTAAAATTAAATCCGTGTACCGACTGTCATACAATAGGGTAATTAGTTGAACGCGTGTTACCTGTATAAAGGATTAACGGGTCATGGGCTCAGCGTGTGTATAGAAAAACAACTACAGGTAGCGTGAACAAAGCGACCCCCTCCCTTTCTGTCACTCTGTCTGTGACTAGAGGGTGCGCGTGTGGTAAGCGGCTTATATCTAAAGAAAAAAACAAATCACCCTCGCCTGTCATCAGCAGACAGCCGGCCGGCGGCTGGAAAATGCGATTAGAGGGATGATGAGCCACGTAGTAAGCGACTTAAGGCTGATCTAAAGACCTGCCGTGAAGGGGCAGCTGGCCGGTGGCTTGAAAAAAGGCGGGGCGTAAGGGTATATAAGGGGAGTGAAACCACATTCAGCATCGTCATCATCGTTCACGCTACTACTACTACTACTACTACTACTACTACTACTACTACCACCACCAGCACCGCGCCTCAATTTGCAGATCCTCGTGATGGAAAGTTGCTACCGTGACATGAAGCGGAATGACGAAGCGGCGCGCGAATGTGAAGCTGATGCTGTAGCCTCTGCTACTGCTGCTGCTAGTGCTGCTCAGCGTGCTACTGCTGCATTTACTGCGGCTGTTAGTGACGCGGGTCGTGATGACGTTGTTGTTGTTGCCGCTGCGGCTGTGACTGCTGCTGTTGCTGCCGCCGATGCAGCTACTCATGCCACCGATGCCGACGCTGCTGCTGCTGATGCTGTTGCGGCTGCCGATGACGCCGCTGATAACGCTACTAGTGCCCGCTCTGCCGCCCTTGCTACTGTCGCTGCTGCTGTTGTTGCTAATGCTCACGCTACTGCTGCTGCCGCTGCTGCTACTGCTGCTACCGCTGCTGCCGAGGCTGCTGCCGCTGCTGCCGATGCTGCTGCCGATGCTGCCGATGCTGCTGCCGATGCTGATGTTAGCAGTCGCGTCGACAAAGAATCGTCATTTGTCACTCTTAAAGCCGCTCCAGTGGAACGCGCGACGGGTAGTAGGGCTACCAACGCGACGGCCGGATGGTGCAAATGGTGTCGTCGCTTCTGCTCGTGCGCTTGCTTTTCTTCCGGTCCTACCTGCTGCTGCTACGGTATGATAGTGTTATAGTGTTTGAATGAGAACGCGCGTAGTTACACATAGACGCTGTTACAGATGTGCTTTTTTATTCGAAAATATAATTTTAACATAAGATGGAACTTGTTGTGTTTTTTTCTATATATACGTTGTTTGTTTACAAACAGTCACGTGTCACGTGGTGTTGTTTACAAACAAGAGAGCCACGTGGTGTTGTTTACAAACAAACCCTAAGTAGGTCACGTTACCCTAGTTACCAGAATGCCGGCTTCTGATTGGCTGAGCCTAAGTAGGTCACGTGACGTAAGTAGGTCACGTTACCATAGTTACCAGAATGCCAGCCTCTCATTGGCTGAGAGCTTCTAAGTAGGTCAGTAGGTCACCCAGAATGCTGGCTTCTGATTGGCTGAGAGCCCTAAGTAGGTCACGTTACCATGGCAACGGGTCACGTGACCAAATGGAGGCCTCTGATTGGCTGCATGTCGATTGAGTAATAAACAGTACTTAACTATAGTCCCGTTCCGATACATACTATACTACTATTATGTATCCCTCAACTTTGCCTTTGACTGTGCTTACGCCTGGATATATGTAATTGATCATCTTTTCCTGGAAACACCACATATACCGCATATTTAAATATCTTATTTACATAAATATTCACAACTAAAATTACATCTTTCTATTCAAGGTATCTTTGACTGCAGCGTGCAATGTAGTTGGGGATCCAAGCATTCAGAATGTCACTATTTAACTTTGATCTGACATGGCAACCAATACTTGATATGTAGGTTGGATAAGGGTAATTTGAGGGTGCTGAATCTGATTGTGCCATGTGTAAAGCTCTATCTATGTTGGAACAAGGTCAAATACAAGGTCAAAGGCCACAATCTGCTATGAACTAGAATTCGCAATGAGGAAATGTACAACAATTAAGACTTTCTGTCAAATGACTTTTTATCTTAACGAGTTATTTCTATATATCTGCTTCATTGCTTAACTGCCTATTGTTTACCTTGGTTGGGTTCAAGGTCATTTTACACACAGTCAAACATGTAAAATGCTTATAATTCTCAGTTTGCTCCCTCTCTGTATTTACAGGCAATATATATATATATATATGATTATCTATGACTATATTAAGTTATCCACCTTATCCATCTCATTTGATGCTCACATATTAGCCGCTGCTAGGAATGCATGGTTTACCATCTCATTTTTAACATACATCAGAAATTATTATTGAAAAAATTGTTTCATCAAATCTTAACCAGTGAAGTCTCGAAGCTGATACTTGCTATTGCAACTTTGTCATAGTCTTAAATTTCATTGAGGAAATTTACCTTGATTAAGGTCAAGGTCAGACATGGCAAAAGAGAAAGCAGTAATATCTGGTATGTTATCGATCGAGGCTGTGTTTTCCTAAGGACTACGACTAACTACAAAAGCTGCTGATATTTACCAGCTCGACTTGATATACATCAAAATTCCCTACCTTGCTCCCGTTGGTTACTCATTTAATTAGCTTGTCACAATCTATCATGGACCCCAGACAATCATCGACTATGCCAGAGTTAAGTTCTAAAGGTAGATACCCTGAGGATTCACATATTTATATGGCAGGATGCAAGTTGACAATTATGAGTATTGCAGATGTTGACCCTGTCTGAAATGACTTTGAACCTAATTAAGGTCAACCATACACTTTTGAAAATCCCTTAGAAAAAAAACGGTGCTTCACTACCAAACTTTCACTGTTTATTTTAGGGTTACTGTTTTTTGGAAGTCACCATAATTCTATACAGGTGTAACGGTCGCAGAAAAGTCATCTGGAGAAAGCAGGATTCAAACCCACAACCTCTAGACCGATGGGCCAGTGCTCTACCACTGAGCTACATCCCCATCCAACAACTTGACCACTCCGTATGTTACTGGATCAGTATTGTACAGAAGGAAGCGAGATTTGGCGAGTGATACCCCCCTTGTTTACCACAGCAGGGAATCCAACTCCTACACAGGCTTTCACTACTATTTTAAAACAATGACTAAGGATGATTAATTATTGCAGTGGCTCAAGTTTCTAAGGATTGTTTCTTTTATATAATGATTTGAGTAGACATACTGGGATTATTCTGCTGTTGTAAATATGTTCTCAGTTCACTGCAATTATCCTCCATGTCTGATGTGGTTGCAGTCCCATTCATAAAGACATTATAGGAAATATAAGAAGTGACAGCGGATTATATGAGTAAAGCGAAGGGAGATGGAATACCCCCCCTGGTGGGTTCTCATGTACTAGCCTGTGAGGCCAGACTGGTCATCACACCTCCCTCTGGAGGAGAAGGACTGGACTAATGGTTTGGCTCACTAGGGGCGCTCTTCTCCGGATATATAGGGCAGTGGACGCCGGAGTTGCTGCAAGCGCCTGCTCTTACAGAGACACTGACATTATACAATATAATTTAGGACTGTTAGCAATAACAATAACGGTGATATGCATGTGCATATTTCTCATTACCACACAATGGGACCCCTCTACTTGCTGGTATCTCACAAAGGTTCATAATCTATTCATCATGAATATTTGATCAAACTTAGTTTTTGGCTAGAGTGTTGATGCTGTATTGAAAAGAGCAATGGAGAAGTATTTGAAGCTGTAGGAAATCTCCTGTTGAAATAAACTGCCATCTAGTTGGAAAAAACTTTCTATACAACAGCATTTCAGTGTAAAAAAAATAATAGTGCTTTACCATAATGGTTTACGGAGGTCCCATGGTAACAGTGATGCAGGGTTAGATTTAATGGTGGTTGTCTGTGTAATCAACAGTAACTATTAACAGTGTAGTCACTCAGGGTATTAATACACATCTATGAGAATGGCTCTATTAGATAAATAACCTTCAGATTTGGTATCTGTCTCTAAGTGGGTACAACTACCCTTTTCAGATTAATTTCTCAATCCTTTGATCTTAATTTTGACCTTGTTCCGACCAAGATATCATTTTACACATAGCAGAAATGGAATCAACATCCTCAAATTACCCTAGACCACTACTCATATCAACTATTGCGAACCATGTCAGCTTCTCCAACTAGTGTGTGTCTTGGATTGTTGTATTAAGATATATTTGTTCACTTGTAAAACGTCAGGATTGTTGTTATAAAAAGCATATATATATGAAGTAACGATAAAGCAATTTTAAAGAAAACCTGCTTGGATCCAAAATGCCTTTGTTTTATGACTGTCTTTCCCCGATAGAACTTACCTTCTCTTCCTTCATGAATTGGTGTGTTATGTCCTTGTCACCAATGTACACAGACACATTGGGGCTAGGAAAACTACCATTTACACTACAACAGAAGTTCTGAACGTGGCCCTCATCAAACGTCACTTCTGTTCCATTGTTGTAGGACAGTGCATGTGTGCCATCCATGCTAAGTGAGCTGAGGAGGATAGACTTAGCAGGAACTGTGTAGAGGCAATGTTACATGGTTTAGGGAGTGGTCATTCATTAACAATAGGGGGGGGGGCGTGGATTTCCGCGCGTTCGGGTTGACATTTTTTAGTCCCCCCACGGGAGGTGTCGAAATTTTTTTGGTCCCCCCCAAATCCACCAACCCCTCCCCTGTTGTTAAAAAATGACCACTCCCTTAGGGGTTATCAGAGGATAGATTTAGTAGGAAATGTACCAGTATCGTTACATGGTTTGGGGTTTCATTTGGAGAATGGAGTAAGGATCATACTTAGGGAGTGGTCATTTTTTAACAACAGGGGGGTTGGTGGATCTGGAGGGCACCAACAACATTTGGACTCCCCTTGAGGTGGGGGGGGGGGGGCAAAAAAATTGCACCCCTTTTTAGCAAAAAAGCCCGCGCATTACTTTCAACTTCCTTGAGCGGGGGGCCAAAAAATTTGGACCCCTCCTTTGGGGGGGACCCAAAAAATTCCGACCAGCTTATGCAAAAATCCACCAACCCCCCCTCCCCCTGTTGTTAAAACATAAAAATGACCACTCCATTAGGAAGATACACTAACAAGACAAACCCTCTTTTTACCTTGATTTCTACAATTTAAACCATGCACCATTTGCTTTTGATCACTCTGTCTTTACACTCCACCATTTAATTACTGTCTACTAATCACATGTAGTGGGATCATAATAACACCAGGAAATGGTGGATTAATCTTGTGCATGTTAATTCAATTTGGTATCACCTCATCCTTCACCTCCCCCCCCCCCCCCCCCAGTAATATTACAACGATTGATTTAATCCTGGAATGGAGGTGCTGTAAACAAAAATGTTAGTTAATCATTCAATATAAGTATCAACCTCTTCTGTAATTCAATGGAAACAAATGTAATTGTATTTATACTAAAATATTTTTTTGAAATTGCAGAATAAAAACCTTGCAAATTGAAATTGATTGATTGGTGGTATTTACCATAGACGGTTAGTAACCTGCAGCCTTCCTGATGGCCAGGTATACGACAACAAACCAATCCAGAGTCCTCTGGTCTAACACCTGAAAGATATAAACTCTGCATAGATGAATGAAGACCTGTTATTTAATCCAGAGGATGTCAACATGTGGATACCTTTGATAAAATTAGGAAATTAAGAATTTAACATTAAAGAACCAGACTTTGCCATTAATAAAAGAATTATTTCTTTAAATTATTGACCCTAAATTTCAGTATTACACTGTTCAGACAGCCTTCATCTGGTATCCATGGTGATTTGACAAGATGGTACTGAATTCTCCACACCCCTATAGTAGGACAGTGTTAGGCTTAGCATACAGACCCCTATTACCCAAACCAGGAGACCTTTACCCTAATGATTAGAGCTACATCTAAAGTTATAAGTACTTTAAATTAAGTCAGGTTATTTTGTTTGTCTATTGCTCATGGTATGGCATGTTTGTCTATTTCACATGAGAGAGAAATCAAGCAGTAATTTTATCACAGTTGACACCAATTATCATTCATTCTTACATTTGGTTTAAGGCCAGTATTGTATACCAATAATGTTACCAATAACGTTAGGTTGTTTAACAATGAGATAAAAGCTGAGGCTCCACAACCAATACTCTGGGCAATTCTCACAATCAGATATACCCCAGTACCCTATATATGCCATATATTAGGGAAACAAACAGATCCTCTTAGGTTTTGTTTATATTTACATCACACTATAGATCTATTGTTTTAGCAGATAAAGACACAGCCCTCTCTTATTTTGCCCCCACCCCCTGGCAATTTTGGCACCTTACTTCTCCTGTAAAGAAGCTCTCCCCCCCCTCACGTCTCCCAAATCATTTGCTGTTAAAGCCAATAATCCTAGTTATCAAAAAATAAGTGGTCAAAAGTACTGCAAATTGTGTAAGTGTTATTGGTGAAGGAATGGCTCCGCCAAGAAGATCCTACAAACACCTAATTTGCGTGGGAGGAAGGGGTGTATAGCCCGGACTCCACTAGGGCGAAACAGCTACCTGCGAAACGAGGCGATCCTTTTTTATGTTTTGATTTTCACATTCTGCTTCATTTGGCCTCATTTGGCTTCATTTCGTGGCAGTGTCGCCCTGATTGTTCATGGTGATAACTAGGGCGACACTGCCGCGAAATGAGGCGAAATGAAGCGAAATGATGCGAAATGAAGCAGAAGTACAAAACAAAACATAAAAAAAGGATCGCCTCGTTTCGCAGGTAGCTGTGCGGCCCTAGTGGAGCCCAGGCTTATGCCAGGTTTCGACCGTGCACCGGCTTTTGACGCCAACAACTGCACACTGGGTTTTGACTAACCATCTGCCAGGTATTGACCACACACTGGGTTTTGTCTGCAACAACTGCCGAGTATTGTCTGTACAACAGATTTATAGGTTCAGTTGTGTCATGTTAAAGGGGGGAGACGCTTCCGCAGACAAATCGACAAATATCGTTTTTAGGTTTAAGTGGCTTCAAGATACTTTTACTCATATCGAATATGCTGTCTTTAGTTAACAGTGCTATAATGCTTGGTAATAAATAGACAAAGGTGCACAAGTTTCAGTCTGTTGATTGGGTTATTTCACGAGTTGACCTCAGGCTGTATTTCACGAGGCCTACAGCCGAGGGTGAACAAGTGAAATAACCCAGTCAACAGACTTAAAGGAGTGTACCTTTGTGTTTATTTTTTTCAAATACCGTAATTACAGTAGGGGGGGGGCTAAAAATACTAAAATGACTCCTTTTTACACCGTTCAAAAGTTTTAAAAAAACGCCGTTTCGATTATGTCACAGGACAGTGAAATACAAGCATGGGTTATTTCACAGGGCGGGGGGGGGGGGGGGTGAAATACGGTACTCTTTGGTTAAGTCGATGGGGCTGTTGTAGTCCATCAAAAAATAAAGATGAATGTTGGACCTACCATTAATGTTTAGCTTGAAGTTGACTCTATTGGTGTCTATCTCAGCGTTGTCATCATACTGATAGTCCACCCGGCTAACGTAGCGTCCCACCTGCTTGAAGGCATTGTCATTAAGGTAGGTGTTGACACCGATCTCCACCTCTCGGTCCCCCACCTTCTTCACCCAGGCAACCAAGAGGCCACCTCCTTCCATACTATCTATCTGAGAGACCTGACATGTGAACTCTACATCACCTCCGATGTTAGCCTGCTCAGGAGTAAGTTGAACACTGAGTTTGTACTCTGCCGCTGCCAGTTCTGTAAGGGTGAATGATTTGATCATTTAATCACTGATAGAAAGCCATAAAAACTATTTCAGAGATATATTTCATTTAAAGATACATTACCAGTTAATTTTGGGTGACTTTTTATTTTCATTATGTTTCCATATATCAAGTGCCTGTAAGTCTATATGAGAAATTTGGAGTCTGTTATTTTTCTTTCAACCTGTAAATTTGGCCATAACAGGGTGCAAAATATATAACGGCGAGACACCAGAAATGGGGGAAACCTGCAGGGGGCCGTTATGGACAATCAAAACACATAGGCTGTCACAGTGAATTCATAGGTCTACCAGAGAGCCCTCCAATCAGTATTTCATCTAGATTTCATAACAAATGACTTTCCTATGATAAGGGGGCCTGACAGTTGATAAGGAAATGATGAATGGAAGTCTATATTGGATTTATTTCATAACTTGATTTTGGGTCGATTTAGCAGTTTTTAGGTGGTAATGTATCTTTAATGAGGTCATCAAGGTGAACCTTACCAAAAACCACAAATACCAAAGGCATTATCTATTGATGTTTTTATTGTAACTGTTTCATATCTAGATGGTGTTATGAAGGGAGGAAATGGAAATAACATTGGCACCTATATCATACTGCAAGAAAACAAGGAAATATGAAAAAAGGGGACACCTGTGAAACATTTCCAGATGTATACACAATTATGAATGGTTACATGAAGTTTAAAAACAAATATCTACAATTTATACTTCACAGAAGCTATCCCATGTTTTCCTATTTTATATTCTTTGAGGCAGCTGTCTTTAATTCTTTCTTAATTCAGCTGTCATTAATTCTTTCTTAATTCAGATTGACCGGTTGTAATTGCTAGGCATTGAATATGATTCTGACCTTATGAATATATCTTTAAATTCCGATATCAATAGAGCCATGCGATGTCAATAGGGCCTATGCCTTGGCTAATTTCATAATTATGACGATTTTCCAGTTTGACCAGTTAGCAGTGCCCAGAGTCTACTCAGAAAGACAAGGGAACTTCTTGCTTACCAAATTCTAATCATGCTGTCCTTAAAAGGTTAATAGAAATGTTAGTTATACATACCTGCTGTGGCGCTAACCAATAGCATGGTCACCATACATGTCCACGTGTCCATCCTCAGTCCTATGTCCAGCCCCTGCAGTTAACCCAGCTGTGTAGAAGCTGACACTTTGTACCCCTATGTGCTAGCTACTTTGGCGCATATAAATAAATATATATATATATATATATATATATGTATATCTATAAATAAATGTATATATGTATATATAATATTATATATATATATATATATATATATATATATATATATATATATATATATATACATATACATATATATATATATATATATATATATATATATATATATATATATATATGTATAGATGAGCGGGGCCTACAGTTTGCCCATCTCTGCATGGTATTGCACTTATAAATAGCTCGATATTACTGGGTCATACAAATAACACCAATATATGAGGTACTACTACATTGTGTATACATCTGGAAATGTTCCACTTTTGTTCCCTTTTTATTCATATTTCCTTGTTTTCTTGCAGTATGATATAGGCATCCCTTTTATCTCCATTTCCTCCATCCAATCACCATCTATGATAATAGTGCCCTCATATATAATAATACATTTAACCAATAATGAATGGATATCGGGGCACGAGGGTTGTGTATTGATCAATAACGCCCGAGTCGCGTAGAGACGAGGGTGTTATTGATCCATACACAACCCGAGTGACCCAATATTCATTCATTATTAGGTTTATTATACGATTATTCCATTCAAATGTCTTTATTTACCTAATATAGGTCGTAATTTTGCCGTTTTGAAAGATATATATACGTAGACTAGATCGAGGAAGGTGGGCGTCATGTTGATTTTGACATCCCATTGTTATTGATCATTACACAACCCGAGTGACCCGATATCCATTCATTATTAGTTTTATTATCCAATTTTTCCATTCAAATGTCTTTATTTACCTTATATAGGTCCTAATTTTGCCATTTTAAAGGATATATCCGTAGACTAGATCGAGCAAGGTGGGCGCCATGTTGATTTTGACATCCCACCAACCCTGGTCTCTGATTGGTTGAGCTGTGTGGGGAGCATTCATTATTTGAAAGCGACTCCGACCGAACCTAGCGTCAGTGTAAACGTATACAATGGTACTCCGCCACGCCAGCTGCTGGTTTGAAAACTAACCGCTGCCCTGTATACTTCAATATAGGTAGCGTTTCCTTACCCTTGTACCATGGCCAGAAATGAATGGGCGCTAGCGCGTTCGCCTCACACACCAGAGGTCCCCAGATCGAATCTGGGTGGAAACGTACCATTTTTAAAGTGCCTATATGTATGTGGAAAAAAAGTCCCTAGAATTATTTTAACCAATAGGTAAGTAAAGTCCAACTTCTACATTTATAGTAAAAAAACAGTTCTAAAAATATATTGAATTTCAAAGAAATTATACCAAAAAATGTCTATTCTTCTGTAACTCGGTAAATAATGGTCCTACAGGGCTGAAAATCCGCCTATAGACTCCTTTTTCGCCACCTCCCTCTACCAGCGCCTCCACGGCGTGGTGCGTAGAGCGTCGGACTTCAAGTCTTGGGGTCCCATGTTCGAATCACCATGAAACCTCAGATTTTATGGCTGTCGAGAATTCCGCCAGAATCGTTCTGATATCCATGAAATCGTTCTGATATCCAGAATATCAGCACGATTTCCACCTGGGATATGCAGCAATATCAGCAAGGGCATATCCAAGAAAAAGCACGATGAAAGACGAAATCGTATAATAATACTCCATAAAGTATGTCACACCAGAAGAGATATTTGGGTATGGGCAGGTTGGGGTTGCCCTACCGTGAAGTCAGCTCACCAGTGCAGCTTATAGGATCAAAGTCATAGTGCTGCTTATTGGTGAGTTTTCAGATACCCCAGTACATGATTAACAATTTTTAGACCCCCTGTTCGGCATTTATGTTTTGTGAAAGTTGGGGGTGCAGCTAACATGCAAGTAAGGATTATACACATTTGAGTACTATGTGTGAACACGATTCCAATGGAAAGGGTGCTTTTTTGGGCCCTTGAAAAAGGCAGCATTTCAAGCAAATTTGGGGAGAAAGAGGTACATTTTTAGACTATATTTCTTGGTCAGAAAAGTGAATCTATTATACATTTATGGACGTCCTTTTTTTGGGGTCACCCGTGACTGGGGTTTATTTCTCAGGATCACTCAAAAAATAGGTCAGGCTATGAAATCCTATGGACCCCCCTCCTTTCACCACATATGTACGTGCCAGTGGCAAAAGTGGAAAGCAGTCAGGGTAGACAACTGACCATTAGTCTCCAGAGCAAAATGCCACAAATCATACACTTCCCCTACAGACGTCCCTGGAGCCACAGTCTGCTGCGTACCACTGTGAAGTCGGCACTTGTTGGTGACGCTTGTCCCGCCGTAGTCCAATACCGGAGAAAAAGCTACAGTATCTGGTGTAGCATACTGCAGACTCCAGCTCCCGGTAGCACCGTGAAGCTCGCGGACAGATTTGCTGGTGTTTGCTCTTGAGACTACATTGACCGTGCACTCTGCTCTGAGCAGCACTCTCTAATTAGCTCTTTTTAACATGGTGAAGGCTAGAGCCAGCTTACAGTGGTTGATAACAGACTGTGGTGATGCAACCCATAACAATGCTGTATAGTTACTGGTCCCTACCTGAGTCGGGACAGCAACGAGTCTGAGCTCAGAGAGAAGGTGTACTACAGAGATAAGGATCATATGGCTTATCAAAAGCCATATTATCTTGATATCAGAGTTGGCAAGGTATAAACTATGTTCCATTGTATCTAACTGCCATTGCGATGATCTTCCATTTTTTTAGCATGTGCTTTGAAAGTTGACCTTTGACCCTGTGTGTGAAAACAGAGTAGGGCGTTGCCTATTGTAGGCTAGGAGGGCCACATTAGAAATAGAGTGTTGTTTCTGCAAAGGGCAGTTGTTTTTTCGAAGTGAAGATCTTGTTTTTGAATTTTGAGTTACAAATGGAAATGCAGAGGTGGCTCCATCATATTGTCTAGGAGCCTGTAGATATCGTGCATTCTGATATTTCTGGATTCAGATTAAGAGTTCAGGATAGAGGCATGCCGATAGCACACTGTAGTAGGCACAGTGCCATTAAACTTTAATATACGTCGACTTCATTGAAAAGGAACACTCGGATGTTATCTCTGTACAGGTATCAAAAATGTGATATGAATGATACCAGTAGGCAGCGAGTATAACTACTGCCTAGCTATTACTCTGAGTTCAGGGGGGTTATGCCATCAGCATGCTGAACACAGAAGACAGTCCACCTTATATACAACCTGTGGGTGGTCACATGACTACTACCAGCAATGTCTTCTAGTGGTCGATAGTTATGTAACTAGTTATAAAACCCTTAATGACAATTATCGGTTACTTTGGTATGTGACCATAATTATATGATAAACGACGGTATCTGTAATGAACGGTCGGTACTCATTAAGGAATGAATAAACATGTTGTGAAAAATAGTAGAACTGTCATATGTTCAATCATAACAACATATGAATAGATATACATAGCAGTCATAGCTGCCCGTTACAACACCCTATCCTGAACTCATGCCTCATTACCTACTTATTAGTGCATCACTACGCACACTGTCGATGGTACGTAGACAACCTATTTGGTAAAATTTCGTATTTTTAAGCTCTTTATGATATTCTCTACATACGGAATGTCATTCTAAAGCTATGTCATACCTGGACAGAATGTAACATGACTGATTCATATGTGTAGCCAGAGGTCCTAGCAGAAATAGGGCAATGCGCCCTTGCTAGGTTTAGATGCAATTTACCTTTATATTTTAATGTAATTGTATTTATTAAACCTAATAAAACATTTATTTTTTTAAAGAATTTGTAATTATGCCCACAAATGATGGCAATGTAATGTTTGACTCTAATAAGGGCTACCTCATTGAGTCATTGAGGTTCCATTCCCTGAAAAGGATGGAGTAATGGTGGTCCATATAATGAAGGACTAAACACATGACGGGAGTGTAGTGCATACTGTTCATGTCATGGCTACTTTCATGCATCATAATTATCAAAGGGGGGCTAGCACGGCTAAGACTACCCGCCTTAGCAAGTCACGTGACCTCAATAGCGGCAACCTGATTGGTCAATTGGTGCCGCTGGTTCCTCTGTGTTTTGTAAGAACTCAGTTGGCAGGTACCTGTACTAGTCCCCCTTTAAGGACATACTGCATTAATACACCATACAGGCTTTAAAGGGTTAAGAATAAATTTTGCATTGGACTGAGCCCAGACACTTTCACGAGTAGAACTATCATAGACTGGTCCACTTACCTGTCCTACCTGTGGCATCCATACCTGAGGCCCACACAGTGACACCCCCTGTTGGTACCTGTACACGACTTCTGTAGGTGTCTGGTATGGACAGAACTAAGACATGCCTCAGGCCAGCTGTCATCATGCTACACCATCAAATCATCTACATCTCATAACTACACCACTGCCCTCTTCTACAAAATAGATCACTCAACCACAAAATCATGTGTTTCAGGCCACCCAACCCTAGGTTCACAATAGGATCAATCCAGACATTTTTCCACATATTTTTCCAAGATTTTTCCAATACATATTTTTGTGTTTTTGATGTTCATATTTTCCTTGATTTTTCTCCAGTGGCCTCATGAACTGTCTGGCTTCAGGAAATCAAGTCATCCAATTCCTGATATTGATGTTTACTGGATGAATATGGAGTTAAACTGTGAATGTATGTTGAGAATTAAGAATCATTACCTGGCACTGTCAATATTCAAAATAAAATCAAAATTCAACTTTTCTAACTTAATTTTTAGGCATGGTAAACACACCATTTTTGGGGGCCTCATTATCGTAAATGAAACTCGCCTATTAAAGGTGGAGTAAACCATCACTATGTATTATTCCGTTGTTGCATATCTTATTATCAGTTTCATTTGTCCAATTCATAGAGTGGTGTTCAGACCATTGTGTATGAGTCATTTCACTTATGCTCTATCCATCAACGGTCATGTAATCCTCCTTATCTTTCATTATCCTTGAGCTTCCAACATTTTCATACTGGGCGTGGCATTTAACATCTATATCTCTTAATTACCATTGAAATATCAAGTAGCCTTTGTTGAATATCTTGGCATTACTAATTTCCTGTACTACACCTATATCTACTGCAGATTTAAGGAGTTCAAAGATGACATAAAACACACACATCTTTTGGATCTATATCACTAAATAGGCTTAAGCAAAATGGTCACTATAAAGGTTTTTCTAAAGGTTACTGTTCATATCATAGGACAGTTTCTTCCACTGTTGTACATCTACTCTCGGTGTGGTGTGCTGGTTCGTTTCTTTTACAACATTTCAAAAGTCGGACCAGAGTCTGCCGAAACACAGTCCCAGTCACACAGTACAGTATAAAGTTAATACCATGGTTGATAGTCCAGAGCCTGTATGCTATATGGACAGCAATATTGTGCCTATTGATAAAGTCTATTCCGAGGAATCCAGATAGAGTGATCAATACACGGCAAACCTGTCCGGGTAGAGTTGTGATGATAAAGGTGATGCACACAGCCAGCATTGTGAATGTAAGGTTTGTTTTATCACGAGTCTTCTTTTGGTGATGGTCTCTAAATCTCCTATGATAATGCAGCCTCTTAACTATGCATATATTTAAAACAGAGATGATGCAAAAAGGTAGGATGCAGTACACTGACCCAATTAGAAGCACATAGACGGTTACAAGTAGAGTTGTGGACCCAACAGAATGACACACATGTGATGTGCCTGTCATTTTAATCTGAGAAGTGAATAATATCGGGATGTGAATTACACACATCACAACAAGTAGAATTAGAATACCAGAGACAAGTTTTCTTCTTGTGCAGTAGATCGCTGCCTTCAATGGATGGATTACAGCAATATAGCGCTCTACTGAGATGAAAACAATGAGCCATGAGGAAACAGCAGCTGAGACATATAACGTAAACATGATTACACTGCAGACATGAACTAATGTTGATAGCGGTAATAAAGGATAAATTCCATCTTGTCTTAAAACACGAAAAAGCAACGTTGTATTATCTGCGATAGCAAGACACAATAAGACAATCATAAAAACTGATGTTCTCATGAGGGAGCCATGTGTAATCACTATTAGAATAAGAGTGTTTAGAACCATCCCACTACTGCACAAAACCAGAGAGACAATTGTTTTAGATATGAGAATAGAACCTGACTCAACTGGATTAGCTATATGCCTGGTATTATCCTCATAGAGTGTGGAGTTATCATGAAGCAATTGGTTTCCTCTGATGTCCTGCATACTGCCACACTCCAACAGTCAGAATATCTGGGTGAATGTCACTGTAGCTATGTAGTAGAGACTTAAACTCCCAACGGCTCTATATGTAGGGTTGAGTACCTGTCCAGGGTCCACTCTGACTATTGCTGTAGGGGTACCAAAGCACACTATAGTTGTCTATGTAGTGTTAGTGTTGGATGCGATTCGGATCTGGAGAGTCGATATGGACCAAACCAGCACCTGTCCCACAGTGCTGAGACGCCCGCCTACTGGAGGGAGTGGTTCTTAGAACACCTGTATGCATGGCTCTACACCCATAAATTCCAGATGGTGACAGGGCCATTTCTCAAATTTGACATGGGAACATCCATTATTCTCAAAATCAAAATCAGATATGGCTATCTAAGTGACATGGGACATGGGGCATTCCTTAAATGTGATATCTAACATGGGGCTTAGTGACCTGGGAAGGATTATTGGATGATGCAGTATTGTACTAAAAATACACCAGATTGGACACTTTCTAGTCTGGACCCCCCCCCCCCCAACACAAAAAAATACCCACAAAAAAACAGATGTGGTTCTGAGCCAGTTTGCAGGTAATCTATTGGTGACACAAGAGACATGGGGTTTTACTTAGTTACAGGGACCTTTCTTAAAATCAACATGTGACACAGGCACCCCCTAATCAAGGGCCCGACCAGTATGAATAAACTCAGGAAATTAGGAGAATGATTAGCATAGCCATGTACCATGATACCGTAAAGTCAACTAGACAAATACAATTTTAAGAATCTTGGTGCTCTCATCTTGCTGATGTGAGATCGATCTCCATTACATAACAGAGTTTACTTGCTGATTTCCTTAGGTATACAACTGTGTGGACCATGGATATTGACTGAGTACACACAGGATCAATGAGGTCCTCCATGTTTAGTTCCGCAGCCAACCACCAAGTGGCCACAGACCCTGGCTAGTGGATGAAGCTGTACCCTCTGCTATGAGTTTCTGCCATGAGGAGCTGAACAATCTGTATAGCACGCCGATTCCCAGTGAGGTGAATAATTACAATGAATGACTTACAAGTTAATACGATCTATTAGGGTTAAACCTATGGGAGTGCAGTATGTGAATGAAGCATGAAATAACCCTATGTCGTATTTCACGTTGTGGCCGTATTTCACGCTGCTAGGGGTTGTCATGGGGTTGCCAAGGGGTCACCACGCTACCAAGGGTCACGTGACCTGCGCAGAATTCAAAATGGCAGCACCATGGAAGTAAACCAACTGCACGCGTGGGGCTAGCCCTGTTTTGCACTAGGTCTGCGGCCAGCGTGCAATACGGGCCTAGCCCCACTCTTGCAGTAACCAGTGACTCAGTCACTTTAGCGTGCAGCTCTGTCTATTTACTTCAGCGTAGCATGTTTTGTCGATGAAGTTTACATGGACTGATTACCTTACCAACACACATACCATGGGCACACTGCATAAAACTAATGGATGCATACAAAGAGTATCTAAAACTAATGGATGCATACAAAGAGTATCTAAAACTAATGGATGTATACAAAGAGTATCTAAAACTAATGGATGCATACAAAGAGTATCTAAAACTAATGGATGTATACAAAGAGTATCTAAAACTAATGGATGTATACAAAGAGTATCTAAAACTAATGGATGTATACAAAGAGTATCTAAAACTAATGGATGTATACAAAGAGTATCTAAAACTAATGGATGTATACAAAGAGTATCGGTTCCACCCTGTTTGATATCTAGGACTCGACAAATACAGTGCATGTATATACTGACATGTATGCATCCACCATTAGTAACAAAAAGTCATTAGTAGAGCTACAATTATACATAGTTAAATGTGGCATTTCTTTAAGTATGCAGCAAATTCTGACCCTTACCCTAGAAGGAGGGGGAACATTTTGATTAATTTGAACCCTGCTGGGGGAATCATAAAATGTCAGCGCACTCAAGTGGGACTGTACAAACCCTTCATTTTTACCAGAAGATTACCACTTCCTTACATAGAGGTCTGTATTTTTGGGACAGTTGTTACTTGGACAGTTTTTTTAACATGATGAGCAGAATTCTCCAGGACAACCTAAGGCAGTTGCTTATAAGGATTAGATTATTGATTGGATTTCTTTACCTTTATTAAAGCTTTTCATAGATGGCAAAGTTTTGTCATCAATGGCTACTTTAATCAAATGTTTAACAAAAAAATCAAGCAAGTAGAAAAATAACTTAAAAAATACAAAACAAATATTATATATGGGCACTTTAGCCTTACCCACTTTGATTGATCATATAATCCTAGCAGGAGGTCAGAAACTTGTTGATTTAGCTCTCTAAGAAGTAGGTTGTTTGAAATTTAATGCATTCTATTATGTAGTCATTACTTTGGTTGTATTGTAGCTGTTGGCTATTCTAAGATAGACATCTGCTATGAAAAACTCCAGATTCGAAAATAGGTTGTTCAGAAATTACACTTTATTCATTCTGACAGACGGCTCGTAATCATACAGACGGATAGCAATAATCAAATAGGCTTCTGAACACCAGTGGTCATATGAACATACAGGAGGTATACGCTCACGGTCTAGTACATAATTCCCGAGTTCCAAGGCTCTCTTCCATCCTGGTTAACTCCACTTGGATCAGACTCCCCCAGAGGGAGTTCTGTACCCGGAGTTGTACACCAGTGCGTCTATCTCCTCTAGTTCCCCCAGAGGGTGGAACAGAGAAAGACGCAGGGTGACCAAGGTGGAAGCAGCGACAGGACTAGGCCTAAAAGGTACAACAGAGTTCGGGGAAGCTCTGTTGTGGAGCAGCCAAGCTGGCCGAAGTGCGCAGCAAGACTGGGTCCTCGATTAGCAGAACCCCAGGTCTTATGTACTGGTCGTTATGTAATTCTCTCCATTACTCGTAAACACTTGGGTTCCCGAGGAACTCCGGGTAACCACGCGCCGGTGCATCCGAGCCGACACCGTACCCGAAATATGTCGGGTGACACGTGGCGGTCACGGCTCAATGCACATAACCAGGCCGCGCTCCACCATTCCTCAGGTGGGCTTATATAACCTTATACTCGGCAGTAGACAGGAGTGCGGCCTGGATACACGACAACACATATACCAAATATAACTCCAACTGGTTCCATAGAAATAGTACAGCGGCGACCCACTACACTACCCCCCTTCAGACAATATCATAGCGTCTAAATAGCAGCACAAAGTGCAGTATTATTATACTACCTTGATACAATGACAAATTTTATCTCCAAACAACCCAAAAAAACAAATATATTGTGTCCAAACACATACATAGTGGAGGCAAGCGTAACTCTTTCTATCAGAAACACTAATATATTTCTTGGGTATCATAGATATGTATTCATCCTTTTTGATATTAACGTCAATCATATCAACCATCAGGATCCAGTTACACAATAATCGAGTATCATCCTTCAATAACAGTCATGATTTATGGGACTAAGAGGATAAACTCCACACAGCCAGTCAAGCCCTATAAAACAAACTTGACTATATATCATAAAAAAATATATAAAATCTTTAAGACATATTTATCGCATACTAACCATGTCTCATCGAAAACGATTTGTTACAACAGGTATCGTATACATACAGATCAAATATGAGCACTTCTCCTTAAAAGTTACCAATTTTTTTTTTAGTACAAGACATATTGGAAACAAAAAGGTGGCAAGTGTCGACTTTATAGTAAACCTTGACCAAACCCGTCTATTTGAATAGACTCACTCGCTTTACGTGCCAGAGTAAGGTTTGAAAGATCAATATTTTTGGAATAAATGAACATATAGCGTAGATCCGGTAAATGCAGTTTTCAATCCAATCAAGGTCTCCAACCTTATGCACCATGGTCACCCAGGTGTCCTTTTTGGCGTACTCTACACAATAACACAAGTGACACTCTCCATATAGGAATACTGAAAGCAATCAGATCAAGTGTCATGGCAACATATCTCAACGTTTCAGGGAGAATTAGTCTCCACACTTAGTTCAAAGATCAAAAACGCAGCAAGCTGAAAAATAGAATGATCCGGCTCCTCACTCGATACCTTCCTTCTGAAAGTAATCAACGGGAGCCTACGGATCTCCATAACAACTTACGCAATTTCCACTCCTAGTACCTGAATAAATTTTTACGTTTCTCAGGTTCATCGATATGTTATTAACACAGATCTACACATAGTACGAATGCAGTCAAGCAACCTTTCAGTAGGTATCATCAGGATCCAGTCCCTCATACCTTTACTTATTGGACGGTTAATTCAGAGTATCACAATCGGCATACAATAATCATACCTATAGCACATGTCATCAAATCAAACAGAACCCGTTTTACAAATACTGTCTTATGGCAAAATAGAACACTCTTTGGTGATGGTTTTAACAGTTTCTTATATGACGACAACTGCAAACCTAGATCATATCAAAGTCTTTTCATAAATAGGTGATAATGATCCACTGTTCTTGTCATCTCAGTCTTTCATAATATATACGTACATATTGTGACCCATAGTCTATGGTATAAAGCATCATACGGTCCGTGGTGTATTAATAACCCCACTACTGCAAAAGTTCAATCTTGATGACGACACATGGTAGAGGTTCCATATATGCTGCAACTGGGAATGTTTTTATGACTCGCCACTCAGCAAAAGTTCTTCATTTCTGGACACTGGAGACATGCATTCACTAGATCGATTGTCACTCATCTCAATGGATATGTCCATCCTAGACCCTAGCTGCAAAGCATCAGGGTTAGGAAAATGCACTTGAGTACCCATAGGTACACTCGCCATGGATACAGGAATGTCCAGGGTAGATGGACGATGGTTCCCAGACATAGAACCAGTCGTCACAGGTAGGTCCATTGGAGGATCCACCATCATGGATTGTTCAAGTTCGTTTTCAGGAGCCATAAGCGCCTCAGCATCACGGATAGACAGGCGTAGGTCAGCCTCTGCAATTGCATCGTTCAGCTCCATCAGTATCTGAACCGCCTCTCTAGTCTCACTTTCCGTTATCTGGCAAGGTGACTGACAAGAGGTGGTGTCGAGTATTGGTGTTGAGACAGGAGTCGAGTTATATGACTCTGCCTGCAGTTCATTCACCACCATCCTCGCTAGAGTGGACACCCCGGCTGGAGTATCCATAGTCTCAAAGGAAGACACGGTTGTGTCCACCCCCATTGTAGTATACTGCATCGTCTTAGCATCAGACGACACAGAAGTAGACGTCACAGCAACAGATGTCACCGAGACAGGTGACACAGGAACAGACGTCACAGCCACGGACGTCTTAGGAACAGACGTCACAGCCACGGACATCTTAGGAACAGACGTCACAGCCACGGACGTCTTAGGTACAGACGTCACAGGAACCAACTCCGATGACCCACAGGCCATGGAGGTGGCAGCCACGTAACTGCAGTCGGCCAGGTGCGTCTCGTCTTCTGTAGATGGAGGTGGAGGACTCCTAGGGGTATTACTAGCCCTGGAGTCAGCTCTCAACCTTTGTGCGTATGCATCACCGTCAAATCCTAAGGGAAGAGGGGCAGAACCCCGTTCAACCCTGTACACACTCTCGTCGTACCAACTTGACAATGGTATCTCATAGCAGTCTTCGAAAAACTCAGCCAACTCTTCATAGAAGTCATCGTTCTGCTGAGCTTCCTTTCTATAGCTAGAAAATTCTTCTGTTAGACCACCAATTTCGTGTTCTAACTTCCGAATAATTTTGATTTTTAGACTAATTTCAGTCCTGGCAGCAGTTAGCTTATGTTCAGCAGAACTGACCATATCCTTACTGCGATCCAACTTGACTTTGAGATCATCAATTAAAAATTGACTTTCCATACGAGATTTTTCAATATTCAATCTCAAATCATCTACTATTCTGCTTGAGGTTGCTACCATGTCATCTCGTTGTCCCAACTGTCTTTTGAGGGCTTCATTCTCCTCAGTCATTTTGGACATTTTAGATAGGAGTTCTGCTTTAGCAGTCTCCACTTTCTCTAATTCGGCCAAACGACTTTCCTTTACCAATTGCTCAGCTTGAGCCCTAGCTCCTTGCAGAGCTAGTTGACAAGTGAGATCCAGTGTGTCAAATGAACTTTTAAGTCCAGTGACATACTGTTCTTTCAGAAGATTCCTGATACTTATATTCTCAGGGTGATCAATATCACCAGTCAGCTTAGGCAGAGGGACCGACTCCAAAGAGATATCTTCCTCACCCACTCCAGATGATGGAGAGTTCAGTGAGAGACCCCCCATACAGGTAGATGGTGATGGAACGGAGGATAGTCTACGACCAATCTCCTGTTCCTTCCTCATCTCTATTTTACTCGATTGAACCCTGCCTGCGGGTGGGGTAAATTTTTGGTCCACCCAATCATCTCCCTCAGATTGGAAATCAATCGTTCTATAGGTCATTTTAGATTTGGAATCCTCTTTCCCACTTACTGACTCTATCTTCCCTGTTACATACCCTTGACTATCAGTAGAAGTATTTTCTGTCTTTAATATCTTCCTTGACACTCCCGGGTTCCCTCTAGCTTCAGAGATTGTGGTAGGAGGTATTACCTCCTCTCCCACAAATACACAGTCATCCTCCTCCTCTACAGGAGAAGTCAACAGGTCATTTACCATTTTCTCCTCTATGGCTAGCCTTGGGCTAACAGCAACCCTCGGTAATGATCCGCCAGAGCCCTCCTTGTTGGATTCAGTAGTGTTCCTACTAAACCCACAGGAAGACCCTGGAGCACGTCTTTTGGTTGGGGTCGATCGGCCGTCAGGTGATGAGTCTAACCCAGCAGAAGCTGAGGACTCCTCTGAACCTGTGGTCCGCATCTCTCCTAAGGTAACCGAGACAGGAGTGTACACTCCATGGTCCACAGTTTTACCTTCAGACAGCATTTTACCTTTAGGAGGAGTGGCCAACTCCATTTTACTACGATAATCAGAGGCTTTCTCTGGAAAGTCCTGAATGTAGTATGGCCACGCCTTTCGATTCAACCACAACCTTCTCGGGTTATGGTTGAACATCAAGGTGTATGCCAACCCCTGTGGTACCCTCACACACTTTTCTCTGTCCGTGAGTCCTAAGGCCTCCGGACTATTCTCGAGAATATCTAGATTGGACATGGCAGTTTCAGCCTTCATATGGTGTACATCCACTAAATGCCTTATCATACAGCCCTTTCTAGATGTGCTGAAAGGTTCACCATCTTTCATACATTTAACTGAGCGATTAGACTTGGCCCGGCACTGCCACATCATTTTGGAGTGCGCGTGGAACTCCACTAGATGTCGTGCGAACTGGTACAGGTCCAAATACTCAGCTATTGGATTTCTATCCATACACTCATTGAATGGGCATTGCCCCGAACCTATTCTCCAACCTCTACCAGGTTTATAAGTAGGCATACCCGGCGGGACAAATGTCATCCAGGCCCATTTCAACCGATCTCTATCCTCGTTGGAGAGGTCGGCAGCCCTGTATGTCCCCATACTTTGCTTTATAACCTCATCCCAGAACTTGTACGCTTGATGTGCCCCCGAACTAGTATGCTCTAACCAGAACTCCATATCCCTCTCTGTATCTTCGTAGGATGGTAGCCTAGCTCGGCTCCCTATCTCCCCAGTAACCTCTCCTACATAGGGTCTGGACTTAGAATTATCGGAAGGAGATCTGAAAAGTTTAGTACATTTCTTCTCGTTGAACTTGTCCAACTCTTGGATGTATGCCCCCCTGCATATCTTACTCCCGGGAATCACTGCATCCGGCTTAAATTTCTCGAATTTAGCTGCTAAATGCATTACTGCCATGTTTGGAATACGTTCCGGAGTTGACTGTGTAGGGGCATTCCAATCGGGTACAAAGTTACCATGCACCGGATGTAAACCATCCGCACGGTCATACGACATAGCACCCCACGGAGCGCCCACTGGAACGTCACTGACCGAGTGCACCGGTATCCCGGGCATATTCGGGTCAGTCCGGGTCACTCCCGAAGTAGGTGGTGACGCAATATTCCCAACCTGGAACAAGGGAAATCCCCCGGCCTCGAGTCCTTTCAACCCCGGCCCTGACACGAACCCCCTAGCCTGCGCCACTGATAAACCCATATCTACCAGTTTCCTTACATGTTCTCCCCGAGCTAGGAGATACTGTGTGGTTTTAACCTTTTCAGTTCTCCTTATCTCCGAGATATTACTGTGATTTCGGCGTTTCACACCCCTATTCTTCATCTTAGCCGGTGGTTGATACACAAATTTAGGTAAATCTGCATCCCGAAATCGTTTTGGAAGATCATACTCGACCGGAGCTGTTGACTCCAGGTCCCCCAAAGCTAACAATTCTCTCTGTTCCTGCGACAGAGGGGTAACCTCCGTCGAGTGACTCCTTCTATGGGAGTCTCCCGACGGATAGTTATCCGCCATGATAACTACACAGAGGGCGGCCCAGAGGAGCCCACTCTAAAAATGAGCTTAAATGAGTAGTAGAATCAGGAAAATTGTTACAAAAGTGTCCTCCTGTACTACCTCACTTTAGTGTCTCCTCTCTCCCTCACATGTAGATGTTCTAACCGGTGTTTTACATACGCGGAGAGAGGTGCCTTCGCATCCACCCTCTCCAACGGTATGTGCAGGACTGACGCTTTCCGCGCCAAACCAGCATGCGTGCGCATCCAAGCGCAAAGGATCACGGGTACCGGATAGCCCTTCCCGAAGAAGTTATCCGGTATTATCCGAAGAAAACCGGGTGGCGGAGTAAACTGCGTAGTAGTTGCAATCTTCGCCGGGTTCTCTCGGATTGTATTTTACACATCATTTCAAGTAATAGCAATTCTTTAGTTCGTCACGGCTGTATTATTTGTAGCTTATGAACTTTTAGAACGCTGTTTAAACAAACATTATAAAAAAATACGTGTCAAAGTAAATTTCTTTGGTTGTCCGAACAAATTCGGAATACGTATGAGTCCCATTCTCATGTTGTTGTAACGAGTTCTACACCCGTACTTTCTACATAATATTTCTTACTAGGATCCTCATATCTATCCTTAGAAAAATTACTGACTAGGTTTGATTGGATTTTAATCCGAAACCATCACGACAAGTACTAAATGGGAAACCAACTCACAGACCATAGCATGTAAACATTCAAAACTAACTTTAGTAAAGCAGAACGTTGGGTACCCCAATGCCATCTACTGGTCAATTCCACCATTATTCCCGTCACAAAGACTAAAGAATAAAATCCGGTATTTCTCGTTGTGTTTTTGACAATTAGCACCAGTTACGCAACTTTCCGGGGTTTACCGGGTAAGTCCTTGGAGACCCGAACTATTTCGGGTAACCACAACAAACAAACCCAGCCCCGCCGCTCTTACGTAACAGCACCTCGACCCGCTATACGAGCACTTCTACGTATGGGTCCTTGGGGTTTCTTCTTCTCAATTACTGTAGGAACCTCCCTAGTTCCCTTTTCAGTAACCAACTTCTTCTTTTTCTTCCTACCATCGACTTTTCTAGCTGGCGTTGCTTTTCTAGTCTTCTTTGTAGGCGGGGGTGCCGTAACCTGTGTTTTACGCACCCACCTGGGTTGGGGCATTGGCACTTCTACCAAAGGCTCATTCTCATCGCCGGGCCGGCGACCTAGCCAAGGCTTCAGGCGATCCACATGGCCTGCAACTATCTTGCCTTTCACATTCTTCAACAACACAGTAACATCCGATATTACTTTTGTCACCTCAAATGGCCCATCCCAACCTTTCGAGATTTTTCCATGCACAGGTGGCTTCAATCTCACCACCTTCTGTCCAACTACATACTTCCTCTCTCTCAAGCCTGTATCATACCCTACTTTCTGATGGATGGCCGCTTTCTTCAAATGGCCTCTCACCAATGCATAGCCTTCCCGCAATTCTCTACGCAGAGATTCCGCAAATGCCACACGGCATGGGACATCCTTTCTCCGCAGTACACTGCCAAAGACCAAATCTGCAGGCATTATGATCTCAGATCCAAATACCAAGCTGTTAGGAGTGCAGCCAGTTGAAGCATGCACCGTACCGTTGTATGCATGAGCCACATACTGGGAAAACGTGTCCCAGTCATCCTGATTAGAATTAACCAGTGTGGTCAGCCCTTGAATCAACGTGCGGTTGAATCTCTCAACCATCCCATCCGACTGCGGTCGGTACGGATTAGTGCGTGTCTTAACTATGGCCAATTCTTCCAGCATCCCCTGAAAGAGACGCGATTCAAACTCCCTACCCTGGTCTGAATGTAACATGAGAGGTGCGCCAAATGTTAGTACCCACTCCTCAACCAAAGCTTGTGCGCAAGTTAATGCCGTGTGATCCTTCATTGGGATCACCTTCACGTACTTTGTATAGTAGTCTTGTACCACCATCATGCACACGTTGGAGTTTGGAGTTGTCTGGAAGCCAGTGATTATATCAATGGCTATCCTCGCAAATCTGACTCCGAACAGTTCCTGTCTGAGAGATGTTTTACCTTTCCCAGGGCCCGGCTTCACCAGGCAACACGTCGGGCATTCACTCAACCAACGTATTACGTCCTTAGACATCCCAGGCCAGTAATATCTCCTCGCTAGTTTGTCCAAAGTCCGTTTCCTGCCAAAATGAGCGGAAGTCTGATGACCATGGAAAAACTCGAATACTTCCCATCTCAGAGAAGCTGGCAAGACTATCTGTAGCCTTCTTCTGGCTTTGCCCTCAAGAGTTTTCCATCTACACAATAGGCCGTCTCGCACTACCAACTGCGACCATTGGCCCACCAAGTTCCTTACTTCCACACATTCTAATGACAGAGCAGGTCTGACGGGACGAGCAGCTCTCTCCAGGATCAGATTCCGTATCATATTGATACCATCGTCCTCCTGCTGAGCTTCAAGTATGGACTCCGCCGACCAAAACACCAAGTTCTCTTCCCAGGCCGGATCAAAATTCATTATTGGCGCCACCAACGTGTTATGTATGCCACAGTCTTCACAGTCCATTCTTGCACATCTTCGGATTGGTCTCCTAGACAAACAATCCGCATTCACGTGCTTCACTCCGCTCCGATGCTGAATCTGGGTATTCTCTATCCCTAATTCAGACAACGCGGAGATCCATCTGCCCATCATCCCATCTGCCTCCTTGAAATTAAGGAGCCATCTCAAGGATGAATGGTCTGTTCGTAGAATAAAATTCCCACCATACAAATAATGGCGGAATTTCTTTGTGTATACTACTATGGCCAACAACTCTCTCTTGGTGGTGCAATAATTGCGTTGAGTTTTACTCAAGCTGTTGCTAGCAAATGCCAAGGGCACTTCCCTACCCTCCTGCACTTGGGATAAGACAGCGCCTATGCTATCGTTGCTAGCGTCGGTGTCCAGGATGAACTGATCACCCTCAGTAGGATAGCTCAGCACAGGAGTTACCGTGAATAACTCCTTCAGCTTCTGAAAAGCCTGTCCAGCTAATTCCGTCCAAATAAACGGAGGTAGCTTCGACATTCCCTTCCTTTTTCCTACTACCAGCGCCTGTAATGGAGCCGACACCTCAGCAAATCCGGGAATGAAATCGCGGTAGTATGAGCAAAAACCCAAAAATGACCTCACTTCTTTCTGGTCTTTTGGCGTTGCCCAATTAGCTACAGCCTCTAATTTCCCTGGATCCGCCGAAATACCTGTGCCACTGACTATTCGGCCCAGATATTCCACTGATTGCCTGAAGAACTTGCATTTCTTAGCTTTCAGTCTAAGGTTGTAGGATCTCAGTCGATCCATCACCTTGTTCAAATTAGATAGACACTCCTCCCGAGTTTTCCCGAAAACTATGATGTCGTCTAGATAAACTAGACAGTTTTTCCACAACAATCCCCTTAGCATTGTCTCCATCATATTCTCGAAAGTAGCCGGAGCATTGCATAAGCCAAATGGCATTACATTGAACTCGAACAACCCCCTGTGGGTTGTGAATGCTGTCTTTTCCTTATCCTCTGGGTGCATCCCAATCTGCCAGTACCCTGACTGGAGATCTAAGGTACTAAACCAGTGATTACCTCCCAAGGAATCCAGACTTTCGTCAATGCGTGGCAAGGGGTAGGCATTCTTCCTCGTAATCCCATTTAGTCTCCTGTAATCTATACAGAACCGACAGGTGCCATCCTTTTTGGTAACCATTACCACCGGACTAGCCCATGGACTATCTGAGGGCCTTATTATCCCTTCCCCTAACATCTTGTCCACCTCATCCTCCAATGCCTGCTTCTTAGACAACGGGAGGCGCCGGTATGGCAAGCGCAATGGTGGGCTAGAACCGGTGTCTATCCGATGAGTTACTCGGTCAGTTCTACCCAATTGCTCCCCTGGAGCGGAGAACAAGTCTGCATTCTCGCATAATAGCTGAGCCAGACTCTGTTTGTCCTCTTCCGTCTCCAAGTGGCTATCTGTCACTAACGGTAAAAGATGCAGTGGCAATCCATATCCTTCCTTCCTATCCTGCTCCCCAGTGTCTTGCAATACCACTGGCATAGCGGATGGATCCAAAGCTCCTATTTCCACTGCTCTCTTTACTGCTAACTCTACTTCCGGTGAGTCAGCTCTTCCTACCACGTCAGCATATGTTACGTCCCCAAAGGTCGTCCCTTTTTCCAGGTACACATCCTGAAAAGTCATATTACTGACTGGTACTACTGTTCGTCTTGAACTCTGCACTAAGGCACTGGTGGAAACCAACCCCAGCTTACTCAAATGCTGCTGATTCGGTTCCACCACCCCCATGCGGTCAAATTCCATTTCCCGGCAGTATACAACTACATTGCACACATGGCGGGGAGGAATTCGTACTGTCTGAGAGACAGACGAGACGCCTGAAATCCGGCGGAGTACACACTGGACCTTCATCTCTTGTGGATACCGAAGAGTGAGTTCCCCTGTCACACTATCCAATACCGCTCCATACAGAGAACAAAAATCTACTCCCAAGATTCCCTCATCCGTCAATTCAGCTACAGTTGTTGAAACAACAAATGAATGTTGATTCACCCAAAAGGGTATCACCTGTCTGCCATGTGTCCGCATATGAGACCCATCAGCACTTCTGACCGACCCAGACCCCACAGGGTTAGTCGACAGACCTGCGAGCTTCTTGAAGAAATGGTGACCCATCATGGAGTGACTAGCTCCAGTATCGATCAGAAATTCCCCCGAGCAGCCCTGAATCTGCACAGGCAAGTACCATCTCTTCCCTTGTAAAGGAGAAGGTTGCAAGGCAAATCTCTGGATTCCAGCTTCACCGCCCAAGTCATATCCCCTCGAGTTGAGAAACTTAACTATAGGATCATCGGGTTTGAGTCGCGAAGCACAAAACCTTTCTACTTCTTCCGCCAACTCAATTCTGCGGACAGTGTCCAGATGAGCTAAATCTTCAACACCTTTCTCGTCCGTTCCCTGGGGCCCATCTCCACCTGGCGGATCAGACTCAGGTGCGGCTAACCCCAGCGGTTCCCATGAAATGGAATCTTTTGATTCTCCCCTGATAGTACCTTTGACAATCACAGGTGGGGTTGTTATCTTGTCATCGACAACAACCCCTGTTAGTTTTCCGTCGGTGGTGGGCTTTGGTCAGAAGAGGGTCGGTCTTTTTGTTTCTCGACCGATGATACATTCTTAGTATCCTTGGACCAACATGTCCTTGCAAAGTGACCCTTCTTCCCACAATTATAGCATTTCGTGTCTTTGTTGGGTTTCCCCTTACCGCGACCACGAGTTGCGACCTTTTCAGCCTTCTCAGCCTTACTACGCTCCTCCATGACTTTTCCGATCATGGTCTTCAATGCACCCTCCTCTGGCGCTTGAGCGTCTGATCCTGGAACCTTTCGTCTTACATAAAAAGAACGACGTCCTTTCCATTTAGGATCTATTGCTGCCACCTCTTGCACTCCCTCTGTAGTCAGTTCAACCTCTTCTACGGGCATCTCTATTACTGCTACAGGGGCTGCCTCTACAGTTTTCAACAGCTTCCTCTTTCTCAGAGCATCTTCCGTAAGCTCGAAGATATCTGCTAGGGACATAGTGGTCTTCCACTGTGAAGCAATCTCGCTCGACAATCTTTTGTCTTTAAGTCCATCTATATACAGGCTGGACAACTTCCTTACCAGCCATGGATCACTTGGACTCATAGATGCAAATGCTTCTGCTGCTAGCACTCTGAGAGCCATTCCAAACTGTCTGTGCCCTTCACCGGGCTTCTGAACTCTTGCCTCTAGCTCAGATGCGGGATCCGCACCGGATGTGGAACCTAAAGCCCATGAAGCTGTTTCCACTAATCCCTTGTACGTTCTTCCCCCGCTTAATTCAAAGCTTGTTAGGGCGGGATCACCAGGACCATCCCGCAGACACCATGACAAAGCTGCAAGGCACTCATCGCCTTCCCAACCATTATGTCTCATATCTGCTGAAAATCGTGTGAACCATTTTCTCCATGGAACCGAGCCATCATACTGCTTCATCTTGATCGCCTGCTTCCTCACAGGTGTCATCCCCGTTCTCAACGGTATATCAGCCTGACTCAAAGCATAGTCCACTGCCTTAAAGTTCCCCACGTCATTCGGTACCGCATCAATCCCCAATCTTCTAATTGCTGGATTGCTCTGGAACACTGCCTCATCTTCCATTGACATATTTCCCCTATGTTGGTAGGGTGTCCCACTCTGATTAGTACCTCCGGTCCTTGGTGTATACATGCTTCCTGGAGTTACATGACTGCCAGGTAATGGGGGAGGTGGTATATTGAACATAGGCCTCGCGTTCCCATAACAGTTATCCGGTCCCACATTGCCCCATCCCCCGTAGGAGGTGTTAGGCCCGGCCAGATTCCCTTGACCTGGCGGCCGAGCATTCATGTATGCTCCACCGGGCAAACCTGGTCTACCTACCGTAGACACATTTACCGGAACTGTAGGAACTTGCCTTGTCCCTGGAGCTGGAGTAGAATGAGCACCTGGAGCTGGAGCAGTGTTAACTGGTCCCACAGGAGGCTTATTCCCGGTAGCCTGGGCCACCGGAACGTCTCCTTTCACTCCCTTAGTGTCATTCTCCACACTCACTGATTCTGTTTCTTCAAGAAAGCAATCCAACTTCTCCTGAAACAGTTTTTCAACTCTACCACACAGTTCTAACATGAACTCCTCATTCTTATCAAACTTACTGCCATGCATCGATGAGTGTCCACTCACACTGGATAACATATCTGCTGTATGTATCACCATGGAACTATCTAGATCCTCAGTGACAGGTGGTTTCACTACCTCCTCCATTGTATTGACTATAACTACTGAGGGCTCGTCGGCAGTCACAAAGGTCTCATCTCTAGACACCTCCTGCGCCTTTCCCACCGGGTCCCCAATTTCCTTCGTCCCTTTTGGTTCTAGCTTATGCATCATGTGATTTTCAGCTTGTTGAGCTAGCGCCTCTAACTCTCCCAGCTTACTATCCTGTTTCTTCAACAACTCATCATACTGCGCTACTTGTAACTGTCTTGCTAGAATCTCGGAACTAATTTCTTTATTCCGCACCACTAGCTTTTCTGTTTCAGACTTCAGTCTGACTTCAGTACCCTCAAGTAGACCCACATTGACAGAAATCTGTTCCAGATGTTTGATCTGAGCTGCATGTTCCCCAATGTTTCCTGACCTTTTTGCCAAAAAACTCTTTTCAAAAGCTTCCCTTTCCTCCTTCAGCTTCCTGAGGGATTCTTCCTCTAGCCTTATCCCTTCCTTCATATGCTCATGTTCGTTTCTCAATCGGAGCGTCCTTATGTCCTCCAGGCTCAACCTTCCCCTGGGCTCATAAGGCGGAACCTCTAGACCACGTATTGTCAATGTAAAAGGATCTGGGAACAGCTTATCTTCCCTGGAGATTACCTCAGCTGTCTCTTCCCCTTCCCCAGGAGTTTCCTCTAGGTCGTCCCTTTTGACAACCTCAACTCCTTCCTGACTAACTGGGACTACCACTCTAGTCCCTCCCACTGCTTCTACAGTGGGTACTGGTCTACGTTCCCATCTCACTGGTACATCTACTGTACCCTCCAGACTAGGTATACTAGAGTCACTATCTTCCCCAGCATCTTCCATGGTCACCTGTCCAAGCGTCACATCCTCCCGTGAGGTGTCCCCCACCTGGACAGGTCCCTCCATAACCCTATCTGGCTCTAGAGCTGGACGTTTTGCTGGAGGATCCCCTTGTGAATCCTCAGATCTCACCTCGTGGGCCTCCTCCTCTCCTCCATGTCCAATTTCCCTACTCTGATTGAAAGTATGTACCTTCTGCCTAGCATTAAACCTCACCCTAGATCGTAATCTAGGACGCATCCCCTCCCCTTGGTTAGTAACCAACGGGGGAGGTACCTCCGTATCTGACATATCTTCACCACACAAAAGCAACCTGTAATAGCTATCCTTGAAACCTACCAATTCTGGTTCAAACATATAAGAGCTTACCTCTCAATTTCAGAAAGAAGAGTAAAAAAATAAATGTAAATCAATACTTACCCAAAGTGGTCACGGCACCAGTGTAGCTGTTGGCTATTCTAAGATAGACATCTGCTATGAAAAACTCCAGATTCGAAAATAGGTTGTTCAGAAATTACACTTTATTCATTCTGACAGACGGCTCGTAATCATACAGACGGATAGCAATAATCAAATAGGCTTCTGAACACCAGTGGTCATATGAACATACAGGAGGTATACGCTCACGGTCTAGTACATAATTCCCGAGTTCCAAGGCTCTCTTCCATCCTGGTTAACTCCACTTGGATCAGACTCCCCCAGAGGGAGTTCTGTACCCGGAGTTGTACACCAGTGCGTCTATCTCCTCTAGTTCCCCCAGAGGGTGGAACAGAGAAAGACGCAGGGTGACCAAGGTGGAAGCAGCGACAGGACTAGGCCTAAAAGGTACAACAGAGTTCGGGGAAGCTCTGTTGTGGAGCAGCCAAGCTGGCCGAAGTGCGCAGCAAGACTGGGTCCTCGATTAGCAGAACCCCAGGTCTTATGTACTGGTCGTTATGTAATTCTCTCCATTACTCGTAAACACTTGAGTTCCCGAGGAACTCCGGGTAACCACGCGCCGGTGCATCCGAGCCGACACCGTACCCGAAATATGTCGGGTGACACGTGGCGGTCACGGCTCAATGCACATAACCAGGCCGCGCTCCACCATTCCTCAGGTGGGCTTATATAACCTTATACTCGGCAGTAGACAGGAGTGCGGCCTGGATACACGACAACACATATACCAAATATAACTCCAACTGGTTCCATAGAAATAGTACAGCGGCGACCCACTACAGTATGTCACAGGTTGTACAGACTTGTAGATCTATCTGTACTAATTCCTACTTGGGCCATATGTCGCAGGTTGTCTTGTATTGGGTGGGGCGCTCTATATCAGGCTGGGTACTGCTGAGTACCCCAGGCTGGCAGATATCTTCCTGCAGATCCTCCTCCTTCACAGCGTCCAGGTAGCAGGGGTAGCTATCACGGTTAACATCAAAGTCAAACACAAAGCGATCAAACGATGCCTCCTGGAGTGTCGACTCATGCCGCGCCACCCTCATGCTGCAGTTAACAAACTCACAATATGGTCTCTCAAAGTACGGCACCTCGTCAACACCTAATGGGATCTGGACCTCAGGACAGACCACCTCATTCAGGGTAAAGCAGATGTCTGTAACGACCTTCTCATTCCAAGCACTAGAGCGTTGTAGAGTTTCAAACTTCTCGTTGTACATCTTCCCTGGGATACAAGCACCATTGGTGCTGTTTCTGATCTCATACTGAATGCTGTGCATCAGAAAGTCCTTCTGCATGCTGACAGAGAAGACCATGTGGCAGGACATGTTGGGTTGGTGCAGCATCTGCCGGTGCTGGTACTGGATGTACTCCATGTAGACGGGGCTGATGTCCTCACATGGCACCCGATGCCTCACCAGGCGCTGCTCCACCAGGTGCTGGATGGTGCCCAGTGTGATAACGTTGTCGTAGTTAGCGCAGGAGCCTTCAGTGCCATGCCTGGCTACCACATACTCCACCTGCACGCTCTGCTTCACCTGCACAAACTGCTGTATGTTCGCACCCGACGAGAATGCAACCTAAAAGTTAGGAAAAAAAGAGTGTCTAGAAAAATAACATGATATATTGATATTATGTGGATCATATATTTGAAACCCAACCTACAGTAAGGCAACCATATTGCTGTTTACAGCTGGCATAGCATGAACACTTGGTCAATAACTTTTGATTTAGCCTGTTTCTTTTAAACATCTCTCATGAGGCTGTGTCTCATGAACTTCGGTCAATTTTTTTGTCTCTGACCGGGTGCCGTCTCCGACCAGGTGCCCTATTTTACCAAGTGCTGTCTCAGACCGGACGTCACTATGGGAATTCAGCTATCTTCTACCATCAGGAGAAGGCTAATTAGAATTATACAACAACTGCCTAATAAGTTTCTCATATCCTTATATATAAAAGTAGAGGTTAGAAATTCCTTTTTAAATAATTTCTGACACCAGGTCAGAGACGGCACCTGGTTAGAGACGGCACCTGGTCAGAGACGGTACCTGGTCAGAGACAAAAATATTGGCTCAAGTTTGTGAGCCAAAAGAGACACAAGTGGGCCACCTGACATAAAAATTTGTGTTTAATGTACAGTGAGATCTTGATTATCTCCCCTTCAATAAACCGGCACCCTCAATCATCCCACTCAACAATCCCAATACTGTTCTAGTCTAATATGTGGTAGTGTGAGTGATGATTAAAAATGTTAGATTTAGCATGTTTTGTAAAGTTCTAAATTGGACTTGTAATATACAAGTCAAACATTCATTTATGAAATTTGTCAGATATCATACAATAGTACTGTGGCCCACGCAAAATGGAGGAAACCTTAAGATGTAACCAATTCATAGAGGTTCCTTGTAAGCAGAGTTGCATATCATCCTTTAAAAAGAACCAGTTTTAGAGTGATTGTACAAGTGTTTATTGAAATTTATATGAAAATGTATCATTAAACTTATGATGGATCAGTTTGTCAAAACTTAAACTCCCACCTTAAGACACCAGGCAGCGAACCCAATGGACAACCCGATGAGGATGAGGAGCTGGATCTGCAGCACCGTCTTCCCCGTGTCTATCTTACGCTGCCTCCTGCGCAGAGCTGATCGCTCCCCGTCTGCATCAAACACGTGTTGGTTGCTGATTGCAGTGTCCACTGACTGCTCCTCCCACCTGGGGTGGGGAAAGCAAGGATGAGTAAAATGTGGTAGTATTAAGGGGAACACTTAGCTTGTTACGTTGCTGACAGGTATGCACCCCACACTTGTATTCGAGAGGACCTTTCTTTTGTAGATAAAGACATTGAATGTCTAGGTATTGAAACTAAGTACCCTGGACAGAAATACAGGGTTTTTCTCGGTGTACAGACCCCCGCGTGGGAATGTTAAACTATGTTATACAAAGCTGACTGAGCTACTTAGTAAAATTAATACTGATAGACGAGAGGTTTGGATCTGTGGTGACTTCAACATTGATGCACGGTCGCGTAATTCTGTGAAGTTTAGAAATATGTCTAGTTTCTTGCGCCGTAATTATTTACGATATCATAGATATGGTCATTCTACCATAGATCACATTTATACGAACTGCATGGATGTAGCACTGAACGGGTTAGTGAATGATGTAATAAGTGATCATGCCCCAGTGTTTGCAATAAAGAAGAAACTTACTTGCAAACCGGTAAAGCATACTTTCAGAGGTAGATCGTATAAAGATTTTTCAGTCGAGTTACTGATGCAATTTGTGAATGATCATGACTGGCGTGGCTTCTTTGATGAGAGAAATCCTAGCAAGTGCTATGATTTGTTCATGACTGCTATTGATGGTTATTTAGATCTATATCATCCAGTTAGAGATTTCAGTATCATGCTTGGTAATAAATTTGGTTTTGACAGGGACGTCCTAAAGCTCCTAGAAAAAAGGAGAAGGATACTTAGGAAAGCCTGGAAGTCCACTGCCGGTGCAAGAACCGCCTTGTGTAAAGTTGCACAAAAAATACTCAAAAAAGTGCATCTAAAAGTAAATGAAAACATTAGTAAGGAGGTCGTCACCAATCTTGAGAAATATAAAAACGATCCAAAACAATTTTGGAAGGTTGTGAATAACATCTGGAAGGGTGAATCTAATGTCAAAGATATTGTCATTAAAAATGATGAAAATACAATGCTTGTAAAGGCTGACATCGCAGGGTATATGAACCGGTATTATGTTAATACCGGTACTCAGCTGGCGCTCGCCTTTACCGGTACTGATGGTAATGTTGAACTTGAGGACATCTTTGATGACAGTGATAGCTTTATGAATGACTTTGACCTAAAAAAAATGGTCAGACGAGTCATACAGACACTTGGCTGTAGATATTAATGGCAACAAATCTTCTAATATTGAGAATGTAAGGTCTGAAGTATTGAAGTAAGTGTTCAAAAGCAAACCGTTTCTACTGTCGCACATGATTAACGGGACGATTGATCTGTCACATGTACCCGTCGCTTGGAAAAGAGCCACTGTTATCCCCTTGCCTAAAACAGGTGACCTTCAGAGAGTAACTAACTGGAGGCCTATTAGCTTGCTAAATCTGGTTGGGAAAACTATGGAGAAAGTTGTACAGCGCCAACTAATGGAATTTGTGTTATCAAATAATCTAATGACCCCTGTACAGTTTGGCTTCTTACCGGGTAAAGGTACTGATGACGCAATCTATGAGCTTACTAACGATCTGTATAATGCTAGGAATGCTAAAATGTATGCCTCAGTGGTCTTCCTCGATCTGAGGAAGGCCTTTGAGACTGTAAACCATAATAGACTCCTGTTTAAGCTAGAATCAATGGACTGCTCGTTCAAGACTGTACTTTGGTTCAAAGACTACTTAGAAAGTAGAGCTCAATGCTGTCTTGTAAACTCGCATAAGTCGGAACTACACCCAATTAGCTGTGGAGTTCCGCAGGGGTCCGTGTTAGGCCCCCTACTTTTTATTCTTTATATCAACGACTTGGTAAAATGTGTAAAGAATGCTAGCTGCTACTTGTATGCGGACGATTTAGCTATTATGGTTAGTGCCCGCTCGGTGGGGCGCATTCGCACCTTATTACAAGAAGATCTAAATGTTATAAGCGAGTGGTGTACATTAAACCGTCTAACTATAAATGCAGACAAATCTAAAGTCATGTGGATGCACTCAAATCGTCAGAACCCTGACCTATCAGGCTGTGCTGTTTTTGTACAAAATAGTGCATTGGTAGTGGTCAGAGAGTTTAACTACTTGGGTGTAAACATTGACTACTGTCTCAGTTTTGCTGGTCATGGTAGGAAAATAAAAGGTATGTTAAAAGGTAAAATGGCCCAACTTAGGCATATTAGGAAATCGACGAACAGAGAATTGTGTTTACTTGTATATAAACAAATGATTAGGCCCACAATGGAGTACAGCAGTTTCATTATTGATGGAGCCGCTGAGTGGGTTCCTAAATGTTTTCAAGTTGTACAAAATGACTGTTTAAGGATTTGCGAAAAGATAAGAAATCCTAGAGATATTGATGTAGAACGACTGCACGCGCAGTGCGAGGTTGTAGAATTAATTGACCGACGTGAAACTGCGCTGGTATCTTTAATCTTGACCATGATTCAAATTCTGTATCAGAACTGAAATTGTACTTGTAACACCCCCATCATGGAACGGCCCTTGTTGATGACCGCCTGACACACTCTGACGATGATAAATTCATTTGTATTAATTGTATCTTGATTCTGTATCATATTGTGTATTTACAACATTGGCGTATATGAAAAACTTATTATAATATGACTATACTATGCCAATAAAAATATTAAAAACTGAACTGAAAAATTTCTGTCCACAACATTTCTTGTTTTTTTGCAGGAAGAATAAAATACTATTAATTAGGAACCCAAGATCAAAAGTTCTATGTTTTAGGAATCCAAAACCAACAAGAAAATTCAATTTGCATTCGACCATTGTTCCAACCTTGCAGGGCTGAGACTCCATTATAAGGGACAGGGCTCCAGGACTACTCCTCAAATCTGCATATTACAGCACTCTACGACCATTCAAGGATCAAGGTGTTACCCTGGTGACTCAAATAAGTACAGGGATATCAGAGAAGAGCATGTCTTCTAAAAGTGCAGGGTAGATGATGGTATTGCAATGAAAATTTAACACATTTTTTGTACCCTGAAAAGCACAGTTCCTGTATAAGCACATGGTAAATGGTACCATCAAAATTTATAAGCACAGGTGGCATTACTCAAGCCATTGTGGTACACTTACCTGTCGTCTAGCTCCTGTTCAGGTGTCTGTTTGGGTGTGTCCCGGGTCCTCCACTGATGGTAGTATATGGCGGTCAGGAACATCCTCCACAGGATATTGAGAGCGGAGGCACACAGTGCAAAGCGGCCGTATGTAGTCTGGAACTGGTTCACCAGGGGGCAGTAGTTGTAGCTGCAAGGGCATACAGAGACAAGGGCTTATAGTGCTCATCTTGATGACCCACAAAACCAAACCGGCCGAGGGAATTTTACATTTCTATTAAGACTGAGAAAACAGTGGCATGGAAAGGAATTGTACAGTTTTAGGCGAAGAGTGATCAATGTTTTGGTAGATTAATTTACCTTCTCCAGGATAGGTTATATATTGACAGCATTATGCAACAATGAAATTTCAAGATTTTATTATAACTAGAGGTTAGGCATGATGTATGAATGCAACACTGGTGAAGGTGAGCTTCTTGCAAGGATAAGTGCATTGTAAAAACTAAATAGTACCGAGCATTGAAGCGCTAAAGTTGGGAAAGGGCCTCCTTTCAGCATGGGGATCGTGGATTTTCATGTGAGCACAATTAAACATAGGTAAAAACTATTTGCTGACTCCTGGGTCGTTGCTGCACTCGGTCGTTGCTCTAACTGGACCCTTATCAGAGGGGCAAATTAGGCCTTTAACCTGGAAGTCATTTGAGAAGGTACTCACCTAAAGACGAAGTACTCGATAAGCAGCACCCCAAGGTCCTCGACCACCCAGAGCAGGTAGGACAGCACGTGCTCCATCCGCTGGATGGGCTTGTAGGTGTACTTACTGAGTCTGAATATCAGCACCACTATCTGTAACAATGATATACACCAGCTTGTAGGTGTACTTACTGAGTCTGAATATCAGCACCACTATCTGTAATAACATACACATGTATACACCAGCTTGTAGGTATACCTACTCAGTCTGAATATCAGCGCCACTACAACACACACAAGTGCAGGAGGACCATTTTGGACCCTTACGTCTGAGGTGACACTAGGCCTATATCCTACAAACTTAAAGACTGCATGGGATGTTGCCTTTGGCTTTATTCAAAATATGTTATATTGCATTTAAACGGCCATAGCAATTTTAAACAAATGATAATGTCACAGGACCTGTGATACAGGAACACCTTTCTGTATCGGGCTCACGGAATGTGGGATCTTTACTGCTTGAGCATAGTAGTCGTTGTATTCAGTACCTTAGACAAATGTACAGAGCTCGTAAAATCAGAGTTACACCCTGGAGAATGTAGCCGTGGAGAATGAGATGCAGTTTCTCTACGGAGTGAGGAGAATGGCCCTTACCATACAAAGCAATGGTAAAGTTGTTTCTCCACATGAAATAAAGGATGGAGCTGGCTATGGTGATGTAGAGTAAGGGTTGTACAAAGGTTGCAGGCTGCAGTGTTATATAACAACCTACCCCCCTAGCATCGAGCTACCGTAACCCTTACCTCTGTGTAATACAGCTACAGCGTCCCCATGGTTATTGCACGCTCCCCTCTGGAATGGCCCTCAGATTGCTTTAACATTGACAGACCATATTCACCATGAAATAAAGCATGAAGCTACCCTTACCCTTACCTCTAGTACATACAGCATGGAGCTACCCTTACCCTTACCTCTAGTACATACAGCATGGAGCTACCCTTACCCTTACCTCTGGTGCATTCAGCATGGAGCTACCCTTACCCTTACCCTTACCTCTAGTGCATACAGCATGGAGCTACCCTTACCCTTACCTCTAGTACATACAGCATGGAGCTACCCTCACCCTTACCCTTACCTCTAGTGCATACAGCATGGAGCTACCCTTACCCTTACCCTTACCCTTACCTCTAGTGCATACAGCATGGAGCTACCCTTACCCTTACCCTTACCTCTAGTGCATACAGCATGGAGCTACCCTTACCTCTAGTGCATACAGCATGGAGCTACCCTAACCCTTCCCCTTACCTCTAGTGCATACAGCATGGAGCTACCCTTACCCTTACCTCTAGTGCATACAGCATGGAGCTACCCTTACCTCTAGTGCATACAGCATGGAGCTACCCTAACCCTTACCCTTACCTCTAGTGCATACAGCATGGAGCTACCATAACCCTTCCCCTTACCTCTAGGACATACAGCATGGAGCTACCATAACCCTTCCCCTTACCTCTAGGACATACAGCATGGAGCTACCCTTACCCTTACCTCTGGTGCATACAGCATGGAGCTACCCTTACCCTTACCTCTGGTGCATACAGCATGGAGCTACCCTTCCTCTTACGACTAGTGCATACAGCATGGAGCTACCCTTCCCCTTACCTCTAGTGCATACAGCATGGAGCTACCCTTCCCCTTACCTCTGGTGCACACAGCATGTAGCTACCATTACCCTTCCCCTTACCTCTGGTACATACAGCGTGGAGCTACCCTCACCCTCACCCTAACCTGTAGTGCATACAGCATGGAGCTACCATAACCCTTACCCTTACCTCTAGGACACACAGCATGGAGCTACCATTACCCTTCCCCTTACCTCTAGGACATACAGCATAAAGCTACCATTACATCTAGGACACACAGAATGGAGCTACCCTTACCTCTAGGACACACAGAATGGAGCTGGACCTTACCTCAAGTGCATACAGCATTACTTACCTCTAGTACATATAGGACAGAGCTGGCTATGGTGATGTACAGTAGGGGTTGTACAAACTGCCGGTTCCAGTGCTCGTCCTTAGAGAACTCCCCCCTCTGGAAGGTGGCGTAGTTGACCCAGTCGCTGGACAAGTCCACGGTGGCCAAGATAAAGCTGATGACGGCAAAGATGGTCCTGGTGGTGAGTCGGTTGGGGCAGCACTGACAGACGCGCACAATGCCGTAGATGAAGCTGCCGATGCCATACAAAAAGCCACAAACCATCTTGCCTGCAGAGAGAGACATACACGTATTAGTCACACGCCCAAGTTACAATTTCTAAAACTAGTTAGCCTTTGTCTTTGTCATCCTGATCAGTTATTTCACACTACACGCATGAGTAACAAAGCATCAAACCTAAATTAAGATGGTATCATGATATTTTATTGTCATTTTCAATTTTCTCTAATAGAAACGTTGGTTGCCATGGAAACAAATGCTTTTATAGCACAGGGAACATTCAATAAGTATGTAACTGCTAGGGGGAGTCAAGGGATGGGGGGCTTTAGGTTTGAGCAACTCACACTTTTTAAAACAGTGACAGTAACATAATAGTTGAACGTTTCCATGTCGGACCAAGACTGGATCCTCTGCGACATAGCTCTGGGTTAAATACGATGTTATGTAATTGTGGTTTAAGCCTTCTTAAAATTGTCCTTGCGAACTGAAATGGATTCTAGAATAAGGGCCTGCCTTTTTAAAGCGCTGGGCATAAATGGCCCTTAAAGTGAGTATATCCGATGTGTGGGACAAAAAAATAGATTTCTCTAATAATGAGTCAGAATGTTCACATATGACATACTCAACTTTCTATCTATTCCATTCCCCTTCAGTCCCTTTGACTTTGCTCAAATTTGATCTTATTGCTCAATATCTGGTTCTTTTTGGGATAAAATTGTGCACGATTTTATTCCCCACATTCAAAATACACCAGAAAAGCCCATAGTTGGACCCCATGAGATGCACTTTCTGAGCTCTTACTGCCCATGGACCCCATTTTAATGTGCCCCAACCCATAAATAATATATTTTTACAGTATTTGAAACATATTTATGTAGGATTTAGAAATTTGATATACCCACTTTAAACTTGAAGACCGCCCATGCCTTATATAATTGTAGAATGAATAAAAAATCAATTAATGTGATACATTTTTCAAATTGATAGCATTGCGGGAGTTCTGACAGCTCCGAGGTGTCGGCAAATCAAAATTGGGACACAATCAGCTCTTGTAGAATATGCAAATATCGCTCCCCCAGCTGAAGATAAAAAATGTTATTACAGTATTATATTTGGAAGATGGGAGACAACAAAATATCTTTGATGGGCCTTAAGAGCTAAGTTAAAGGGTCCCATGAGCACAGGTTTAGTAATTGACAGAGTATGTTCAATGGGTGGACTTATAGCGTGCACTCCAAAAGTCTTAAATTGAGGATAAAACTGATAATTAACTAAATTCTAAGCTGAATTCTGGAGAATAATGTTTAATAAAGTATGTAGGACATGAAGATTCTGGTTCATTTTTTACAAAATAAATTTTTGAGTTCTAATTATCAGACCATGCCACTTTAATCCCAGCAGGGTGCAGTGTGTCGTGACTAGGTAATTATATAATTGGGGATAGTCTGGGCAGAAGGGTAATTCCCCAGGGTATCACACTTTGTTTGTGAGATGCATGTGATTTAGTTATGGTATGGCATGCTGTTATCCAACAAAGCACATAGGACAAAACAAAAGGTGATTTCTGGGAACCCAAGCCTATCTCAATATCATGGTGGACCAACCGTAGCATTTCTCTCCTATTTTGGGTATACTTAATCAAATTCTTTGTAAAAAAAAAAAAGAGATCCACATATTCCTCCATCTGTTATCAGTGGTCTAACAACTGGCTAAGTGGTGAGTCATCACTGGAAGTTTCTAAATCATTTTTCAGAATAAAGTCAGATGCTGAAAACACACTTTCCTTGTTGCATTGGCTGAAACCTGTTATCATTCCCAGTGTGCCATTAAACTTACTTGGCAAATACTCAATACTTCGGGGGGAATACACAAATTTACTTCAGGAATAAAGGTGGGAAAACCCGCTGTGTTTAACCATTTAGGGCCACAAAGAGCATTAATACGGTATGCCCTTTGTTGTCATGATGCATGATTGCAGTGCTAGCGAGTAACTCACTAGGAATGCTTACCCTACGGGGTGATACATTCTTAAGCCTTTAAGGACGGCATGATACCTTTATGTATCATGTCCTTGGTTGTCATGATGCATAAATGCAGTCCTGGTGAGTAATTCGCCAGTGCTGCATTCAAGCATCATGCCAACCCTATGCAGTTGACACTCCTGTAAGGTTGGCATGATGCGCCAATGCAGCCCCAGCAAGTTACTCGCTGGTGCTGAATCGTGCATCGTGACTAAAAATGTCATCTTTTAGAGACATGCATCCTTAAGGGGTTAAATGGTAGGCATGATGCATGAATGTAGATGAGTTACTGGTCAGGGTTGCATTCATGCATCATGTGTTAAGACACTGTGTGGCCCTTAAAGTTTGATGCTATGACTCAACCAGGAAGCAGGAGCGTCGTGATAACATCTTGGTAATCAGCCAAGGCGTTCACCGGGGCGTAGAGAGATGAACCAGTTCACTCCACATGAATGCGTCACATGAGGAATAACCATGGATACTCAACATGGTCAGGTTCAAATCAGGAACGTATCATGTTATGATTCAACTTGGAAAAATACATAGAGAAATTGAGATCCAAATGCGTACGGTGTCTAGTGTATACTACACATCAAAACACATGCAGAAAGTTATCCCTTATTCTTCTAATACTGATGTCCTTATACCATTTGATGGTTATTCAATGCCGGATCCCCCTTTGTGGGCAGGGTGCATGGGTGCCTGCTAAGGCTGCATGGCAGACGCACAGAAATATGGGCGTTACTGTCGCCAAAACCATCTCATGTTGAAAGTCAGGAAGTACCAGACTTTCAGGATGAGGTAATTTTGGTGACAGTCACGCTCATATTTCTCTGTGTGTACATGGGAGTACTGTCTGGTTATCACAGAGTCAACTGAGGCCTTATTTTCATTAGACACAAGAGACAATTAAAGGCAAAGGGTATTTCACAATACAATGAAATAGTTTCCAGGTGTCTCACTTCCACGCCCCCCACTGTATCTGTTCCTTTCTGTTGCTTCTCTTCCTTATCTATCTATCTCCCCTCTATCAGAGTCTCTTGACTGTCTCTTACTCTATCCCTGACTTGTTCCTTCTCTCATCATCCCCCTCTCTCTACCCCTTCTCTCCATTATCTTTACTGGCAGAATGCAGTTATAATAGTATACATTCTGCCTCCCTCAGTCTCTGTCTCTCTGTCTGTCTTTGCCACTCCGTCACTCTGTCTTCTGGCTTCTGTCTATTTCTCCCTGCCTCTCCCTCTCTTCTCTCTGTCTCTCCCTCTCTTCTCGCTGTCTCTCCCTCTCTTCTCACTGTCTCTCCCTCTCATCTCACTGTCTCTCCCTCTCTTCCCTTTATCTCTCCCTCTCTTCTCACTGTCTCCCCCTCTCTTCTCGCTGTCTCTCCCTCTCTTCTCACTGTCTCTCCCTCTCTTCTCACTGCCTCTCCCTCTCTTCTCCCCGTCTCTCCCTCTTTTCTCACTGCCTCTCCCTCTCTTCTCACTGTCTCTCCCCCTCCCCTCGCTGTCTCTCCCTCTCTTCTCACTGTCTCTCCCTCTCTTCCCTCTGTCTCTCCCTTTCCCTCTCCTCTATGTCCATATCCACTGACCCTGTCCCTGTGCCTGTCCCTGTCCCTGTCTGTGTCCCTGACCACCATACTCCTCCTCTTCCCACCTCTCTACCTCTGCCTGTCTGTATGTCTGTCTCTGTCCCCCATCCTACACAGGTGTGTGTCAGAACCTACCTGTGTGGAGTACCCTGGAGGTGCCGTGTTGCCGTGTGTGGTGAGTCTGTGTGTAGCTGTACCCCTGTATACCAGTCTGCTGCTGCTGCTATAAGGATACCCCGCTACAACCATCTCTGACCCTGTAAGGGCCACATAGTGCTGATACACTCTCACAGTCTTTGGGAAAACATGCAGGACAGTGGCGATGTCCTCCTAAAATGCCACCGGTCCAGCAGATTGACAAGTGTAGCAGGACCGAATGTCCAGTCACATGTTGGTCTTTTCTGGACCAAAATTATTAAGTTGGGTTTCTAAACCTGAAATAAGTTTGTCAATATACTGAGTAAAACTATGTATTCATCCTAATTTGGCCATAAATTATTACAAGCATAATGTACATACTATTTACTAGTTAAAATGCCTGAATCATCAGATATGCTGGTATCCGGTCCTTCAAAAATGTATCCGGTCCTGCAACATTGAAAATCTGCAGGAACAAATTTCCTGTGGAATGAAAAGGCTTTCGCAAGGACTGCCTATGGGTGCTGCATCCCATGCCTCACGACGTCTAAGGGCGTAGTACAGTAGAGCAGGATTACGCGGCACAGGGTTAATACAGTCTGAGTTGGGGAGACCGGGTGGGGGGGGCTGGCTTTCCCCCAAACTTCCTCCTCCAGCTGTCAGAGGCAGTGAAACATGGTCCTATTAGTAGGATGGTGACACATATAAACACCGTTAGGAAAAAAATAAAATCATACAAGTAGAAGTAGAGTAGAAAAACAAAGGCACAAAAAATGGAGCAATTCATCTTAGAGGCGCACTGAACCCACAGGGTAAGGTCCTGGGTTCAGTGCGCCTTTAAGTAAATATAAAAGCGGTAAGTTGATGCTCCACCTGTAGATAAGGGTCAGCCTGTATCAACCTTCAAGGGCAGCATAGTGCTTTAAGGAGCTGTTCCCTTTGTGGTCATGATCCATAAGGGTCAGGCTATCTTTAATGTACAAGTCTGGTGCAGGAGAAAAAAATCAACCAAATATGTATACAGGATTTGTTTAAGTTGTGTATTTCCCCGACAGATTGACATTGAAAGGCACCGTATTTCGTTGAAACCCTTTATAAGGGTTGAAACGAAATACGGGGCCTTGAAATGTCAATCTGGAGGGGAAATACACAACTTAAACTGATCCTGTATTTATTTTTAAATGCAGATGTCAAGTATTAAAGGAGAAAAAGACATTTTATTAACCTGCATGATCTCGAAACACATCCAGATCCGCCATGACACCTTGCTCGATACACACTTCCGGTCTGTAAGCCTGCGCGAAAAAATAGTCCCCCCTCCTTCGATCACCTACATCGTCTTTATTTGTATGAATTAGGCCTTCTTTTCAATTTTAACAGGTTAATTTCTTTAAAAAAAGAAGACGATAAAAGTATAAATCGTCCTTTATCGCCGAAAAATATATCGTCGCCCGAAAAATATATCTAGGTCAAGTTTAAGTTCAAGACGCCTCAACCGCTGGCAAGTTGATCATGGAAATTTTTACGTTAGATTTTTTGGCCGATCTATCAACTGAGAGAGGCTCAACCAAATTTTCTGGGGGGCTAGGGCCTAGTTCAGCTATTGTACGTGTAAATATGGGATGTTTTGTAATGCTTAGGCTTTGTTTCCATTAAAAATAAGGTATTTTAACCCCCTAACGGAGTCAATGAAAAAAAAAAGATATCGTCTCAATCTGAATGTGGGTCAACGATCAGCTGATCGCAAGCCGGGCGGCCACATTTTTATCGTCTCAATTTTTCGCCGATCTATCAACTGAGAGAGGCTCAACCAATTTTTCTGGGGGGCTAGGGCCTAATTGAGCTATTGTACGTGTAAATATAGGATGTTTTGTGCCGTTTAGACTTGGTTTCAAGCAAAAATATGGTATTTTAACCCCAAACGAAGCCAATGAAAAAAAAATGTCATCGTGTCAATCAAACTGAAAAACGAAGTGTTGCCTACGAATTCGTCTCCGCACCGTCCGGGAATCGAACCCCGGCCTGGCGCATGGTAGGCGAAGACGCTAACCGCTCGGCCATTTCGGAACAGCTAGAGGCTAGAACATCAGTTGGCGGAGTGATTCTTATGCTGAACCGGAAGTGAAGTTTTCGCGAAATACGGAGGTTTGAGGAAATACGGGGGCTGGTTATTCAGCTTTTGCGAAATACGAGGCTCAGTGTCTAAGCCTACCCGACTTGATATTTCCTCAAACCATTTAAAAATAAATATACATATATATATATATACATACCGTATTCGACCTAATAAGCGCACATCCCCTAATAAGCTCACACACGCCCTTTTTGGCCGATTTTTATACTACAAATAACCAAAAATATCTAAACTTTTTACTCCAATTAAACTCTTAACTACTAAAAGGTGTCCTTAATATCTTTTAAAGCGCACTGTGCGCTTATTACCTCGTATACGATATATATGTGGACTATACCGGGTACCTGTATGGTAGTATAAAGACTCTCTGGTCATGCTCCAGTGCACCTCCACACTCCCACCTGTCATACACCACAGGAACTACTGACTGTTGTGTTGTGTTGTGTTGTGTTGTGTTGTGGTAACCAACCAGTGACTCTCCTACCAGCAACCACACATCATGGTCGCTCTGGTTAGACTATGATTTTTTTTCAGAATTTTCTTTTGGATTTTCAACTGTTTTGTACCAGCTTAAAGCATTATAACAATACTGGTAAATCTAAGTATTCAACTTACAACTGATCGTAACAGGTGATTAAAATCTAAACACTATGTTATTTTGATATTCAGAAAGAATACTTAGCAATTCATAAGGGATCTCTGAACATGTATTTATTGTAATATCTACTATACCCTCAATGCAGTCTTGACAAAATGTAGCACAATTTCCCCCCCGTGATTCATGATGATGTTAATTAAAACACTTATAAATATAAGTCTTTTTTTGGGAAAGGGAAATAATGACCTTTGAGTTAGCATGTAAGTTCCATCCCTCACCATGCCCCCTGTCAGTAAGTGTTTCAGGTCATGTTGACTCGGGTGCTGCCACAGGTTTTAACAAGACCTCAGCTTGGAGAGTGAGTACGCTATAGGGTAACATGGGAAGGTGTGCAACTAAATATCCACTCTGATCTCTGCAGGCCCCAGGACTCTACAGAGAGGTGGTGTCATCTAGGGTGTGTTGTGTACACTACCTCTTTGTAGAGCCATGCAGAGATCAGAGTGGATATTTAGTTGCACACCTTCCCATGGTACCCTATAGCCTACTCACTCTCCAAGCTGAGGTCTTGTTAAAACCTGTGGGTGCTGCCCTAACCCACATAATGCCTATACATTGTGGGGCAGGGACTATATAAGGTCTGCTACAAACTGCTGGGGCGGACAGAGGAGCCAATATAGGGGGTGAAAAAGGTCGGAAGGTCGCCGAAATTAAGGGGTCCAGGTCGAAAAGTTGCTTTTTTGGACCATTTAATCCATAGTAAATTTTATCAAAAAGTCGCCAGGTCGCTTATATTATTGCTTTAGGTCGGAAGTCGCCTCCAAAACAGCCCAGGTCGCCAGGTCGCTTTTGACCCATCTGCAGCCACAACATAGGGCCTTGGATGGGGAGGGGGAGTAATGTGCTTGATCCATCCCCTTTTTGACACACTATGGCCTTATAAGCAGGCTCTAAAACAATAATACAACAGTGTGGTTGGATTGGTAACTCTAGTGTCTGCATATATATGCTTTAATACCAGTTGCACATGTAGCACTTGCATATGGGTTTATCAGGGTAACGTACTGTTACAGGTAGTACAGGATATCATTGTAGTCAATGTACAACATTGCAGTACTTCAATGTCCGTTTTGCACTGGAACCTGGAAGCATCATGCTGTTCTTAAAAAGCCACTCTCCACCAGTAATAGGGTCTATGTTCCTGTGATGGGTGTTGGACACACTATATACAGGGGCTGACACACAACCATGAGTTTACACCACCCCACATCCAACCCTACCCACATCCAACCCACATCCACACACAGCCTGCACAGGGGGCCATACCCACACACAGCACCATTGTAGGGACGTGGGTCCAGACTTCACTGTCTGCACCAGGACAGCATCACTACAGAGGTACACAGGCTGCCCAAGAGAAGGTAGGTGTATATAATATGCCTGTGGTGATTTTAAACCTTATTACATCACTCCAGATCCAACCCATATCCACACATGGGCTGCACAGGGGCCATAGGCACACACAGTACCATAGTACAGACATAGGTACTGCCTCTACACCAGGACAGCATCACTATAGAGGTACATAGGGGACCATACCTCCTATAGGGGGTGCAGAGGGGTCCCCCCCCCCCCTGAGGTCACAAAGTCGACTCTTTTAAGGGCTACAGGTCACAAAGTCGCTTTTTTTGCAAAAATATCCAAGTCACAGCTCACTTTTTTATTACATAACAGTATGGCCATTTGAAAACAGCAGGTCGCAGGTCACAAAAATGTATGGTCAAGGTCGAAAAGTCGCCTGGAAAACGGCCCAGGTCGCCAAGTTGCCAAAATCCCCTCTGGAGCCACCTATAGCAGTACATTATCAAACAGGCACACAGGCACACAGGCACACAGGCACACAGGCACACAGGCACACAGGCACACAGGCACACATGCACACAGCCACACAGGCACACAGCCACACATGCACACAGCCATACAGGCACACAGGCACACAGGCACACAGGCAGGCACACAGGCAGGCACACAGACAGGCACACAGGCACACAGGCACACAGGCACACAGGCACACAGGCACACGGCAGGCACACGGCAGGCACACAGACACACAGACACACAGACATACAGGGTCACAGGCACACACAGACACACAGGCACACGGCAGGCACACAGGCACACAGGCACACACAGCCACACAGGCACACAGCCACACAGGCACACAGCCACACAGGCACACAGGCACACACAGACACACAGACACACAGACACACAGCCACACAGCCACACAGCCACACAGCCACACAGGCACTAAGGCACACAGGCACACAGGCACTAAGGCACACAGGCACACAGACACAAACAGACACACAGACACACAGCCACACAGCCACACAGCCACACAGGCACACAGGCACATAGACACACAGGCACACACAGACACATAGACACACAGGCACACAGGCACACACAGACACACAGGCACACAGGCACACAGACACATAGACACACAGCCACACAGGCACTAAGGCACACAGCCACACAGCCACACAGGCACTAAGGCACACAGCCACACAGCCACACAGGCACACATAGACACATAGACACACAGACACACAGGCACACAGCCACACAGCCACACAGCCACACAGCCACACAGCCACACAGGCACTAAGGCACACAGCCACACAGCCACACAGCCACACAGGCACACATAGACACATAGACACATAGACACACAGACACACAGGCACACAGGCACACAGGCAGGCACACAGGCACTTAGACACACAGCCACACAGCCACACAGCCACACAGCCACACAGCCACACAGCCACACAGGCACACAGACACAGGCACACATAGACACACAGACACATAGACACACAGGCACACAGCCACACAGCCACACAGCCACACAGCCACACAGCCACACAGCCACACAGCCACACAGCCACACAGGCACACAGACACACAGACACACAGGCAGGCACACAGGCACACACAGACACATAGACACACAGGCACACAGGCACACAGGCACTAAAGCACACAGGCACACAGGCACACAGGCACACATAGACACATAGACACACAGACACACAGGCACACAGGAACACAGGCACACAGGCACACAGGCACACAGGCACACAGCCACACAGGCACACAGCCACACAGCCACACAGCCACACAGCCACACAGCCACACAGCCACACAGCCACACAGCCACACAGACACACAGACACACAGGCACACAGCCACACAGGCACACAGACACACACAGCCACACAGGCACTAAGGCACACAGGCACACACAGACACATAGACACACAGGCACACAGGCACACACAGACACATAGACACACAGGCACACACGCACACAGCCACATAGGGACACAGGCACACAGGCACACAGGCACAGAGCCACACTGCCACACAGCCACACAGCCACACAGCCCCACAGCCACACAGGCACTAAGGCACACAGGCACACACAGACACACAGGCACACAGGCACACAGGCACACAGGCACACAGGCACACCGGCACACAGCAGGCACACAGGCACACAGGCAGACAGGCACACACAGGCACACAGACACACAGGCACACATAGACACATAGACACACAGGCAAACAGGCACACACAGACACACAGACACATAGACACACAGGCACACAGGCACACAGACACACAGCCACACAGCCACACAGCCACACAGACACACAGACACACAGACACACAGGCAGGCACACAGGCACACACAGACACATAGACACACAGGCACACAGACACACAGGCACACAGGCAGGCACACAGGCACACATAGACACATAGACACACAGACACACAGCCACACAGGCACACAGCCACACAGCCACACAGGCACATACAGACACACAGACACATAGACACACAGGTACACAGGCACACAGGCACACAGCCATACAGCCACACAGCCACACAGTCAAACAGCCACACAGGCACTAAGGCACACAGACACACAGGCAGGCACACAGGCACACACAGACACACAGGCACACAGGCACACAGGCACACAGCCACACAGCCACACAGTCAAACAGCCACACAGGCACTAAGGCACACAGACACACAGGCAGGCACACAGGCACACACAGACACACAGGCACACAGGCACACAGCCACACAGCCACACAGCCACACAGCCACACAGGCACTAAGGCACACAGCCACACAGCCACACAGCCACACAGGCACACATAGACACATAGACACACAGACACACAGGCACACAGCCACACAGCCACACAGCCACACAGCCACACAGCCACACAGGCACTAAGGCACACAGCCACACAGCCACACAGGCACACAGGCACACATAGACACATAGACACATAGACACACAGACACACAGGCACACAGGCAGGTACACAGGCACAAAGACACACAGCCACACAGCCACACAGCCACACAGCCACACAGCCACACAGCCACACAGCCACACAGACACACAGCCACACAGCCACACAGACACAGGCACACAGGCACACATAGACACACAGACACATAGACACACAGCCACACAGCCACACAGCCACACAGCCACACAGCCACACAGCCACACAGCCACACAGACACACAGGCAGGCACACAGGCACACACAGACACATAGACACACAGGCACACAGGCACTAAAGCACACAGGCACACAGGCACACAGGCACACAGGCACACATAGACACATAGACACACAGACACACAGGCACACAGGCACACAGGTACACAGGCACACAGGCACACAGGCACACAGGCACACAGCCACACAGCCACACAGCCACACAGCCACACAGCCACACAGCCACACAGCCACACAGACACACAGACACACAGGCACACAGCCACACAGGCACACAGACACACACAGCCACACAGGCACTAAGGCAAACAGGCACACACAGACACATAGACACACAGGCACACAGGCACACAGAGACACATAGACACACAGGCACACACGCACACAGCCACATAGGGACACAGGCACACATAGACACACAGACACATAGACACACTGCCACACAGCCACACAGCCACACAGCCACACAGCCACACAGCCACACAGCCACACAGCCACACAGGCACACAGGCAGGCACACAGGCACACACAGACACATAGACACACAGACACACAGGCACACAGGCACTAAAGCACACAGGCACACAGGCACACAGGCACACATAGACACATAGACACACAGACACACAGGCACACAGGCACACAGGTACACAGGCACACAGGCACACAGGCACACAGCCACACAGCCACACAGCCACACAGCCACACAGCCACACAGCCACACAGCCACACAGCCACACAGACACACAGACACACAGGCACACAGCCACATAGGCACACAGACACACACAGCCACACAGGCACTAAGGCAAACAGGCACACACAGACACATAGACACACAGGCACACAGGCACACACAGACACATAGACACACAGGCACACACGCACACAGCCACATAGGGACACAGGCACACAGCCACACAGGCACAGAGCCACACTGCCACACAGCCACACAGCCACACAGCCACACAGGCACTAAGGCACACAGGCACACACAGACACACAGGCACACAGGCACACAGGCACACAGGCACACAGGCACACAGGCACACAGGCACACAGGCACACAACAGGCACATAACAGGCACACAACAGGCACACAGGCACATACAGGCACACAGACACACAGGCACACATAGACACATAGACACACAGGCACACAGGCACACACAGACACACAGACACATAGACACACAGGCACACAGGCACACAGACACACAGCCACACAGCCACACAGCCACACAGACACACAGACACACAGACACACAGGCAGGCACACAGGCACACACAGACACATAGACACACAGGCACACAGACACACAGGCACACAGGCAGGCACACAGGCACACATAGACACATAGACACACAGACACACAGCCACACAGGCACACAGCCACACAGCCACACAGGCACATACAGACACACAGACACATAGACACACAGGTACACAGGCACACAGGCACACAGCCACACAGCCACACAGCCACACAGGCACTAAGGCACACAGCCACACAGACACACAGGCAGGCACACAGGCACACACAGACACATAGACACACAGGCACACAGGCACACAGGCACACAGCCACACAGCCACACAGGCACATACAGACACACAGACACACAGGCACACAGGCACACAGGCACACAGGCACACACAGACACACAGACACACAGGCACACAGACACACAGACACACACAGACACACATGCACACAGCCACACAGGCACACAGGCACACAGGCACACAGGCACACACAGACACATAGACACACAGGCACACAGGCACACACAGCCACACAGCCACACAGGCACTAAGGCACACAGGCACACAGGCACACAGGCACACAGGCACACAGGCACACAGACACACAGGCACACAGGCACACAGGGTCACAGGCACACACAGACACACAGACACACAGGGTCACAGGCACACACAGACACACAGGCACACAGGCACACAGGCACACAGGCACACAGACACACAGACACACAGGGTCACAGGCACACACAGACACACAGGCACACACAGACACACAGACACACACAGACACACAGGCACACGGCAGGCACACAGGCACACGGCAGGCAAACAGACACACAGACACACAGGGTCACAGGCACACACAGACACACAGACACACAGGGTCACAGGCACACACAGACACACAGGCACACGGCAGGCACACAGGCACACAGGTACACAGGCACACAGGCACACAGGCACACAGGCACACAGGCACACAGGCACACAGGCACACAGGTACACAGATACACAGACACACTGACTCACAGACAGACACAGACATACAGGCACACAGGCACACAGCAGGCACACAGGCACACAGGCACACAGGCACACATGCACACAGGCACACAGACACACAGGCACACAGGCACACAGGGTCACAGGCACACAGGTACACAGCCACACAGGCACACAGGCACACAGGTACACAGGCACACAGGCACACAGGGAGCCACTGAGTGGTCATCACAGGTGGCACCAACTAGTTGTATACAAATACAAGACACCAATGATTAACCTAGGTTAGCCACCACTGACCATTTTTGAATATAACTTTGCCATTGTGACTAACACTCATATGACCAACCTAGGATAGTCTGTACTGACTAACCCTTTCAACCTATGGATTTTCAGTGTACACTGGTTTGTTTCTATGTCTTATCTTTAAGCATATCAAAACGTTCAGTGTAATATTCATGTATGGCACAGTGTACATATCATAATTTATTTAGCATCAATTGAGGAAAATGATGATTCAAGAATGTGTGCTTCTCCATAATAGTATCATAACCATAACAGCAGTTTTACCATATGTTCCGTGAACACTTTGAGGCCAACATAGTGTTTTAATGCATAGTGGCCTTCTGTCATGATACATGCATCACTGATGACTTACTTACCAGCTCAGTGTGAGTTAGACCCCATGCCAACCCTATGGGATCAATTGATACTGTCCAATAACTCATTAATGAACCTTGAGGGATCACTCTGTATGTAAAGGTTTACCCTGGGCATAATGCATTAAATCACTTAACTGACTCAAAAACCCACCTCATCCTATGTAAGGCCAGAGTACTGGTCTGCACTCTACTCAGGCTGTTGCTGGATGGGTAGCAAGAGGCAGGCCTTTGAGGGATTAAGGTGAATGCAGAGTTAGTTTGTGGTGTTCTGGGAGTACATGCCATGTAAGCTGTAGAGGGTTAGTGGGTGAACAGTGGGGGTACATACACTATAACTACCATCACTTTGGGTGTACAGTGGGGGTATAGACAGCATCACTCTGGGTTGAGGCTTTGAAGAGTGGGCACTTAGCGTACATGCCTGTGTAAATAAACCCTAAGTCAACTTTGTTTTTAAAAAAAGAAGGCAATTTTAAGAAAATAGAGAAAGGGGTTTGTATCCTACTAAAATGTTACTAAAAGAGTCACTGTGAGAGGTGTTACTGTGTGGACTATTAATATACTACCAATCGAAATAGAATTGTATTATCATAAATAAGATGCACTAATCAGTTGGTTATTTATTATCTATTATGTGTTAATATGATTATTTTAAATGGTTCTGTAATGTTCTGATTTTAGTGCCATAAAACACTGCATTAACAAAACATTTACTAGATGGGATATAGCCATTCTCTTTAAAGTCAAATTCTCTAAAAAAAAAAGTAAAATGCCTAAAGACATTATATCCCATTCGGTAAATATATGGTATATAGGCCTAGGCTACATTTTTGATTTATAAATGGGAGAATGGATGAAAATGATGAGGGTAAATTGAAAAACATATGTATGATAGCCAACCATGATGCTGCATTAATGATATGTGAGTTTGGTCATGCAACCACATAACACATACCGTAAAACCCCGCCTTTAAGACAGATTTTATTTGGTATTAATTTTTCCTACAAGACAGATTTTTTCTCAAGATTGGGGGGTCATATTAAAGTTGTTTTTTTTATATATTGGATTATAGTGAAAACCACTTTGAAAGGTACTTTGTACAAGACAGATGTTTTCCCCAAACAGGGGGGGTGTCGTCTTAAAGGTGGGGTCGTCTTAAAGGTGGGGTTTTGCGGTAGTACCTGTGTATAGAGGCCTCACTGTAGGGCTAACATAGACGGACCTGGCTATGGGGGTGGTGTTAGGTCCCACAAAGGGATGCCTGACATCCATACCAACTATTCTATACTCTGTTCCTGTAGATGTCTCTCTGCCTAAACCTTCAACAAGTATTTAAGGGCAAGAAAGCACCTTAAGGATTGTCCCTATGACTCATGAATGCAGCCAGTAAACATACAGGGATGAATTTAACGTATACTCAGTCCAACTGTAACCGTACACAGATGCTAACCCCTTTTGTAGGTCCCTATAGAAATGTACTGAGATCGTTTTTCACCAAAAAGGGCTGGACACATAGACAACGGTGCACGAGTTTTGGAGGGTTATTTTACCACTTGTCCCTCAGGCCGTATTTCACAAGGCCGCAGGCCGAGTAAAATGCGACCCTCTTGTCAACAACTGAAATAACCCTCCCACAGACCAAAGAGAAGTGTACCTCTGTGTTTATTTTTTACCTTTTTTGATTCAAATCAAATTATAAGGGTCTCTAGGGGGGTGCAGGACTTAAATTAGCCTTTTTCTACACCATTTAAACAAACTGCCATTTTGCTGACATCACAGGGCCGTAAAGTATGGGCATGAGTTATTTCACGGGCATGTGAAATATGGGGGTCTTTCGTTAAAGATGGGTTAGAAGCTAATTTGGGGTCGATTTTGATTTTTCTGTTACAACTTGTATTTGTTTTTATAATGCTTACATCAATGTGTGTGTACACTCCTAAATCCATCTAACACTAAGAAATGCATAAATTCATGGTCAGATGGCCTGTATTTGTCGTAGGGTTGGATCGCACACCCTATTCAGACATGGCCTTCTCTCTATTCTATGCATTTCTAAGTATCAGTAGAATTTAAAAGTTTACATACATATTTTTATAGGCATTACAAATACAAATACATTATGTAAGGCCAGACTTTTTTTTTAAATTTATTTTTTTAACATGAATGTATCACTGTTAAAAATCCCCCGTAAAAAAAACGGTGATTCACTGGCAACAATGGATGCCAAGCTTTCACCGTTTATTTTAGGGTCACCGTTTTTTAGGTGTCACCGTAATTGTATACGGGTTTTCACCGTTATTTTTTACCATGACTAAGGAGGCTTAATTAGCTATTGCAGTGGCTCATACTTTTAAGGATTATTTCTTTTATATAGTTATTTGCATACACAGATTATTCTGTAGTCATAATTATATTCTCAATTCACTACAATTATTCCCCATGTCTGATTTGGCTGCATGTCCAATTCATAAAGACATCTTTGTGACTGGAATTCATAATTATCATGAATTAAGTATTAAGAAACATAGATAAATGTCTCAAATCGCATTACCATTACAATCTGCAAGCAGAAGTATGCTAGGATTATTATAAAATAACAACTCCAGTGATATCCATATATATCTTTCTCATTACCACACAAGAGGTGTCTATGGTATCCAAACTACTTGCCGGTGTCCCACAAGGGTTAGTTATTTATTCATTATGAATATTCGATCAAGCTTAGGTTTAGACTAGAATGTTGATGCTGTATTGAAAAAGGTAATGGAGAACTGTTTGATTTCTAATAGATTTAGTCCACTTTTCATTGTTGAAGCTTCAGAGAAATCTCCTCTGGAACTAGGCTGCCACCTAGTTGGAAAAGATTGAACTTCTTATACTACGGAATTTCACTGTAAAGGAAATAACAGTGCTTTACCGTGATGGTTTACGGAGGTTCACTGTAAAAGCAATTGGGTTGACGCTGCCTCACCGTAATATCAGGTAACGGTGATGCACCGTTAAATTTAACGGTGAATCTCTGTATAATCAACGGTAATTTGTAACAGTGTACTAGCCAATTTTTTTGAACCCCCTAACATTTCTTAAAAATTGCATAAAAAAACATAGGGTCGGCCCTGTTTTGATAGGGTAGGTTGGGTTACCTGAAACAAACCTCTTTTTTTTGGCCTAACTGAAAACTGTAAATTGTCCCCAAATTAGCTCCTAACCCATCTTTAAATCAATGGCACTGCAGTATTTTGCCAAAAACAAGGATCAGCTTCAGTAGCCACACATGGAGACACAGAGTGTAGGGACTGAGGGTAGGAGGAGCAAACACTGTGAGCCAGGTCTCCATGTGGCTGCTTATATGGCTCAGTCTCAAGACGTTGTAACAATTGAAACGTCTTTGACCGGTGTCGTCTTTGACCGGTATCATCTTTGACCGGTGTAGTCTTTGACCGGGTAGGGATTAAAATGAAGAAAAATGTATTATATAGTAAAGAAATTTAAGCTTCAACTTCTTCATGTAATAAACAGTCTATGGTTGTTTTACCCAATTTTCTTTAAATTTTTTTATGCACATATTAAGGGTCCCTTTGGGGCTTTTTTCTTCAGCCCGTCAAAGACGTCACTTGGAATTATACTTAAACTTAAGGGAGCCTTATATGGCTCAGTCTCACGACGTTGTAACTATTGGATAGTCTTTGACCGGATGACGTCTTTGACCGGGTGACGTCTTTGACCGGGTGACGTCTTTGACAGGGTGACGTCTTTGACCAGGAGGCTAGGGCTATTTTTCATATTTCAACTTTTTTTTCCATATCTCTACTATTAGAGAAAACATTTTGATGGTGATTGTATAATACTTTGGACAGTGTACCTCTTCAAATTCCACATAATATAGAAAGGGATGTATTTGACCGGGCAGAGGAAGAAATATAACATTATGCTATAATGCATGTAAAAGAGCCTACATATGAATATAACACACTTTATATAAATTTCCTTTCATAAAGTGTGAACACATCCTTTGACTATTTCCACCCATTTCTTACTATATAGATCTAATTTATGCTGTAATAACGTTTCCCGGTCAAAGACATCACTCGGTCAAAGACGATCCAATTGTAACAAAGTCGTGAGACTGAGCCTTATAAAGGTATAAATCCTGAGGAGGGAATGTCCAATGAATATAAATATATATATATAGGAATGAATATAGACGGAGTCAGATATATATAGATTTGGCCTTAGTTAATTGTGGCTGGGCCTACGCCCTATTTATTCATTATGTCATAATAACTATTCACCGACAATTAACTGAAAAAAATTAGATCTACCATATAGCACATGTTGAGTGTGGTAGATGGTGGGAGGCACTGGCCTGTTGGTTGCCACAACACAACCAACACAATAATAGTTCCACTGGTGCATGAGAGGTGGAGGTGTGGTAGGTGCACTGGAGCATGTCCATGGGAGTCTTTATATTACCATACAGCACACCGTATACTACACATAAATCCTGAGGAGGGAATGTCCAATGAATATAAATATATATATATAGGAATGAATATAGACGGAGTCAGATATATATAGATTTGGCCTTAGTTAATTGTGGCTGGGCCTACGCCAAATCCCCAAACCGGCCAGACACAGGCAAGATCACGCGGGTAGTAGCGTGGCATCTAGTTCCGCCGCGACACGGAGGTCAAAAGCAATCCGGTCTTCCAGCGGCTCCTGTATATACATCATTACGGCGTCCGATTTCCAGTCGCCTCTAGTCTGTAACTCCTCGATAGTGGCGCCTACCGACCGCAGGTACGATGTTCCCCCGCGACGTAGGCTATGGCTGGAGTACTGGGTCGGATCAAGCCCCGCTTTCTCCGCCGTATATTTCAAGATAGCCGTGTATGTCTCGTACTCCAGAGGGACACCTTCGGCTATCACAAACGCCGGCGACTCGGGTGGAGCCGGCATCTCGTCTATGTGACGGGTCATCCAGTGAACCGCGCACAGCTCGGTATCCTTGAGCTTTGCTACAGGGATCTTGAGTATCCTGTCCCCGTACTGTATGGTTTTTGATCCTCGAATCATAAGCATCATACCCCACGTCGTGAACCGAATATCCTGACGCTGAAGCATCACGTCGGATTTCGTCACATTTTGCTTCCGAAGCAGGCCCCTGAATGAAGTGAGGAGCGCTGCCCGATAAGCCACATGACCTGGGTTTAACGTTAAGTGTCTGAACATGGCTCGCAGCTGCAGCGGCAAGAGCGGAGCCGCCCGCTTCACCGCCAACCCCAGTTTGCGCTTGGAGCCTTCTATAGCCATGTGCACTCTGTAGTCTTTGTAGTCGATCGGCGCTGAACCTGCTGACTTCAACAGGTGATTCAGGCCCGACAGGTAATCCGCGATGGACTTGGCTTTCATCGTGCGTGTCAGGTAGGCGATGTACAGTACCACGCGTCCGGACGGACACGGGAGCGGAACTAGGTTGAATTCCGCGCAGAACCGTTTGTACTTGTTGGCTTGCGATGCCCTCGCCCCCGCACTTGCTGGTGCATAGTGCATTTTTACCAGCTGGTCGGCCTCGGACTGCAGCTGGACCATCCCTGTTGAACAAGTGAAAACAGCACATAGAGTCCTCTGACATCAGCATGCGGATATTTTTGGCCGCATTCTTGTCGTTAAGTCTACTCAGGTTATCGCACAACTTATTCAATTTTGTGTTGATATACACTATTTCCAGGTAAAAATTGAATTCAGCTGACAACCAGAACAAGTCCCGGAGCATAGCCATTGTGTTCTTGTTCTTACTTCTACCCGTTCTCACTGCATACAGAACTTGAGTGTTATCGGTTACCGCACAGATGCGCCGATTCCTCCAACCCGGACCCCACCTACGAGCACCTTGGACAATGGGTATCATTTCTAACACATTTATGTTATCAACCACATGCTGAGGGGGGGGGGGTAACGCGATGACCGACAGCAGCTTCGATGATTGTCGACTTCTTTTGATTCTCATAAGAAGCCACTAACCAATCACCTGCATGGTAGGCACCGTAACCGTAGTAACTCGCATCCGAGTAGATTGATATCACAGCGTCGCTTTTCTCCAGCAGTTTTGCTTTACCGTTGAACTGCGGCATGTAGTCACGCCACCAGCATATGTCCTCGCGGAATGCGTCGGACAGGCTGATCTTGGCGTAACGGTTCCGGATGGATGCGGACAAGTCGTAAATACGCCGGCAGAACGTACGACCACCCCGCACAACTTTGCTACAATGCGCAAGGAGACCTGCTAACTCATCAACTTTTTCTTTAGTAGAACTTTTCGCTGTCGCGAATTTTTTGACGAGTTTCTTCACCCGTACAAGTTTGTCGTCTGGGAGTCGGATCTCCCTTTTCACAGAGTCAATGTCAATGCCTAGAAATCTAGTACATGTGGCCGGGGGTGTACACTTTTTAAAGCTCACATAGAACCCCAGCTGACGCAATATTCTAATTAACGCCCGCTGAGCCTCGGCACACCTATCCTGCGTCAATTCCCATAAACAAAAATCATCAAGGTAATTGACGCAATTGACGAAACCTGCTCGGGCCATACACCGCACGACGAAATCAGAAGTACGGTTGAAGGTGTAAGGGGATGAGCTTAATCCCATTGATAGTCTGTTGTCTCTCAGGTAGACCTTACCCTTGCCAAAGTCCCAAGCCATACCCTGCAATTTGCTACTGTCAGGGTGGATATGGAGGGCTCGATAGGCATCTTTGATGTCCACGGTACAACTATATGCGCCCACAGGGATGTTGTCCGCCACATCGTCGACAGTTTTATAAGAAAACTTTCCCGAGATAGTGTTGACATGATCATTGACTGAATCAGCATGTGGGGTGGAGCAATCAATAATAACCCTGATACTACCATCACTTTTTGGTACTCCACCTATGGGGTGTATGCAATACATGGGGTGGTCAACCACAGAAATAAACCCTTGCTCTATTTCAGATAATAACTTAGTATTGACCACCTCATAATCTGGGCCTGACCTAATGTAGTTGTCACTGCTGTACTGTAGGTCCACCTCACTGTCAATCACCCTTGCACCAAAACATGCATTATAAATGATCCACTCCCAGTCTTCATCTACTGCTCCTCTCATGAAACACTCACATACAGCCCTGCAAGGCTTCAACTGGACAGGGACATCATTTACTTTGAACTTACATGCACATGTACCTCTGTTACAAGTCTCAAACACATTAAATTCCACATAATTTGTGTACTTACCACCTCTCTCTTCGCTCTCATGGGCGCGGACATGTTGGAACTCCAATGCCCTAACCCTGCCTAAAAGCGGCTCAGCGATTGGTGGAGAGAGAGAGGTGGGGCTGAGGCTCAGCCAATAGGAAGCCGGGATACATAGCGTCGTCGGCTCGCGCGTCCGGGCGCTTGGGGAGCATTCATTTTCAAAAACGATAGATTGCTCGCCTTCCCGCGACGATTCAAGTCACTTTTTGCGACAGTTTGAGGCGATATGCGACTCCTCTCCACACTTGCGACACTCGTGCGGATATCTGCAACGACTATTAGAGCAGCCGGCCTCGTCAAAGTTATGTTTCAAGCAGGCCCCCTCGCTGTCCGCGGCCTTAGCGACCGAACGATGCTTCTTTTTACTAACCGGTCCCCTGCTCGGCGCCTTGTTGGCGGCGTCTCGGGCCGCGGTGGCCGCGGGAAGGCTGTCCGCGGCCTCGGTCCGCTCCCGGTAAGCTTTGGTATTCAAAACTGTGTACCGGTCCGCGGATATTTCGGTATTACCCCGAGAAAACGCGCCCCAACCCGCCTGGAGAGCCTCTTTGCGGACATCAGCATCGTATAGAATGTGGGTGTCATCCGTAAAACCCTCCACCACTGACGCTTTGCGAGCTACATAGGAGAGGTGGGCCATGTAACTGCGTAACTCGTCAGCTGTGCCGTCTTTCGCCAGGGAGCCCCAGCGCAAAGCAGCATAAATGTACTCAGGGTAGGTGGGGTGTTTACTATCTTTTGCATCCAGATACTCTTTGTAAGACCACCTACGTTTTTGGACTTCCAGCTCATCCAAAGTCTGCGTGGCGGGGGGGGTCCATCCACCGGCCGGGGGGGTCCCAGCCTTGGCCCTCTCCTCCATGGCCCTCACTCTAGCCTTGAGTGCTGTCTTCCTCTCTGCCAACTCCAGTGCCTGTACTTGTTTGATCAGGTCCAACTCCTCCTCATCCTGAATCTGGCCAATGTCCTTAGAAGCCATGGTAGATTCAATGGATTCTGTAGACCCAACTATGGATTCTGTGGACCCACTTGTAGTGGGTTGAGGTGGTGTTGTGGCAGTGAGTCCTCCAGTACCACTGTACCTGGTAGTAGTACTGGTGGTAGTAGCAGTGCTCCTCCTAGTCCTTTCTTCTAAATCACCAAGTATAGGGCCTTTACACAAGTCCCCTACAGGCAGATCATGATGTAATCCACACTTGATGCAGAACTTCTCTGGCATACCTGATCTATAACCTGAATTCAATAGTTATTGATCAAAATTAGATCTACCATATAGCACATGTTGAGTGTGGTAGATGGTGGGAGGCACTGGCCTGTTGGTTGCCACAACACAACCAACACAATAATAGTTCCACTGGTGCATGAGAGGTGGAGGTGTGGTAGGTGCACTGGAGCATGTCCATGGGAGTCTTTATATTACCATACAGCACACCGTATACTACACATAAAGGTTGAAAACAAACACTTAACCCATTTTTTCCCCTTTGACATATCTCTTTATCTTAACAGCACTGATTATACTATACACAAAGAAAATAAGAAAAAAAGGGAAAAACAATAAGTGACTGTCCCCCATTCTGTAATGGTGTGAGTGCTGCCCTTTATCATTTGGGTATATGTGTATATAGGGCACTAGTCCTTGTCTGTTATACCTACATTTGTCATTATATCTCTGTGTATGTACCATGTGTGCCCCTCCCTTAATGTGGGGTTTGGTTCTCTCAATAGGGGGATGGGCATAATGTTATATTATGGATATGTAGTGATATGTTGGTAGATTCTTTTTTCCATATTTTTATGATCAGATAATAATGTGTGTGTTGTACTGTCTATGGCTAAAGACATGAACATCAATTTAATTCAATTTTTTAAAATTTCATTGCCACCAGGGGATGCGATGGTTCGGCCTGTTCAACTACAACACTACATATTAACTCTTTTCCACATATATCAGGCGGTGTATGAGTGAATAAAAGGCATCATATTCATTTATGAACAAACGTAAAATAGCAAATATAATGTGACAGTATTAGATACTTCATACTTGATTTAGAACTTATGCATTTGAAATGATATTATATGATTTCCTCTTAAAAATAACACAGTATAAGGTCTTTGGAGCTACAGGCCCTTGTGGCCCCAATGTAGGAACTTTAGTATCTACACCTGCTTACCCTTCATGATTGTTAACTGTACCGAGAACTTTACCTAAACTTGAGTGTTTATATATTTCAGGTAGCCTTCAGATAACAGTGCACGATGGCCATCCTTGACTCCAGCACACTGCTGGTGCTGGTGGCGACCCTGGTGGGCATCCTGGTAGTTAAGAAGCTGCTGGCCATGCTGACAGGCCCCAACCTACCCCCCGGTCCCACCCCGCTACCCCTCATAGGCAACATACCACAGCTCTCCTCCCGCCCAGAACACTCCCACCTCACCTTCCAGGAACTGGCCAACAAGTGAGTTAATAACACATTGGAGTCAGCTAACATATTCTGATTTTAAACATGCTAATTGGGGATACATTTTCATTTCCTGGTTCACAATGTATTAGTGTTGATAATCTCTATAGATATGTGTCAAGCTTTTACATGGACGCAGCCCTAGTTGCATGCAAGTCATTGCTGCATCCATGTACTGTGCCTACCCTACTGGCCTGATGCATTCCCAAAGGTTTGGCGAGTCACTGGCCGGTGCTGAATTGGTGTATCCTGCCAACCCCTTGGAAGTGTCTTAACTCCATAGGTTTGGCATGGTGCTTGAATGCAGCACTGGCGAGATAGTAGCAAGGGCTTCATTTAAGCATCAAGGCATTACTTTATAATGCCATCCTTAAAAGGCCAATATCCTAAATACTAGCCTCTAATGTATGTGTCTCTTTTCCTTCCAGGTATGGAGATATGTTCACCATTAGCATCTTCAACACACAATTCATCATCTTCAACAGTCATGAAATCATCAAGGAGGCGTTCATCAAGAATGCTGACGCCTTCTCCAACCGAGCATTGTCTCATCTCACAAAGATAGCATCTGCGGGAGGAAAGGGTAGGTGTTATAACTCTCTATTCATTTAGCTTTGAGAAGTGCATCCTTCACAGTGTCAGTTTATGCATTTCTGTCACATTCTCGTTTGAGCCCAGGCCAGACCAGTGGATTATGTTTAATATGCATGCTCTTGCAGGTGTTACATTGCTAAGTGTGGTTCTGATGATGAACAAAGAGACAGAAACCTTTTGTCGGAAAGCCAGATACTGTAGCTCCTCATGGCTTCTCCCCCTAAATTATTTGCCATCACATTAGATGGCACATCATAGGCCTAGTCCTAGTTCTAGTTATTCACACAAGATGGCCTAATCATGATTTATGAACCATTCCCCATCATGTAGGTCTGCATTGCATTCCCTGCTGAAATGCCAATTCTCAAACACTATCATCCTGAAACCCCAACCTTTTGATGAACAACATGGACAGGGCACTAACCTGTAGGGTGCTTATTAGGGTGTCTGATCTGCACCTTGAGTGTTAGCACTATACTTATACCACACTTAACCACAACCAGAGTTCTGTACCCAGGATATTGGCTGCGTCTACGACTTGTGATCAGCCTAGACTGTTGCCAATATCCTAAAAACAAGGTTCTGGCTTTGGTTTAACTACTAAGTATCTGATGTGTCAGGGTCTGCACCAGAGGGGTGTTACAGAAAGCAGCAAAAACATAGCGAACTTACGCTAATGCTTAACAATATTTAACAAATTAGGCTAATATTAAGAAACTTGTGCTAATACTAGCGAATCCTTAATAGTTCATGCTAATGTCTTAAAATCTCTGCTAATGCCTCAAAATTTACACTAATTTAGGCTAATTTTGGCAATTTTTGATACTGATGCTAAGTAATGTAAATCAATAGCCTAAATTTTTTTATCTGTGACAACTATAATGGAAAATAACATAAGAAATTCATTCTGTAACACTTTTTTGCGCCAATAAATTACTGCTGGTTTTTTGTAACACCCCCTGCAGGAGTAGTGTGCTTGTAAGGTTTGCTCTGAGGGAGTCTCTGCCATGGGTGTTAGAACTACAATCGTCTGAGAGAACTGTATATTACATATCACTCCTACTGTGAGTGTAAGTCCGATATTGTTACGTGCGAGTAGCTGCATAAGTGTTATAAGCTTTGGCGAGTGGTAATTATCCTAGGCTGGCTCCTTGGACTGTCCTTGGTCCGTTACACTTATTTTAGTGACTCACCTGTACTATATCTACTCCATACCCTGTGGTGTGTTGTCAGGTCTGATCTGGCAGGAAGGAGACACATGGCGGGGCATCAGGAAGATCACCGTCTCCGCCCTCAGAGACTTTGGTATTGGTAAGAAGTCCATGGAAAGCAAGATCCTGGAAGAGGCTTCTGCACTGGCTGATGTACGTCTTATCTAATTATCTAATTAATGACTTTCCCCTCAATAGCAATAGTAAAATAAATGAAACAATTGGAAGTATCAGGAATGAGTCGCGAATTATCACACTGACTTGTGCCTGAACAATATGACCAGCCAATTTTTCCACTAATTAGGAATATCAACAAATGATAGGATAATTCAGTCAAGATTCTATTTCATGAAGTCAGATCAGACCATCCTGTGAGGCACATACTATGTGGTTGTAACTAGATTTACACCACAATTGGCTAAGAGAACAAAAATAGCACTACTGTATTTTACATATATGGCTGTATGTGGATGCAGTCCACTCTCCTCCTGTCAGTGTAAGTCAGATACCATACAAGTGACTAGCTACATAAGTGTTATTAGCCTTGGACAATGGCTATATTCATGGCTAGTGGCTTGAACAATTACCCTGTCCTTGGCTTATAACACTTATACAGCAAGTGAGAAGCTGGTACCCTATCGAATACAAAATAACCTTGTAATGTATTGTCTGCAGGTTCTGGCTGAACATGAAGGGAAGCCATTTGACCCAACTCAGATTGTGACGGAGGCGGCCAGTAACATCATCTGTTCTGTCTGCTTCGGCAACAGGTTAGTGTCTATGTTCATTACCTTCCCCTTAGAGGACCTCCCGATTCCTTACATAGTCATTTATTGTGTTGAAGCACTGCCATGCCATTGAGTAACTCACCTGTCCTGCTTGAGTGTATAAACTGTTAGAGTCAGCATCATGTGTGAATAGAATAGTAGTCCTGGCATGGTACTTGCCTTCACTCATCATAACAATGAAAAGCTTTGTTAAAGAATGTTGCTGGTCCTAAAGGGTTAATCAGCTCCCACGGGTGTTATATATTTCAACTCCATTTGATGCTTAAAAGGACTGTAAGATAGTAATTCTGACATTTTGTGATTCATTAATGTACATTGTAACTCTAGATGTTGAAGTTATTACTGTGTGTTATTGCCAGGTTTGAGTACACAGATAAGAGGTTCAAGTCTCTGATAGACAAGATAGTGGAGAACATGGCCATTGGTAACTTCATGGAAGCCGTGGACCACATCCCCATCCTGAGGCTGTTCCCATTACCTGCTAACGTGAGCTAAACCTTTGTGGACTTTATGTACAGAAGCATTTGATATCATTCAGTTCTCAAAAATTAAATAACAATGGCATTGAAGGTAATCTACTCTATTGGTCCAAATGTATCTAATCAATGTGCAGAATTCTAGTACTGCTAGAGAGTGGAAATAGCTTAATAACAGGGGTGGTTGATATATTTCAGTTGGGGACCAAAGAAAATTTTGATCCCTTTATGGCCAGTACCTTACTATATCTAGAAAGGTTTGGCAGCGAACAATTTCAAATCCCTATTTTATTTCATAGTGTATAGGCAGCTGTTGGTCCACATGACAGTACATTATACACCAGATAGCATCTAAACTTCTTCTCATTGAATGGTCCCCTTTTCCAGATTAAAAAGCAACTCTCTAATGTGAAGGACATAGACAACTTCATCTGGAGTCAGATAGACGAGCACCGAGCTACGTTTGACAAGAACAACCTCAGGGACTTCATAGATCTGTACCTGGACAAGGAGGCTGAGGAAGACGCAGACCAACAACTGTTTGCAGGTACACAGACGGATTTACACTACTTATCTGTTATACCACATTAGATATATTCACTATGAAATACACATTTACACTACTAATCTATTATTACAACTTGGTTTAAAAACTGTTCCTACATAGCAAGACAAGGGCAAGTAGGATTTGGTTGTATAGTTTGAGGGCTTGCAGTCATTGTAAGTGTTCAGAATGATGCAGATAAGGACAAGGATATTATATGTAACATCCTTATATTACAATTTATTGGAGAAATGAAACAAAAGTAGTAATCAGCCAACAGAAATGGGATTTTTGGCATTTTGTCCCCCCCCCCAAAAAAATGTGGCCCCATTAAAAAAAAAAGATGGTTTCTAATCACCAAGCACTGAAAAATATGCCAATATTTATCCATTTTCAACTTACTTTTCATCAAAATATGTCTTTAAAAAAAATGTTTTCACCAATTCATCAAAGTTTTCACCAATTCACCAAAGTTTTCACCAATTCACCAAATTTTATTTGAGTATTAACTTGGAATAATCATAAAATTGTTGGATATTTTGGTTAAATGCAATTTCCTGAAGTGAATTAATCAGTTGTGGGTGCTTCCTGAACAAGAATTTGCTAAAATTTCGAAAAATAGGAATATCTTACAAAAGAGAAGAAATCCCTAAAATCAGGGGGAAAAATGCTAGGGTCTGCCCATTTTTTTAGCCTACGGTCGGGTTGCCTGAAACACACCTTTTAAAAGAAGAAATTGGCCCAATTAGCTGAGTTATATTTGCATATGGTTAAACACTAATCAAACAATTATGGTGATATGTCAACCTCAGCAATGATTATCTCTCCCATTCCAGAGGTAAACATCAGGAGGACGATCATGGACTTGTTCTTTGCTGGCACAGACACCACGGCTACATCCACACGCTGGGCCATGGTCTACATGATGCACTACCCCCACATACAGACACGGCTCAGCAAGGAGATGGAAGAGGTGAGTGAAGCTGTCAGTTGGAGGCAAATCAGATTTACTTTGCCACCAAAAATGGCTAAACTGTCACCTCTGTGAAGAAAGGTCTGATTTGAAAATTTATTCCATGTGGAGAAACAAAGTTACTATGCTTAAGTAATGGAATGGCCGTTCTCCACACACCCACCGAGAAACTGATGCTTATTCTCCATGGGCTGTTTCTCCATGATGATGTCACAGAAATAGCTATGAAACGAATCTTTAAACGTTATTTTTAGATATAATTTATCAATAATTACTCGTGGGACCTTGGGCAGCATCACACTCGGCTGCGCCTCGTGTGATACGGCCGAATGTCCCACTCATGGAGAAACCTGTCGTTCAGACAGATTATCGTGGACCTCTGTCTATGTTCCTAACTAAAAAGAGAGAGGGTGTAACTGCTTCATTATGTAACCACGGATACCATTTATTATGATATTTATAGTATGCTATCTGCCTAAATATGACTGAGGGGTATAAAACTTTGTTGTATAAAAAGTTGAAATGCCATGCCCTTGACATCCAATGCAAGAGAGCATTCTAGAACCACTATGTTTCTCAAATTTGAAGTATCTAATGACTAATGTAGGTGGTGGGTAATGAGCGACTGCCGTCTACCGCTGACAAGGCCAGCCTGAACTACCTACAGGCCTTCATCATGGAGATCCTACGTCACGCCTCTGTCGGTGAGTCACACTGGGAACATCTACTCTATTAACACTTTAAGGATGGATGTCGCTAAAAGATGACATTTGTCGTTATGATGCACCAATGCAGCCCTGGCGAGTAACTCACCAGTGCTGCATCAAGCAGACCCTCTGGGAGTGTATGTACCCATAGAGTTGTCATGATGCTTGAATGCAGCACTGGTTAGTTACTTGCCAGGGCAGCATTCATCCATCATGACAACCAAGGGCATGATGCATTAAGGTATCATTCCACCCTTAAAGGCTTAAGGGCTCAACATTATATAATCCTTTTAGGCTGCATAGTGCTTAAGGTGGTTGCCTTCTTTCATTAACACGTTCATTGCGATGATTTCTTTGCATCTGACATGTGGACCTCTCTATAGAGCAGTAAGAAAAACCGCTGGACTGACCATGCAGCGAACTCACAACCCCAGTGTCCTAGTTTAGTTCTCAAAACATTGCTCTCAAAATTAACAATTTCCTGGTTTGATCTTAGAGAACTCCTTTTATTTTTCAAAATTCTATGTTTCAAAAAGTATCTTGGGACCCCCTACTTTTCTTTTCACTGTTCAGTTCCCAATTATGCAAGGTATATTGGGAAAATATTAGGAGTAAATCTACATACTTTTGACCCAAGATAGGCAACCACCTTGAATGTGGTTTGCCCCTATTGTCATCATAAGGCATGAATGCAGCTCTGGCGTGTTACTCCGCAGTGCTGAACAGTGCCTCATTCTGATCCTTTTGGGGTTGAATCACTTTCAAATAATCTGTTGTAAAAAGATTTTAAACAGAGGAATAGTATGTGCTCTGTACTAATAATATGCCACCTAAATCAAAGACTAACTTTGAATTATTCTTATTCCGTGTTTGACGAGTCTGTACATTGGTTAACTATTAAAGTGGGTAATAACTTCCCAAATCCTTCACACTTTGAAGTAGGTCAAGTTAGTTCAAGTAGGTCACATTAATTTAAATAGGTCATGGCACTAAAATAGTCATCGTAGCAAAAGAAAGTCATGAAAATGTATTTGTCAATAGTTTGTATAAGAAAACATGTAATAAGAAGGAAACACACTTCTAGAAAGGATGTGGGCACGTCTGCGGTCCTTCCCGAGGGACAGACCTGCCCATGTCCTTCCTAGAAGGTTGTTACCTGATGATATTACAGTCACTTGTCCTGAGATTTGATGTATAAAAAAGGTTGACAATCAATGCAAATATGCACTCTTTCTCAGCCCACTCCACCCTGCCACACCTGTGCACGGCAGACAGACAGATGGGGGGCTACACCATACCTAAGGGGGCCACTGTGCTGGCTAACATCTACCACGTCCACATGTCTGAGAGGTACTGGAAGAACCCGACCCAGTTTAACCCTGACAGGTTCCTGGACACCAAAGGGAAACTGCTCAACATCAAGCATGGATTCATCCCGTTTGGTGCAGGTAAACTTTCAGCTTCAGAAAATGTCAGAAAACTTCGCTTGGATATGAGGAAGGGTTTGCCCTGTGAAACTTTACTTTTTACAAGACATTGTGTTATAAGACTACCATAATCAATGTAATAATTGCTATCCACTTAATATATACCCCCATTTTTACCTGCTTGCAATGTGTAAGCTAATTCTCTAATGCTGATGTGCAAATGAGTTCAAGTTAGGACTGTCATTGATATCCAATTTATTTCGATTCCGATTATCACTATTTTGGTCTCGATTTTTCGATTATATCGATTTATTCTGATTTGGGATAAATAGTTAAATTAAGTATGAAAACAAAATAATTCACCTGTTTAGTACAAAAGGTAGCACATACTATGTCAAGTGTGTAGACATATGGACTATATTAACAACAATTATACAATTCTGATTTACAATCACAAGTTAATTTACCCAAAAATTAGGCCTTTTAAAAGCACCCTTTTCGGCCTAATAAATAAGGTAGTTATAATTGGAATATTCACACAATTCTTTCAGTTTTGGGAAGGTACATTCCTGGACATTCTGTGTGTAAAAGGGTGTATCGATAAAATGCTTTTATCGATGCGATAATCGGAATTCCGAAAATGTCGGTGCATCGATTTGGGGGGTATCGATGACAGTCCTAGTTCAAGTGAATTGAAACTTTGAATAGTACAGAACATCATCTATAGCCTGGTTTTACTTCCAGGTTCCCGTCAGTGTATTGGGGAGTCCATGGCACGCAGTCAGCTGTTCCTCCTCCTGGCCTACCTCATTCAGAAGTTCACCTTCAAACCGGCAGATGAGAACAACCTGCCCCCTCTACTGGGGAAGGCAGGAGTCACGCTCGCTCCTGAGCCATACAAGATCAGAGCTATCCCTAAGTAACTGGGGGATATTTGTGAGCCGTTTTAATTAAATGGGTCGGAAGTCGCAGATATAAAATGTTCTGATATTGCTAGATATGTGTACAGCTCATCAGGAGCTTTCATTTGATATATGACAAGTGGTATATTGCCCAATATTCACTCTTAAGCAAGATTTTTGATACTTGTTTGTTGATTTAAATGGAAATTAATCAAAATGAGATAATTAATATTTAAATTAGATATCAACTATATCACATGGCCATCATTTTGGGGAAACTGGGATTAGAAAATTGGTTTTTGACATGGACTAATCATTTAGTACGACTATTAATCGACAGAGGGTGGTACCAGCTCTCCCGCCAGTGACGCCATTCAAATGTTAGAATAATTTTTAAAAACTCAGTTTTCAAAAATAATACTTTTTCCATACTATTCTACTTAAAATGCCCATATCTAGGTTCTTAAAGGTGTGAATTCCGACTCATTTCGTAAAAAAAGTGTCACATTTATGTTATCTAATTTCCAAATGAAGCATATGAGGTGCCTTTGTTCTGTTAATTTCTCCCCAAGATGTATCATTCAAGCAGATTCATTGGGGTTTCCACTTCTGTGAAAGGATATATTCTTAACTTTAATGTGACTGACATACCATTTTCCACAACTCATTTAAAGATTAACAAAAGATGACCTTTCAATAAAAATTGTAAGAACTTAAAAACCAGAATAAATGCATAGTGGCAACCTCTGAGAGTAGACGAATGACTGTATTTAAACAAAGCTGCTTATTTCTTAGTACATAATTCATGTAGCATTGTTACCATCTTGTATTCATCTGTATCAATATGTAGAATTGCACAAGATATAACACATGTATACACAAACGGATATAAGAGTAATCATGCATCATTGGAAAGCTTAGCATTCTCAGGCAAGATACCTTGCCATAGGCTTTTAATCAAAAATGATTGAAGTACGTTTTTCTTTTCACAACTATTGGTATTGTTGACATAAATTTCTTTTATAGAGATAATCAAGGCATACATCTAACAAGAGAAAGTATGTACAAGAATGATAGATTTGTAAGGGAAGTGGTTCCCACCCCCTTCCGTGCACCGAACCGACCCAGTAACGTACAGCGCTGTCAGATTGTCAGACGGGGAATTAGCTCAGTTGGTAGAGTAACAGGCTACGTGATCCGAGGGTCGTGGGTTCGAGTCCCGCTTTCTCCAGATGTTTTTTCCGTGACCGTGATTTTTTGATGTGGATTACTCTGGCTGTGTAACCTCAAACCTACCAAGTCTCACAGGGTCTCAAAACTACCAAATCCACTCATTGTAACCTAAAACCACAGGGCCTCAAACCTAGCAAGTCTCCCGGTGTAACCTTAAACCCTCCAAGTCTCTTAGTGTAACCTCAAACCTACCAAGTCTCTCAGTGTAACCACAACGCTACCAAGTCTCCCAGTGTAACCTCAAACCTACCAAGTCTCCCAGTGTAACCTCAAACCTACAAAGTCTCTTAGTGTAACCTCAAACCTACCAAGTCTCCCAGTGTAACCTCAAACCTACCAAGTCTCTTAGTGTAACCTCAAACCTACCGAGTCTCTTAGTGTAACCTCAAACCTACCAAGTCTCTCAGTGCAACCACAAAGCTACAAAGTCTCTCAGTGTAACCACAAAGCTACAAAGTCTCCTGGGGCCTCAAACCAAGTGTCACAGGGACGCATTTTTGGACCGCATCATACATCATAAATCTTGCATTGTAACAAAAGCAACCAAATATCATTGTGAATAAAACACTTACTATGACATCTATCTACACTGAATACAAGCTATACATTAGTAATTAATGTACTGATGTACTAATCTTAAACATCTATCTGAAGGGAATATAAAACATACAATGGGCATTATCAAAATTGTGGCCAATAAGTTACCAATAAATGGGCGACTGCCTTATCAGAGAGAAATATATTCAGACTTGAAAATTGTCTATTGTATTGTAACGGGCAGCTATGACTGCTATGTTATTTTGTATATCTATTGTATGTTATTGTTATGATGTAGCACAGGCTGGGTTCTATTACTGTTCATAACATGTTTATTCATTCCTTAATGAGTACCGACAGATTGTTACATATACCATCATTATCATAATCGGTTATTCCCGAGGTTACCGGTACTACCAACGGTAACATGTCGTTAAGGGTTTTATAACATATTACATAACTATATCAATTGGTGGCGCGACTGGTACGCTCATGTGACTGCCACAGCCCTGTATATAAGGTGGACTGGTTCCCATGAGAAGCCACTCAGGTTTGGGACTGCTGAGGCATACACCACCCTGTGCTCCGGGTTGAATATGACTATGCTGTAGCTTGTACACTCACTATAATTTACTTATCATGTTCTGATACCTATTATAACCGCCGGTAATTCCAGAGAAATAATACCTGCATGAGTAGTATAGTATGTATCGGAACGGGACTATAGTTAACTACTGTTTATTACTCAATCGACATGCAGCCAATCAGAGGCCTCCATTTGGTCACGTGACCCGTTGCCATGGTAACGTGACCTACTTATGGCTCTCAGCCAATCAGAAGCCAGCATTCTGGGTGACCTACTGACCTACTTAGAAGCTCTCAGCCAATCAGAGGCCGGCATTCTGGTAACCATGGTAACGTGACCTACTTACGTCACGTGACCTACTTAGGCTCAGCCAATCAGAAGCCGGCATTCTGGTAACTAGGGTAACGTGACCTACTTAGGGTTTGTTTGTAAACAACACCACGTGGCTCTCTTGTTTGTAAACAACACCACGTGACACGTGACTGTTTGTAAACAAACAAACAAAAAAAAGTTATGTAACTTATATATATAGAAATAAAAACACAACAAGATAATTTCTTTTCTTTTCATTTTATTCTTTCTTTTCATTTCAATCAGAAAAAACACACAAGTTTATGCTTTTTTAGCTTGCTTCTTCGATTTGCAGCAACTCAACAGGCCGCAAAGTCTCACGCCGCCGTCACTCGCACCACCACACCCCGGACGACTTCTCTCCAATAGACATTGCAAGACTTTGGATAAATCCAACACCATTTCGGCAAGGCAGAGAATCTTTGCCTCCATGAAACGGCCGCCATCGCAACAACCCGTCACAACAGCATCATCGATAGCTTCTGACTCACGGCCCGGTCGCTCAGCTTTGGGATTTTGCTCATGCGCATGACGCACTTCTTGGGGTTTCTTGTTCGACATGCTTCAATTAGGAAATGAACGCAATGAGGTCCACAGGTGTCAGCAGAAGTGTCTTGTAGTTGAATGCGGTTTCTTTGCCACTTGAACGGAGCAGAGCGTTCCACGAAAGACAAGAACTCCGCACTCAGCGGCGGTAAGCCGAAGGAATCAAAGTAGTACACTTCACCCGTGCTCGACACGTAAAACGCCACCCAATGCTGACCTGGTAAATGTTGCGGATCTGTGTTGCTCACGAAACAAGTGTCTTTGATAGGGTGCTTCGGAATAGTGTCACAAGAGAAAACGCCCAGGAAACAATGTTTTGTGTGAACGTTTTCCTTCAACACTCTGCTTATTTCAAGCGTGTTCATACGATACGCCAAGTACCGCCGTCTTGTCTTCAGTTCATGTGGTAGTCGGTGACGGGGTGTCGATCTCGGGTCAGCTCGACGACGTTGTCGTACACCAAGTAGAGTAGCACCGTTGTTGTCGCTTGTAGCGCCGAGCGAAAACTGACTTCCACCCTCAGCTGACCCGCTCTTATAAGGTTCACGCGACACCCGTCGTGCGATCTGTCTGGGGTTAAGTCGAGGGGGAACACCGTGTAACCGTTCAGGAATTGATCGTATGAAATACCGCAGGAGCGCGCGCCCTCGTACATCCCCGTTTCCGTGTGTAGCGCCAAGTACTCTCTCACGGCCGCTTTGGTCTTAAAGTCGGGCACGTAGGCGTCGTTCGGCACTTTCTGATCGTTCACTATCACTTGAAGCGAGCTGATGTCGTAATGCTTCATCTCGAACGGGTTCTTGGTGTAGCTACCGTTGAAGGCGTCGTGGTCAAGGAAGCAAATCATCATCGACTTGGGAAGCTGGCCTGTGTTGGAGTGCGTGTAGCTGTGATCTCTGTTACCTTGAGGGATGGCGTACGTCGTCACCTCCACTCTGTTCACCGGGTAGTCGAAGGGCCCGTGTTCTATCACCGCTCTCTCGTGCGTTTCCGCTACAGCGTCCGCCACCAGCACGCGTCGCACGTAGAGCTTTGCTTTGTAGATCTTCAAGCTGTAGCCTCCGTCAGCGGCGCACATCAGATAGAAAGAGGGCGCCGCTTGTTTCAGAGTGAGATTGATTTCTGTCTCTCCAACGATGAGCTTCGGTTGATGAGCCAGGTCAAAGTGCAGTCGCGCCATCAGCGAAAAGCGCTTGTTGGAGATTAGCTTCTTGCGCGCTTTGTACCCCGCATTCGCGTCAGTCAACGTGTCAAACTGACCGGGCGTATCTTCATGCCACCCCTGGGCGCTCATGACGCCGTCCTTCACGTCTTTGTTGTAGTTGAGTAACCCTTCCAAGTAAGCTCGGTAAGGGTAGGTCTCGGTGTTGCCAGACACTTTGAAACCGCCGATGGAGACTTGGACGTCTTTGAAGAGCGAGTGAGCCAAGTTGTTCACCGGAGCTACCGCGTCGGTGTCCTCGATCGCCGCTCCGTTCGCTTTCAGCACTTGACATTCCAGATGAAGGTAATTCTCGTTCAGGTCTGTGTACTCTTGCGACTTGTTGATGGTGAAATTTATGTTACCTCCATCCTCTAAAGAGTTTTTTGTTTCTATCCCCAGGAAAGACGACTTTAAGATAGTAGTCTGAGTCGGCGCTACGGTGTGCAGGTCGAGCTCAGAGAGCGCGCACTCGTTACTGCTCTCGTGTACGTAAGCCATTGTGTTCTCTCTTCACGCGGCCGACAGACTGACGCCGGCCGCCTCCAGTCTTTTTATTTATACCTGAACGCCTAGGCGCTTACCGGTCGAATACATCCCCTCTACGTCTCTTGCAAGAGCCACCGCCCGTGTGAGGAGAATGCCGGCGACGTTTCGACCCTTTCTTAGACGCGACAGGCGTCTTTCCTCCCGAGAACGCCGTACTCGCCAGTCTCTTCAGAGCGCCTGCGCCTCGGTCTTTCACGCTGCTCTTTAAAGTCCGACCCGCCAGCACATCTTTAGCTACGCCCACACCGGCGCGGAGCAGCGTTTTTCCCACCGACTTCAATAGCGGGGTAGCTGAGCGCATCAGACCTAACAGAGCGCCGCCCAAACCGTGCCCGCTCTGGAAAGAGCGCCCGCTGTACACGTTGACGCCGTTGCCCAGCTGCGCGTTGTAGTAATCGCTGTACCCTCTGCCGACGGTGCGCCTGGGTGGAAAGTACGGAACGCGTTGACGCATCATTTTTCTCTCTTTCAGCGCTCAATAGGTCTCAGATGAAGTGTCACGGTCACCTCGCCTCTACCGAATGGGATGGAATGACCGGATCGGTCTCTTAAATAGATGCCGACCTCGGTAAACCTCTTGGATTTCAAGGGGAAATAATCCAAATGGGGAAAACTGATAGCTTGCACGCCACCTCGACGCTTTCCGCCTCTGTCCACCGCCACGCAGCGCAACAGCGGCACTTGCATGTCGCCCACACGTCTCTCCTGGATCATGTCGGTGTATATGTACACAGAGTGCACGTCCCCGTAAACATCCATCGAGTAGGCGCCGGTAGTCGGCGACGCGAAACACGTCTTCTCTCCGAAGCCTAGAACGCATGCGAGATGCTGACTCAGCAGGACAGCACAGTGTCTCGGTGATTTGATGGTGACGCGTTTCGTCTTGGCGTCGTACGATAAGATCCGCATCGGTTTGAGCAAGAAGCTGTCGCCCTCTAGTCTGTCATCTCGCAACGTCTCACTCAAGCGCTCGATTAGGGTGTGGTTGCTTCCGGTGAAAATAGGAGGTATCTCGAATATGTTTGGCATGAAACTGCGCACTCCCATGTCTTTCTCCATCTCTTCGATCATCTGTCTTGCTTGATCGCTGATCGCCTTCTTCTTCACCGCCGGGGACAAGAACTGCTTGTATACGGCATTCGTCTGTCTCAAGTCGACCTCTCTCTTGAACCTTTTTGTTTCCGGTTTCAATTGCTGCTCTTCCGACGTGTCTGATATCTCTTCCACCGTTACATAGCTCGCTTCCTTCCAGCTCAGCGGGAATTTTGAGCTGAACGTTAGCTTGCTCAGACCGTTCGCGTTTTTCATTCCCCTCCAGTCTACCTGTGGTTTTTTTCCTTCGGAGAATTTAGTTTCTTTTAAAACCTGGATCGCCTCCTCTAGCGAACCTTTGGTGCGCAGATGAACAACGATGATCAAGTCGTCGTCGTGCACGTTAGTCCATTCTGTAGGGAGGATGATCTCAGTCAGAGCCGCTTCGTACGCTTCGGGCAGAAGGAGCGGCGAGTCGAAGTGAGTTCGGAAAGACGTCAAGCTGTTGTCAGGATAATACTCCATAGAGCTGTTGCTAGGTAGAGTGATGTTCATTTTTTTTTTTTTTTTTTTTCTACGTTATTTTTTTGACGGGGATCCACTCGTTGAACTTGTCGTCGTAACCTAACCAACGTACAAAAGCTAACTCTTTACCGTCGACGGTCTTGCGGCGCAACACCTCGTCTATCAGGTAGTTGTTGTCGTAACGACTCTTGTACACCTTCTGAACCTCTTCCGGGTAGAAGACGCCTTTTATCTCCTCGCCCTTGTCGTCTTTCAGCTCGAACCCTCTGCTTCCCAACGTCTTAGCAACGTCGACCACTTCCTCGCGCCAGTTTCCCTCGTACCCTTTGTCGAAGGCGCCTTTAGTTCTCAACATCCTCACTCTGTCACCCGGAGCGATGACGTCGACGGCGGACGTCTTTGTTTTTTTCTTCTTTTTCCATATTTCGTCGATTTGTTTGTTAGTTGGGAGATCTTGTCGGTAGAAAACTGTTTCGCTGTTTTCCGAGCTGACTTGAGCCGGCGCCATTTTCAACGTCTTGTGGTGAGTGCGATTGTAAGAAGACACTACATGGTGCAGTACGTCTACGTAGCGATACGTGCGCTTGTGTGTGAAATAACGCCACAGCTTCTCCTTCAGACTGCGGTTCAAGCGCTCCACTAGACTAGCTTTGATGTCGTCGTTCTCGCCAGTGAAGAACTCTATGCCCTCGCTCTTCAAGTGATCTTGAAAGATCTTGTTCAAAAACTCTTTCCCCTTGTCTGTCTGAACAGTGCGCGGTCGTCTCTCGCCAGTGCCTGTCATCTCTCGGAAGGCCTCGGTGACATCAGCGCCGCTCTTGGATTTAATGGGAACGGCCCACGCGTACCTAGAGAAAACGTCGATCGCCGTCACCACGTACCGGAAGCGGTCGTTGTGAGACGCCAAAGCTTGCATGTCCATCAGATCTATCTGCCACTGCTGATCGATTGCGCCGGTTATAGTCTTGTTCCTTGCGAATTTTCTCCGAATGGGTTTATGTTTAGTGTAGGCCTCCAGCGACACTAAAGCATCTCGGATGACGGCCGGGTTCAGGTGGCGAAAATGATGTTTCTGGAGTTTAGTCACGGTAGTGAAACTGGAGGGCGCTTTGACGTCGGTATATCTAGCTACTACGCGCTTCTTTTCTTTTTCCTTCTTGGTCAGTCTCTTCACTGGTTTGCCCATGGTGGGCCTGTTGAGGGCGTGAACGACGAGCTCGCCGCTAGGCGGTTGCGCCCTCTCCTTTTCTTACTCGCCATGCTCCTATAGGAAGTCGGAGTTTGGAAAAGTTAACTGTCGTCCTCCTCGTCGTCAGAGGATTGATCGTCCACCTGGAGAGAAGAGTCTGCTGCTGCTACTGCTGCTGCTGCTGCTGCTGCTTCTCCTTCTTCCGAGTCGAAGCTCGGTCGTTTCCGACCTCTGTCAGCAAGCCGTGTGTCCAAACTTCGGCCAGGTCCGCTCGCTTTATACAGATGGTTTCCGATCAAGGAGTCTGTGGGAACTGCTTCGCGCAGCGCTTTCGTGAACGGCGAGTAGCCCGCCGGTCTGGGCGCCGTCTTCCTGAACCTGGCAGCGTCGTTCAGTAAGTCCACTATGTTGATGCGATGCTCAGGTGGTATTCTCCGACCCGACATCTCGCGCACCGCACCGTCCTCGTTCCACTTGATCACACCGGATTTCTCCAATTATTTGTACAGCGCCACGGTCCGAGTGCGATTCCTCTTGGGAACTTGGTTCACCAACCGCTCGAGTAGGGACGCGCTGGCCTCTTCAGCAGACTGACGGAGGTGAGCCGGGGGCGAAGAAGAGTAGGACGAAGAGATGTTGCTGTTGTGGGGATTCGCGAGAAAAAATTGCAATCTATTCAACAACCTTCGGTATTTCAACATTTTCTCGCGCGATTCCAAAGTGGGGTCGTTCAACACTAAATCCAAGTCCCTGTAGATAAACTGTAGCACCTGGTGCAAGGCCGCGTCGGGATGAAGGGACTGTTCTGCCTGCTTGTGGTAATAGGCCATGTCGGCAGGTAGGCGGGCGGCGGTGGCAGGAGCGGAACTCTCGTTCTTTTCAGTGCGCTCATCAGGAAGAGGAGGAAGGTTTGGAGCAGTAGAAGTACTAGCAGCAGCGACTGCAGTAGTAGCAGCGCTAGTAGTAGCAGCAGCAGCGGGCACATGATGAAGTAGACCTGCTCGTGATGATTTGTAGAGCGTCTCAGGATCCACGAGCGCTAAACGTTTGTAGTGTTGTTGCTGCTCTGAGTCCGTCATGGGGACGACGGTGGCAATGACGCTGGTGGTGGCGGTAGTGGTGGTGGTGGTGGTGCTGTCGGCGAGTAGGTGTCGAATGAGGTGTCTCATATACGGAGAATGCTCTTTATAAGCGGTAAGGCCATCCCTATGAGAGCCGGAATGAGGAAACCTCCCTCTTGTACCAAGACGCGTCTCTTTTTTTTGATGGGCGTAGATTTTTTGCCGACCTCCCTCAACACGTCAGCCGATTCTCGAAGCTTGTCCAGTTGTTTGTCGCTGAGCGGGATGTTCCCTACCAGTAAATTGTGACAGATCTCACTTAACGCTGCGATCAGATCGTCGCTTCCAGAGTCTATTAGATGCGAGCAGTCCTTTGGCGAGCACTTAGCTAAGTGCTTGAGAGTACCAAAGTGTCTTTCGAGTAGATGAGAAGACATTTTTTTGCTACTGCTTTCTCTTGTTCTTTTTTTTGTCTAGCGGTACGAACACTAGCTGAGAGTGTATGGACGTCAAAGAGGAGCGTATTCTCAGATCGTCAGGTGTTGACTGCTTGAAGTCCAGAAGGAGGTATGAGTGAGGTCGCTTGAGTTCATGGGTAAATATACTAGAGAGGGCCGCCGCGTTGGACGGAAACACCTGGCGAGACAGACTAGCTATTTGCCCCATGTCGCGCGGGTTCTTGAAAACGATCATGTAGTGAGCGTTCAGACTCATAGTTCGAAAGTCGGGTGATTTCTGGAATAGGTTCTGAGTGATGTATATGACGCTCACGTTCCAGTGATGCGAGTATTTAGTAAAGATGTCGGCTACCACTTGCTGATTGGAACTGCTCATCAGATCGTCCAATATCAGTAGAGTGTGGGGTCGTAAAGCGTCTTCTGCTACTTCCACGTCTCCCGCTATAGACTCTTTGCTAGGAAGACCTTCTCTGAATTCCACACCGTACTGATTTTGCATTTTTTCAAACAGAGGTTGCCACTCGCCGTAATGGTAAAAAGTCTTTTCCACCGGCGGCGTGACCAAATTGTTCACGTCGCTCACAAAATTGATCCACCAAGCGCGATTTTCCACAACCCGACGGACCGCTAATGATACAACTAAAGGGTCCTTGTAGTCGAGCGTCGAAATGAATTTCTGTGAAGAGTTTGCTTTTACTACTGGACATTTTTTTTGTTTTTTTTCAGGACGCGTCAGAGAGCGGATGTGTGTCTGACTGTCTGCTGTGTTTCTCACTCGAACGGTCGGTAGTGAATGGTTGTGGAGGAAAGTAGACCTGCTCGTGATGATTTGTAGAGCGTCTCAGGATCCACGAGCGCTAAACGTTTGTAGTGTTGTTGCTGCTCTGAGTCCGTCATGGGGACGACGGTGGCAATGACGCTGGTGGTGGCGGTAGTGGTGGTGGTGGTGGTGCTGTCGGCGAGTAGGTGTCGAATGAGGTGTCTCATATACGGAGAATGCTCTTTATAAGCGGTAAGGCCATCCCTATGAGAGCCGGAATGAGGAAACCTCCCTCTTGTACCAAGACGCGTCTCTTTTTTTTGATGGGCGTAGATTTTTTGCCGACCTCCCTCAACACGTCAGCCGATTCTCGAAGCTTGTCCAGTTGTTTGTCGCTGAGCGGGATGTTCCCTACCAGTAAATTGTGACAGATCTCACTTAACGCTGCGATCAGATCGTCGCTTCCAGAGTCTATTAGATGCGAGCAGTCCTTTGGCGAGCACTTAGCTAAGTGCTTGAGAGTACCAAAGTGTCTTTCGAGTAGATGAGAAGACATTTTTTTGCTACTGCTTTCTCTTGTTCTTTTTTTTGTCTAGCGGTACGAACACTAGCTGAGAGTGTATGGACGTCAAAGAGGAGCGTATTCTCAGATCGTCAGGTGTTGACTGCTTGAAGTCCAGAAGGAGGTATGAGTGAGGTCGCTTGAGTTCATGGGTAAATATACTAGAGAGGGCCGCCGCGTTGGACGGAAACACCTGGCGAGACAGACTAGCTATTTGCCCCATGTCGCGCGGGTTCTTGAAAACGATCATGTAGTGAGCGTTCAGACTCATAGTTCGAAAGTCGGGTGATTTCTGGAATAGGTTCTGAGTGATGTATATGACGCTCACGTTCCAGTGATGCGAGTATTTAGTAAAGATGTCGGCTACCACTTGCTGATTGGAACTGCTCATCAGATCGTCCAATATCAGTAGAGTGTGGGGTCGTAAAGCGTCTTCTGCTACTTCCACGTCTCCCGCTATAGACTCTTTGCTAGGAAGACCTTCTCTGAATTCCACACCGTACTGATTTTGCATTTTTTCAAACAGAGGTTGCCACTCGCCGTAATGGTAAAAAGTCTTTTCCACCGGCGGCGTGACCAAATTGTTCACGTCGCTCAGAAATTGATCCACCAAGCGCGATTTTCCACAACCCGACGGACCGCTAATGATACAACTAAAGGGTCCTTGTAGTCGAGCGTCGAAATGAATTTCTGTGAAGAGTTTGCTTTTACTACTGGACATTTTTTTTGTTTTTTTTCAGGACGCGTCAGAGAGCGGATGTGTGTCTGACTGTCTGCTGTGTTTCTCACTCGAACGGTCGGTAGTGAATGGTTGTGGAGGAAAGTAGACCTGCTCGTGATGATTTGTAGAGCGTCTCAGGATCCACGAGCGCTAAACGTTTGTAGTGTTGTTGCTGCTCTGAGTCCGTCATGGGGACGACGGTGGCAATGACGCTGGTGGTGGCGGTAGTGGTGGTGGTGGTGGTGCTGTCTCATATACGGAGAATGCTCTTTATAAGCGGTAAGGCCATCCCTATGAGAGCCGGAATGAGGAAACCTCCCTCTTGTACCAAGACGCGTCTCTTTTTTTTGATGGGCGTAGATTTTTTGCCGACCTCCCTCAACACGTCAGCCGATTCTCGAAGCTTGTCCAGTTGTTTGTCGCTGAGCGGGATGTTCCCTACCAGTAAATTGTGACAGATCTCACTTAACGCTGCGATCAGATCGTCGCTTCCAGAGTCTATTAGATGCGAGCAGTCCTTTGGCGAGCACTTAGCTAAGTGCTTGAGAGTACCAAAGTGTCTTTCGAGTAGATGAGAAGACATTTTTTTGCTACTGCTTTCTCTTGTTCTTTTTTTTGTTTTTTTTCAGGACGCGTCAGAGAGCGGTTGTGTGTCTGACTGTCTGCTGTGTTTCTCACTCGAACGGTCGGTAGTGAATGGTTGTGGAGAAAAGTCAGCCGACCTTTTTATTGATACCGGCCGGTGTCACAGTAGTGGCGGCAGAAGTGACTTTTTTTTCTTTTTTTTTTTTGCGATAAAATTCTATTTTCACTCAATAGTCATAAATGTTTGTATCAGACTCCAGAGGAGTCTGATACAAATATTTTTTTTTTTTTTTTAAAAGAAGAGGAGGAGGAGGAGGAGGAGGAGGAGGAGGAGGAGATTAATTTTTTTTTTTTTTTTTGATCATTTAGGCAAAGCTCGTCGCTTTGCCGCTTTTTTTTCTATTTCTGTGTTGTGACACGATCGTCTCGAAAAAGCAATAAGGCGTGTGAGCGCGGCGGTGACAAATACATATTGGAGCGTATGGTTTAAAATAGTGCGTCCCTATCTTCTTCAATTCGGCTGCGTTGCAATATGCGGGATAACAAGTGACGACGTCGAAACGTTTAGAGACCGTGTTCACGTCGGCCACAACGCGCGCCCACCGAGTGGGAGCTGCAGTCGCTCCCAAGAAACCGATCGGCTTGTCGAATCGTTTCATAGCACTTATTCTCACTTTATAAGAGGAGGCAGGGTGAGGAGAGTAGCGGCGCTCTTTCTTTTCATGAAACGCCCAACGAGTGGGGGCGCTGAGAGCGGCTGTTATGCAATGGTAGAGTAAATGCTGTTCTGAGAAGACGGCTCTCGGCCATGTCGCTACGTTTTCCTTTTCCGCTCTTGTATAACGACGATGGCGCTCAGCTTTGCATTTCTCGAGAATTCGGTACGCTTCAAGAGAAGCGTGAACCTCAACTACGTGACGCTCTCTCCTTTGAGATAAAAAAATAGCCGGGCAGTTGAGGAGAGCACTTTGTTCGCGCGACCGTCTTTTAGAAACTCGCGCCCTCTGCAGCGCCATATTTCTTTCCTCCGAAACAAAAAAGACTGAGTGAAAATAAAAAATTTTAAAAAACAAAAAGCTCAAACAAAAAAAATAAGCAATAAGCAGACTCAGCTCGAAATTCCCTGCTGGCGTGATGGCGGTGACTGCAGGCGGTGGCGGCGGTCGGCTGGCGATGGGCGGTGGCGGTGTCGGCGGCGATGGTAGTAGAAGGGCGTGTGGAAAGAGAGACGCATCTCAGTCTTTTATAGGAGCGGCGAGTCTGACATTTTCAGCTGTCGCATGCTGACCTGCTGCTATCATAAGAGAAACAAAAGCCCTAATCACGCTTTTCAGCTGGATCCTTCCACCCCGCCAGACATGGATCCAGATGGGAAGGTGGTTTAAAATTAAATCCGTGTACCGACTGTCATACAATAGAGTAATTAGTTGAACGCGTGTTACCTGTATAAAGGATTAGCGGGTCATGGGCTCAGCGTGTGTATAGAAAAACAACTACAGGTAGCGTGAACAAAGCGACCCCCTCCCTTTCTGTCACTCTGTCTGTGACTAGAGGGTGTGCGTGTGGTAAGCGGCTTAAATCTAAAGAAAAACAAATCACCCTCTCCTGTCGTCAGCAGTCAGCCGGCCGGCGGCTGGAAAATGCGATTAGAGGGATGATGAGCCGCGTAGTAAGCGACTTAAGGCTGATCTAAAGACCTGCCGTGAGGGGGCAGCTGGCCGGTGGCTTGAAAAAAAAGGGGGGAGTAAGGGTATATAAGGGGGAGTGAAACCGTATTCGGCATCGTCATCATCGTTCACGCTACTACTACTACTACTACTACTACTACTACTACTACTACTACTACTACTACTACTACTACCACCACCAGCACCGCGCCTCAATTTGCAGGTCCCCATGATGGAAAGTTGCTACCGTGACATGAAGCGGAATGACGAAGCGGCGCGCGAATGTGAAGCTGATGCTGTAGCCTCTGCTACTGCTGCTGCTAGTGCTGCTCAGCGTGCTACTGCTGCATTTACTGCGGCTGTTAGTGACGCTGGTTGTGATGACGTTGTTGTTGTTGCCGCTGCGGCTGTGACTGCTGCTGTTGCTGCCGCCGATGCAGCTACTCATGCCACCGATGCCGACGCTGCTGCTGCTGATGCTGTTGCGGCTGCCGATGACGCCGCTGATAACGCTGCTAGTGCCCGCTCTGCCGCCCTTGCTACTGTCGCTGCTGCTGTTGTTGCTAATGCTCACGCTACTGCTGCTACAGCTGCTGCTACTGCTGCTACCGCTGCTGCCGAGGCTGCTGCCGCTGCTGCCGATGCTGCTGCCGATGCTGCCGATGCTGCTGCCGATGCTGATGTTAGCAGTCGCGTCAACAAAGAATCGTCATTTGTCACTCTTAAACCTCCAGTTGAACGCGCGACGAGTAGTAGGGCTACCAACGCGACGGCCGGATGGTGCAACTGGTGTCGTCGCTTCTGCTCGTGCGCTTGCTTTTCTTCCAGTCCTACCTGCTGCTGCTACGGTATGATAGTGTTATAGTGTTTGAATGAGAACGCTCGTAGTTACACATAGACGCTGTAACAGATGTGCTTTTTTTTTGAAAATATAATTTTAACATAACATGGAACTTGTTGTGTTTATTTTCTATATATAAGTTGTTTGTTTACAAACAGTCACGTGTCACGTGGTGTTGTTTACAAACAAGAGAGCCACGTGGTGTTGTTTACAAACAAACCCTAAGTAGGTCACGTTACCCTAGTTACCAGAATGCCGGCTTCTGATTGGCTGAGCCTAAGTAGGTCACGTGACGTAAGCAGGTCACGTTACCATGGTTACCAGAATGCCGGCCTCTGATTGGCTGAGAGCTTCTAAGTAGGTCAGTAGGTCACCCAGAATGCTGGCTTCTCATTGGCTGAGAGCCCTAAGTAGGTCACGTTACCATGGCAACGGGTCACGTGACCAAATGGAGGCCTCTGATTGGCTGCATGTCGATTGAGTAATAAACAGTAGTTAACTATAGTCCCGTTCCGATACATACTATACTACTTGCATGCTCTTTAATAAAGTCGCCGTATATTAAAGCTTATTGTACCGTGTCAGGTTATTGTTCTTTAGAGTAAAAGTCACACGTAGCCTAGACCAACTACAGTATTATGGTCAATATATATATATATATATATCATATAGTTACACACATATAATACACACACATGCTCTACATGGCATAAACAAATTGTATGGTCATAGTCTCATAGTCAAACATTTCAATGTTCAAACAGTATAGATATACAATTTCTGAATTCTTTTGTTGCAGTTGTTAGTGTTTAGGCAAGAAAAAGAAAGAATTTGTTTCAGGTCACCCGACCGACCCTATCAAAACAGGGCGGACCTACTTTTTTTAAATGCAATTTTGAAGAACTCTTTATATTTTTCACACTTTTTTGTGTCAATTTTAGTGGGTTTTTTTTATTTGAATTTTTTCCCCATTTTTACACTTTTTTTTGGTATCCTAGAGGGGCTGTAAAAAAAGAAGAAAGTTTTTAAAAAAAGAAATCCGATCTACCGACCCTAGGTTTACATCCAATATTGCCTGAAACAAACCTTTTTTTAAATTTGGCCTTAGTAAATTTCAGTTCATATACGTTTCTGAAACTATCTATATCTGAAAAAATGTCCATAAATCGTCAAAGAAATGAACAGTTTGATGACAAAAACTGAGATTTCATGACTCTGGCATTTTGCCTACTCAGTGATACCCCCTTGTTGAGTTTTTTATTTTATTGCATAGGATGATTTCACAAAGTACAATACATTTTCAAATAGGCAAAAATGATGTTGTGGGATTGTTTCTCTCTTGCTATTCTGCAATATTATACAAGCTATGTATGCATTACTTTTACTAACAATCCAAAGGGCCTTTATGTGTATACAGTATGCAAACCATGTATTGTACAGCCATGCAAAATATAATACATACACAAGACTAAGCCATATGAAGCCCTTCTTCTAATGTGAGGTCATATGACTTGTCCAATGGTGCCTGAACTTCCAATCAGAGAATGATAAATTTCTGTATTTCACACTGATTCTGTATTCTGTTAAAGTGAGAACTATTATGCTATGCTCTTCTGTTTTGTACAATAGCACTGGACATGTTTTGCTCATCCATACATATTATTACTATTTACATATGATGGAAATAAACCATGCCTAAATCAGATCATTGATCAATCACATAGAGCTCATATTTCATGACATAGGATGTAGCGTTTGAGTCTCAATGGTCCGGGGAGAGTCTTCACCACAGATGGTTGAAGTGACACCAGGTTCTCCCACACACAGCGGCGGCAGTACCACTGCAGGGACTGGGGCTGTCTCAGGAACTCTAAGAATCTCTGAATCATGTCTAATATTGCTTGATACCGTATTTCAGCATTCTCATATTGATCGATGTAAGTGTCCTCTGGGTAGAGCTGCAGGGACTCATCACTGAACTCCAACAAGTCAGGCATCTGTTGGGTCTTATAGCCAGGAAAGGTAGTTTTTTTGCAGGAGGCCTGTGTTTGAGGTTCTTTGTTCTCAGCCCTTGCTAACTGTGTCCACATACTTTCTGTTGATGCGTCAATGTAATCTTCACCCCCAGCATCCTCCTGAAGCCAAGCAGATATGGCCATGACCATGTTGCTGAGTTGTTCCTGTACTTGATGTGACACCCTCATACCAGCCTGCAGCAGGATCAAAGTTGTTTCAGGAAAAACATGATATTCCTCATAGTGTTGGCCAAAATGCCATTTAAGAAGAGTAAAGCTAAACATGGTGTCTGCCCCATGCCTGATGAGCCATCTGACCCAGTTACTGTGACCAGCTTGTAAAAGAGCACGTTCCAGCATTGTTCTGTGTATCTGATCTCCCTGTTCCTTCTCTCTAACATGACCTCCAGTTGCAGATCTTGTGTCATCATTGTTCTCCTCATTGATATTTCCTCCATGATGAAAGAACAGGTCAAGTAGGAGCGGAAAGAACTGAGATGGCTCTTGGAAGATATGTCTTGAGATCTCGTGAGTCCACTCATCCCCGACCGCTGTATCTGCTCCATGTTTTAACAACTGTTCAAGCAGAGTTGGTGTAGAGATTTTATTCATTAGAGCTAAGCGCAGAGGGTTCTCATAGGCACCAGCTATAATGCACTTAGCCCCAGCATCAAGGAATATCTTCACCCCCTCAGTCCACCCCATTGATGCTGCTGCATGTAAGACAGTCCATTGTAGCCATTTGGGTTTTCTACCACTTCCTAAATTTACAGAATGTGTTACATTTGGGTTTGCTCCATGCTCAATCAAGAGTTTCACAATCTTTGTGGCATAATAAAAATACCGAAAGATTTTTGTGTACTGTAAAACCCCAACATTGTGCCAGTCATTGGCATAAGGTTTTAGCAGCAACTCTAATTGGTGTACTGCTTCATGAAGTGCTGTCTTCTGCACCCATTTGTTCTCTCTGAAGTTTCCCATGTTCATCCTGTGTTCTACATTTGGGTTTGCTCCCTGCTCCAACAGTAGCTGGATCATAGTTGTGTTACGCTTACTATATCGCCCTATTTTAATACTCTGTAACAAAGGGATATTTCTAAGTTGATCATCATGGTAGTTTGGATCTGCCCCATGCTGTAGCAGTAGATAGATAAGATCAGGCTGACAGTCATCAGTCTGTAGCGCCAGTGTTAGTGGGTTTTGTAATCCATCAGATGTTGTGAGTTTAGCCCCAGCATCAAGAAGCATCTTCACCCCCTCTGTCCACCCTAACCTCACTGCCTCATGCAGGGCTGTTCTGTGTGTAAATCTGGTCTCTTCATAGGCTTCTAATACCCTGTGGGCTGCATTAGGGTTTGCCCCATGCTCCAGCAGCAGTCGGACAATCTCTGAGAGGTGCACAATGGGGCATCTCCTAATAACACAGCTGAGTAGGTCCAATCTGTGGCTGTGTGATCCTTGATAATCAAGAGTAAGTTCCTCATTCACATCCCAGCCACTTCTCAGAATGGTCCTCAGCTTCTCCAGGCCCTGCTCATTCATAGTGATATTATGGAGGATGCGAGACCTTTTCTGCTGAGAGTTTGGGTCTGGGGCATTTGTCCACCCAGGCACAGTATTATCTGTATTACATGTATCATGTGATTCATGTGCATCACTAAGCGCATCACACCAATCAGCACCCAGCTTCAAGCCCCTGCCTGCTGCCATCTTGTGGTCCGAGTGTGAATCGTTCTCACTGAGTAGTACAATTTTACAAGTCTTTTCACATATTAAATTTATGAAATATGCATCAAGTGAACCTGCAGTTGGAAGTGGATTTTATTTTTTCTCCTTGCAGTTTGAATTCCTCCTACAGGTTGTAATCATCTGTGAACAAAACACATTAATCGATAAGTCATAGTGAGCAGAAGAACATTGAATAACATGTGTCAAACTTGTATGGGTTGTAAAAAGTGTGTGTTTTTGCTGTTTTGTCACATGGTAATGCACAGGATTCCTTTTGCTAAAATGCACCCCCCTCATTGGGTCGGTAGGTCGTTTTCTTTTGTTTTTTTGACTTTCTTCTTTTTTTACAGCACCTCTAGGATACCAAAAAAAAGTGTAAAAATAGGGAAAAAATTCATTTTTTTTGAGAACCTAAAATTGACCCAAAAAAAGTGTGAAAATATAAAGAGTTCTTCAAAAACATTCCCTACATACTACAGTCCATGCCTGTGGGTGGTGCTCCATATACAGCTAGATTGTTCAAACAGTTACATTTGAGTGGTTCCCCACACAATGTACATTGTGTGTCTGGGCCCCATACTAGTCCAGTGAATGAAGACACATAAGCAGTCTAGTGTCAACAAAAGTACTATCTGTGACTTTTTTGTGGTTCTGGGCTCCATAATATGTCAAATTAATGTGTATGTTTTAAATTCATGGTGATTCACACGTCCTAAGTGCAGTTGATATAATGTTATGGTATTTCCAAAGTATGGATTTTTATTGTAGCATCATTTACAAGGTCCAGATTGACCTTCAAGGAACCCTGATCCTCATTTAGTCTTTTTCTCGGACCCACCTGGTATCCATGTGCAGATAAGTGATTTTGTGTGGATTTTGTGTACACATAGATGTGGACATACTGTTTTATCCGAAGATTAGTATTTGCCATCATTATTATGGTGGAATCAAGAAATACATTTAATCCTTACCTTGGAAAATAATTCTGTTCAATGCATTGGTTGAAGCTGATGTCAAACAGTGTAACATAATAGTGAATATGTTGATTAAAAGCAAAAATATGGACGTTCAACATTGACAGAGAGTACAAAGGATGCCATGTTGGATTTCAGGGTCTTCCCCAAGGAGGATTCCCACAAACGTTGTTTTTTTAAATGTGCAATTATCAAAAAGTTGAAAACCATTGAAAATCGTTACATAGCAATGGTGTTGACCCTGAAGTTGTTTTGGAGTCACTGGTATTATAGAGAAATCATGATTCACCCACCTGTACACAGATGCCTCAGCCTTTAGACACATCCAGTATAGTATAGTCTCACAGATAATACTAGATACTATTGCAGAAGAAACATAGTAGCAAGTATTTGGGTCACTCCTTGATAATACTACCAGGATATATAGATCTATTATAGACTCTTACCAGCCTTAGTCCTGGTGCACACCTGCAGTCTACAGGCCTACATGGTAACTGTACCACACATTCTGCCCCGTGTTCTGTGTGCTAACTGGAGTGTAACCACTGTACCACAGTCTATGGGTGGTGTCCTATATAGCGCTATATTGTCTGTCTGCCTGTGCCCTATTCATAATGTGACACCCTCTGTATGACTGCAGGGGTTGTTTTTGGCTAGTGTCAGTTGGTATGTTTCAAAGCCCCTCACCTTAAAGCGATAGTTTTGAAGTTTGAATATAAGGACAGGCACGCAAAGCCATTTATAAGATACCATAAAATGTCACGTAGAAGCTGTGGCTAGTACATACTGTAAAAATACATATTTTTGCAGTTTGCCTATAAAGTACAATTTCATGTGTATTTAAATTCACGGATTTTGGCAGCTTATATTCGAGTTAGGCTGATACTTGAGCCATTAAAATACTTCAATTAACTAATCCTCCAGACCCAGGAAAAGAGGACAAAAGAGTGGGATGTTAAACTACACAAAGAAACAAGTATGAAAATGGAAAGCTGCCATATTGTCTATTGAAGAATTTGTAATTATGCCCACAAATGATGGCACTGTAATGTTAGACTCCAATAAGGGCTACTCTAATTCTAATTCTCCTCATTGTGTATGTTATTCACATCCCAATATTATTTACTTCTCACATTAAAATGACAAACACATCACATGTATGTCATTCTATTGGGTCTACAACTCTGATTGTAACCGTCTATGTGCTTCTAATTGGGTCAGTGTACTGCATCCTCCCTTTTTGCATCATCTCTGTCTTAAATATATGCATAGTTAAGAGGCTGCAGGAGATCACAGGAGATTTAGAAACCAACTCCAAAAGAAGACTCAAATTAAACAAACCTTACATTCACAATGCTGACTGTGTGCATCACCTTTATCATTACAACTCTACCCGGAGAGATTATCAACCATCTGGAGTATCAACCATAGTATTAACTTTAAACTGTACTGTGAATTGGCACAGTGTTCAGACAGATTCAAGTCAGACTTCTGAGATGTTGTAAAAGAAATAAACCAGCAAGTTGCACCCAGAGTAGATGTACAATGATGGTAGAAACCGTCCTATGATATAAACAGTGACCTATTTCAGAAAAAGCCTATTTGGTACTAGATATAATATAGATCCACAAAATGTTTAGTTTGTCATCGTTGAATTTCCTATATCCATAGTGGACATTGGTATATCACAGTATTTATAAGCTGGACATACTGTAAATCTGCCTGTTTAAGCTGGAGTTTTTAAACAAGTAAAAGATAACAAAGATGCCAGCATGGAATGCAGCTTATTATGAGTCAAAGTCAGGAGTCACCAACACATACTTGTACAATTGTGAAGTAAACATGCTTATTGCCCGGTCCGGATAAACCCCATACAGCCCGGACAACCAGACATCACCAACGTCAGTGTCCTGTTATAATAGGCAGGCCACTGCCGACGACCCACTGGGAGCTCAGACCTATTAGGGTACTCACTGAGGACCCCTTAGGTCTTGCTGCTACAAGACTCCAACTGACAGAACATAGGACCAACCCTGCTCCTCACATGGATCATTCACCCATTGGGTAAAGAAGCACGCGGTCCAGGTTCTGCCAGAATATCTAGCCAGAAGTCTATGTGCATTGAGAGAAGTCATGATTGACTGTACCTGTCTACTTGAAGCAACTCTTTTACTGTACAAGCACATGTGTCCGTACCTTGGGAGAGTAGCTGAAAGTCATACAAAGTTTACAGTAACCAGTAGTGAGAGTCCCTAGTCCTAGTGTGAGCGTTAGACATACATGGGATGGTATAATGATAGTTTAGCCTAGCAGTTAGTATCCACTGCTTCCATGTGACACCATAGGTTCTGATTTAAGGGTAGTAATCAAGACATAGAAGTAGGATTAATCTCCCGAAGCACTCACCACATCTTAATATAACAATCTTAGAGTAAGATTTATGCAAAGTAACTTTTAATTAAGAAATCCTGCATATACATAGGCTAATTTGGATGTGTTTTAGTAAAGGCATGCCTGGCCAAACCTTGGTTTGGCAGGACACAGTATGCCTCGCCAGACTTTGGTTCAGCAGGACACAGTACCCTCAGAAGGGTATATGTTTGTGAAGGGTAGTGGCAAATCACACCTCAGACAAAGGGATCTTTGAACACCTGGCCACAGACAGAGACGGACTGGCAGGGTTTGGTGGCTCTGTGAAATACTCTGGGGAGAATGCGCCTTGTGTAAATATTGTAGTATTAAAGTAAGCATGTGTATAGTTTGTTCATAAAGTACAAGAGAACTGCCAGTGTTTTGGAAAACTCCATATTTATTAGAGGCTCCCTTTACATTGCAGGCACTCCATAATTTAGCATGATTTGATACTAACTCTAATCAGATAAATCACTGAGATAAAAACCTAACACAAAAATTAGCAACAACCTTCACACAACTGTTGTAAAGTACACTCATGAAAGATAATGTGCTAATCAGAACAATCCGAAACATATATAATACAAGAAGCCTGTACCTTGTCTGTCAATTAATACACATAATAATGATCTTAAAGTGGGTATATTCAATTTCTAAATTTTTGTAACAGTATAATATTTAGGGAATAGGGTTGATCAAATATCATCAATGGGAATTTATGGGTCAGAAGGGGATCCAATGTCACTCAACCATGTGTTTTTCTAGTGTATATGGGGGGAGTAGAAGTATGCAAGCTTCTGCTTTAAAATGATCATACATTGGCTGATAGAAATCAAATTTGAGCAAAATCATAAGGAATGAGGGGAATGGATTAGAGAGGAAGTTACGTATGTTGTTTGTGAACATTACTCATTATTGAGGCTTCTTTGTTTGACACATCGAATGTACTTACTATTCAGAAGCCTACATGTGGATGCCACACCCCTAATAAACATCACTCTAACTAACTGTTGCTAAACAAAATCAGCTAGAGCTGAATGATTGGCCACAAATACTTTTGTCCTGATTTACAGTGTAGAGAAAACTTAAGAGTACCAGGATCCAGAGTTGAATAGCTAACCTCAAAGTTGTGAATACTTAAACAGCAGTTCTATTACTGATCAACAATTACTAGAGGATGCATATAGCAGGTGACCATCAATGACCCGCTCTAGAGGACTAACTATCACAACATGGGCAACCAATACACCAATATACTGAAATAATATCCAATCCAAGTCAATATCCATTGATAGACAAGTAGCATTGATAATGCCTCACTCACTAGTAGCCTCCTGCATCAATAATAATGTGGGGGCTAGATATGGGTTGCAAAAGGGCATCAGTGTTACCCCCTTTCATTGCCTCCAAAACCCCACCTCCAGAAGTCTGAGGCAGCACAGCATAAAAGTCTACACAGCAGAAGTTAATTTCACATCCATTATCAGCCTCGGCCAGCATCTATCCTATTTGGGTAGCCTGGGAGCAGGCTGCCATCATCCCCCAATGCACATATTTTAATTGTGATGTGTATTCCACAGTTTTGCGCCACCAAACTGGCGCAAAAGTCAAGAGTAGGTCTGCTCCAAGCCCATAGTGTAACTTTGGGATGGGTGTCCGAGACTGATCCATTATAGTCTCATAACTAGAATGTCACAATTACTTTGCTGTGAGTTGGCTTATACCATGGATGCAGGCAGGCATGTGGTGGAGGATGTCCAGCAGGGCTATGAGAATGAAAATGACAGTCATGAGGATGATGCTGAGGACTCCTATTGACTCAGCATTCTGTGCCTCAGTTGGGGGAGTCTCCTCTGGTTCTGGTGCATCTGGATTTAGAGGAATTTCATTAGCTTTCAGAATGTTTTTTTTTTTAAATATCAGTTCTTTTACTTAAAGTTTCACCCAGAATGTGTATTTGGAAGTTCAATCATCTCATATTCATTTATTATCAAGAAATAATAGCCAGAATTGTGTTTAGAAATATTCCAAATAATCTGAATATTGAAATAGGCATATTAATGAACTAATGACTCTCACCTGTACATGTTGCTATGGGTGGGTCCCACTGGCCGTCAATGCTGCAGGTTGTGAGGTAGGACGTCTGATTAATGGAGGTGAAGACACCTTCAGCACATGACACATTAACCACTGTGTTATAGATGTGCTTCAGGGTGTCAACTACCAGGTTCTCCCACACAGGTATGACAGCACAGCGGATGTCTAAAAGAAGAAAATGAAGGCGGAGTAAGAAAATGTTGTCCCAATCAGACCAAAAGAGCTGACACCATTGAGTAAATTTGATTGCAACCATTGTTTGCCAAAGGATTTTTGCAGTATCGTCTAACTGTTGATTCATTCATTGTTGGTAAATTATTTTATTGGGAATAGGAAAATTTGAATATCTGTCAATGACATGAAAAAAGACTTTGTAATGGTAATCAAAACAAAATAAAAAAGAAGAAAGACCTAAGTGTCGGGTGAGCTATATCTAACATGAATGTTACCTTGACAGTCCTGTGGTAGTTGGCTCCACTGCCCTGTCTCGGTGCATATGATGCTGGTGTTCCTGACTGTAACATGCCCCATCATGTAACCATGCAGACAGCTGTAGGTGACCACACTGCCATACGTGGTGCTCAGGCTGCTGGTACGGCTGTACATGACAACAGGAACCGGGGGGCAGTGCACAGCTAGGAAACATAGCAGCATGAAACTTGAATAGTTGAGATTGTAAGTACTGAAATATCAAGGCATGACTAAAAGCAACAGCAGGATCCTATATGGGTCCCCTGGAATAAAATAAAAGCATGAGTCTGGATCCTAAATGGGTCTACTGAAATGAAAAACAGGTATGCGTTTGGATAAAGATTGGATAGTTTATGGTACAAGTCAAGATTTATCAATATTACAATTTAGCAATACTGATACTCTGCTCCATTAAACTACATGCCCACTGCTGTTCACAAGTGTAAGAAGTATAAAAAAAATTCAAACCATTAACAATCAGGTGTGGTTATATAATCATACACACCTGTACATTCCTCCTGTAGGAAGCGTCCTGCCCATGTCCCGTCAGCTGTACAGTTAACTGACATCCTCCTGGCTGTATTCGGGAACTGATGACCCTGATCACATGTGTAGTTCACTGTGCTTCCAAACAGAGCTGTATCTCCTTCTCTGATGGTGTTTTGGACATCAGGGATATTTGGGCATATTATAGCTGTCAATACATCAAACAAATTAGCCACTGAAACACCATGCTTTTTACAACATTTATAATCCAGCCTAGTAAAAGTACATTTTCTTGCCATTTTTCGGATGATAATATTCATATACTGCAGGAATCTATATCATTCAACCCAAAGTCAAGTTTGTAATATTGGCATTAAGGTTATTGAAACACATGGTAGGAATGCTCATCAGGGAGGGGTCGCTTATGAAGTTGAATCATTAAATCTGAACAATGAATAATCCACTTACGTTGACAGTTAGATAGTGTATCATTCCAGCTTAGGTCTTCCCCACATTTAATGGACATTGAGGTGTCATTGTTTGATGTCTGGTAACCATGGTGACATGTCTGGGTGACAACACTGCCCACAGCTGCATTTATAGAACTTACATTGGAGTTACGCTGTGTCCTTACGACTGGACAGGTCTCTGCTGTAATTAGAAAAAGGAAAACACTTACTCTGAACATAGGAAATAAATGTGGGGTCGATGTAATTAGTGGTGCAGTCTTTACTTTTGATTATGGCTTGTAAATAACGAGACATGAACTCACCCAGACATCCAGCACTGAGGTATGACACATCAAACATGGCTCTCCACTCAGGAGTAGCTCCAGCGTACCACTCAGGCATGTACCATGTCCCATCCTCCCTACACATGAGAACAGCATCAGTGGTTCCTATGTGGATTTTAAACCCCTGCACACACTTGAAGTTTACCACAGTGTTCACAGTGGGCTGTATGACAGTTGTATTAGTCTTCACCAAGTTTCCCAACGTCGGCCAGTCACATGTTATCACTGAATTTGAATTGGTTAAAATATGTTTTTACCAATTTATAAATCACCTGTATTTTTATCGCGAAAGAGATAAATGCAGAGTATTACCTCTTTTTTTTGTTTGTCATCCTGTTTTTTATTTTTGTTGACTCCCTTGGATACCATTCTGCATTTCTCAATCATAATATGAGAAAAAGGTTAAATTTGATACATAATATTAGACGTTTATCTAAATAGAGATATTCTCACTTATTATAAATGATTAGACTTAGCAAAGGAAGTAGTTTGATTTTGTCTTGTTCAATTATTTTAAAACACAAATATTTACCTTCACAGTCAGAAAGCTTATCTGACCATTCTCCGATGTCTAGACAGGACACCAGCTGTGTTGGGGTTCTCTGTGTGGAGAACCAGTATCCTGACACACATGTAAACAGTACCCTGGTACCATACACAGCCATGGTAGTGTTAGCTGCAGCCTTGTACACCTTCTGTACAGGGGGGCAGGTCACCTCTGTAAGGTATTAGACAATGATACACACATGTAGGGCCCCTCTGTAAAGTATCACTTATCATCACCTCATTTTGATTAATGTATATAAAATCTCATTGTTGGGCTGTGCATCAAAAAAAAAGTCCCTATATTTTCTACTATATAAGCCAAAACACATAGGTTTCTTAGGCCTAATGTAATCTAGTGTTTAAGGTATTGTAACTGGCCGTACATTTACTGTTATATTTGTCATGTATCAATAACAAATGTATACAGACAGTGTTAGTTACATGTATACTTTTTTTATCATCCATCTTTGTTATACACTTAAGTGTACTGCAAGCGTGTGTGACCGACCTACTAAAACTGTGTTATCCCCTAAGCTGTTAGTAATTTGATTTGATGAAAGAAAGTTGAGGTCTATTACAACTGTACTTTTTTATTTGTGTGTCGTTGTTATTTGCTTATCAAACGTTAGCTCGACCAGCTACAGTATAATAGCTCACCCAGGCAGGCTGGTAGGTGTGTCGGCTGCCAGTGTCCTGTACCAGTACAAACTAGGTCCTTAGTCTTGGTGCCATCTGGGTACCTGTAGCCCACCTCACAGGTCACACTGACTGAGCCCCCAGAGTGTGTACTGCTGCTGCTGATGGTGGTGTGGTCATAGTAAGGCACTGGACTGCAGCCTCCAGCTGGGAATAAACAATCCAACATGTGGTTTTATTGCCTTTGGGTGACATTTTAAGGGCCAGCACTTTGAATAAGTGCCAGTGGCAAATTTGTGTTCTACAAAAACACTAATTTTTTCCAAAAATATATAGCATATTATAATCGGAAGAGGGATTATAATCATCTCAGATTCAGATGGAAAAAAGACTTAAGTTTGGGTGCTTTAATCTGCACAACTACCCTCACTGTAGGGATGCCTTTGAGTCTATATTATGGACGAGACTCACCAAATTGATCCAAGTTGAAGTCTTTGACCAGGTTGAATCTATGACCAGCTTGGACAAAAAACAGGGCAGACATTTTGTTTATATCTGCCCTAAATAAACTGTTTTCTTTCAAGCCAGTCATAGATTGCACCAAGTGATAGATTGTACCTGATACCTAGACCAGACATTTAACTCGGATTGATTTGGTGAGACACAGCCTTATTGCCTCAGACGCTAAATACTTATTGAAATTTGACGTGCTAAACAACTGACCTGTGCAGTGGCTGATGGGAGGACTAAGAGATCTTGAGGACGTACACACAGACACAGAGTGTGTGAGTCCAGATTTCTGTCTCTGGTTCTTGTCACATCTCGTCTCCTTCCTGTCACCATAGAACAGGCCATCACCACAACTAATAGCTATGAGGAAGACACAGGTAGTCATTGATTAATTCACATTGATCAGTTAATGTGAAATTGGTATCAAAATGCATACTGTATTGCTTTCTTTAAGAGTAAGGGTCTAAAATGCAGGTCTAGAACTTTCCCGAAAAATCTCTTTAAAAGGACTTTATATAAGTCTCAGGTTCCAGTATTAGGGTAACAGATTTATAAGTGCAGGGGCCCTAAAATAGGCCATTACAATGTTTGCCAAACTACAAGAATAATTCTTATTTCTTATTTCTTATTTCCATGTATAATGCTCTAAGTATATAAAAAATGTTTTAGAAGATTTAATTCATGTTATATAGCAGTCAGCCAGTGCTGCAAACAGTTTTATATTTTGTAACACTCGGTTGAACTGATGCCTGTACAAGATACAAGACACTTACGAGAACATGGCTCCAGTTGACTTGACCAGTCCCCTGTACCTAGACAGAGAACCCTGCGGACACTACTACCATCCTTGAACGTGTGACCCACGTGGCAGGTTAGTGTGACAGTGACACCAATATACCTGTCCTCAGTACTCAAACTCGATGGGCTGTTTGAGTCTATGGCAGGGCATTTGATGACTAAAGGGAGGGATATTTGTGAGGTTAATTGTGATATTGTAAATAAATATTTGATAAGAATATAGTGTATCAAATGTACGACTATTTTCTTGTGAAAGTTAATTTTTAGAACCATGGCTGCTCCTGATGATGTAAAACTTACAAAACTTCTGGGGCATTAAAGCCAATATTTACATTTGATTAAATCAAATTACGTTACATTTCAATAGAATTCACCACATCTAGGTCTTCTTACATCTTTGGGACATATTGAAAGTACTACATTAAACACTAATCAGCATTAAAAACAAGATATGAAAATACACACTATTACAGTTGCTTATCTGTGGAGTCCAAGTTCCTTGGGGTGAACAGAAAATAGTTTTCGTTGTTGTTCCATCATCAAACGTGAAACCTTGCTTACAGGTGTAGATGTAGCTGCTCTGTGTTACCATCTGAACCAGGACGTCCCTCACCACAGGGCTCTGGGGGCAGTCTGTGGGTAAAACATTGAGTCACAACATATCTATATATATATGATCAGTAAATATGCTAATGATAATCAATTTAACAGTTATTCAGTGGTCCATAAATACTGAATAGGGGGTATTTTACCCTGCATTGCAAGAATAACTGATTAAGAACTATAATAGCATCTAAAAAGATCCATTTAAGATTCATGAAACAATGAAATTCACTATTTGAGCTGTAGGGTTTGTTTGACCTGTTAATAGTGACACAGTAGGAACAGAGGTTTTGGTGGTGAAAGCATCAGGTTTGGTGGTGACAGCATGAGGTTTTGGGGTGACAGCATGAGGTGTGGTGGTGACAGCATCACGTTTGGTGGTGACAGCATCAGGTGTGGTGGTGACAGCATCATGTTTAGTGGTGACAGCATGAAGTGTGGTGGTGACAGCATCACGTTTGGTGGTGACAGCATCAGGTGTGGTGGTGACAGCATCACGTTTGGTGGTGACAGCATGAAGTGTGGTGGTGACAGCATCAGGTTTTGTGGTGACAGCATTAGGTTTGGTGGTGACAGCCCCAGGTTTGGTGGTGACAGCATCAGCTTTGGTGGTGACAGCATCAGCTTTGGTGGTGACAGCAACAGGTATGGTGGTGACAGCATCAGCTTTGGTGGTGACAGCATCAGCTTTGGTGGTGACAGCATCAGCTTTGGTGGTGACAGCAACAGGTATGGTGGTGACAGCATCAGCTTTGGTGGTGACAGCATCAGCTTTGGTGGTGACAGCAACAGGTGTGGTGGTGACAGCAACAGGTATGGTGGTGACAGCAACAGGTGTGGTGGTGACAGCAACAGGTATGGTGGTAACAGCAACAGGTGTGGTGGTGACAACATCAGGTGTGGTGGTGACAGCATCAGGTGTGGTGGTGACAGCATGAAGTGTGGTGGTGACAGCATAAGGTGCGGTGGTGACAGCCTCAGGTGTGGTGGTGACAGCCTCAGGTTTGGTGGTGACAGCGACAGGTTTGGTGGTGGCAGCATCAGTGTAGGTGGTGACAAAATCAGTTCTGGTGGTGACAGCATCAGTGGCGACAGCAGAGAAGGTTGTAGAACCAGTAGGACTGGTATCTGTGGCTGTTGGAGCAGAGTATGCAACTAGGATTACAAGTACTTAGTAATATGCATTTTCAGTGAATATGATTTTTGATTATCATTTTCTTCTCAGAATTGTAAGTTCTGCAATTGTTGAGAAAACCGTACTTTGAATGAAAAGAAACAAGTTTCAACTCATGTTTCAAAAAATAAATTATGCCATCACCGAAAATATCTGGAAAATTTGGCTTGAGAATTCTACTTCCGTCATACTCATTGAGAACAATTATCACATCTTCCTGGGACTAACATGGGTTTTCTGGAAAGAATCTTAAGGTAGAGAATGCTACTATTTGCCAATTTAGATTTTCTTTGTAGGGAAGAGTACTGCACCTTGTATGTTAACTGTTGTAACGGGCAGGGGAGTAGACATAGCGCTGGTGGCACAAGCAGATGCCGGCATTTCTAGGAGTGATGTATCTCTGATTGTGTTGTTAGACAACATGCCTGCAAACATCACATTCTGGTTGTAATAAGTTCTGAACAAAGAATATATTGTGTATTCATACAGCAAATACTCTTACATTCATGTGTTGCAGGGACATGCATTCAAAGAGTAACACGCAGGTGAAGATTTATATGGAGATATGACCACCACAATTATCTTTATTTTATCCCTTACATAATTGTTTTTTTTTATGGTGGCAGGTCAACAATGGCACCCAGTCAGAGATGGCACCCAGTTAAAGATGGCACCCAGTCAAAGTATTTTCCATTGCCTCGATCTGGTGAGACACAGCCTTGTACAATACAAGCGATGGAATCAGGAAAGCTTTTCTATTTGGTATGTAAATCTAGATAGTGGTGTAGTGTATGGGGTGTAGCTATTGTTGGTAGAGTGTAAGATGAAGACCCAGAAGACTTCTAGTGCTGCTGCATTTGTAAATCTATTGGTGATTCTGGTACAAGCTGATTTATTGGAGAATGCTGTGAACAGCTCCAGACTAAGTCCCACCAGATTGATACAAGTTGATGGTGTATGAGGGTGACCTCTTTGACAGGGTGACCTCTTTGATCGGGTCAGCAACCGGCAAAACAGCTGAAATGCAGGCTATGTAAACAGAAATGCTGGGATGAATTGATAGATATTTTAACACTATTTATTACAATCATTCTAATTTGGTTATATTTATTATATGCATTTTAACGCTTGCCGGTCAAAGAGGTCACCCAGTCAAAGATGTCACCCAGTCAAAGAGGTCACAAAGTCAAAGAGGTCACAAAGTCAAAGAGGTCACACTGTCAAAGACTATCAACTTGTATCAATATGGTGAGGCTTAGCCTTAAACATAAATACCAACGTTGGTCAGCACGACTTTAATATCTAGAGTCTAGACCGTGTATGATTATATCTAATATATAGTATAGGACCAAAAAAACTGCAGGGCTCATTCATTGAAACAACAAATAAATGCAGTGCTTAGCTCAGGTGTTCTTCTATTTATTGATACCATTGTCAAATATAGACTGTCATTCAAATCATGAATATTTAAAAAAGTTTGAGGGCTATCCAAAATCCTTTTAAGTTGTCACAGTTGTCCTTTTTCTCTTAGCCAATCAGCTGTCACATCACTGAGTGGCCAAATAGAACGTCATCTCTGATTGGCTAAGAGCTGGCAGAGGAACAGACTTGAACTGGCAGACTTGCTCCCCATCTCTAAGCAGTGGGGAAGAGGTGGGGGTTCTGGACCTAGATAATTACCATTGCTGTGAAGTGTAGGATTGAGTCAGAAACCACACTTACATCAAAATGTTAAAATAGCAATGTATGCATGGTAATACCACAAGTGGCTGGGAGAACAACAGAAACTGTCTGTCTGATAACACATACAAACCAATCACATAGCCATCACTGTGTTTCAGTCTGATATGGATACACGTAAATAGCTGTTATAAACCTTAGACCATGGTAAGTACTCTTGACTGATGCCTTGGACAATTACCCTCTCCTTGACTTATAACACTTATACAGCAACTCACATGTACCATTTCTACTATGTGTATCCTATATCTATAACACAGCTGTATTACAGTACTGATAATTATTTTTTATGGAATACGACAGTCCCATTGGATTAACCAAAGAGGGCCATATTTCACACCCCCGTGAAATAACCCATGCTCGTATTTCACGGCCTGTGACGTCATCAAAAATGGTGGTTTGTTTACATTTGAATGGGGCAGAAACGGGATAGAAATAAGCTATTTTAGGCCTCCGCTATAATAATTGTGGTAAATTCAATCGAAAATCATAAAAAATAAACACAAAGGTACACTTATTTAAGTCTGTTGACTGAGTTATTTCACTTGTTGAGCCTTGGGCCGCATTTAACTCGGCCTATGGCCTCGTGAAATACGGCCCAAGGTCAACTCGTGAAATAACCCGGTCAACAGACTAAAACTCGTGCACCTTTGTCTATTACTCACACACAGCATTGCAGACTCGCCCACACCACCTTGACTGCCAGCGCTGGGTGTTGGTGTTGATGACTCCACAGGTGTGATCTGACTTAGGGTAGGATGTTCCCCATGTAGTGTTGTATGTGAGCGGACATCCAGTCCCTGACCAGGACCAGGAAGCCGATTTCCTGAGTCCCATGTGATTTATACTACATGAGAAAAATGAGTTTACTTATTCAGAAGTTATCGCACTGCATGAAAGATCAATTAAAGCAACATAAAGCAAATATTTTATCTAGTTTACGCACGCTAGTAGCAAACAAGGTGTTGCCCTGCAAGTGTGGCCCTGATTGGGCTAACCGATGGGCGCCCGTCGGTTTAGGGCACAGGTTTTTGTGTGGCTCCAGGTGGTCTAACCAAGTTGGCCATAGAGCGGTTTCTAGATGGGCTGCCCACTTTGGGCTTAGATTGGTTCTGTAAATTAACAGAATCAAACTAAAATAAACCCGTGAACTCCATTATTGCAGGGAGTCAAAATGGATTGACTCCCGATGCAAATCTAAATCATTCCTTTCCTTAAGGTTGATCACTACTCTTAACTTTTCATCCATAGAATTTCCTAATCTTTTGCCTCATGGTAGTTTAGATCATTCAGAAATGAAAAACGGAAAAAAATAGGGGGGTTCCGAGCTACTTTTTTTTATTACAGATTTTGGAAAAAAAATAGTATTTTCTATTTTTGGCCAAAAATACCAAAAATTGTGAAATTTTCCCGATTTTTTTTCTCATTGTATCACTGCCCACAACAATTTTATATTTATATGAATAATGCTATATTGTGTCCTGAATATCATGGTCCAAAAACAACCCCTTGATGTAAAATATGTGGTGGTTTTAGGACAATTGATTAAATCTGATGCTGAATTTTTCAACAAAATCTTAATTAATAGCGAAATGAATCCATAGACTTTTTTTTTTACTTTCTCAAAAAATAGCTTAGATCATTTGCTAACATACAAAAGTAATTTTGATAGGTGGTCCTGTGGGGACCTTACGCCACAAATTTGCCACTAACCCTCAAAAAGATGACCGTTTGAGGAATAAGGGCAAACCACGGGCCACAATACCACAAAAGTGGCATTAAAGCACAAATGCCCTTATGCCACAAACGCCCTTACACCACAAATGCCCTTAGGCCACAAACGCCACTAGGCCACAAATGCCCTTAGGCCACAAACACCATGAGGCCATAGTATTGGCACAGTATATAGCATTTGAGGCATAAGGGCAAGTGGACATCTTAAAGTAGTTAAGTACTTTAACTGACTATATAGAGTTTGAGGCATGAGGGCAGGCGGATATTTTAGGACAGTTTGCTATGATTTCAACCTATATAGTGTTTAAGGCATAAGGGCAGGCGGGTATTTTAGGCTTGTTTAGTACATTAGCTGACTATAGGCATAAGGGCAAGATGTTATTTAAGGCCTATTTGGTATATTGGCACACTATATAGTGTTTGAGGCATAAGGGCAGCTGGATATTTTAGGCTTGTTAAGTACATTAGCTTACTATATAGGTTTTGAGGCATAAGGGCAAGTTGTTATTTAGGGCCTATTTGGTATATTGGCACACTATATAGTGTTTGAGGCATAAGGGCAAGTTGATATTTTAGGGCAGTTTGCTATGATTTCAACCTATATAGTGTTTGAGGCATAAGGGTAGGTGGATATTTTAGGCTTGTTTAGTACATTAGCTGACTATATAGGTTTTGAGGCATAAGGGCAAGATGTTATTTAAGGCCTATTTGGTATATTGGCACACTATATAGTGTTTGAGGCATAAGGGCAGGTGGATATTTTAGGGTAGTTTAGGATATTAGCTGGCTATATAGGTTTTGAGGCATAAGGGCAAGTTGTTATTTAGGGCCTATTTGGTATATTGGCACACTATATAGTGTTTGAGGCATAAGGGCAAGTTGATATTTTAGGGCAGTTTGCTATGATTTCAACCTATATAGTGTTTGAGGCATAAGGGCAGGTGGATATTTTAGGCTTGTTTAGTACATTAGCTGACTATATAGGTTTTGAGGCATAAGGGCAAGATGTTATTTAAGGACTATTTGGTATATTTGCACACTATATAGTGTTTGAGGCATAAGGGCAGGTGGATATTTTAGGGTAATTTAGGATATTAGCTGGCTATATAGGTTAAAATCATAGCAAACTGTCCTAAAATATCAACTTGCCCTTATGCCTCAAACACTATATAGTGTCAATGGGCCAAATAGGCCTTAAAAAACAACTTGCCCTCATGCCTCAAAACCTATATAGTCAGATAATGTACTAAAAAAAGCTAAAATATCAGCCTGCCCTTATGCCTCAATCACTGTATAGTGTGCCAATATACCAAATAAGCCTTAAATAACAACTTGCCCTTATGCCTCAAAACCTATATAGTTTGCCAATATACCAAATAGGCCCTAAATAACAACTTGCCCTTATGCCTAAAAACCTATGTAGTCAGATAATGTACTAAAAAAAGCTAAAATATCAGCCTGCCCTTATGCCTCAAACACTGTATAGTGTGCCAATATACCAAATAGACCTTAAATAACATCTTGCCCTTATGCCTCAAAACCTATATAGTCAGCTAATGTACTAAACAAGCCTTAAAAATCCGCCTGCCCTTATGCCTCAAAGACTATATAGGTTGAAATCTAGCAAACTGCCCTAAAATACCAACTTGCCCTTATGCCTCAAACACTTTATAGTGTGCCAATATACCAAATAGGCCCTAAATAACAACTTGCCCTTATGCCTCAAAACCTATATAGCCAACTTATATCCTAAACTACCCTAAAATATCAACCTGCCCTTATGCCTCAAACACTATATAATGTGCCAATATACCAAATAGGCCTTAAATAACATCTTGCCCTTATGCTTTAAAACCTATATAGTCAGCTAATTTACTAAACAAGCCTAACATATTTGCCTCCCAATATGCCTCAAACACTATATAGGTTGAAATCATAGCAAACTGCCCTAAAATATCAACTTGCCCTTATGCCTCAAACACTATATAGTGTGCCAATATACCAAATAGGCCCTAAAATATCAACTTGCCCTTATGCCTCAAACACTATATAGTGTGCCAATATACCAAATAGGCCCTAAATAACAACTTGCCCTTATGCCTCAAAACCTATATAGCCAGCTTGTATCCTAAATTACCCTAAAATATCCACCTGCCCTACTGCCCCAAACACTATATAGTGTGCCAATAAACCAAATAGGCCTTAAATAACATCTTGCCCTCATGCCTCCAAACCTATAAAGTCAGCTAATTTACTAAACAAGCCTAAAATATCCGCCTGCCCTTATGCCTCAAACACTATAATAGGTTGAAATCATAGCAAACTGCCCTAAAATATCAGCTTGCCCTTTTGCCTCAAACACTATATAGTGTGCCAATATACCAAATAGGCCCTAACTAACAACTTGCCCTTATGCCTCAAAACCTATATAGCCAGCTAATATCCTAAACTACCCTAAAATATCCACCTGCCCTTATGCCTCAAACACTATATAGTGTGCCAATATACCAAATGGGCCTTAAATACTATCTTGCCCTTATGCCTCAAAACCTATATAGTCAGCTAACTTACTAAGCAAGCCTTTATGCCTCAAACACTATATAGGTTGAAATCATAGCAAACTACCCTTAAATATCAACTTGCCCTTATGCCTCAAACACTATATAGTGTTCCAATATACCAAATAGGCCCTAAATAACAACTTGCCCTTATGCCTCAAAACCTATATAGTCAGCTAATGTACTAAATAAGCCTAAAATATCCGCCTGCCCTTATGCCTCAAACACTATATAGGTTGAAATCATAGCAAACTGCCCTTAAATATCAACTTGCCCTTATGCCTCAAACACTATATAGTGTGCCAATATACCAAATAGGCCCTAAATAACAACTTGCCCTTATGCCTCAAAACCTATATAGTCAGCTAATGTACTAAATAAGCCTAAAATATCCGCCTGCCCTTATGCCTCAAACACTATATAGGTTGAAATCATAGCAAACTGCCCTAAAATATCAACTTGCCCTTATGCCTCAAACACTATATAATGTGCCAATATACCAAATAGGCCCTAAAGAACAACTTGCCCTCATGCCTCAAAACCTATATAGCCAGCTAATATCCTAAACTACCCTAAAATATCCACCTGCCCTTATGCCTCAAACACTACATATTCAGCTAATGTACTTAACTGCAGTAAACCATCCACCTGCCCTTATGCATCAAACACTATATAGGTTAACATTATACCAAATAAGCCATAAAATATCAACTTGCCCTTATGCCTCAAACACCATATGATAAGATATTGCACTTAACTGCAGTAAACTTTCAACTTGCCCTTATGCCTCAAACACTATTTGTGGTATAAGGGCATTTGTGGTGTAAGGGCATTTGTGGTGTAAGGGCGTTTGTGGCATAAGGGCATTTGTGCTTTAATGCCACTTTTGTGGTATAGTGGCCCGTGGTTTGCCCTTATGCCTCAAACGGTCATCTTTTTGAGGGTTAGTGGCAAATTTGTGGCGTAAGGTCCCCACAGGTCCCGCACATAACTTTAGGGTTTTGGGCCTTTAAAGTTAAAAAATACGACGAGAACTGTCTAAATCTCATATTTAAAGCCCCAAACAATGGTTCAAAGGCCAATTATAGCCAATTATAATTGGCCTTAGGTAAAAAATGTGTATAATTTATACCCTTAGTTGTTTAAAGCACAGTGATGAGATCTATATCAATCTCGATAATTATTTATTGGTAAATAATTCCAATATTATAATTCATGTTAAAAATAGTAAATATCACTAGCTCCAAATATATTAAATATTTAAATAAAATGCTCAATTTTTCTCAGAAATGTCCAATTTTTTAATATGGCTTAGAGTGTATGTATACACATAAGTATCCAGTATTCTGATATTAGCTTACCGTACCGTTGCGTTTAAGCGCCCCGGCGCTTATAACTTTGGAGGGGTGTTTACCCCCGGCGCTTATACAAGACAGGCGCTTATTCAAGATCCATTTTTAGTGCTTAAGCATAATTTCCAGACCCTCATACCCGGGCGCTTATACAAGACCGGCGCTTATTCAATACCTGGCACTTGAACGCGCAGTACAGTATTCTGACGGGTTTGAGCTATATGCGCAGAGAGCTGCGCAGTAGTCCATATTTAATGAGTAGCGATCAACCTTAAGCGGGGATTGCCATGTACAACTAACCAAGTTACCCTAAAGGGACTTTTCCTGGTGCCTCCCCCCCCCCTCAATTTAGATTTTTTAGTATGTGGATATATCCATTTGAGCATCTATGCTTCTACTATATCTTATTTTGGTCTATTTCACATAACCAAACAAATATTTTCTTTAGTTCAAATAGGCCTATAAGCTAGCAACATTCCTACTCAGTTTTGACTTGATCAGATAAATAGGATGAATTTAAAAAGCATTATGAAAGCCGCTGTACTGAAAAAAAGACTCTATGAATTATATCATAAAGGCCTCTTGAGGAAGAACCCATAACTAGTGTTACATTGACTGTTCGAGTTTCAGAGTCGGAGTCAAGAGATTGCAGTGGGAGTAAAGAAAGATATGACTACCCTCCTGGGAGTCACTCTGCACTGATTCCCTTTATCAGAAAAGGGAAGCAAGTCAAACAGTCTAGACTCCCCTACAATGAGAGTCACTATAGAGTGCAACTATTTTCTTTGTTTGACTTTTCTATATTTGTATGCTCAGGAATGTTTTGAAAAAAATCCATTCATACAGGACATGGTGCATACACAAGAGGGGTGACATTTGTTGTGTTATATGCTTTGATAAGAGTAAGCCCACAGCTGTTCTGTGCATAAAGTTTAAGAAGGTTCTGTGGTGTTTGGATGAGATTATACAGATCTTGTACTAGTTATGACATACTTCTTAAACATCAACAGTTCATCATTTGCTTGTGAGATGTTATATGGTATATCTGTACAAATTTGGTCACCCCAGGCGTGCTAGTAAGTAGGCTATGCAAAAACAAATTTTAAAAATCTTAAAAACTGCTCAAAATCCAAACAGTAATATTGTACTTACTGCATATTCAAATAGTCAATCGCACTCTCCGGTAAGATGTTTTTGAGCCCAATCCAGTCATTCTCTTGTGGGAATTCAGCTAATGCATAACCATGTCCCAGCTGGTTACAAACTGTGTGTGCCTGGTCATGTGTGAATTCACCAAACACTTTACAGTACCGGCGTCCTGATGGGACAGGTGGTGACAGCAAGCAAGGGACACCTGGAGCAATATGAACACTTATGTTATTGCTTACAAATATGCATGTAAATCAGAGGTAACACTCCCCTGTTTATAGTTTTATTAAATAGTACATTGTATTTATTTGTTTTATCTCCTAATAAATTTTCTGTTGTTAACCCCTTTAGGACCACAAAGAGATTTAATGCATATATAATTACCAAAGCTGCATTCATGCATTAAGATGACAAAGGGTATATAGCATTAATGCAGTTTGTGTCCCTAAACCCTTAAATCATGGAGGCATAATGCATTATACCATGGTCACCATGATGCATGAATGCAGCTTTGGTACATTTCCTTGAATGTGAACATTCATGCAGTGCATGCATAAAAGTAAAAATGAGATAAAATATTAACGGTCAGTCCATTCACTTTAACTCCGGTTGGGGAACTGTGGCTCAGTAGCCAGCCGCCCTGGTCACACTGTCCTGTCTCCACCAAGGGGCAGGAGTGCTCTTAGTCTTTATAGCAACATAAGCCGGGACTTAATAAAAAGTACCTCACCTGGTGTTTTCTGACACACGTTGCCTGCAGTGTACAGTCTGTGTGTACAGAGCTCTGACCTGAATACAGGATTACTGCCGGCCACACCGATCATACAATTTGAGGTTACCGACACATAGGGAGGTTTCCAGGCCTGCCGTGTGGTCAGAAGCAGATCTGCTAAACTAGACAGTGACTGCTGCCATCCTATTCTCATCCAATAACTTGTGACACTGAAAATAAGCAATACAGACTATTTGATTTGGAAGATATACGTGCTTCTCTTTTTTTTCAGTCAATGAATCCAGGAGAATCTCCTTTGGAAACAGAAACGTTCAGATAAGGAAAAGTGTTAAACCCCAAAGTGCAGCTGATCATCTGAACATGGCAGACAGTAGCTAGACAGGAACATCTTAGGATATAGTATCACAAATGACACAGGGCATGTAATTGATAGTGTAATAAACGAGACTTTGCCCTTTATAATATTGATATATTATTAAGTAAAGAACAAAAGTCGACACAGTTCGGATCAAGTGTACAGGTTGCGAATCAAAGGTTTATTCAGTAACCTAGACAGGCTAAGCTCTATCAGTGCAAACTCCCTATAGAGTTCGGAGCGGGTCAGTAGGCTCGTAGCCAATATAATCGCAGGGCCTCTGTCCATGCGTGGATCCAGAGTGCCTGACGAGTCCTATCGGATGCTGGCTATATATAGGCAGCCAGTCTGCGCACGCACACGCAGACCGGAAGCCTATAGCGACCTCTGTCCATACCCCAAGCCCGGGGCAGGTGCTACCACCTGCCGTCGGGCTGAAGGGTTCGGACTGAGTTCGCAACATAGCATCCAACAGAACCCGCCATATAAAGCCTGTATAACCCTAGCCCCTACAATAGTCTCCCATACTATGGGGAAACTGCAGGATTGAGATTTCTTTGTGCCAGGTACCAGGACTGTTTATCTTTCACCATGAATGTACAGTTCAGTGGAGATGGTAGTGGCTGAATCATTTCAATGTAGGCTAACCATATAAAAGCTAACACCACATATGACGACCAACCAGCCACACACATACACTCTTCATTTGACCCTTGTTCCCAGATTCCCAGATATTTTTTGCTAAAATGTGACAATCTTTCCAAAATATCCTCAATCTACAAAGTGAATTTGAAATCTGCTGATAAAGCATCTCAGGTAGCTTGCAGACCGTGGTATAACAAACCACTACTTACCTCGATGCCTGTTCCTGTAAGGCTGTGTTGAACTGGTCCCACTCGTGTGCATCAGAGAAGTAGACCAACATGTAGCCCAGGGCAGCACACAGGGTGGAGGCTTGTTTTAGTGTAGTGTTAGTTCCTTGCCCTGAGGTGATGCAGTACTCTTTACCTGATGCCGTGAAGGATGCCACACATTCTACGTTATCAAACGTCACAAGCTGCACTGTGAAGAAAGAGAAAACATAATAACAAATAACAGATGTAAATACGGGCAGCTGTGACTGCTATGTCATTGTGGTTTATCTATTCATGTGTGGTTAGGATTGAACATAAGACAGCTCTATTACTTTTCATAACATGTTTTTATTCATTCCTTAATGAGTACCGACGGTTTGTTACATATACCGTTGTTTATGATACGCTGTTGTAAACCAAGGTTACCAATGATACCGACGGTAATTATCATTAAGGGTTTAATAACTGATTATATAACTATCGACCACTAGATGACGCTACTGGTGCTAGTCATGTGACCACAACGGGTAGTATATAAGGTGCCTGTGTTAAGACAGTCAGGTCTGGTGCATGCTGAGGCACAACCTCCCTGAACTCTGGGTAAATAGCTATGCTGTAGTTCTATTTATACCCTACCGGTATTATTCCTATCACGTTCTGATACCTGTTGTACCTGTTCTACCGACGGTCTATGCAGAAATAATACCTGAGCACTCTTTAAATAAAGTAGACATATATTAAAGCCTAATCGAACTGTCTCCTGTTATTGTTCTTTAATAAGAGTCACCGTAGTCTATAGACCAACTACAATACCAAACTCATGGATTAAAAACATGTAAATATCCATTGATGTATAGGCCCAGTAAAATGATGTGGATCTCTGACAATATCTTTAAATAATTAAAGAGATTTACATATTTTTTACATGGGTTTTTTACATGGAATATACCTGTTGTAAACCCAAAGTTTGTGCATTGTGGACAGTTGCATTATCTCAGTGCTATGGTATTCTCTTACTGTGTAAATGTTGAGTTTGCCAGTATTTGGCCTAGCTGACACACAGTCCACACTTACCTGGTAGAGTTGTTGCTGCTGCTAATGCACCTCGGTCACCTGCAGCCGCAGAAATCACTGCATTAACTCACAGTAAACATACACAGGTCAACACTTCTGTACTTAGGACAAACTAAATCATGCCAACCACATGCTACTGTTAGAAACAAGACAAAATATGCTACCATAAATTCCTGTGCAGCATGTAAAATATTCTCTATTGCTAAGGTAAGGGAGTGTTCATTTTTTACCAACATGGCGGGGTTGGTGGATTTTGGGGGGGAACAAAAAGAAACTTGGACCCCTTGAAGGGGGGAACCCTTTTTAGTGAAAAAGCCTGCAGGTTACTATAGGTCAAAGTGATCAGCCGCGCTCAAATTCAATCTACCCAGGGGGGGGGCAGAAAAAATTGAGCCTCTTAGACCCGCTCGCGCGAAAATCGACCGACCGCCACCCCCCCCTGTTTTAAAAAAAAAAAGACAACTCCCTAAGTGCAGGTAGTACGAGGGTATAATGGAAGTAAAGCACAATACTGAAATGGCAATTCTCAGCTCCTAGGTGTGGGTTTATAGGGTTCACCCAAAGTAGGGGTACGAGTTACACACTGGAATTTAGGGTAGATTATGTAATTCAAATTCATAATTCTAAGATGAATTAAATCACTGTTAACATATTTAACATAGATCAGACATCCCTCCCCCACTCAAGACTATTACTGAATTTTACTTATACCACACCTGGGTGGAAAGGCAAAGGAAAACTGCCTCTCTGTATTTTACGTAAAAAGCAATCAATGCTGGTGACAGAGTGGTGAGGCATATGTTAGTTAAACCACTCCAGACCCCTGTACTAGGATATTGGCTTAGTCATGGCTGAGCACACTCATCTGCCGATTCGTAATCAGCCTAGACTGTTGCCAATATCCTACGTATAGGGGACTGGCAGTGGTTTAAAAACTACATACTGCCATAAACATGAGAATAAATCATTCATGCATATTGTTGACTACTTACATATTATTGTTCTTGAGGAGTTGCAAGATAAACCCAAGAGTTTGTTGTAGCGTGCATAGGCACACAGGTTGTCAAACGGGTGGTCACCAAACCAAGCAGTCAGGGCGTATGTGGTGGAGCTTCCATCTTCATTCTGCCAGGGGGCCCTTGTAGATGTCCTCGTCATGCCGATCCAAAATGGATTAAGAGACCTGAGTGGAAAATCGTTGGGGAAAATAAACAAATGAAGACATTTATTATCAAAGGGGTTGTCACACAACTTATTACATTTTCACCCAAATATTGCATTAATTATCAAAGTTTGAAAAAGTGTCACACAACCAAAACAGGCGATAAGGAAAAATCGATATTACAAAATATTAAGGTATACCATTAGTATACACTCTACTTCATGTGTCCATGTCCGTCGATTTTTAAAAGGGCCGTGTCGCCCGTGTCGATTTTTAAAAGGGCCGTGTCGCCGTGTCGCCCATGTCGATTTTTACCCATGTAGAGGCACCCATATCTCTGTAGAGCCCCACTGACCAAGGGGCTGTCTTTAGTATGGGAGAATCTCCCCTTGCTGGTAGAATATCCCCTGTGAGGTATCATACCTTTATAGGGGAAGTTCACGGATTATCCAGGCCGGAGCCCCAAAAGAGGGGATAAATTCTGGAGGCAACCTGGGCTCCCTTTTGCCACTGTTTCTTTGCTTTGTGATGAGGGAGCGGAGCCTTCTTATTATAAAAGGGCTCCCCTCAAAGGGATTCCTACATCTCCAGTGCTGTCATTAATTTGGCGCGAGTTCTAAATTGTCAATAGTCAATAACCCTTTTTCCTCATCGTCCTATCCTTCTCTAGTCCCCCACGTCTCTCCTTGTTCGGTCCTGGGGATTCCCGCATTTATTAGTTCAATTCTTTTTTTGGCATAGGCTCTGAATGCTGTTGTATGCCTGTCTGCTTAAAGTGTTTATATTTTCCCATACATTTTGTCCCCATAGTAAAAAAAAACCATTGTCATTTTAAAGCGTACCAATGACAACAACAACAGTTGTCCTATTTACTTGGTCCACTTACCCCACAAAGTCACACAGCCACTTTAACTGTGCAGCAGACTGTATGGAGGGCAGCATGCAGGCAGCGCTTGCCGTAGTATGGTTTGTCCATTTCTCAACCCTCTCATAACACCGTCCATCGTACACGTCCATGTTAGCTCCACTGCAACCTGCCACTTGTTTTGCTGAAAAACAGGATATTCACTTCAGTATTTCATGGTTTTGGGAAAACCTACAAGCTGCCTAGAAGAAAAAGGGGGGGGGGAGGGGTTGGACATATCAGATGAGAGAGAAAGCTTGGGTCTTATACTTGCTAATGCTAAGGCCACTGAAAGAATAGCTGGTTTATCATCACCACCTTCATCATAAAAATTTTGATTTGACGGGGAAAAAAATAGATTTTGATGAAAAATATAATGCAAATGGACAAATATTTGCATATCAAATTAAAGTTTAAACTGTTTATATTTTCCCATTCATTTTGTCTCCACAGTTAAAAAAAAACCATTGTCATATGTTTCAGTGCTTGGCAATCAGTAACCTTTTTTTCTTTTTGAGTGACCTTATTCAAAAAAGTGTGACACCACCAACCCACAAAAAGACACCAAATGGAGTGGTATTTTTTTAACAACAGGGGGGGGGGGTGGTACAGCGTGGCCCTTATCAGGCTTATCTCCCCAAAGATAAAACCTCCCCAATACATAGGCAATGTACTAGAATTGTTAGAATCTTTATTGCAAGAGATCTGGTTAACCTACAACAAAATGCATTGCAAAATCTAAAAGATATTCAAAATATCCTTTATAATTAAGATGCACTATGATCTAGTACCAAGATTTGAGGAAATTGCAAAAAGGTGACTTTTTCTAGTACATTGCCTACGTAGCTAGACAGTAGTATAGTATGTATCGGAACGGGACTATAGTTAAGTACTGTTTATTACTCAATCGACATGCAGCCAATCAGAGGCCTCCATTTGGTCACGTGACCGGAAGTGACCTACTTAGGGGATTAGTGGTGCATTCTGGGTAACCCTGCAGCCAATCAGAGGCCACCATTTGGTCACGTGACCGGAAGTGACCTACTTAGGGGATTAGTGGTGCATTCTGGGTAACCTACTGACCTACTTAGGGGACCGGAAGTGACGTCATATGACCTAATTTAGGATCACGTGACCGGAAGTGACCTGATGAGTCACGTGAGCGGAAGTGACGTCACATGACCTAATGGCCGACCGGAAGTGAGTGACCTCATTGAGGATCACGTGACCAGAAGTGACTTGATTGATCACGTGAGCGGAAGAAGAAGTTTTTTGTTTAGGAAGTGAGGGTCTTTAGGATCACGTGACTGGAAGCGACGTCGTCACATGAGTGACGCTTTAAGAGACTGCGCGACTTACTAGTAAAAGAAGACGTATGAAAATAAAAACACAACAATATTTTTTTTTTTTTTTTTTATTTTTTTTTTTTCAATCTTGATAAACACTCTATTTTTGAAAAGATGCACACGCTTATTTTTTTTTTTTTCATATCTCTAAAGGACTCGTTGTCACACCGTCAGAATGCACGCGACGCTTATAATACAAGTAGCGCACGCCGTCTTTCTCTATGGTGTAGGTGACCATTTTGTTTCGCACCACTTTGAAGTTTCTATTTACAGCAATGAGAGTTTTTCGTTGGCGAAGAACATCCAAGAAGTCGTCTGGTTCCTGAGGGTTTTGTTTCTTCTGTACGCCTTTTGCACTCCATTTTTTGGATTTTCTTTCACCGGTGTCGCTGACTCGATCGTAGCAAATGTAAGTCTTAGGGTTGAGACTTAGGATTCCGTCACCTTCCCACTCCGCTTTCATAAGCCCCGAAGTTCTCAGATCGTGAAGGTACCGTCTCTCACAACATCCGCCGGGCGGCGGACACCATTCTCGCACTCTTTCCGTTTTTGTCTTCACGAAAAGCTCTAAGTGATCGTCGCACACCGCTGTCAGAAGCCACTTTCGTTTCTCTCTGAAGTACGTCTCTCTCAGGCGACGTTTGACTAGGTCATCCAACGTGTCACCGCTGAGAGCCATGTAAAGACTGTCGGTGTCCATTTGACAAAGGGCATAATCGCGCCGATCGACGAATCTATCCAAGAAGTCGTATGTGAACTCTAACATTTTCAACTTCGCGTACTGGTATACCATGAACCCTATTTGAATAGGGAGGTTGTTGTTGACTGTTTTCGGTTGTAGTTCGACTTCAAACAGATCGGAACTCAACTTGGACGCCTTTTTGAAGCGCCACGAATTGGCCAATAGTTCGAACTTCCGACTGTCAGTGTATCTCACCGCCGTGTGTTTTTCTTTGTTGCAGATTGTTTTACCGTACGTAGCGTTTCCCATTAACTTGTAACAGTCTGACAGAATTTTCTCGTTCTCGTTCACGTCGCCACGTCTTCGCGCCGCCGTTACTTCGTCCGCGAAACCGGCAAAGGAGCGTTTAGGTAGGTATTCTACCACCAGCTGCACTTTGGTGACTATCAAACCGTGCTCTAAATACCACTTGAGAAGCGGCGTTCCCAAGAGAATATTTTTTCCGTGGTAACTCCCTATCAGACATCTCTGAGGCGTGTTCAACAGCTTTTCTTCCTGCGCAAAGTCTGACATGTGAGGTCCTATGTCCGATTTTGAAACGGTCGCGTTCTTGAAAACGGGGGTCATTTCTTCGAAGTAGTCTCGTAGGTGAGGCGGCGTAGTGATGTCCACTTGAACTAAACCGAACATTTTCTCCTCTTTCACAGCGGAAAGGATGTCGCTCTCGCTCATCGCGTTTCGAGACACTTTCAAAGCGTCAACCTTCCAGCGTTGTTGGGAGGCCTTGACCCGCTCATCTCGACGCTTCATCTCTCGCCATTCGCACTCCCACACGACGACCAGCTTGTGACCTAGCGCTTTCAAGTAAGCGCTTACTCTGGTCGTTCTGGCGCGTCTCTCCTCTCTCAGTGAAGCGCACTGATATCGGTGCGACGGTATGCACTCGTGAGCGTGGAACCAACACCCGTGAAACTGGAAAACCGTATTAGAGGCCGCGTGAAACCCGTCCACGCGAATTCTCCGACAGCCTACAACCATCTCGCCGCCATTCAAAGCGTGGCGCAGTTTCACGTCGCGGTCGTGCTCTACGAAGCGTAACCACTCCAAAGCGCTGTGAGAGTTTCTTTGCCTAATTTCGGGCTTGAACTCGGTCTCGGGCCGTCTCACCGCGTAATAGCCCGTGCAGTGCGCTTCGCTCATGCAGCGCAAGTACAGAGAGTTAGCGTCTAGTCCTAGGATGTGTTGGCACGGTCTCGCTTCTTCGCCGTACTTGTGCTCCCTTATCCGCGTGGTGCCCTTCTCGTGAAATCTATGGAAGATGATGGAAGGACCGCCGACTAGATTTTCTTTGATCAGAGCGTGGAGGACGGCGTCGAACTGGGGGAACGTTGTGAACGCGTCTTCTAGGTTTTGGAAGAGGAACCGTAAAGTCAAACCGGCGAGAGAAACTCCGTCTTTCAACATGTCAATGCCGCGATCTTGGAAAAATTTAGCGTGATTTTTCAGAGCTTCTATGAAAGGTTTGACGTCTTTGTTGTTGTAGTGGATCAAGTAGTCTTCCATAGTTTGCATCTTCTCGTCGGACCAAACTTTCTGACATGCGGCGTAGTCGGATTCGGACATTTTGACGCCCGTCAGCTCGCTGTCGAAAGCCGATCTCGGTGGCAGCGTTCTGTTTGCCAGTTTCCTGGTAGACGTCATCCATTCGTAAGGAAAGTGACCTTTCTCTTCGTTCCTGGTGAAAGCTCGCAAATAGGTCGCGTAGCTGTAACCGGGTGCCAAATAGTTGACTACGTCCAAGAAAACCGTGTGCTGTGTGTAAACCGCCAAGTATTGATTGCTTCTCTTTATGACGCTGAATTCTTGGTTTCTTCGGTCTCCGGAGGCGAAGAACGAGTGAAGGCGTATTTTGATCAGGTTCAAGTCGTAACGCCCCGAGTTGAAGCCCACGACTGGAGCTTGACGGATGTATCTCAGAAGACGCTTCTTCAGTTGAACTAACGGGTGTCTGGTCTGAGCCGCAGCGAAGCCGCCTGGAGAAGGGGTGAACGTCGCCTCCTCCAGCAGGAGAGCTTCACCTATCGCCGCATCTAACTTCGCTAAGGTCGGTCGGTAAAGTTCTAGCACAGCTTCCCCGATGACTTTGGCGTTCTCGTTTATGTGATTTAAAACTCGGTCCAACAAGGGGTCGGAATCTGCGTCGGATTCTCTGACGAAGCAGACGGGCCCCTCCCACCCCGGAAAGTCGGATGCGACGCTAGCCGACAAAGGGACGTGATCCCACAGCAGGGACACGTGTTCCGTCGACGGTTCTTTGCACGGTCTGAAGAAAGCCTCGAAATCGAAGGCGATCTTGTAAGGGTAGATTCCGGAATGTCCGTCGGGGGGAAAAATGGAGAAGTCTGCTAGCGCTTCGAAAATCGTTCTCGAATTTTGGTAGATGCCACCTACGTAGCGCAACTTGACTTGTCGGCAAGAGGAAAGCTGGTTCCTGTGTCTCTTCAGCAAGAACTCGGTGGTGAACGCCGCCTTACACTTGCAACATTCGTATATGCCCGCGTACGCGTTGAAGTCCGTGACGAGAGAGACGTGCAAACCGCCTTTCGCCGTCAGGTGTAGGTTGACTTTACCTCGGGCGGCCAGAGTTCTGGAAGGCGGTCTGATCAGAGTAACGCGTCTTCTCAACTTCCGCCCCGGCACTTGACGCGACGCGGTGTAAACCGCTATCTGTACGTCAAACAAGTTCTCTAACGCGGGTAAGTCGCGGATGTTCAGACCCGGAAAGGATTCAGGTGTGGCAGCGGGACAGAACTGACGTAACAAATCTGAAGCGCGCTTGCTGGTGTTGTATAAGTGAAAGGAAATGCAGCGGAAGATGCAGAGGTTGTCCTTGTTGGGAAAATCTAACACGCCGCTTCTCTTTCCAACTCGACCGGCCTGAGTGATCCTACCGCCTATGGGGAATTCCCCCGGTCCCATGTAAACGCAAATGTTCAAATTGGTAGGAAAAAGAACGTGCCACTTGGTGTCAGCGTCGCAAAGTTTCCGTACTTCCTCGCAAGCGACGGTGTTTTCCATCTTTGAGAGGAGCTCTTCCAAAGTTTCTGAATTAGTTATAGTAGGGAGCGGTTGTATGAGAGTTGCGTTGTTCTGGGAGGCGTGAAAGTAGCGCAGTTTGCTCTTGTCTTCTCTGTGTTGTAAGAGTAAGCCTACCGAGAAACCCACTTTGTATCTGAATCTTTGTGTCAAGTGAATGCGACGCATAGTATCTACAGCGTCACTCAACTCGCCGGTTGGTAGCCTGAAGTTTGTTACACTCACGCGAGTCCCGTGCATCCTGACGCCCGTTTGTATCGCAGGCCAATTCGCCGTGAACGTTTCCTCCCCGTTGGGTACAGCACATATGCGCGGAGGGACGGTCATGCCGTCCAGAGATTCGCGTCGACAGGCGATCTTTCGGCAATCGCCTTCGCCGCATAGAGGGCAAAACTTAGGTACTACTCTACAATTTTCTACGTGTCTCTCGTGGTTGTACGGTCTTTTAAACATTTTGAAACACTTTTCGCATACGTACTGTGTCATGTTTTTTTTCACTCAGTTACCAACTACTTAGCCGTCTAACTATCTATCTATCTATCAATCTATCTGTCTATCTATCTATCTATTTATCTTTCTGTCTGCTGTCTGTGTATCCGTCTGTCTGTCTCATACAGCGTACGTCAAACGCTGTGTGTGTGTGTGTGTGTGTGTGTGTGTGCGCGCGTGAGCGTTGAGCGTCTCTCATTCCGAATCTATGCCGAGATATTTCAGAATGATCTCTGTTTTGTCATCCAACTCTTTGAGCGCTCTGGCGGACAGCGTCACTCCCTGCTGTGTGGGTTTTTTGTCAGGACCTTCGTACTTGCGCACGTGGACGAGGTTCTTACCGCTGTAGTAGCTCACAGCTGCGTACACTTCGCCCTCCTCATCCAGCACTGCGAACCAGGGGGTGTGATTAGGTTTTCCTTGCGCGGCCGCTGTGTCGCGTATGCGCACCACTGCGCGGATATCGGCGATGCGTGCTATTAGCTCGCGCAGCGCGTCGGCCGTGAAGTGCACTCGCTTGCTTCTGGTCAGAGACGCCTCTTTCACCTGGCCGTCTTTTGTGTAGCGCGGCCTCCTAGACAGTCTAGCCACGTCCTCCCAGATCTCCAGCGTCAAAGCTCCGTCTAAGCAGAACTCTAACCCGAGAAGACGGGAGAAGGTTTTCTCTGCTTCTTCTCGTCCATCTCGTTCTTTTTCTTGTATTTTTCTCTTCTTACTAGGCCTTGTTGTTCTGGAACTCACCTTAGAACGTTTCACACCCGCAGGATGAGTAACACCATCAGCATGAGCTGAATCAGCAGCAGAACCGATAGCAGGAGCAGCGTCAGCGCTGGTGGTATCCGAGGCCTCGTTGTTGGAACAGCGCAGCCACACGCCGTCGGTGCTGAGTGTAGCGGTAGAAGATGAAGCGCCGCCGCCCTCGTAAGGTGGCGGTGAGGGCAGTCGCCACGGACCGGACGGGACGCTACTAGTGGAGGAAGTGAGGTCGAAAGGTCGAAGAGGGAAGCCGAAAAACGTACCGCCCACCCCTTTCCCTTCGGGTTGTTCGTACGCCTCGTCGTCAGCGTCGTTCTCTGTCTCACCCTGTTGCTGCTGCTCCTCCTCCTCCTCCTCTTCTTCTCAGTTTAGGGGCTGAGTGTCCGAATAGCTGTCACTCTCAGCGCGAGCGGCGTCGAGGGCGTCGGTCGATGTAGTGGTGGAGGAGAGGGGCTGTGCAACGTGCGGCAGGTCATCAAAGTCATCAACAGTAGTGGGGAGGTAAAAACCCGGTTGCCAGTACTGCGCTGTGCCAGGAGCGTTGTCGTCAGTAGTAGTAGCGGTAGCAGCAGGTGCAGCAGAAGCAGCAGCAGCAGCAGCAGCAGCAGCAGCAGCAGCAGCAGACGCAACAGTAGCAGGCGCAGCAGCCTCAGCAGGCGCAGCAGTAGCAGGCGCAGCAGTAGCAGGCGCAGCAGCAGCAGCAGCCGCAGCAGGCGGGGCGGCAGTAGCAGCGGCAGCGCGCTTAGCAGCAACGTGTACCGTCGCGAGTGTAACAACGTCGCTAGCACGACGACTACTACCAGTAGTACTACTACTACTACTACTACTACTACTAGTACTACTACTGCTACTACTACTGCTACTACTACTACTACTGCCGCGAGCGCTCGCTACAGCGGGAGGGTGATAAGACCAAGCGGCTGCGGCGGTAGTCTCATTTTCAGTAGCAAGAGGAGGCACTGACGCTAAACGAGCGCTGTTCCGCGTAGTCTTCTTGTTCTTGGACGGCGCTAGGTGTTGTCTTTTGCTCATGGTGGTGACTGTAGAGAGCAGCAAAAGAATGAGTGAGTGAATGGAGGTTTCCAGACCCCTTATATACGCCTTCTCGCTTCTAGAGCTAAGCTACTTACTGACCCTGTTCAGCTGCCGCCGGCTGGCCGGCGGCCATTCACAAAGAGAAACAAAAGACATAAGGCATGACGTTTTCAGCTGGATCCCTTTCCCCCCTTTTGAGAGATCGACTGTCATGAGCTAAGCCGCTTACCACCCTGTTCAGCAATTCAACGCGCATTAGCTGTATAAAGGATTAAGCGGTTGCTGCCGTCGACTGACCGGCGGCCATTCACAAAGACATAAGGTATGACGTTTTCAGCTGGATCCCTTTCCCCTCTTTTTTTTTTGAGGGATCCACTGTCATGAGCTAAGCCACTTACCACCCTGTTCAGCCATTCAGCGCGCGTTAGCTGTATAAAGGATTAACGGTGATGAGCTTAGAGTGTGTATACAAAAAAAAACTACAGGAGGCGTGTGGCGTGAAGCAGGACCCCCCTAAGACGAACGTGTCTGTCTGTGAGTAGAGGCGTGTGCATGTGGTGAGCGACTTAAGTGTAAGACAAAAAAAAAATCACCACCTCCTGCCGTGGTGAGTAGACCGGGCCGGCCAGGCGGCGGCCGGCTAGTTCAATAGGGAGGGGTGACAGCTGACTAAGGCTGTGCATGAAAAAAATCCGATTTTCACCTGACCTCTGACGTTTGTTACAATGAATGTCAGAGGGAGGGAGACGTCCTCAGGTAGGGGGTAGGAGGTAAGGCTATGGATGAGGAAGAAACACCGTTTTCAGCTGGTCTCCACGGATAGCGATGACACACCCCTCGTCATCTAAGCTCTTAAGGAGCGGAGCGGTTGAAAAAGCGTCATGCGGACAGGTCGCTACACAGCTGGAGTGCTGTTGGAAATGGGATTAAACTCCCTCTGTATAAAAAGCTCTGATTTCTGTTGGAAAAAAACCATATCGCCTCTGACCACAGTAACGTCTACTACCACCACCGCCGCCACCACCGCCGCCGCCGCCGCCGCCGCCACCGCCGCCGCCGCCGCCGCCGCCGCCAAGACGAGACGAGATGGCTCAAGCTATTCCACTTTCAAGCTCGCCTTCACCGCCTTGTCCACCTGAAAAAAAGTTAATGCGGCTTGACGACGTGAGACGCGCGAGGCAGACCGATGGGGAGAACAGAGAGGTAGGACAGCGGCGGTTAGCCTATAGCGACGCCTTGCTTCGTCAACTAGGTAAAGAGTTGAGCGGCTGTTGGAGAGAGTTGGGCAGTAGCTTAAAAGTTACCGCCGCCCGTATGGATGCTCTAGTAGAGCGCAGTGTCAAGACACCGGAGGAGCTGTGTACGGCGATGTTCCGAGTCTGGTGGGGTGAAACCCCGCATCGTCATAGATGGGGAGAGCTCGGTCGCGTCTTCACCCGCATTAGACGCGTGGAACTGTTGGCTCAGTGGATGTCCCTTCTCCACAGACAGGGGTTGGATTTCGAAAACCCCGACTCGCGCGCGATGCATAAGCACTTGGGCACCCTCGGCAGACGTCTAGGTAGCAGGTGGAAAGAGGTGGGGGACCATTTAAAATTGTCGCCTGAGAGGTTAGATAAGATCGCTGAAGAATGCGAATACGGAGGAAGTCCCGCTGAGTGGGCCTTCCGAGTGTTGAAAATGTGGCAAGATGAAGCTGACGGTGCCGGCGGTACACCTTTTGAACTCCTTCGAGTGTTGACTGAGGACATGGGAAAGTTTGACCTCGGCATCGCGATATTACTTGACTTTATCAAGCAAGAAACAACGAGAACGACGGACATGTGAATTGTTGTGTTTTATTTTCATACGTCTTCTTTATTAGTAAGTAAAAAAAAAAATATCATAACAATTAAGACGCGCGCCCTCTTAAAGTGTCACTTCCTCCAGTCGCAGCTGATCGCCTCATCGAAGCACGTGATAAACAAAAAAAAACGAAGAGACACGCTTCTTCCTCTCGAGAGGAAGAAGCGTGTCTCTCGATTGAAATCTTTTTCTTTTCTTTTTTTCTTAAAAGAGACAAACGCCCCTTAGAGTGCCCCCCCACCCCCCTAGAGTGCCCCCCTCCCCCCTCCCCCCCCTCCCCCCCCACCACTCGCCCCATGCATCCTAAAAGCGCCCCCCTCCCCATGCATCTTAAAGGGGCCCCCCTCCCCTTCCCTCCCCTCCCCTCCCCTCCCCCCCCTTTATACACTCTAAAGAACGCTTCTACCTAGTTCAATAAGTCACTTCCAGTCGCTCGTAAAACAATAAAAAATGAAAAAAAAAAACAAACTTATATCGTAGTGTTTTTTATTAGTTTACCGAAAAAAATAAGAGACTCGCCTCCTTCTCCTCCTCCTCCTCCTCCTCCTCCTCCTCCTCCTCCTCCTCCTCCTCCTCCAAAAAAAAAGATATCACATTTTAAAGCGCGTGACCCCTTAAAGACGCTCATCTCTTCATTAAGTCGCGTGACGTCACTTCTTCTTCTTCTTCTTCCGGTCACGTGATCAATCAGGTCACTTCCGGTCACGTGATCCTCAATCAGGTCACTCACTTCCGGTTGGCCATTAGGTCATGTGACGTCACTTCCGGTCACGTGACTCATCAGGTCACTTCCGGTCACGTGATCCTAAAGTAGGTCATATGACCTCACTTCCGGTCCCCTAAGTAGGTCATATGACGTCACTTCCGGTCCATAAGTAGGTCATATGACCTCACTTCCGGTCACGTGACCAAATGGCGGCCTCTGATTGGCTAACTAGGTCACGTGACGTCACCACTAATCCCCTAAGTAGGTCACTTCCGGTCACGTGACCAAATGGAGGCCTCTGATTGGCTGCAGGTCGATTGAGTAATAAACAGTACTTAACTATAGTCCCGTTCCGATACATACTATACTACTCTAGACCATTTGCCTGGCCTTAGCAACGAGGCCTCCTGCTCCCAAGAATTATATTTCTATTTTCCAGGCCATCCTGCCTTCCAGAAACCAGCCATGCCCTGGAGGCGCTGTCGCATTCAATTTCCCCGCCTATTAGGATTGCACGCCCTCCCGGGTGGAGCGGCTCCAGCCACACAGGTGACGGGACACACTGGACCATGACCCCGGGAGGCTAACCCCATGCTTACAGCCTCTTTACTCCCCTGGACACATGCATGGTGTCCTCTTATCAGACTTCCATTTCATGCAAAACAATAAGAAAATATATATATGGAATTGTTTAGCACAGTTTCGTACATTTCTAATTGGAAAAACAGGCCTTATAATAACCATAGGATACTTTTTTTTATACTGTATGTACTTGCGATTTTTAGCGACTTTATTTGATTTCTTATATAATTTTAAACACTATTTATCAGTTTTATGCATTCGTGACATACACATAACCATTTAATATTCTGAATAACAAAATAGTATATAGGAGCTGTGATGGTTGAGGGGGCAGTAACGTGTTGAAGCTGGTGGAACGAGCGCAGAGCGTTACCTGATAATGACGGCGATTTTTCATACAACAGCGCCCCTGGCCGTCAGGGGGCGGGTTGAGCTTCCCTAGTCCCTCTGGAGGCACCCTCGGCCACAAGGGGCGGGTGCCTCCCCCACAATAAAAGTATTACCTACCTACATTAAAAATGATCAAGATCATGATATATATCAGGATAAAACATGATGAATATCATGATGAAGCATGTTAAATCATAATAATATCATGCTTAATTAATCATAGTTTTTACACGAAATCATGATATATTACGATAAAAATCATGATATATATGTAACGGGTTGACTATAAAGTCTAACTGTTATTGTTGTATATCTATTGTATGTTGTATGATGTAAGACAACACGGTTCTATTGTGTTTAATAACTGTTTTATTCATCTAACTAGTGTCGTCGGTTCGTTACATATACCGACTCCTCTAGTTCGGTTATCTATACGGTAGTGTACCGGTACCACCTTCGGTTACCGTCGGTAGTTGTTACATAATCATTTTTACATAACTAAACCTAACAGGTGGCGCTGCTAGTACGGTCACGTGGCTACGCAGCGCTGTATATAAGACGGCTGCTTCCCCATTGGAAGTCAGTCAGGTTTGGGACTGTCGTGACATGACCACCCTGTGCTCACGGGCTTAACTCTATGCTATAGGGTTGCCCACTGTATTATATATCTGTTCTGATCTTGTATATCCGCTGGTTATACTTGTACTATAATACCCAAGAGTTACCTTTACAATAAAGTCGCCGTATATTAAAGTCTAATTTACCTTGTCTGGTTTTTGTACTCAAGTGTCACATACGTAGTAAGAGACCAACTACATTGGTGCCGTGACCACTTGATCGAACCGACCATTGATAGGGTATTAAATAGACTTACAGTATATGGATTACCTATACGATTTTGTCAGCTCGTTCAGCGGCAGGACTAAAACCCCTGCTGAGGAACGTGAAGAAGCCGTACAGAATGTACGCTTCTTCACAGGCAAATCCAATAGGCGGGAGAGCCGGGCAGCCTTGGAGGTGCCCGGTGACGACCTCTCCCAAGAAGCAATAGGTGATCCTATTGTGGAAGCCTTTACCAAAGGAGAGGATGGGGAGCAATCTCCAATCCCGGGACCCTTTGATATAAGCTCCAGGAGATCGTTGGACTCCCTTTCCACGAATCTTTTCTGTCCTGAGGGTCAGAAAATACCGGGTAGAGAGCCTAAAACTCTCGGCCCAGCTGCCTTCGGTTCTACACCGACGGTAGCAGATCCTTCATTGGATCCAGACACGTCGGTTTTCACTGATGGTGCCACTCCTACACCGAACGGTATGGGGGGTGGCGGGCTATCAAAGAAAACTAACGTGGCAACAGAAGCTCCTGGGAAGGGGTACCCGCCAGCAGTAGATGAGCCATCCAGTTTACCACTGGATGGGGACCTACTAGCTGCCATGGGGATCCCCACCAAGAAAACTGAGTTGCATGAGCTCGCTGAAGCCCGGAGGGAACTTGCTTCCATCAATCAAACTAGGAAGTTATTCCTAAGGGAGGTTGATGAGAAGAAAAAGTTCCTACTGGAACTCCAGAACGAGATGGCTTCCCACAAGGTGGAGGTTGACAAACTTTTGCACCAGAGGGTGTCCGGCGAATGTGAGGTTGCAAGCTTAACTTCCTTGGGAAAGGATTTGAGCACGCAGCTCCACTTAGCCAGACAGGACCTCGCAAGCTTAAGGCAAGTCAATCAGGACCTGAAGGCGAAGTCGGACAAAGTACCACCACCTTCCACGGTGGTACCTCCAGTCATACCCGTACCCAGTGTGTACACGACAGTGACACCTTCAAGTGTCCCGCCGCTAGTACACACCACGGTAACAGGTATGACACCTCAGATGGGGGCTAGCTATCTACAGACTCCGGTCTGTGGTGGCGCCTTTGGAGGCACGGCAACACCTCCAGGGTACACCCACCCATCTACTGGTTCAACGACGTTGAATCAGCAGCAGACCATGGTCACAGTTCCAGTACCGAAACCCAGAGCTAGACAAGGCTTAACGCCTGTCCAGCGGGCTAAGTACGACCGGAACCCGGCTATTGAGAAGCTGGGGACAGACATCGTCCCGCGGGACATCGATGAACTGGATGAACGGTATGCTCCTTTCAACTTTGGGGAGATCAAACATCCTGATGCAGCCCGTCAAAAGGCCATCGATATTCCGCCTTTCACAGGGTCGCCACCCTGGAGAAAGTACAAAGTTCGGTTCAAGGCTATTGTGGAGAGCAATCGCTGGAACAATCAGCAAGCGCTGGTTGCTCTGAAGCAAGCACTCTGCAACGGGCCAGGTGAACCAGCCCTTTTGGCGTTCGAGAGAGTGAAGATCAAGACATTGAGCTCACTTGAAGAAACAGCTGAATGGGCGATTGGGAAGATTGGTGAGCATGACCCAAGGACTCAGCTGCTCAAACGTGTCCAACGCAAGGACGAGCATCTGAGATCCTACGGATTTGCTCTACAAGAACTGATATCCGAGTGTTATCAGGGATGTAGACCTGACACCCCCACTGTCATCCAGGAGTTAACCTCCAGGTTTGTCAATGGAGTCAGAGACACCAATCTCCAGGCATATCTGCGGGAGAAATGGCAGCCGGACTTATCTCTAGCTGACCTTTTTGACCATGCAGATGTGTATGACACCAAACAGGCTGTTTTTCCTAGTGGAGGAGTGTCGGCAGCTCCATCTGTAGCCCCGAAAGGAGCTCAGGTGGTAGAGGCCGCCACAAAACCACCAAAGAAAAAACAGCCCGCCTCTGAGGAGGTGGCGGCAGTAATGCCTGACAGGGACATGGAAAAGATGATTGAGGGTTTGTTGCGGAAGCACTTGGAAAAGAGCTCTGCGTCCACTTCTGATTCTGGATCTGGAAAGAGAAGGAAAAAGAAGAAAAAGGACACGAAACCTCAGCCATGTAGACGCTGTCAGAAGATGGGTCATTGGGCTAGCGAATGCAAAGCCCCTGCACCCATCGCTGCTAAAACCGAAAAGGAGACGGAAAACTGAATGGGGCCCATCCTCTTGGCAAGGATGGCGCCCCCACAGTTAGCCATGCCTGTAAGGGATTAGTAGACGGTGTTAACTCTTCCATGAACCAAGGCCGCGCAGAGGCAGAAGGGTCTGTACAACCTGTAAGCGTCTGGCAAGGCGGGGCTGGCAAGGACGAACGGAATCCGGAGGATTCTGTAGTCGCTGGCTTAGAGGAGTCTTGGTTAGAATCAATTGCCCAGAGCAGTGTGATTCAAGACTCCCCGAGCGACCCATGTTGGGATTATCTCCTGACAAAAGGGGTTGCTATGGATGGAGGGGGAAGCCCGATGCTGACCTCTGAGTGTGTCCCTTTACGGGGACAGCGTTGGTACCTGAGTCTGGTTATTTCCGGGACGCGTGGTGAATTTTTGGTCGACACGGGTGCATCTCACACCTTGGTCGATCGTAAATTCATGGCCCGTCTTTGCAACCAGCCCGAAGCTCCGCTACTAGGAGTAAAGGCTCGGACTGCTACGGGAGATAGTATGCAGACTTATGGCAGAACTGTAAAACCTATGTTGGTTGATGGCAAGACATACTGGATATGTCCAACCATCACCGACATCACTGATGATGGCATACTGGGGATGGACTTTGCTGCTCTTTACGGGGTAACAATGAACACCGCAACGGGCCGACTTCAGATTAAACATCCTTATAAACAATCTGTACAGTGCGTTTTAAGGAATGGTTCTTCTGTGGCGTCAGTGGCACAAGACACAAAGTTGGCAGCAGGACATGTATCTGATGTCCTAGTCAGCTGCGTGGGAGTGCAGGCCAAACGGCCGGGAATGTTTGAACCAGAAGATCAAAAGCTCTCTGAGTTAGGTCTTGCTGGCTATCATACTTACCTGGCCAACGCTCGTTGGGGGGTGATACCGATTTGTAACTCGAGTAGTAGAGAAATCACTCTACGAAAGGGGACGCCTATTGGTAACACCACGCGAGCATATGGGGTAGACTCACTAACTACGGACTTTGTGGAAGTAGGTGTGGTGGCGGGAGACTCTTCCCACGAAGAGGCTCTAGCTAAATCCAACCTACCAAAACATTTAAGGTCCCTGTTGTGTGAGTCACACCTCACAACCCTAGAGAGCGAAATGGTGGCAAATGAGCTGTCGGAGTTATCTGACGCCTTTGCGCAACCAGGAGATCCTCTAGGGCGTACCAATACGGTACAACACCGGGTTGACACTGGGGACGCGCTTCCCAGTAGAATCCCCTACCGTCGGTTACCCATGGCTAAAAAAGTGCTATGGAGGCTGAGGTAGAAAAGATGTTGGATGAAGATGTGATTCAACCTAGTGAGAGTCCATGGTCAAGTCCTGTGGTGATGGTCACCAAGAAGGATGGTTCCTGTCGATTTTGCATCGACTATAGGAAGTTGAACGGACTCACTAGGAAGAATGCATATCCTCTACCTCGGATAGATGAATGTGTGGAATCTCTGGGTGGGGCAAAATGGTTCTGTACACTAGATTTACAATCTGGTTATTGGCAGATCGGCATGGACCCCCGGGACCGAGAAAAAACCGCATTTTCTACCCATATGGGACTATTTGAGTTCAACGTCATGCCATTCGGGCTATGCAATGCCCCGGCAACCTTCGAGGCAATGATGGAAACCATGTTACGGGGTTTACTTTGGAAAAAGTGCCTAGTATACTTGGACGACATCATCGTCTTCGGTGGTTCTGTGGAGGAAACTCTACAGAACCTCCAAGCTGTGCTGAAACGCATCTTATCATATGGTCTGAAATTGAAACCTTCAAAGTGCAAGCTTTTTAGGAAGTCAGTTGAATACCTAGGTAGAATTGTTTCTGAACATGGCATCATGGCTGATCCTCATAAGATCGAAGTGGTACAGAACTGGCCTCGTCCGATGGACACGAAGGAGATACGCTCTTTCATCGGGTTTTGTTCATACTACAGAGATTTTATACCTGGATTCTCGAGAGTCGCAGCTCCCTTACAAGAGCTGATGATTGGAGAGAAGAAGGCTAAGGCTAAAATAGTCTGGTCTCCAGCCGCAGAACAGTCTTTCAGTGAGTTAAAGAGACTCTTCTTAGAAACACCTGTTTTGCACTACCCTGCACCTGTTGGTAAGTTCATCTTGGACACTGATGCTTCTAATACAAGTATTGGTGCTGCCTTGTCGCAGATCCAGGATGGGCGAGAAGTGCCGCTGGCATTTTCGTCCAACAGTCTAAGCAAAACACAACGTAACTACTGCACAACCAAGCGTGAACTCTTGGCAGTGGTGGTTTACACAAAAAAGTACAGACATTTCCTATATGGTGGGAATTATCTCGTACGGACGGATCATTCATCTCTGCAGTGGCTCCTTAACTTCAAGGACGCTGAGGGGATGATGGGTAGATGGTTGAACCACCTCTCTGAGTTTGGCATGACGAATGAGCATATCATACACAGGAGTGGAGTAGATCATGTGAATGCGGACAGCTTGTCCCGCTATCCTATCCGGAACTGTCACCGTGTAGACTGCCGAGACTGTGGGTCTCACAATGCAGTGATTGCGTCTGTGGGTGCGAAAGTTCCTAACTGGACGTTAAATCACTTGAAGGATGAGCAGCTTGCAGATCCAGCTATTTCGAGGGTGTACTCCTTGAAGTTGTTGGGCCTGTCCAAGCCTGTTCGCCCCGCACTTTCGCTGGAATGTAAAGAAGTTAGACAACTGTTAGCTCAGTGGGATAATCTTTTTATACGGAACAGTGTATTGTGCCGCTGGAGAGTGCAACCTGGCAGGAAGAGAGCAGCTCAGTCTGTAGTGCCTTTGTCACTCAGACTACAGTTGCTCAATTACTGTCATGGCCACCGAACTTCAGCACACTTTGGCAGACAACGGACTGAGGCAAAGATTAAGAGTAGGTATTACTGGCCTGGTATGACTTTGGACATACGGCGTTGGGTGAGACAATGTCCCCAATGCTGTTTATCAAAGCCTGGACCTGGTATTGGTAAACTACCTCTAAGTCAAGAGCTATTCGGTGTTCGATTTGCCCGGATCGCTGTTGATATCATTAGTGGTTTCAACACGACCCCCCGTGGGAATACCTGTATGATGGTGGTACAGGACTACTATACCAAGTATGTCCAAGTATATCCGTTGGTAAATCATACAGCTGTTACCTGCGCAGAAGCACTTTTCGAGAATTGGATCCTCACGTGGGGAGGTCCTTTAATGCTTCACTCCGACCAGGGTCGTGAGTTTGAATCTCGACTGTGGGCAGAACTGTGTAGTAAAATACACATCTGCAAGACGCATACGAACCCCTACCGACCTCAATCGGATGGTATGGTGGAACGTTTCAATCGGACGTTGATCCAATGTCTCACGACAATGGTTAATGAGCACCGGGATGATTGGGATGAGCACGCTCGCTATATCTCCCATGCTTACAATGCTACCGAACATGCGTCGACGGGCTGTACGCCTAATATGCTCGTAATGGGTGAAGACATAGTCATGCCTAGTGACATGGTCTATGGAGTGCAGGGACACCAGCTCGAGCAACCCTGCACAGTGATGTTTGTTGAGTCACTTCGACAATCATTACGCGAGTCCTATGGAGTAGTAAGGGACAACTTGGAAAAATCTGCTAGTTTGCAGAAGGTGGGCTATGACACGGGCCTTAAACTCCGCCAATTCAAGGTGGGGGATAAGGTCGCGAGATTTAGCACACCAAATTCCAAAGTCAAGACCCTGTACTCCTGGGATGGTCCGCATACGGTTACTATGGTGGTTAGTGAAACTACTGTAGTAATACGGTTGCAAAAAGGGACTCTCACTAAATCACATGTGGCTAGACTCCGACCTTGGTATGGAGTTCCATATATAGATGACGGTGAAGATTCCCTCGGTGCTGGTCGAGTACCAGCACCAACCGACCCTGTGCTACCGAAGATACCGAAGGCAGGACCAACGGTCATACCGTCGGTACCGACGGTAGCGCGCCGAAGGGGTCGTCCTAGGAAATTACCGATTGAACCACAGTCGTGTGTTACCAAGCCCAAGCGCGGTAGGCCTCGTAAAAAAGGGCCAGCTGTGCGTAAAGGACTAACCGTAGGCACCGGTAAACAAAGCAAGGTGATACCTCCGGTGTCACCATTGCTGGACATACCGGTACAAGGTCTACGGAGGAGCACACGTGTCAGAGAGCGAGATAAAATTGTGTAAACATTTTTTTCTTACCTTGTTGACGACATTTAGCTGCTGGCTTGATTAAATTTCCCTGGACAGTTCCGTACTGGGCCGGTGGTCATTGGCCCGGTACTCGATCACCAAAACACAACGAGAAGAGACGGGTTATCCGGTGTGGTTATCCGTTGGAGGTAGAAAAGCACGTGTTCAGGGCGGGTGGCTGGCTTTGCCGATTAGTTCTAAGTATGGGACTAGTTTTGACCACATATTGCTTAGCAACATGCTGCTGTGTATATCCTCTAATGCCGGTATATCATTCCCGGGTTATCCGGTGGCTCCGCCACGAAAATTGTAAACAACAGTGAGAGTTCCCACGGTCGGATATGCCAGACGTGGGAAGGGCGCTGCCCGCGTCACCTGATCGATTTCTCCCGCCAAATGAGCCGTGAGAAATTGGGTCACCTCGGCGCGTCTTCGGGGCGCGACCCCTGATTGGCTGAGAAGCCGGTCAAGGGGCGGGGTCACGGGGGACGGGTGGGGTATATAAGCCCCACAGGCGGCCAGGCTTCTTCAGATCAACACGTTTGCCCGTAGGGTAGCGTGTTGATCAGTGGTGCCTAGGTCTGCCCGGCAGTACCTACACTATTGTTTACTAGCTGTGCTACTAAATGCTCGGGTGAGTGAACCGTGAGGTTCACCTACGCCTGAGCTAACAGTATGGCAGCCCGTGTAGATGGCAAATGCACGGCCCCGGAGAAGGCTGAGGCCTCCGATGGGGAAGACCGAGTTCTCGAGTCTGACACGGAAATGGACACTACCGGTGCTCCAACCGTCGGTCAAGGCTCGGCTTCGGTACCAACTGAACCTAACCCTGAGGGGTCGGGTGATGTTGTTCCGAAGACAGAACCTGGTCTGGGTGGTAGTAATACCAACCAGGAGGAGAACCCTGCAGGGGGATCTTCTCCGAAACCAGCCGGTGTATTGGCACAAGAACCGACGGTCCCTGATGGTGATTCATCAGACGGGTCCACGGTTCGTGCTAAGACCAAACGGAAGCGGAAGCGTAAGAGGAGGATTGCATCTTCCCCTGAGACTCCTGCTACCGAAGAGGTCGCACCGACTGAGGCAGATAGACTCAAAGCTGTTGCTGATAGACTGGCCAAGGCGGAAGCCGAGGGATGGTCTGTCGCAGAGAGCAGAGCCAATCGACGCCTCCGCGCCAAGGCAGCGCATGTCCGTCTAAACCTGTGTCTCCGTGATGATGACAGGGAGAACCTGAGCCTTTCTGATTTAATTCAGGAAAATGGCAAAATGGCTCTTCCTGCACCTCACACGACCGATGGTTCAGACGACGAAGACTGGTTGACAGGTGATTCCCATCCCATTGACTGGTACCTCGTGTACCTCAGGGCAGTGTTAGACGGGAATAAACCTAACATCCATAGGTCATGCCGCCCCAAGCTGAAATATGCTTGGAAGAACTACGTGCCAGGGGATCCCTGCCCGTACGTTCGCTGTCAGCGCCTGAAAGGGACTGCGACAGCAGCAAAACGGTGGCCAAACCTGTTCAAGTTTGCCCGTCATTTGGTAGAGAAGCACATGAATGTGCGTCCCTACTTGTACTGTGTGAGTGGGAGTACGAGTACTTCCTGCCCTGAGTACAGTGACGGGGAACTATTCCGTAGCCAACGGAGATCTGGTTTGGTAAGGCATCTTTGCGACAATAAGGGCGTGCACAAGCGCACTATTAGTCGTGGAGTTGAGGCTGCACTGAAGGTTTGGGGGTGCCACAAACGTGTAGGAAATCTACAGTTTAAGTGGCGAACCAACAAACTTAAACAGTGGAACTACCTCACGGAGGCTGACTGGGAGAGGTTGTGTAAGGGCGCCAAGTGCGAACAAACCGACCTCGGACCAGCTACAGAAGCTCCGATGCCCACTGTAAAGAAGGATACCCCTCCTAAGAAGAAAAATCTAAAAAGGGGCCGCCAGTCATCCAAAGATGATACCAAAGGTGGACGTGACCGTTCCCGCAGTGAACCTGCGAAGAAACGTGTCGCCACCGCCACGGTAACATCTGAGGTCGACCGTAGCCAAACCGTCGGTACCGTCACGGTATCTTCGGTTGCATTGCCCCCGGTTGCTGATCAACTGCCCAGGCAGGAGAGACAGAGACTGGGTAATGCACTGGCTATTGTTCAGAACTCTTTGGGTGACGAGCAGGCGGGACAAGTCGCTGCTGACTATGTCAAGCAGTACAAGTGGAGTCAGAAGCAAAAGAAAGCTTCAGCCCCACAGGAGAGTGTCTCACCTGTCAGTGACGCTGAACAGGTAGAGGTACAACAGCCGGATGGGGCGTCAGCCCAGCCGACTGCTCCAACCCAGCACGGAGCAATCTCTAACCCCGTAAGGGATGACGAGGTGACTCCAGTACCTGAGCACAGGGCTGTTGACGAAGGGCTAGCAGGGTTACCTGTGTTGCCTGGAGATGGTCCTGCTTATGACTCTGGATTCTCTGACACTCTGGTCCCCGGATTCGAGTGCTACAGAGCTAAGATGGCTGAAAACGCAAGTAAGCTACTCCAGTTTCAGGTTTCTTTCTTGGAGAAGTCCTACTTTGAGCAGTACAAGTTGCTCAGAGAACAGGCTATCCGGGAAGGGAAAGCTTGGGTTGCTGAACGCACCAGAGTCCTTGCCGAGCGCGAGGCGAGTCTGGAGCAAGATCATGCCTTCTGGAGGGCTACGATCGACCAGCTCGAATCAAGGTTGACAACTTGTGACGCCAAGTTCTTCCGGCAGTTCGGGCTAAAGCTGACAGAGTGGGAGAGAACTGGTTTTCCAGATCTCCAGTCCTGGTTGGGGCTTGCCGCAAGGCCTGCTCCTCCTGTGACCCCGGTACTGTCAGTACACCCACCTAGGTATGAGATGCCATTTTCTTTCATGGCACAATCTACCCGGGTGGTCAGTGGCGGGGAGCCTACTGCGGCGCCGAGTACCCTCTCGGTAGCCCCAGGTGGAGCCCTTCCTCTCCAGGTGGAGGCTGCTGTGGTTTACACCACGGAGGCCCCTCCTGGAGGAAGTCCTGATGGGGAAGGAAAGCCATCCGGCGGTGTCCCTATGGACACCTAAGGTTGGTCCCCCGTCAGGCCCTCTGGGGTGCACTGTTCCGCCCCTCGGAGGTAAAACTAAACCATCGACGCAGCTACACGCCCCTGGACAACCAAAAGCAGACCGACGGTGCTGTCGTGACTTAACTGAGTCTCTACTGCCACCACACTGGAAGCAGCCTGATGTCTTCAACCGTGGTTTACTACTAAGCCACAACCGTCGGTGCTCTACTACTGTCCAGGGCTCCTGATCCTGTGGTCACATTCTACTATTGTGACCTATGAACTATTATATGGATCATCCTCCTGTGATAATTATTTATAGGGAGGCACGGACCTACCTTTTTATATTTATATTTCACAAGAGATGGAAGTACTATACCGGTACTGGACTCTATCCATCTCTACCACCATAAACTGCTAGGTACTGGAGTACCGCCCCTAATAAGGATGACGATCTATCCCACCTTATTTAGGATACGCTATTATGGATTTTTATATATAAACTTTTCTACGCCAAAGGAAGTGGGAACTGCTATAGTTCCAATTATAAAACTTTTCTTCGCCAAAGGAAGTGAGAGCTATTATAGTTCTATTATTTATATATAAGGACACTAACTCCACACGGATTCGCACCATTGCTGAATGAAGTAGGTGATGTGTTGAGTTTCCAAGGTGGTTATTTGGTGCCTTTACTATTAACTGATACTAGTCTAGGACTATCAGTTGGACAGTTTTTATATCATGTGCCTACGGGACTATGGTTTTACAAAGACTATATTGTTGATATAAACTGTTATGTGCATGTTAACTTGTATGTTCATGTATGTATGCCTGTTGTTACTATGAGTAGAAATGTTACTTGTTGATAAATAGATATACGTGGTATATAATGTATCCAAGAGGTATTATTATTATAAAACCAACCCTTCCTACATTCTAAAGGGGGGTAGTGTAACGGGTTGACTATAAAGTCTAACTGTTATTGTTGTATATCTATTGTATGTTGTATGATGTAAGACAACACGGTTCTATTGTGTTTAATAACTGTTTTATTCATCTAACTAGTGTCGTCGGTTCGTTACATATACCGACTCCTCTAGTTCGGTTATCTATACGGTAGTGTACCGGTACCACCTTCGGTTACCGTCGGTAGTTGTTACATAATCATTTTTACATAACTAAACCTAACAGGTGGCGCTGCTAGTACGGTCACGTGGCTACGCAGCGCTGTATATAAGACGGCTGCTTCCCCATTGGAAGTCAGTCAGGTTTGGGACTGTCGTGACATGACCACCCTGTGCTCACGGGCTTAACTCTATGCTATAGGGTTGCCCACTGTATTATATATCTGTTCTGATCTTGTATATCCGCTGGTTATACTTGTACTATAATACCCAAGAGTTACCTTTACAATAAAGTCGCCGTATATTAAAGTCTAATTTACCTTGTCTGGTTTTTGTACTCAAGTGTCACATACGTAGTAAGAGACCAACTACATATATCACGATAAAGCATAAAGAATGTTATAATGAAGCATGTTAGATAGTGATGATGTCATGTTGCATCAATTATATTTTTCACGAAAATCATGATTTTTAGAGCATGGTATATCATGATAATTATCATGGTTGTAATATGATAAACTATGATTATATCATGATATATATCATGATAAAGGATAATAAATCATGATATGTCTTGGCAAATTTTACTGTGGGAAATCAGCTTAAATCCTGGTTTATCATGATATAGCATGCTAATTATTATAATAAATCATCTTTAAAAAAATCATGTTTTCCGCAAAAAAAACTATCTTTATTTTAGTATGATAAATCATGATATTTATCATGATCTTTTTATACATGGGTAGTTGACGGTACCAGTGTTTGTCCCCAGCTAACAGTACCCTATAGATGTTGAGGTACTAGTGTTTGTCCCTAGCTGACAGTACCCTATAGATGTTGAGGTACTAGTGTTTGTCCCTAGCTGACAGTACCCTATAGATGTTGAGGTACCAGTGTTTGTCCCTAGCTGACAGTACCCTATAGATGTTGAGGTACCAGTGTTTGTCCCTAGCTGACAGTACCCTATAGATGTTGAGGTACTAGTGTTTGTCCCTAGCTGACAGTACCCTATAGATGTTGAGGTACCAGTGTTTGTCCCTAGCTGACAGTACCCTATAGATGTTGAGGTAGCAGTGTTTGTCCCCAGCTGACAGTACCCTATAGATGTTGAGGTACTATTGTTTGTCCGTAGCTGACATTACCCTTTAGATGTTGAGGTACCAGTGGTTGTCCCTAGCTGACAGTACCAGTGTTTGTCCCTAGCTGACGGTACCAGTGTTTGTCCCTAGCTGACAGTACCCTATAGATGTTGAGGTACTATTGTTTGTCCGTAGTTGACACACCCTTTGGCTGCTAGTATTGATGGTTGTTCTGACACACAGAGGGTACTTACCTGCAGGAGTGGTTGGTGCTGCAGATAACGTCCCCCGGTCACCTGAATCAACAGAAATAGCTCCATTTACTCACAGGAACCATGCATGCATTCACATATATACACTTTATCATTATACAGTATTTTTTATATGCACACAGTGCACTTACAAAATGGTTTGAACTAAAGAATAAAAACTAATGCTGTCCACGGCACAATTTGTTGACTGTTGCAGTACTGTCTCCACAGTGATAAGCACCCAGTGTGCCTGACAAGATACCCTCTAGTAGTTAGAAGTTCATTCAATAAACCCCCAACATATGACGTATTTGGGGTTCTAAATTGGTTCTGTGTATGAATGCAGCTTCTGCTGGCAGAGTACACTAGACATGTAACAGGCACTGACCTGTTTAGTTCTAACTCACTATCCCAGTGGGCACAAAATTCCGTTTAACGTTGAATCAACATTGAATCAACATTGAATCAGCATTGTCAACCAGCTTTCAATGTTGATTCAATGTTCTGTGCCCACTGGGATGCTATCTATCAGAGTCTCAGGTGGTAGTCAACAACCAGGGCTTACAGCTGGTTATTGATAGGGGATGGAGACACATTTTAAACTCATCAAAATATGGCAAATTGTTCACTTTTAATGTAATTCTGTTCAGAAACATGGACAACATACACTAAATTAGCTGATTCAAATTCACAATTCTTAGATGAGTTCAGCTGCTGGTAGCATCGATTAGACATCCCGTTTATCACTATATCAAAACGTTCATGCAGGGATGAGTTTAAAACTTAACAAGGAATCATTTATACATATAGTTAAAATATTACATATTCTTCTTCTTGAGTAGTTGCAAGATAAACCCCAGAGCTTGTTTTTTTGTCCATAGGCACACAGGTTGCTATATGGGTGTCCACCAAACCAGGCAGTCAGGGCGTATGTGGTGGAGCTTCCATCCTGGTTCTGCCAGGGGGCACTTGTAGATGTCCTCGTCATGCCAATCCAAAATGGCATATCATACCTAAGTTTTAACAAATAAAGCATTTTAAACAATGGCTATTGATAACAAAAAACACTGATTGACAAAAATAGCCAGATCTCAATGTATTGTGATTTAATAATTATGCTTTGTCATGGTCCAATCACTATATGATCCTCAAATAATTTCATGACTTATTTGATGTTTTAACAGGAAAAAATATCTGGGTATGGAAAAGAAAAGGGCCAAAGAATTCTGCTTAAAGCAGGGAAAATTCAGTGGTAGCTTCAATGCTAATCTAAATTTGACATAGATCCGCTTACATCATAAAGTCACACAGCCACTCTAACTGTTCAGCAGACTGTATGGAGGGCAGCGTGCAGGCAGCGCTTGCTGTAGCATAGTTTCCCCATGTCATCACCCTCTCATAACACCGTCCATCGTACACATCCATGTTAGCGCCACTGCAACCTGCCACTTCTTGTGCTGAAAAATGTGAGATGCACTTCAGTATTTCATGATTATGGGTAAATCTACAAGTTGCCAAGAAGAAAAGGGGGGGGGGGTGAACATATCAGATGGGAGATAAAGCTTTGGTCTTATACTTGCTAATGCTAAAGCCACTAGAGAATAGCTGGTTTATCATCACCACCTTCATCATAAAATTTCTGATTTGATGAAAAATATAATGAAAATGGACAAATATTTGCATATCATATTAAAGCTCAAACTGTATATATTTTCCCATACATTTTGTCTCCACAGTAAAAAAAAAAGACCATTGTCATATGTTTCAGTGCTTGGCAATCAGTAACATTTTTTAATTTTTTTGACTGACCTTATTCGAAAAGTGTGTCACCACCAACCCACAAAAAGATACCTAAGGGAGTGGTATTTTTTTAACAACAGGGGGTTGGTGGATTTGGGGGGGAGACAAAAAAATGTCGACCCCTTGAAGGAGGGGGGCAAAAAAATGCGGACACCTCTTGAGGGGCGGACCAAAAAATTGCACCCTTTCTAGCAAAAAGGGGGTCTGCCACGCTCAATTTAAACTTGCCTGAGGGGGGTACCGAAAAATATATTGAGCAAGGAAACAGTAGTATCCCAGCCATCATTGCCTAGGAGGACCTATGAATGTTTTTACCTGGGCAAGCAGATTTACCCATGGTCATATTTGTCCAGGGCTGCAGATGGGAGCCCAGATGGGTCGGCCCAGATTCAAAGTGCCCTGCTCAAGCCCATAAATATGTAAAATAACACTGTACAACAAATATTCAAAAATTGAAAAAGAACCGGACCAGACACAATAATTCTTATGTATTTTGACCTGGGGAATTCAAAAATAGCACTTAAAATTGTGTGGTAAGTCTCAGTTTTCAGAATTTTACATGGTCTTATATTGTATAACCAGTTAGAGCTTATTTATGCGCTATTCGATCGAAAAGTAGGAAAATGCTTCTTTTCATGTTAAACGTTTTAACTAGTTACATTGTTACAATATTACTGATCTGTTACAAAAATAAGTACTCTTGGTGAATAAATAGGTCTAAAAAAAACATTTTGAAATAAAACTAGTGCTTTAAAAAGGTTGCTCTGTCTTCCTATTGTATTCCCCATCAGGACCACTTCTGACCATATTCTAGCAATGTACCTGGCTAATGTTTCATGTAGAATTAGCTTTTATGGTCAAATATCATCATACAAGAATACCTTTTAGTTAAAAAATTGGTTCTGAAAGGAATTTGCAAGGCCTGTTTTGAGGTTTGCAATATTGATGACATTTCCAATATACTAGAGCCATTAAGGAATATTTTGACTGTTATGTGGGAATGGCTGCCATGGTAACCAGAAACTGGTACCATTTTTGTCAGAAAAAAAGTATATATTTAACATTTTAATACTAAAGATGTAACACCAATTTTCTATCATTTTATTCTGCATAAAGGGTTATCTGAGCAATTTCCTGTCTATCTATTACTCTCTTCACGAATTTTGGTGCCAGTGAGGTCTAAAAACAGTATAAATAGCTTCCCTGAAGGTACTTCCTGATCGTAGTATGTTTTAAAAAAATGCCATAGCGATATAAGATAAGTTTACATGGTTTATGGTATTTTTTCAATTAATTTTGGTTAAAAATCACTAATAACAGTGCACAATCCTGGTTTTTATGGTCTCTTACCACCAAATGTGCTCTAGCTTCATGTTATCTGTGCCAGGCAAACAAAATTGATGAGATTTTTAATGAATGCTGTCCCTACTTTAATTTGGTCCGATCATATATTCAGTAATAGACCGACAAATAATCATGGTTGGGGTATCTTGAAACTGAGACTTATGGGGCATTTTTTACCATCATTTTTGGATCCAGTGACCTCAAATTAGTCTAGTCAGATAGGTCTGCCCCCAGTTTTATTTTTCATTGTTGCACAGTGTCATTGTTGGTTTTGGCAGAAAAACCAGATGTCGCCATATCCCCCATCCTCAATAGTCTCCAATCCCCCATAGTCCCCCATAGTCCCCAAGCCCCATAGTTCCCCATGCCCCATACCCAGGAAACACAAACACTTAGTTCTGACGTTGATCTAAGTCAATTTTTGATCTGACCTACATAGTTTTACTAGGTTTGTCAACATAAAAACGTTGAGGTAAATCTACCTCCCACGGACCTGTAGGTCTGATTTACGTTTATTTATGTACATATATGCGTGAATGTACATATACATATCTATGATAAATGTAAACTAGTTATACCAGTAAACACAACTACATAGCTCAGAAGTCTGATGTTTCTTATTCAGACGTTTCCTTATTAAGATAATCTAGATTTGTCAATCTAGATTATTAAGATAGAGTTTTGCAAATTCGTTCATTCAGATACACATTCATAGGAAATCTCACTTCATGTTATCTAATACAAAACCAACCCGGTATAGTTATGGTTGCAGTGAGGCTTAGTATTTTATTCATTACAACCAATGTGGTGTCCAATCTATGATGTGCCTTAATGGGTAGGAACGACTGGGGTTGTTCATTCTATTGACGGGGTGCTTGGCACCAAGTTGTGTTATGTTACCCGGCACCGCCGCGCCCCGTGCTGTCCGTTGTTCGGGACGGAGCGTCCCTGGTTACCGGTACTTATTGCAAGCCAAAGCGTCACCCAGAGCAGTTGACATGAATTTTCTGCTTGCTTTGCTCGAATTATATTATGGTTACTTCTGTAGGCCTGATGTACCAAGGTACCATCCTCTCCTCATTTTTGACAGGTGCCACGCCCCCTACTACCCCTGTATGATAATGCATCAGTATACATGTTATCTGTCCTTTTGGATTTGCAAAAGGGTGAATTGGGAAACACAAATTGGATTGGCTTTCACACATCCCCTAACCCCTTTGTGAATGCCAATCCATACTCAGACCAAATACGCATGTGATAGATCAGTATACAATGCATTAGTGAATTTACCAAGTACATGTTGGGTACCCAGTATATGTGGAGGTACCCAGTACATGCAGAGGTACCCAGTACATGTTGAGGTACCCAGTACATGTTGAGGTACCCAGTACATGTTGAGGTACCCAGTACATGTTGAGGTACCCAGTACATATTCTGGTACCCAGTACATGTTGAGGTACCCAGTACATGTTGAGGTACCCAGTACATGTTGAGGTACCCAGTGCATGTTGTGGTAGCCAGTACATGTTGAGGTACCCAGTGCATGTTGAGGTACCCAGTATATGCTGAAGTACCAAGTATGTGGCCCTCACTGACACACAGACCGTGTGGTACCCAATACATGTGGAGGTACCCAGTACATGTTGAGGTACCCAGTACATGTTGTGGTACCCAGTACACGTTGAGGTACCCAGTACATGTTGTGGTACCCAGTACATGTTGAGGTACCCAGTACATGTTGAGGTACCCAGTGCATGTTGAGGTACCCAGTACATTTTGAGGTACCCAGTGCATGTTGAGGTACCCAGTATATGCTGAAGTACCAAGTATGTGGCCCTCACTGACACACAGACCGTGTGGTACCCAGTACATGTGGAGGTACCCAGTACATGTTGAGGTACCCAGTACATGTTGAGGTACCCAGTACATGTTGAGGTACCCGGTACAAGTTGTGGTACCCAGTATGGGGACCTCACTGACACACAGACTCCACTCACCTGCCGGGGTTGGAGTCGCTTGGGTTGGAGTCGCTTGGGTTGGAGCATCTTGGGCTGGAGCCGCTTGGGCTGGAGGCGCTTGGGCTGGAGGCGCTTGGGTTGGAGCGGCTTGGAGTGGAGCCGCTTGGGTTGGAGGCGCTTGGGTTGGAGCCACTTGGGGTGGATCCATTTGGAGTGGAGCCACTGGGGCTGGAGCCGCTTGGGTTGGAGCCACTTGAGTTGGAGCATCTTGGGCTGGAGCCGCCTGGGTTGGAGCCACTTGAGTTGGAGCATCTTGGGCTGGAGCCTCTTGTGGTGGAGCCATGTCTGCCGGTACCGATCCCAGGTCACCTGCATAGGCAGAAAGGGCTTCATGATCTCACATTCATTGTGCATATCAGTATAAATGAAATAAAGTATTGGTATAAACGAGGAATGCCATATATCTCTGCTGATCTATTGAATAACTCTTCCCAGAATCCAATAGTGGTAAAAATTGCTGGTTTTGTTGATCGGTACTTTTCACTTGTTGACCTTTGACATACTTGGCTGTTGGCTTCAGAATTATGTTCTCTGTGCAAGGCAAATAAAATTGACAAGTTTTTTATGAATGCTGTCCCTACTTTAATTTGGTCCAATATTATTCAGTAATAGACCAACAAATAATTATGGTTGGAATATCCTGAAACTTAGATTTATGGGGCATTTTCTATCATCATTTCTGGATCCAGTGACCTCAAATTAATCCAGTCAGGTAGGTCTGCCCCCAGTTTGTTTGTTTTTCATCGTTGCACAGTGTAATTGTTGGTTTTGGGAGGAAAAACAGATGTTTTGACATATGTTAAAGCACCTGGAGGTTATACCTCTAACTGTGACATTAATTAGTAGCTGAAACACCCATAGCAAAATAAACAACTTTTGGAAAATTCATAACTTTTATTATTATATCAGTAATCCCCCATTTTTTTCTTGTAACATGTCTGTGTAGACAAGGGTCAGCTGATCTGCCTGCCTCCCATATAAGGCAAATTCACCCTGGCTTGTCCACCAAACGGTTGAGTATGGTCCTCAAAGCCTTGTACACATGAATCACATTAAATCACATTAATATAATCCTGAGTTATAATGCAAAAACTGATGGGTTTTTTAAACATAACAACACTGTAAGAAGTAAGTACTGTACACCTACAGCAAAAGTTGCTGGCAACTTTTGTTCCAGTAGATTGTGCTGTAGGTGTACAGCAACTGACTTGCTGTAAATTTACAACAACTTCTACTGTAAATTTACAGCAACTTCTACTGTAAATTCACAGCAACTTCTACTGTACATCTACAGCAAAAGTTGCTGGCAACTTTTGTTCCAGTAGATTTTGCTGTACATGTACAGCAACTGGGTGCTGTAAAGTTACAGCAACTTCTACTGTAGGTTTCATATTGTTGTTCTCATCAATTTATATGATCAATTAATACGCATGCATGGAGAGTACTTTCCTGCATAATAGTTCAATCTCAGCTAGGATAATACACACTACACAATGTAATGGTTTAATCCTGCTTCAATACAGCTGAACCGTATGTGATACCAGCTTTTCCCCAGTCCGGGCACTTAAGCATTTAACTTTTCCCACCAATGTGTTGTCTATTCTATACTTTTGCTGGTTTTTTGTATTATTCAACACAATTATGCAAATATTAATACACTTTATGATAACTGCATTCAGTCTCTCTCATCCATTCTTATTCTACGATGTCTTGAGAGTTTGTGAGGTTTTATTTGACTCGGGAAAGGGTTGGGTGGAATGATTAATACAGAAATGGTCTACTGCTGCCACCTAGTGGCGGAAATCTACAGCACAATGTACTGTAAATGTACAGCAACATTGCCGGAGACCCAATTTACAGTACATAATGCTGTAATTATACAGCAAATAGTGCTGTAATACCAACTACAGCAAAAAGTGCTGTTAATGTACAGCACATTGTGCTGTTTAAATACAGTAACTTCTTACAGTGAAGTGGGTATAACAAGAGCTGTATGTCCATGAGTGAACGACAGCAGTTTTACAATTCTATAGCTGATGCTCCAGTAGACAATCCTGTTTTCAAATCAGTGCTATTCTCACAAGCCAAGGCTTATATTCAGTAATATACCGTAGATGGGAAGGTACTGTACATACCTTATATAGGTTTGTGTTTACAAATAATGTTTATGGATATACAAACTCAATGCTCGAGTAAATATGCCTTTTGCATGTCACACTACTTTGTGATTCTGAGGTACACCACATTAAACATAGATTCTAAACATGAATATTACAAAGCACAAGTCCTCCTATATATGGCCACTTACAAAAAATAAAATAATTTCTCATAACACATCATAAAAATCAGGTTTTGAGGAAAGCTTTTTAGTTTTTTGCTAATTTTCGATGAAAAACATGATAAAAAGGGACAGCTTATACTGCGAGTTATGCAGTGGGATAGAAATTACTTACATTTTCCCCACTTTTAAAGATCAATAAATTCTTTACTACGGAAATGTGAATTTTGGTCATGAAAAACGTATATTATCCTATACATTTCAGCCCGTGGGTGAAAAAAAAGAACGAAAAAAAAGCCTCCCTCGTCATATCATTAGACCTTGGTGATGAGAAACAACTATTTTTGAGTGGCCTAACTAAAGATTTTGATGAGAATCACAGTTTTTACATTAACGATTGGCTAGTCAAGGTACCAGGTTTACCTGTCTGTAGCTGGCTTCCTGCCAACCATAGAGTCACTAGTGTGGTCCAGTGTAGTCTCCTCATTGTGAAGTTACAGAGGCTTTCTGTTTTAGGGAACCACCGCATGTACCATTGTAGATGTGTGAGCCATGAAGTCTCTCCTTTCAGTGCAGAATTTTACTTCTACCCTTTCTGTTGTTCCTGTATAGTTTATATGTCTGTCTGTCGTCCAGAGCAACAGTCACATGCTCAAAACTTTATTGAAAATTCCCAGGGTTCCATTAGTAACTTTACACCTCAGCCGCAGTATTAGTCACACTCAGAGCCGCTATAGGGTATTTTATAGATTTCTATATTAGTCTGTTAATGCAGGAAGACTGCTTTTACATATACTCAATACTCAATAGCATTAAGCAGGTGGCTTGGTTTACCAGACCCACTATTGAACATGAACATTGCATGATACCTAACCTACCAGGTACATTTGTAACCATGTTGCGCTGACTTACTGGTGCTGCATTGGCCATGGTAACATACAGAAACAATGAGAGTGTTTCCACCCAGTAGTGTTACTGTCAGTGGGATGGTGATGAGGTAGTCACCAGACCTGCATCTATAAATGTGTGCATGACAACTTTTCATTTTCCACTTTCCACTTTTCACTTTTCTATCCATTTGGTCCTTCTGGGCCACTGTAGATATGCAAGTCAGTAGTATAGTATGTATCGGAACGGGACTATAGTTAAGTACTGTTTATTACTCAATCGACCTGCAGCCAATCAGAGGCCTCCATTTGGTCACGTGACCGGAAGTGACCTACTTAGGGGATTAGTGGTGCATTCTGGGTAACCCTGCAGCCAATCAGAGGCCTCCATTTGGTCACGTGACCGGAAGTGACCTACTTAGGGGATTAGTGGTGCATTCTGGGTAACCTACTGACCTACTTAGAAGCTCTCAGCCAATCAGAGGCCGGCATTCTGGTAACCATGGTAACGTGACTTACTTACGTCACGTGACCTACTTAGGCTCAGCCAATCAGAAGCCGGCATTCTGGTAACTAGGGTAACGTGACCTACTTAGGGTTTGTTTGTAAACAACACCACGTGGCTCTCTTGTTTGTAAACAACACCACGTGACACGTGACTGTTTGTAAACAAACAATTCGACTTAGTCTGACATTTTCAGCTGTCGCATGCTGACCTGCTGCTATCATAAGAGAAACAAAAGCCCTAATCACGCTTTTCAGCTGGATCCTTCCACCCACCAGACATGGATCCAGATGGGAGGGTGGTTTAAAATTAATCCGTGTACCGACTGTCATACAATAGTGTAATTAGTTGAACACGTGTTACCTGTATAAAGGATTAGCAGGTCATGGGCTTAGAGTGTGTATAGAAAAACAACTACAGGTAGCGTGAACAAAGCGACCCCCTCCCTTTCTGTCACTCTGTCTGTGACTAGAGGGCGCGCGTGTGGTAAGCGGCTTAAATCTAAAGAAAAAAAATCACCCTCTCCTGTCGTCAGCAGTCAGCTGGCCGGCGGCTGGAAAATGCGATTAGAGGGATGATGAGCGCGGTTTTTTATATTCAATATATTAGAAGTGTGCTTTGTTGCTTATATAGTTCATTATGCGTTTAAAATGTTCGCGAGTATCGTAGAAATGTACAAAAATCCTATTGTGGCGCCATCTGACGAAAAGAGCGGAGAACTATACTAGGGTATGGCGAGCTAGACTAGAGCATGTAATCACCAGGCGGCAGAGTGGTCAAAAGACAATCTCGTAGTAGTAGGTCTACTTGGATCTTGAGTAGCCACCCTTGTGGTTGCAATTACCTAGACTAGTTGACCCTGCCAGCCTGGTCAAGTGAAATTAGTAAGGAGACCGCACATTAACGCGCTCCACAGTCTTTAGACAGTTAAGACTATAGTACCGTAGATTCTACTGTGTACTCACACTAACTATTTACAGTGCTACATATTCATACCCGTGTTCTAAGTGTTTTTTTAGAAAAAAGCGATCTACTCACCCATTTTTTTTAGACAAACTCCTATTAGCAGGTAACCCCTGTATAAACCATACTGCAAAGATCTGCTACTTCGAGCGTCTGCCGCGTGACTGATAGTGTACAACAAGACGAAGTGGGCAGAGGTGAAGTACTGTTCCAAGAAAAATTGAGGCTCTTTATATAGCTGAGAGAGCGGCTAATCCGGATGTTCTAAGCTTGTTTTCACCTAGAGCCCCACCCTCTTCCAGAGAGGAATCAAATTGCTTTTCACCTGGACCCTTCCACCCCTCATCCATCAGCATGAAAAGAGGGATAACAAGTGTAACGTGCGCTACATGTATATGGGATTATAGCTGGTGAAGAGATAAAGCCAGGTCAACTGTGTATACAAAGACTACAGGAGGTGATTAACGACAGGTGTGACGCGCCAGCCCGTGGACGGATTATCTTCTAAGCTGACGCTTATTCAACTAGCCAGCTGCCGTCCGCTCCACTCACCACGGCAAGAGGAGGTGCTTTTGTTTTACACTTAAGTCGCTTACCACATGTACTCGTCTCTACCTCACAGACAGACACCCTCTCGCTTGCTTCACGACCCCTGTAGCTTTTTTTGTATACACACTCTAATCTCATAACCCCCTGATCCGTTATACAGGTAACGGGTATTCTCTTTTAAATAGCTGCCAGTCAGCCTGCGGCAGCTGAAAACGACGGTAAGTAGCTTAGCTCTAGAAGCAAGAAGGCGTATATAAGGAGGCTCACACGTGTATAGGCACCTTATAAGTCGGCAGGGGGTAAATACTAGTGAAAAAGGAAGGCAGGTGTGCAGGTAGCTTTCTAACAGACACGTGTGTGCACTAAGCTGCTTAAGTCTAAACCCACCTGCAGTAGTCAGGTAGCATGTGAAAACTTACTTAACAGATCTCTTAATTGAGTAGAGACTCTGTACTGAGAGAGTCTTTTCAGCCGTTTAAGAGGATTATCTAGGACAGGGTACATAAGGAGTGAAACGACGCTCTCACCCATCACACTTTCTCGACCCGCCCTTCATCATCGTAGCATCGTCCACTCTACGCTCGCTCAGAATGTTATGATGGTTAGTTCTGCTATTTTCAGCTACTTTTCTTATCGAAGTGTTGACGCTACAGAGCATCGAAACTCTCTCCAAATGAGTCCAAGAAAGAAAAAGCAACTTCCACTTGAAGCAGGAAGAGAAACAGTGCCCTATGATGCATGTGAGGTAAAGAAACATTGGAAGGACGTCACCAAGGAGCAATGGATAGAAGCATGCTTCAACTTCATCGGAACGGAAGTAGTTTCATTTGGACAGAGGGAGAAGATTTTGTTGGAGCTATTTTTCTTAGCTCCGTATACTTGGCCTGACTGTGGTGAAATTCCTTCAGGTATTTGTTCAGTCTTCGCCATAGAAGTTATCAGGTCTTTGAAGGAGCTTCGATATATGCAAGGCACTCACGAGGAGATTGTTCAGAAAATGACGGAATTCGAAACAGGAGAAGACACAATATGGTGCGAGGAGACGACATATACGGACGATGATCTGGAGTACATCATTTGTAGCCCGTTGGAACATTATGTTAAAGACTTTGAGGACATGCTAGACAGCACTGAGATGAACCCGAAAGAGAGATCCCTTACTGCACAGAAAGAGGCCAAAGCTGTGTTGGAAAAGCTCAAGTTTGGTCAAGGATTCACTCTTCAAAGCAGCTGTGTGAGTGTGATAAAAGGCCTTGTGTTGAAACATCCAGACATGAAGTTTTCGCGTGCTGTCGACACACTTCCTTTGCCTGAACTGATGATGAACATGATCGATCCCATCGTACCAACATGTTTCGACTCTGCCAATTGTCCCATGTATAAAATGGTTTCAAGTTTTGCCCGTGGCCGATGGCTAAACGATCCACTGAAGTCAGAAAACCTCCTTGATTTAATCAACTGACTAAATGTATTTTCTCATACTAGTATTAGTAGCATTAGTAATAGCAGCTACTCAGTCTCGTGCAGCACAAGCAGCAGCATCTGTCAGCAGCATCCGTGACATCGTCAGCAGCAGCAGCAGCTGCACGAGCAGCACAAGCAGCAGCATCTGTCAACAGCATCCGTGACATCGTCAGCAACTGCAGCAGCTGCACGAGCAGCACAAGCAGCAGCAGCTGTCAGCAGCTGCAGCAGCTGCACGAGCAGCACAAGCAGCAGCACCAACAGCAGCAGCAACAGCAAATCAGCAGCAGCAGCAGCAGCAGCAGCAGCAGCGGCGGTGTGGACCACTAAATTCGAGATGGCGACATGTCTGTTTCTTAGAATCGACATTCGACATGAGGCCTAGTGACATTTGACATGAAGCTTGAAAAACATAGTGACAGGTGACATGAGCAATTCTTAAAATCGACATGAGATATGAGCATAATTAAGCGACATCGACATGTGCCATGGCTATTTTTTTTTAAGACAAACGCCATAGACTCCTCATTCAAACCCCCACTAGTAGTGCTCTATAAGCGCAAGCTTTGCCTTAAGAGAGCTGTGGCTGTGAACCCTCTCCTCCCCCCGTACACACAGGTAAATATCAGAGTCAGCCAATGTCGCCAATACTACTCTCATACAAGGGTCAGGCACTGCTGGACTATAATAGATGGGTCAAGGACCATTCTACTGAGGGTCAGGCTAGGCTGGACATTCAATAACAGGCTGGACTTTGGCAAACTTGCTTGAAAGTCTGGCCAGCAAGAGTCCGTTGAAGGACTATACGGTAAAAAGGCTGCTGTTACAGTCAAGATACTCATATTTCAAGCCCAGAAAACTGTAATTAGCTTTCCAAGTTGTTTATTTAACAATATCCTGGCCTAGCAAGAAGCTGTCAGATGACATCTAAGAAAAATGGGGCTGTTAATTGATCAAGAGAGCTACATTGTTACAGAGTCCTATTCCTCTTTTGAGGTGGGACCAAATTTGAAAAAAGAATAAACTCAAAAAAAAAGCCTTAAGATTGAAACAGTTGTAGATGACAAATTTAATGAGGAAGTCGTATTAATTAGTTTACAAATAGCCGCTGCACGAGCAGCACAAGCAGCTCGTGCAGCTGCTGCAGCTGACACTAGTGTCAGCTGCTGCTTGTGCTGCTCGTGCAGCGGCTATTTGTAAACTAATTAATACGACTTCCTCATTAAATTTGTCATCTACAACTGTTTCAATCTTAAGGCTTTTTTTTTGAGTTTATTCTTTTTTCAAATTTGGTCCCACCTCAAAAGAGGAATAGGACTCTGTAACAATGTAGCTCTCTTGATCAATTAACAGCCCCATTTTTCTTAGATGTCATCTGACAGCTTCTTGCTAGGCCAGGATATTGTTAAATAAACAACTTGGAAAGCTAATTACAGTTTTCTGGGCTTGAAATATGAGTATCTTGACTGTAACAGCAGCCTTTTTACCGTATAGTCCTTCAACGGACTCTTGCTGGCCAGACTTTCAAGCAAGTTTGCCAAAGTCCAGCCTGTTATTGAATGTCCAGCCTAGCCTGACCCTCAGTAGAATGGTCCTTGACCCATCTATTATAGTCCAGCAGTGCCTGACCCTTGTATGAGAGTAGTATTGGCGACATTGGCTGACTCTGATATTTACCTGTGTGTACGGGGGGAGGAGAGGGTTCACAGCCACAGCTCTCTTAAGGCAAAGCTTGCGCTTATAGAGCACTACTAGTGGGGGTTTGAATGAGGAGTCTATGGCGTTTGTCTTAAAAAAAAATAGCCATGGCACATGTCGATGTCGCTTAATTATGCTCATATCTCATGTCGATTTTAAGAATTGCTCATGTCACCTGTCACTATGTTTTTCAAGCTTCATGTCAAATGTCACTAGGCCTCATGTCGAATGTCGATTCTAAGAAACAGACATGTCGCCATCTCGAATTTAGTGGTCCACACCGCCGCTGCTGCTGCTGCTGCTGCTGCTGCTGCTGATTTGCTGTTGCTGCTGCTGTTGGTGCTGCTGCTTGTGCTGCTCGTGCAGCTGCTGCAGCTGCTGACAGCTGCTGCTGCTTGTGCTGCTCGTGCAGCTGCTGCAGTTGCTGACGATGTCACGGATGCTGTTGACAGATGCTGCTGCTTGTGCTGCTCGTGCAGCTGCTGCTGCTGCTGACGATGTCACGGATGCTGCTGCTTGTGCTGCACGAGACTGAGTAGCTGCTATTACTAATGCTACTAATACTAGTATGAGAAAATACATTTAGTCAGTTGATTAAATCAAGGAGGTTTTCTGACTTCAGTGGATCGTTTAGCCATCGGCCACGGGCAAAACTTGAAACCATTTTATACATGGGACAATTGGCAGAGTCGAAACATGTTGGTACGATGGGATCGATCATGTTCATCATCAGTTCAGGCAAAGGAAGTGTGTCGACAGCACGCGAAAACTTCATGTCTGGATGTTTCAACACAAGGCCTTTTATCACACTCACACAGCTGCTTTGAAGAGTGAATCCTTGACCAAACTTGAGCTTTTCCAACACAGCTTTGGCCTCTTTCTGTGCAGTAAGGGATCTCTCTTTCGGGTTCATCTCAGTGCTGTCTAGCATGTCCTCAAAGTCTTTAACATAATGTTCCAACGGGCTACAAATGATGTACTCCAGATCATCGTCCGTATATGTCGTCTCCTCGCACCATATTGTGTCTTCTCCTGTTTCGAATTCCGTCATTTTCTGAACAATCTCCTCGTGAGTGCCTTGCATATATCGAAGCTCCTTCAAAGACCTGATAACTTCTATGGCGAAGACTGAACAAATACCTGAAGGAATTTCACCACAGTCAGGCCAAGTATACGGAGCTAAGAAAAATAGCTCCAACAAAATCTTCTCCCTCTGTCCAAATGAAACTACTTCCGTTCCGATGAAGTTGAAGCATGCTTCTATCCATTGCTCCTTGGTGACGTCCTTCCAATGTTTCTTTACCTCACATGCATCATAGGGCACTGTTTCTCTTCCTGCTTCAAGTGGAAGTTGCTTTTTCTTTCTTGGACTCATTTGGAGAGAGTTTCGATGCTCTGTAGCGTCAACACTTCGATAAGAAAAGTAGCTGAAAATAGCAGAACTAACCATCATAACATTCTGAGCGAGCGTAGAGTGGACGATGCTACGATGATGAAGGGCGGGTCGAGAAAGTGTGATGGGTGAGAGCGTCGTTTCACTCCTTATGTACCCTGTCCTAGATAATCCTCTTAAACGGCTGAAAAGACTCTCTCAGTACAGAGTCTCTACTCAATTAAGAGATCTGTTAAGTAAGTTTTCACATGCTACCTGACTACTGCAGGTGGGTTTAGACTTAAGCAGCTTAGTGCACACACGTGTCTGTTAGAAAGCTACCTGCACACCTGCCTTCCTTTTTCACTAGTATTTACCCCCTGCCGACTTATAAGGCGCCTATACACGTGTGAGCCTCCTTATATACGCCTTCTTGCTTCTAGAGCTAAGCTACTTACCGTCGTTTTCAGCTGCCGCAGGCTGACTGGCAGCTATTTAAAAGAGAATACCCGTTACCTGTATAACGGATCAGGGGGTTATGAGATTAGAGTGTGTATACAAAAAAAGCTACAGGGGTCGTGAAGCAAGCGAGAGGGTGTCTGTCTGTGAGGTAGAGACGAGTACATGTGGTAAGCGACTTAAGTGTAAAACAAAAGCACCTCCTCTTGCCGTGGTGAGTGGAGCGGACGGCAGCTGGCTAGTTGAATAAGCGTCAGCTTAGAAGATAATCCGTCCACGGGCTGGCGCGTCACACCTGTCGTTAATCACCTCCTGTAGTCTTTGTATACACAGTTGACCTGGCTTTATCTCTTCACCAGCTATAATCCCATATACATGTAGCGCACGTTACACTTGTTATCCCTCTTTTCATGCTGATGGATGAGGGGTGGAAGGGTCCAGGTGAAAAGCAATTTGATTCCTCTCTGGAAGAGGGTGGGGCTCTAGGTGAAAACAAGCTTAGAACATCCGGATTAGCCGCTCTCTCAGCTATATAAAGAGCCTCAATTTTTCTTGGAACAGTACTTCACCTCTGCCCACTTCGTCTTGTTGTACACTATCAGTCACGAGGCAGACGCTCGAAGTAGCAGATCTTTGCAGTATGGTTTATACAGGGGTTACCTGCTAATAGGAGTTTGTCTAAAAAAAATGGGTGAGTAGATCGCTTTTTTCTAAAAAAAACACTTAGAACACGGGTATGAATATGTAGCACTGTAAATAGTTAGTGTGAGTACACAGTAGAATCTACGGTACTATAGTCTTAACTGTCTAAAGACTGTGGAGCGCGTTAATGTGCGGTCTCCTTACTAATTTCACTTGACCAGGCTGGCAGGGTCAACTAGTCTAGGTAATTGCAACCACAAGGGTGGCTACTCAAGATCCAAGTAGACCTACTACTACGAGATTGTCTTTTGACCACTCTGCCGCCTGGTGATTACATGCTCTAGTCTAGCTCGCCATACCCTAGTATAGTTCTCCGCTCTTTTCGTCAGATGGCGCCACAATAGGATTTTTGTACATTTCTACGATACTCGCGAACATTTTAAACGCATAATGAACTATATAAGCAACAAAGCACACTTCTAATATATTGAATATAAAAAACCGCGCTCATCATCCCTCTAATCGCATTTTCCAGCCGCCGGCCAGCTGACTGCTGACGACAGGAGAGGGTGATTTTTTTTCTTTAGATTTAAGCCGCTTACCACACGCGCGCCCTCTAGTCACAGACAGAGTGACAGAAAGGGAGGGGGTCGCTTTGTTCACGCTACCTGTAGTTGTTTTTCTATACACACTCTAAGCCCATGACCTGCTAATCCTTTATACAGGTAACACGTGTTCAACTAATTACACTATTGTATGACAGTCGGTACACAGATTAATTTTAAACCACCCTCCCATCTGGATCCATGTCTGGTGGGTGGAAGGATCCAGCTGAAAAGCGTGATTAGGGCTTTTGTTTCTCTTATGATAGCAGCAGGTCAGCATGCGACAGCTGAAAATGTCAGACTAAGTCGAATTGTTTGTTTACAAACAGTCACGTGTCACGTGGTGTTGTTTACAAACAAGAGAGCCACGTGGTGTTGTTTACAAACAAACCCTAAGTAGGTCACGTTACCCTAGTTACCAGAATGCCGGCTTCTGATTGGCTGAGCCTAAGTAGGTCACGTGACGTAAGTAAGTCACGTTACCATGGTTACCAGAATGCCGGCCTCTGATTGGCTGAGAGCTTCTAAGTAGGTCAGTAGGTTACCCAGAATGCACCACTAATCCCCTAAGTAGGTCACTTCCGGTCACGTGACCAAATGGAGGCCTCTGATTGGCTGCAGGGTTACCCAGAATGCACCACTAATCCCCTAAGTAGGTCACTTCCGGTCACGTGACCAAATGGAGGCCTCTGATTGGCTGCAGGTCGATTGAGTAATAAACAGTACTTAACTATAGTCCCGTTCCGATACATACTATACTACTCAAGTCGACCAACATAATTGAGCCAACTCTTGAGGCAACTTGTTAAAAAGGAATTAAATTTTAAGATTACATTTTTTGCAAAATCCAGTTTAGGCCTACCCTACCTTTTAAACTCCCTGAATGCCTGATGTAATCAATCAATTAAATACCACGATAGGCCCCTGATCCTGGATTATTTGTCTCCAATCCCCCCTGGACCCTCTCTCTCATGGTCCACCATCCTTATGATCCCCCATCCTCATGGTAACCCATCCCCCATAGGGCCTAAGCCCTAATCACCTTTTGGTACCCCATCCCCCATCCCCCATGGTCCCCGGTCCCCCATCTCCCTCTCCCCACCCACCCTTTCCCCCTATTTCCCCATTCCCCTTTGGGTATTGAGCGTGCATAGGGTTTCGGCCGCCACCATCTGCGGGGTATTGTTGATGCACCAGGTTTTTATTGCAACCATGGCCTTCCATCCCACCTGGTACCCCATAACGTTATGGCCCTAGCTTCCCCCATCCCCTATGGTCCCCCCCCTCCCCTATGGTGCCCTATTCCCCATGGTTCCCCATCCCCCAAAGTGCCCCATCCCTAATGGTCCCCCATTCCAAATAGTTTCCTATCCCCAATGGTCCAAATCCCCCATTTTCTCCCATGCCCCCTTTCCTTCATCCTCGATTCCCTATGGTCTCTCATCCACTATCCCCCACAGTCCCCCAATCCCCCATGGCCCCCATGCCCCATAGTCCCCCATGCCACATGGCCCCTCATCCCCTTTTGGTCCCCCATCCCCCATAGTCCCCCATCCCCCATTTCCCCACCCACCCTTTACCCACTTTTCCCGACCCACCATTCGGTATTGAACGTGCATAGGGTTTTAACCGTGACCATCTGCGGGATTATCGCAACCATGGCCTTCTACCCCACCTGGTACCCCATAACTTCATGGCCCCAGCTTGCCCCATCCCCTATGGTCCCCCAATCCTCTATGGTTCCCTGTGGTCCCCTATTCCCCATGGTCCCCCATCCCCCAAAGTGTCCCATCCAGTAGTTTCCTATTCCCAATGGTACCCATCCCCCCTTTTCTCCCATACCCCCTTTCCACATGGCCCCTATCCCCCATAATGCTCAAACCATCTCTCATCCACTATCCCCCATGGCCCCCATCCCCCATAGTCCCCAGTGCCCCATGCTCCCTCATCCCCTTTTGGTACCCCATCCCCCATGTTCCCCGGTCCCCCATCCCCCTTTTTCCCCACCCTTCCTTTCCCCACTTTTCCCCAGCCAGCATTGGGTATTGAGGTGCATAGGGTTAACCACGACCATGTGCTGGGTATTGTCCATGCACCGGGATTTTATCACAACCATGGCGACCATCTGCGGGATATTGCTGATGTACCGTTTTTTTATCGCAACCATGGCCTTCTACCCCACCTGGTACCCCATAACTTTATGGCCCCAGCTTCCCCCATCCCCCATGGTCCCCCCCCCTAGTCCCCTGTTCCCCATGGCCCCTATTCCCCATAGTTTCCTATCCACAATGGTCCCCATCCCCCACTGTCTCCCTTGCCCCTTTCCACATGGCCCCTATCCCCCATAATGCTCACACCATGGTCCTTCATCCCCCATTCCCCATGGTCCCCAGTCCCCTGTGGTCCCCCACCCCTCGATCTACAATGGTCCCTCATTCACTATCCGCCATAGTCCCCCATCCCCCAGGGTCCCCCATCCCCCATAGTCCCCTATCCCCAATAGTCCCCTATCCCCAATAGTCCCCATGCCCCATTTTTCCCATACCCCCTTTCCCTATGGCCTCCATCCCCCATGATTCTCAAACCCATGGTCCTTCATCCCCCAATACCCAATGCTCCCTCATCCACAATCCCCCATGGTCTCTCCCAAGTCCCTCATCACCCATGGTTCCCCAAACCCCTCTTTGCCCATGGTCTCCCATCCTCCTTTGTTCCCAAACACCTACGCCTATGGTCCCCCATCCCCCATGGTCCCCCACTCAAATGGCCCCCATTCCCCATGATCTCCAATCCCCTATTACCCCCTCATGGTCCCCCAAACCCCATTGTACCCCATCCCCCATTGCCCTCCATTGTCCCCCATCCCCCCCATAGTGATTGTACATGTAATAGGAATACTGCATAATCGCCTCCATAACCTGTTTTATCAAATTATATCAAGGAAATATTTTAAGATATAATCTTCATTCTTGAGATTTCCAAGGCACATGTTTTGTAAAAATAAATGCCCTTGAAATAAAATCATTAGGGTGCAGGAGGCTAATACCATTGAATAAGTAGATGGGTTTACCTGCGTACACCGGCCATCCTACTAGCCATAGCGCTACTAGTGTAGTCCACTGTAGCTTCGCCATTGTAGGTGTATAAGATTCTCCATGTACAAGGCTAGTAAACCACAGCATCTACCATTGTGGATTTGTAAGGCATCGGACATCTACTTTCTAGCAGTCTGAACTTCTCCTGAAGCAATAAAGAGGGGGAATTGGCCCCGGGGCAGAGGGGGAATTGACCTGGAGAGGTCATTCATATGTTGGTACCAACCCTTTAAACTTTAAGGGGCGTGGTCGACTCAGTTGTTGTCCCAACTTCATTCCAGGGCTTGTGTTGACCTTGTTATTATCAGTTATTACTATTAATGCTATAAGGCATACAGTATTTATTGAGGTCATAAGGCCACCTTTATGGCGCAGATATATGCCATGTATAAATGTGCCTGCTAACCCCTTAAGAACTGCATGGGTGCTTTATTGTGCCTAACATCCCTGATAACATGCTTTCTGTCAGCATGATGCATGATTGCAGACCTGGTGGGTCACTGGCTTTTCAGGATTGTATTAACACCATAGGGTCAACATGAATCTTGAATGCAGCCTTTAGAAGTTACTCCTCATACAATAAAGGGCATTAAGTATTAAAGTATCAATGGTGGTTTCATAACGTAGGTAAATAAATAACAGTTAGTGCTAGGCTAGCTGGTAATGCACAGGCGATGTAGATATATATTTGACACCAGAGTCAATATTCAGACTGCATTGGTGATGTTGTTAATCAATAGACCCTTTTCTGATGCACCAAAGTAGCCACAGCACCTAACTCGTTCGTGCTGCATTGGTGTATCGTGCTGACCCTCATGGAGTGTCTCATTATCTTAGAGTCAGCATGATGGCTGAATAGCGCACTTGCTAACTACTCGCTAGGACTCATTCATGTATCATACTTACCAAGGGATACATTAAAGCATCATACCACCCTTTGAGGGTGTGTATTACTCTGAAAAGCCTGTTAATGCGCAATCAATGTAGGAACATATTTGACACCAGAGTAACTAGTCAGACTGTGTGGACTATGTCCATTAGGACAAAATAAAGTTACAACACATCTGCCAGTAAATTGCTAACATCATTGATTTAGCTGGGGGGGAGGCATCTCCTGAAAGATCTGCACGACTTTGCGAAAACTTTTTCATCCCACAGGACATTCGGTCCTGCAAATTTTCGATGTTGAAGCACCGGCTACGTTTTTGGAGGACCAGATACCCACATATCTGACAATTCCCGGAACTTTTAGTATAGAAGAGTCTTTTCTATTAGAAAAACATTTTATTTCTAACCATTTATGGCCAAATCAGGATAGATTATAGATTAAGACAGTATATTGACAAACGTATTTCAGCTTTAGCAGCCCACTGAAATCTTCTAGTTCAGAAAAGCCCAACATGTGACTAGACATTTGGTCCTGCTGCACTTATGTATCTGCTGGACCATTGGTATTTTAGAAGGATATTGCCACTCTCCTGCATGTTTATACAAAGATTGGGACTGTATTGGGCCTTGTTTGTGAGAGCTTTTGAATTCATGATATATGAATTTGTCGAAAAAATATTGAGCAATCAGCCGTGGTGACAAAAACATCTATAACATCATCACTACCAGTTTGATTTCTTCCAATCTGCTCAAATCATTTCCCAAGGTATTCAAACTCGCCACCTCACATTCACCAGACACCCTCTGTCGCACCAGCTTATCAACCTCAGCCTTCTGAGAAGCCAACTCCCCTTGGAGCTCCAGGAGGAACTTTTTCTTCTCATCGACCTCCCTAAGAAATAAATTCCTAGTGTTGGTGATGGAAGCAAGCTCCTTCCGGGCCTCCTCAAGGCCGTGCAGTTCAGGCCAGCAGAGTTGTATCCAGCGGTAAGCTGGATGGTTCCTCCACAGCTTGCAAGGTCACAGTTACAGGAGCCTTTGCCGCCACGCTTGTCTTCACCGACGGTCTACCCCCGACCACACCATCAGTAAAGACTGACGTGTTTGGATCCAATGAAGGATCCGCTACCGTCGGTGTGGAACCGGCGGGAGCAGGGCTGAGAGAACGCGTCTCTCTACCCGGTATTTTCTGACCCTCAGGGCAGAAAAGGTTCGCTGAAAGGGAGTCCAACGATCTCCTGGCGCTGATATCGAAGGGTCCTGGGACTAGAGATTGCTCTCCGTCCTCACCTAAGGTAAAAGCCTCCACAATAGGATCACCTATTGCTTCGTGGAAGAGGTCGTCACCGGGCACCTCCAGGGCTGCCCGTCTCTCCCCCCTGACATTCTTGCCTGTGAAAACACGTACATTTTGTACGGCCTCCTCACGTTCCTCAGCAGGAGTTTTAGACCTACCGCTGAACGAGTTGACAAAATCGTACAGGTAATCCATATACTATAAGTCAAACTAATACACTTATCACGGTAGGTTCGCTCAAATGGTCACGGCACCAATGTAGTTGGTCGAGTAAGTACTACTAGTGTGAACGCATGAGAACAAAATACCAGACAAGGTAAATTAGACTTTAATATACGGCGACTTAATTGAAAGGATAATGCTTAAGTATTATTTACCAGTACAACCAGCAGTTATACAGTGATCAGATCAGGATGGCAATAATACAGGGAAGTAACGCTACAACATAGTGTTAAACCCGGAGTGCTGGGTGGTCTTGCCTCAATAGTCTATTTACATCTTCTCAAAGCGAATTCATCCAGTGAATAGGTAAAAATATATGGTTCAAAATAGATCACAAAAAGTAGAAATAGGATTGGGCAGAGTTTCTTCCAAAAAGTGCAAGTATGGATTATTTTGTCCATTGGCAAGGGTAAGGAACATGTCCTGAAATGTACCTTGACATACTTTTGTGAATGTTTCCATAATGAATTGGAAGATAGGAAGTTGGTCCACTGTTTTCAATGGGAGAGGCATTGCATAACATGAAAATATCATGATTTATATACACTTACTATGCTATTCTGATAATGTGCTGACCAGAAATCGCCCACCAAGCTCACACTCAATGTATCAACCCTGTATGGTCATCATGAGATAGCATATGTTGGGTATTCTGCCACCTTTAATATTTACATGTGTACACCTGTATGTCATGGCTTATTGAGAAGTTGGCAATTTATTCCCCAGGTAATTGAAATGTGCCTACATTTATTACTTCTTTGTTCTGGTAGCCATTCCCACAGGCCCAGGTTTGTGTTTTGTAGAGAATGTGTCCAAAATGGGAACTAAGGTTTCTATGTAGTCATCATTAAGGAAAGTGTCCTTTGTTATCATGATACATAAATGTAGCCGCGGTGTGATTACTTGCTAGGGCCAAATTTGTGCATCATTCTGACTCCTTTTGGAGTGTATCAACCCTGTGCATGGATGCACTGTACAGCTCTTACACAGTTAAAGGGTTCAAGTATCATTTAAGTTTTATAGTGATGGGGGGGTCAGACTAATACATTTTTAATAGAATGATTTTATAACAATGTATAATAATGACATATACCCTATCACCATACATTTATACGAGAGATTTTAGGATTACAATGAATAAAAAACGGTATAATGAATGATGATTGTTATTAATTTATATTGAGATAATATGAGTATTATTGAAGATAATAAATTGTTTATGAGATAGAGGTGTGTGTAGTGGCCAAAGCCAATGATTGAGACAAAGTATTGTGACAGAAGTTGACTTGCTACTGTTTATTACCTTTTCCACATGAGAGCAGTTACAGGTGCATGGGTACTCTTACAGAGTTGATGAATGTCCTGCAATCACATAGAATAGCCACAGGAGATCTCTTGGGTAGATACTTATTTCCTATGGTTTGACACAGTAGCACACATACAGTCCATACACTCCTTATAATGTCTTAAAGTGTTGAAGTCCTTTGGTGAATGTAAATGGAACTGTGTATAACTCCAACTTTAACTGTACAAAGAATATTGTCTCCTATAGTCCTCAGGTACAAAGTCCAGCTTCAGCAAGTTCAATATAGTCCAATGTATACAGGTGGGGTAATCCTGGAGCACTCTGACTCAGGTCTGCTCCCCATGGTGGTCTTGTAGCTACTGATTTCACCACCTCCACAGCACTGCCTTTTATAGGCCACAGACATGCTGATGTCAGACTCCAACAGGCTGAGGTCAGCTTCAGAGGAATAAGTAAGATGCAATAACCAAACAGGGTGATGAAACATACATAGTACACACTAGGAGGCTGATGTCAGCATCATATGGAAAGAGATTTCGCAATACCTCTACCTGATTGCAACATAGTCTGGAACACTCTAGAAGGGTGAGGTCAGCACCATATAAAAGAGATGACGCAATACCCTCACTTGATTGCAACACATACACTACATTCCCGGCCCCTTAAATGTGAACTATAGAAGTGAACATTTACAAACATTCCTTAGTTCTTCATAATATCAATATAAATATTTCAAACTTACACTTGTATGAGTGACATGAATATGACATACACAATACTATCTATAGTGCATACAGTGAACAATAGAACATAGTTCAAACATTAGCATACATAAATTATAATAACATACAACCTTTTATGGAACAACATTATCTGTGTATGTTCTTTACTATTTAGGTACAATACAATATGCATAGTAATAACATCTCTGTGTACAATATGACATCATCTTGGATATTCTTTACGTACAAACACGACAAGATCATGCATCTGATGTGACAGATTCAAGCAAACAAAGTTTGTCAATAGGTCTCACGAGTACATTTGTAGCAGTTTTGACCTCTACTGACCGCACTAGGCCATCTTTACCTGGGAACGTTTTGACAACACGACCAAGTGGCCAACTATTTCTAGGCAGATTTTCATCCATAACCAACACCACATCATTTGTTTGGACATTTCTCTTTGTTTTTAACCATTTCTGTCTTAGCTGCAATGTAGGGAGATACTCTTTTACCCACCGTTTCCAGAACTGGTCTGCCAAGTACTGTACATGCCTCCATCTACGACCATACATATCTTCCTTTCGGAAGGTTCCTGGGGATGCTCTAAGTCCTACACCTAGCTGAAGTAAGTCGTTTGGGGTTAGAGGTTTCAAGTCCTTTGGATCGTCTGATACCGGAGTGAGTGGTCTACCATTGACAATGTATTCAACTTCACAGAATACCGTGCTCAATCTTTCATCATCAAGGACTTGATCTTTGAGTATGGAATTCAGTACTTTGCGTACCGTCCTGATTTGTCTTTCCCAGACTCCTCCCATGTGAGATGCAGCTGGTGGGTTGAACTCCCACTTGATTTCTCTGATGAGGAGACTTTCCTTGGTTTTGTGATCTTCATTCCACCTTCGTATTGACTCATGCAGCTCCTTGTTTCCTCCAACAAAGTTGGTTCCATTGTCTGACCTGATCTTCTCAGGAACCCCTCTTCTAGAGATAAACCTTATCAAGGAGTTGATGAATGAGTCTGCATCCATTGAATTTAGCACCTCAATGTGTATTGCCCTTGTTGTCAAACAGGTGAACAAACAGCCATACCTTTTCTCTTGGCTCCAGCCCCTCTTCACGTAGAAGGGGCCGAAGCAGTCTACTCCTGTGTAGGCGAAGGGTGGTTTGTGAGGTGTAACTCTGTCCTTTGGCAGGTCAGCCATCCTCTGGACACCTAATTTTCCTCTCAATTTCTTGCATATCACACAGTTCTGCAGTACTCTATTTACCAAGGGACGCCCTTGCGGTATCCAGTATCTCTCCCGCAGTCTTGAGAGCACATACTCTCGTCCTGAATGTTTGGAGATCCACTCATGAGTGTGTCGTACAATCAGCTCTGCAACATGGTGGTCCTTTGGTAATATCAAGGGGTGCTTGGCAGAGTCAGTTATAGGTGCACTTTGAAGTCTGCCTTGTACTCGGAGCATGTTATCCTCATCTCTGAACGGTTCCAATTTGTAGATAGTGCTTTTATGGGAGACTTGCTTACCTGATGCCAGGCTGGTGAGCTCATCTGAATAGCACCTTCTTTGCACATGCCTGATAATGCCCTTCTCAGCATTTTGGAGCTCATCCACAGATAGATCAGAAGTCAGTTTGGGCTTTTCCTTTCGGAGCCACTCGCCAAAGCGAATCAGCCATGCAACTGCCTTCTTCAAACGAAACCAGCTTGAATATCGTTTGAACATTTGTTCCAAGCGGTCTTCTGGATCTGTGACTGCAATGCAAACCTTGGCTTCTTTCTTGACTTCATGATCATCCAATAGTAGGTCAGGAGATCTTTGAGGAACAACTGGCCACTGGGACTCGTCTTCCCACAAGAAGTCCGGCCCCTGTTTCCATCTTCTCCTGGATAGCATTTCACTTGCACTGAGGCCACGAGAAGCATCATCAGCTGGGTTTGACTTGGTGTCTACGTACCTCCATTGGGTCGGTGATGATCCATCATGGATGATTGCTACTCTGTTGGCAACAAAAGTCTGAAACCGCTTGGTGGTGTTCTTGATGTACTGCAAGACTATCATGCTGTCAGTCCAAAAGATGGATTTGGTAACTTCCAGGCGTATCTCTCTGCGGAGCAGGCTATCCATCTTAACAGCCACCACAGCTCCTGAAAGTTCTAGTCTTGGAATAGTCATGTGTTTGACGGGAGCAAGTCGTGATTTACCCAGCAAGAATGAACAGTGGACATCTCCTTGCTCATTCACCACACGCAGATAAGAAGTTGTGCCGTAGGCTTCTTCAGATGCATCAGAGAAATGGTGAAGTTGGATTTCCACACACTTACCAAAGTCTTGTGGTATGAGGCAACGCCTTATCTTAAACTCTTCAAGACGTGGGAGATCCTCTAGCCATCTTTTCCATTTCTTTATGTTGTCAGGTTCCAGTTCATCATCCCATCCTTTCTCTCTTTTGCATTCATCTTGGAATATCTTCTTAGCTTGTAGTATGAATGGGCATACAAATCCCAACGGGTCATACACTGAACTGACCACTCTGAGAAGCCCTCTTCTGGTGAAAGTCACTTCCTTTTGCTTGATCCTGATGCCAAACATGTCTTCCTGGGTATCCCATTGGACACCTAGTGCTCTTTCAATAGGAAGTGCTGCTGAATCAAGGTCTAGGTCTTTGACTTCCTTTGCTCTGTCCTCAGGCGGAACAGATTCTATAACCTCTTTGCTGTTGGAGATCCATTTGGTCAGGCGAAAACCTCCCAGTTTCAGGAGTTGACAAAGTTCCTCTACCAGTTTCTTTGCCTGATCCACTGTTGACAGTGACTTGAGACAGTCATCTGCATAGAAGTTCTCCATCACGGTCTTGACAGTTTCTTCATCAAACTCAGTCTTGTGGTCCTCAGCAGTGCGTTTTAGAGCAAAGCTTGCACAGCTAGGGCTCCATACCCCACCAAACAAGTGCACTGCCATTTTGTAAGTCTGTGGAGGAAGGTCAAGGTTACCATCTTTCCACCACAGGAACCTTAATACGTCTCTGTGTTGTGGAGACACACGCACTTGATGGAACATGGCTTCTATGTCTCCCATGATTGCTATGTGGTCTTCCCTGAATCTTAGTAGCACGCCTATCAGTTTGTTGGTCATATCAGGGCCTTGCAGCACTTGCTTGTTTAATGATGTACCACCATATTCTGCTGCACAATCGAAGACAATCCTAAGCTTTCCTGGCTTATTTGGACTCGTAACGGAATGGTGTGGGATATACCACTTGATTCCATTATCCTTATCATCATCACTGTCTTGAACAGGTTCTGCATATCCCTTCTGGAGTAAATCCTCTATACCTGTCTTGTAAAGTCTATGAAGATCAGGATCCTTTGACAGTCTTCTCCCAAGACTCTGTAGACGTTTCTCTGCCATTTTCTTGTTGTCTATCAGTGCTGGTGGTGTGACCTTAAAGGGTATGTCCATCTCATAATGTTGATCTTTTAGTATGATGGACTCATTCCAGACATCCAAAACTCTTTTGTCATCTTGAGACATCTGTGGGAGACTTCCAGCCAACGTCTGTCCCACGTCCAGTTTCCAGAACTGCTCAACTTGAGCTTCAAGTCTCACATCTGGTCCCTGGTCAGCTTGAATGAAGTGGCAAACAGCAGAATCATTTGAATTCCCACTTTGCATTGGGCCATTGAGTGTCCATCCTAGACTTGTTCTGGTGGCATAGGGTTCATTTTCCCTTCCTCGCCTCACTTCGAGGGGAATCCGTGCATCTGGGACATCTTGACCAATGAGGAGAGTAATGCCTGATTTCTCTTGCAGAGGTATTTCCAGACACTTGAGATGATCCCATTTCTTAACATCTGCTTGTGATGGTGCACTGTCCCTTAGGCTTGGAAACCTGCTCAGTGCATAGACTCTAGGAAGTTTGACAACCTTACGTTTCTTCTTTGGTCCTTTTGTTGCTGTGACTTCTAGAGAGACTTCAAGGGCATCCATATCTTTCCCTTCACTCAGGGTCTCTAATGATAGAGAGGTATTTTCTCCTTTTAGTTCTAGTTGCTTGACCAAGTCCTTTGAGCAGAATGTCTTGTTGCTTCCTGGATCAAGCAGGGCATGTGTGCGTATGTAATTGGTCTGACCCTTTCCTCGCACATACACAGGAACTATAGGTAAGGCGACCTTTGTGCTTTCAACGTCTGATTGCCCACATGCATAGCTCTTGGCTTCTACCGGCTTGTCTGGGGACTTCTGCTCCTCATTCTGTTCTCTGTCCTTTGCAGACTCAGGCTCGAAGACTTTCAATGGTTGATGCAGCAATGTTGCGTGTTTCCCCTTACAATCCTTCTCTTGACAGCCTCTGGGTCTTCTACATTCTTTAGATGTATGATTGCTGTAGTCAAGACAATTGAAACACAGTCTCTTTTCTTTTGCCACTTCCCTTCTCTTTTCCAGGGGCATCTTCTTAAACTTCTCACATCCACTCACTGTGTGACCATCAGCATCACACATGCGACACTTGTAGCTCTTGGGCTTGTCCTTCTGTGGTGCATCAGTGGGCTTGAGCTTCGTGTCTTGATTTGAGCTGGGGCTAGACTTATCAGTAACCTTTACATTAAAGCTTGATCCCTTCTTCTTGGGTATGGAAGGCTTAGGCTTTGCTTCCTTGGGGGCTGACCCTACATTTCCAAATACTGGTCATTGGCCTCTCCAGCTGCCATCTCAAGGAATTTTAGAAACTCATCAAAGTTTGGATATTCTCCAAAACTCTCACGGGCCTTATATGCCTCCTTGCGCCATTGGGTTTGAAGATACATGGGCAACCTTGTCAGGATCTTCACCATTCGGTCCTGTGAGTCTACTTCTTTAAGCTTATTCATAGCACGCAGTGTCTCCAAACAGCCCCTGACATCATCAGCAAAGTCCTGAAGGGCTTCACCATCATTTGGCTTCACTGCTGGGCCTTCAGTTATCTTAGAGATACATGCCTTGGAGATTACAAAGTCATTGCCAAATCTTTGTTTCAACAGATATCTTGCTTTCTTGTAACCTTCTGTTGCGGTCATCAATGCACATGGCTGTATCACCTTTAATGCCTTGCCTGTACAGTACTCTAACAGCCTATTAAGTCTATCAATATCCTCAACATCAGTCTTATCAACACAGCTGTCAAAGGCATTCATGAATGTCCAATACTTCAAAGGATCCCCATCAAAGGTTGTCAGGCTAGTCTTAGGAAGGCGAATGACATTGAGCATTTGGCGTTGAGTCATCATCTGAGATTCTAAAGCTGACTGACTCCTCTCCTGGATTTCACCTAAAGTTTCACTAAGACCCTTCAAAACTGGTTCAGACGGTTGCTTTATGGTTACTGGAGCTTGTGGTGATTTAACTAGCTCCATGAGCTTAGCTACTTGTCCAATCGTGAATGTCTCATCTGACCTTTTATCAGCATTCTCTATTATTGGTGATCCTGTCCACTCAGGTGCAAATGGGTTGAGCATTGACTTTCCCACACCCTGTGATACTTTGTTGTCTGAGCTAAAGGTTGTAGGTTTGTTGGTCTTTTGGGCAGTACTAGCACTTATGGGACCCCCCAGATGACGGTAGGCCCTACTGGCAATAGTTGAATCAAGCATCTCCCCACATTGCAACTTTACATCAGTATCTTCTCTAGCTACAACATTATCATAAACAGAATCAAAGTTAACATTTGAACAGTTATCAACAAACGTTTGACTGACCTTTGAACCTTTATACACATACTCAGGATTATGAACACTCTTGGTCAGGACCTCTTCTTCTGCTGCTGCAGCAGCAAGTTCAGTCTGCATTTGTAGCTGCTGACGGCGTAGCTCCAGTTTCTTCTTTTCAAGCTCTAGCCTTTGCTGCTTTTCCCTCTGATGATGTGTAGCTTCTCTGCGTTGACGTTCAGCTTCCTCCTGCCTCTGACGTTCGGCTTCTTCGTGCTGACGTTCGGCTTCCTGGTGCAGTTGTAGCTGGGTGAGCTCAAGCTCTTGCAGCTCCTGGAGAGCTCTAGCCTTGACTTCAAGGGCAGCCCGTTTCGCGACTGCCTTGGTTCTGGTACTTGATGCTCGCGACGCCCTGGATGTGGCACCAGAGCCACCCTGTGACACCCTATCCTCAGGTTTGACACTCTCCTGCAGGCTATGCTGTTCCTGAAGACAGATATATTGTCTTTGTGCACCTTGAAACCTGTCTTCAAGTTGTTGATACCAGGCCTCTTCATCAGTGGCCCTATCAGGTTGAATGTCCAGCACTAAATCCATGAAGTCATGGTGCACTGAATATAAGTCCTTAAATGCAGATGTCATCTTCTCAGCTGCAACTTGAAGTTCAGGTAGACCGGCGTCACATTGCATCAGTTGTATCAGCATGTTAGTCTTTTTGGTCAGGTGACCAGCATAACCACCTCTTGAACGGCGTAGTGCCAACAATTTCTCAATATTGACACTATGAGGGTCCAGCATCTTGCTTGGTTCTCTTTGCCTTGAGCCTGTATGTGACATGATGACTTACTTGGTGTACTTGCTGAATATCCTGGTTCTTGTAGACTATTCTTTGTACCAAATGTAGTGGCCAAAGCCAATGATTGAGACAAAGTATTGTGACAGAAGTTGACTTGCTACTGTTTATTACCTTTTCCACATGAGAGCAGTTACAGGTGCATGGGTACTCTTACAGAGTTGATGAATGTCCTGCAATCACATAGAATAGCCACAGGAGATCTCTTGGGTAGATACTTATTTCCTATGGTTTGACACAGTAGCACACATACAGTCCATACACTCCTTATAATGTCTTAAAGTGTTGAAGTCCTTTGGTGAATGTAAATGGAACTGTGTATAACTCCAACTTTAACTGTACAAAGAATATTGTCTCCTATAGTCCTCAGGTACAAAGTCCAGCTTCAGCAAGTTCAATATAGTCCAATGTATACAGGTGGGGTAATCCTGGAGCACTCTGACTCAGGTCTGCTCCCCATGGTGGTCTTGTAGCTACTGATTTCACCACCTCCACAGCACTGCCTTTTATAGGCCACAGACATGCTGATGTCAGACTCCAACAGGCTGAGGTCAGCTTCAGAGGAATAAGTAAGATGCAATAACCAAACAGGGTGATGAAACATACATAGTACACACTAGGAGGCTGATGTCAGCATCATATGGAAAGAGATTTCGCAATACCTCTACCTGATTGCAACATAGTCTGGAACACTCTAGAAGGGTGAGGTCAGCACCATATAAAAGAGATGACGCAATACCCTCACTTGATTGCAACACATACACTACAGTGTGGGTGGGTTGGAATTTGGATATAACTGGATAGTAAGGAAATATTGGAAGGAATAAAGTATGGCCGCCTGTAGGCGGATATGGAATTATGGGAAATGAAGGATGTTATGTAATATGTATGTAAGAGTTGTAACCTGTTGGAAATGGATAATAGTGCGCCTGATTTCCTCCAGGGGGGGCCACAGTGACCAGCCGGCACCGAGCTCAGGTCGACCCCACAAAACATATATACGGCAACAGGGATTGCATTTAGCTGGACTACTTGAAGCCCCATCTAATGCAAATTAAATCCCAGGTCCTCAAGACCTGGGATTGGCCATTCTTGCAAAATTCTTGCATGCAATAAACACAGGAATAAACATTGTCAACGTATTGATGCAAAGTCAATAGAGAATGCATGTGCCCCCTGTGTTGTTTGCATATAATTGAATTACATTTTATAGAAGGGGGCCGTCACACAACATAGTGGTGTATTTACCGCCTTTTTACAATAAATAAATCAGTTTATAATATGTTTGAATAGACGAGGAACTGTTACCCCTTGGCCACCATACTCAAATCTGACAGGTTGGTGAAATTTCCACATTTCCCAGGGCGGATTTTCAAGTCATGTGATCTCTTAACCTATAGCACTGCATTCCCATTGGCTGTTCTGATAGAATTCAGGTTGGATTTTGTCAGTTCCTACTCTCAGAGCAGGTCTCCATCACACATAACAATTCCAATTGTCTTTGTGATTTTATTTAAAATAAAATCTTTAGTTGGATATTTCTAAAGAAAAATATCCAGCACCATATTAGTATGGTTGAGTGTAATGGTTTGAAGTGTCTGGTGACACTAGCCTGGTTATCAGTTTATAATGTTATCTGTAACACAAAACACACTGAAAATTTCGGGGGTTAGTCAATGCTAATATTTCTTAGTCAAAAGCACTAACTTATCAGCATTATTAAATCGAACTAAGAATTTGCTAAACTATGACTAACTTTTCACTAACCAGCTAACCACAGGAATTCCACACCAGGTGACAGCACAAGCAAATTATGAGATATTTATCTATGTTACAAGATTGTAATTGCCCTTGTTATCATGCTTAAAGGTAACCTTTTCTAATATTGAATATGATATGGGGTGTAACTTAATGTATGTATGTATCTACTTAGGCAGATCTTTATTAAAGACAGATCAACCTATTCCAATGAGGTTTTCTAAATGAAACACCTTTTTTGTGTTTTTGAAAAATGCATATATCAAAGACAGACTCAAGTCTCTATATGGCCAAATCTAGAGAGCAGTAACTGTTATGTGGACAGACTGGCTTCAATGGATGGAGTTACCACTGATTTCACAGGTAGCTCATGCTGTGGTTGATGCATATTCGCCAGGGCTATGTGCTGCTGCCACTGATTGATAATAGATGTGCACTGTAAGACCATTACTTACTAATTACTAATAAATAACTAATAATTTCAGGCAATCCAAGGCAACGCTAACTTTTAGCTAAGCGTTAGCAGCAAAACGCTAAGATAGGATAGGAACTTTGGGCACGTAATTTTCGCTAATGATTGTACAAAAGTTAGTAAAATCTTAGTACAACCTACTAACTTTTGACTAACATTTGAGATTCATTATTTTCAGTGCATGACCCCCCGTCCCACAACATAATCTGGTTTTCCATCACAGAAGGTGGCAGTATAGGTATAGGTCTCTGGCTGTATATAGACAAAACTCCACGCCATTGACATACATGCACATCATACTTCACGAGTTAAAGCTGGGTCATATCACACGATGCAGAAGGCTGAGTGTGATATGACCCAGCTTCAACGAGTGATTTATGATGTACATGTATGTTAATAAGTGGGGTTTTGTGTTCATTAAATGGTCCTACAGTCTTTAAATGGAGAAAATCAACAAATTTTGAGACCATGGAGTATGGCTACACCATACTCCATGGGGGCATGGAGTACAAAGGTCCCATAGGCTTAGTATAGAGAAGGCCGTACCACCATGTAATAAAGACTAGTACTGTCTACCACACATATGTATATTTGACAAATAAACAAGACATTAAAATGCTATTTATTTGGCTTTATTGCTTTTCAAGGTCATCGTGATTATGAACATGATCACGAACACTCAAAGTCATCAGCATGAACACCTTCATCCAGGCCTTGGTTTTTAGTTTAGTCACAGAGAACACATTAGGTGTTCTCTGGGCCATTCACACTCACTGACCACCCAGTGAACACCCAAAGTCACTGAAAGTGGTCAACAGTGAACACTTATGACCCAGCTAGGATTTTCAGTGCAGTTCATATCAATTAATCATGGTACAATCTGGCTAGTTAGAAAGAGGTCTGATGATTGAAATTGAACCTGATCTATGACTGTTTATTGAATTGGTTATGTATGTATGTATGTTAGATTAAAGTTAGTACATCCGATATGTGGGACCCAAAAATGTGTCAGAATGTTCACAAATAATATATTTGACTTCCTATCTGTTCCATTCCCACTAATTCCCTCGATTTTATTTCTCAATATATGGTCATTTTGGAATATTTTGGAACAAAAGGTGTTTACTCTTCTATTCCTCCCATTGAAAAGACACTAGAAAATCCCATAGTTGTGGGACATTGGGTCCCTTTGCGACATATCAATACCCAATAATGACATTTAATTGATCTCTATTCTCGAAATATTATACTTTTACAGTATTTTGAAGTCATTTAAGTAAGATTTAGAATTTGAAGAAAAATCGGATATATACCCACTTTAAGAAGCTATGCTATCCTCTATTCTGCTTTGGCCATCATCACCATTACCCACTGTATTTCATCTACATTCTTGTGCTTATTGCCTGGCTCATGTATCTAATCAGAACCTGTTAATATGAAACCTAGTACTTGCTATCATATAATCTTGGTGATAATATTTTTTGGCATTCAAAGCCTCAACAATGTTTACCGCGTTTTGCACATGTTTCTTGTTAAAAAAACAAGTTCTTCGAGGGCGTTGTACGCAAAAAAGTCAATTAGTTCACTCTCAGTCGTTTAGTGCAGCACATAACATCATGCCATTTCACCACTGAATCAGTTTATTTCCCGGAATGTGTGATCGTGCCTACATTGCTGCTTTTGACAGAGGTTATATAGCCTTTCTTTCTCTCTATCCAATTAATTTACAGAAGGTTCTGGTTCGTTTTGGTTTTCTAACCTACTTGCAACAGAAGCCAAATACAGCATTAGGTACCTTCAGGACCCTTCCCTTCTTGCAGCATGAGTCTGGGTAGGACTAGATACCATCAGGACCCTTACCTAAATGTGGCAAGAGTCTGGGTAGGACTAGATACCATCAGGACCCTTACCTAATTGTGACAAGAGTCTGGGTAGGACTAGATACCATCAGGACCCTTATCTAATTGTGGCAGGTGTCTGGGCAGGACTAGATACCATCAGGACCCTTATCTAATTGTGGCAGGTGTCTGGGCAGGACTAGATACCATCCGTACCCTTATCTAATTGTGGCAGCTGTCTAGGCAGGACTAGGTACCATCAAGACCCTTAGCTGGGGATCCTCTATGATATCAAGTATCTGGAAATACCATGTAAAAGTTGACCATTAAGTGTCTCTTCACGATAAGGGTCCGAGTGCTAGAACAAGCTGCAGATATATCTCCCCTTCAAATGCCTTACCGTAGCACACTGCGTGCCGACGTCTGTGCATACGTCGGCCCTGAGGAGGTTTCCCTGGTCTCTCCTCAAGAAGCTCCAAGGTGTATGTGTCATCTTGGTGGCTGCGCCCCCGTGTAGATGGTCTCTTCCAGGGCAGACACCCCAAACCCACTCCCTGTGGGGTTGGGTAGAGGTCACAGAGGCGTCTCGTCAGTCTGTGATTCTGCCGTGTGGAATAAACCTCTGGTATGTGTTTTAAGGGGTTGTAGAGAAGTTCCTTATCTGCTGGGAGAGTTGGTTGAATGTCGTGCAGAGCATTTCTCCTGATGCCAATGAAAAGAGGCCTCCGGCGAGAGCTGAATGAAGCCATTTAAGAGCTGAAAGGGCTGGATGAGACTATTACTGATAGAAACAGCAGTTGTAAAAGTAATAGTAGTAGTAGTAGTAGTAATAGGAGTAGTAACAGTAGCAGTAGTTGTAGTTGTAGTAATAATAGGAGTAGCAGAAGTAGTAGCAGCAGCAATATAAGTAGTAGTAGAAGTATTGATAGTGGTAGTAGTAGTAGCAGTAGTAGAGGCAGTAGCAGTAGTAGTAGTAGCAGGAGCGGTATCAGAAGTAGTAGCAGTACAAATAGTAGTAGTAGTAGTAGTAGTAGCAGTAGCAGTAGCAGTAGCAGTAGTAGTAGCAGTAGTAGTAGTAGTAGCAATAGTAGTAGTAGCAATAGTAATAGTAACAGTAGTAACGGTAGTAACAGTAGCAGCAGCAGAATCTTTCGCAGCTACAGACCAGTATCTGTAGTCGCTTCTATATACTGTAGACCAGCAATGGTAGCAGCAGTAGCAGTCTTTTGTCATAAGTAGAAGAGTACCTCCTGAGGCGGGGATGTGGTACATGTAGTAGAAGCAGTAGTAGCAGCAGCAGCAGTTGCTAGCGGGAGCAGCTCATGGTGAGTGTCTGAATGAGATCACACTGGCCTTATATCCATCCACTCCATGCAGAAACTGACGTCACCAGCTGGCACTCTAACTGACTGTTCAGCAACTGGCTATACTCTATCTCCACCTCTCTAGTTTTTGCAAAAACATGCATGACAGTGGCAATGGCTCTGGTCCAGCGTAATGGCTGGGCTCGCTGAACCAGCTGTCCTGCACAGTCTGGGCTATCCAAACCTGAGAGAGTTCTTCAAATACTCCAACTAGAACTGTGTACTGTCCCCCGTAGTACACATATTTTAGGCAAAAATACAAGCAAAATTATACCCCTTTTTATTTCTATAGCTAATTGGGGTCTGCTGCAATAAATCTGAGCCCTGCTAATTAAAAAAAAATACAAAAATCTACCAACCTGCCCCAAACTTTATCATTTGGGCCACTAAATATATCATGGAATTGTCTAGAACAGCAGTATGAAGGGCTTATAGAATTGGCTTGACTATGGTAACTGTTTTGGACTACAATAACAAGTACCATGGTAACTGTATGAGGGTGACCAAAACAGTTATCTACCCTCAAAGAAACAGTCAACTCCCCAACCCACCCCCACCCACTGGAACCCAGGACAGTGTTGAATGTGTGCTGATGAATCTAATACAATCTGATACGAATCAATTAGTGGTAATCAGCCCTAATTAACTTGTGAGTAATAGTTAATTAGATACAAACAAAGATGCATGTACTAGAGGAATGTTGCAATTAATCACCGATTGCTAATTTACTGTTTTGTCCAAACTATCACACAACGATTGCCTGGCCAGCGCCTTTGTCACAGCTATCTAATAGCGTGATATATGTTGTTAGCATTAGTGACGACAGCAACAGAAGTAAGTAATCTACAAAATATTTGATGATAAATAGCTATAAAAGCCAATTAGCCAACCTAATTGATAATTAGTTTGATTCATTGAGTATAACACAAAGACAGATGAAAGAAGAATGTGGAAATTAACCAATCACTGACTAACACTGTAAAAAGTTGGTTGCTATTTTTGTAAATGTATAGTAGAATCGACTGTAGGTGCACAGTAGGTAAACAGTAGAATCTATTGTAAATCTACAGTAAATTCTACTGTAAAGCCATTCTATAGTAGATTCTACGGAAGGTATACAGTAGATTCTACTGAATACCTACACTAACTATTTACAGTGAACCTTTACCGCATTGTGTGTCATGTCCCTTAGTCTGCATCGGTGATGCATGAATGCAGCCCCCGGTGCATTATTCACCAGGGCTGCATTCATGCATCATGCTGGATCTATGAATTGTGAAATTCTTTTATCTATAAGGCACATCTATCCTGGAGATGAAACAAATAAAGGCACAGATTTGCCTATACATTTTCAGTCTAAAAAACGGAATTTCAATCAATGAATATAGGACCAGGCTCTGTCTTTCTGCTTACACAGCTGTTGGTGTAAGTCAGAATACAGATGCCTCAATGACAACTAATGGCACAATATGGCACATAACCTAAACTTTGGAAACAATAAAATTTATGGATGTTAAAGTATTTAGGGGTGATACTAGTTCCGGTCCTAAACTTTAACCTCCAAGCTGAGTCTGCATACAAAGATGGTCTATAAGGTCCACATCATGGATAGCATTAGGGGCTGTATGGATAATCCAACCATGTTAAACATATATAAGGCCACTCATAGAAAAAAAGTTGTTTCTCATCACCCACCAGTGAAAAATATGACGAGGGCGTTTTTTATTTTATCTTTTTTTTTTTTACTGACGGCTAAAATACATAGAAAAATTAAATAAGACTTTTTGCTAATGATTTTCACATTTTTAGTAGTTAAGAGTTTAGTGATCCACAAAATGTGTTATATTGTAAGTAATTCCTCGCTTACTACATTACTGGCAGCTTAAGCTTAAATTTGACACCAAATATGCCAAAATTTGACCACTTTTTGACATATTTTTCATTAGAAATCTTTAAAAAAAAAGTTTTCCCCATATCACGATTTTCAGAATGCGCGCAGTGATGAGAAACCAGTTAATTTTTTTGATTGGCCTAAAAGTATGGCCTCACCATATTGATATTAGAAAATCATAACGATCTAAAGCCTTTCTCTATCATTGTATTTCTTCTTCCTAAGCTTGGCGTGAACACCAATATTAGGCCAAAAAAAAGGTGTGTTTCAGGTAACATGGCAAGAAAACGTAGGGTCGGTAGGTCGGGTTTTTTTCTTTTCACTTCTTTTTTTTAAACACCAAAGTACCAGCCGGCCTCTCCGAAGACCATAAAATTGACCAAAAAAGGGTAAAAATACGAAAACTTCTGCAAAATTGTATAAAAGACGTAGGGTCGGCCCTGTTTTGAAAGGGTCAGTGGGGTGACCTGAAACAAAGCTTTTTTTTCTGGCCTTATTCAGGACACTCCCTACTAGGGGAGCATTCGCTCTGTGTAGAGACATATAACTTTCCATTAAAGAACCTCTATGTATACTCCTCATTTCCAGACCTGCTCTACACTACTGCATGTAGCAAACAGGCCCTGGGCCTACTTTATGCAGCCTGAATAAAAGAAAATTCAATTCAATTCTTGTCTGAAGAAATAAATTAAGTTTCTACAAAGAGTTTGATAATGGGTGTGGACACTTTGTAGCATGTGGACAAAACCTGACTCCACAGACGACGGTGTAGAGTCCCGTTTTGTCCACATGCTATGAATTGTTCACATCACGTTGCGTCCTCACTTACCTTCCACAAAATGTCCACAAAAACACATTTTGTCCACAGCAAATTATCACAAAGTGTCCACAAAACACATTTTGTCCCCACCAAACCATCCCAAAGTGTCCATAAAACACAGTTTGTCCACAACCAACAATCACAAAGTGTCCACAAAACACAATTTGTCCACACACAACTAGCATTTTAGTCTACTATGTGGTTAAGTGTGAGCAGTGATATTGCCCCCTTAAGAAACGCTCATGTCAAGTTAAGGGAGGGTCATTTAAGGCAGTGTAACTCCTAAAGTACATAAGAGGTGTATTCAATACCATACATGTAGGGTTGTATGTTTGGTTGGCTAACAGTTTCCCCTATTTAGATACTGTAGGGGCTAGGTTTGGGGTTATAACACTATGACAAGTTCTGTTGGGCGCTGTGTTGCGAGCTCGGTCCGAACCCTTCAGTCCGACGGCAGGTGGCAGCACCTGCTCCGGGCTTGGGGTACGGATAGAGGTCGCTATAGGCTTCTGGTCTGCGTGTGCATGCACAGGCTGGTCGCCTATATATAGCCAGCACCTGATGGAACTTTCTGGATAACTGAATCCAGCATACCCATATAATATATCGGCTTAAGGCCTACTGACCTGCTCTGAACTCTATAGGGAGATAGTTTGCTTCTACACGTGCGACACAGCGACACGGGGGTTTTTTAATCCGACACGTGCGACACGGCCCTTTTAAAAATCGACGGACACAGTCATTTTTATAAGGTCCTACTATATTCTATACATATAAAAATAGACACAATGACAGGCGCCCCCTTGCTAAAAATCGACACGGCGACACAGTCAAGAATGTGGATACCCATGTAGAGGCACATATATTGCCAGCGCCTGATGGAACTCGTCGGTTCTTTCTGGATAGCTGAATCCAGAGTACCCATATGATATATCGGCTTAAGGCCTACTGACCTGCTCCGAACTCTGTAGGGAGTTGGTTTGCTTAGCTTTGCCTGTTGATGTTCTGTAAATAAACTTAACCTTCTTTGCAACCTGTACACTTGATCCGAACTGTGTCAACCTTGTTCTTTCCTTAAATAACTTATCACCAATCATAAGAGAACGAAGACGTGTCTATTACAATACCAAGGTAAATAGCTGGAAAGTATGTCATATCTGCGAGAGCTTAATAAAAACAACCTATTTCCCCAGTTCTGATTAACATAGTCATCTATATTTCATTTCTTTGTTACAAGAAGTTTGGCTATTACTTAGATACTGGTACAAATAATGACTTTATAGACTGATCCTAATTAGTGCAATTTAATCCTATTATGACGCACAGTGACCTGCATCATACGGATATTGTCCTCACAACTTGGGCCTGTTGGTGGGGGTGGGCTGACAAAGGGGTGTCAATAAAAGGGGCTTAAATTAATTCCAAATAAACCCCATGCCTCCAAGCTAAGTGTTAAAGTAATTATACATAATGACTCTGACTTACTCTGCGTTACATAATCTACATTAGCAAGGCAGTTTTATATTGGGTGGGACCTTATACAAACCCTTTATGTTAGCTGGATTAACAAATGCATTTCAGCTTTCTGTTTATATCCGTTCACATTGTCTGCTATATATATAGTATTTACCAGGACGTGGTTAAGCAATGAGCGTTTGCAGAACATGGGGGATCTTGGTCAATGTCACCTTCATACATAGGCTTACCAAGGTCATTTCTGTGAGTCATGATGTACACTGTTAGAAGTTAGTGTAGCTGCACAACATTATAAACTGTAGATTTACAGTATATACTATGGGATTATTGTACAGGGGTAGTAGAGTCTAGGCCAGAATTTTAAAAAAGGTTGGTTTCCAGTAACATGGTCTGAGAAAGCAGGCCCGGCCGGTCGTTTTATTATCATTTCTTTTAATTTTCTCATTTTTACGCCTGGATTTAGGATGTTCGCTCTAAAATCCTTAATAATTGTCTGATTTACAAACCGTAAAAAAATAAAACCCGGTCGGGTAACCGGAAACAAACCTTTTTTTTTATTTAGCCCTACTGTAAGTCTGTTGGATTACAATATAACACGACCTATCTTTTAGCTTCACTATTTACACTGTACTTTACTGAATAAACCTTACATGTATTAATCAGATTTCCGTTGAAATTGAGATCAGCACTCCAGCTAACAAAATAAATGTTATTTTACATCAAAATAATGTTTTAAAACTTTATAAGGGAGTGATCATTTTTTAACAACAGGGGGGGGGGTGGTGGGTTTCCGCGCGGAGCGCACGAAATTTTTTACCCCCCCCCCCCCGTCAAGGGGTCAAAATTTTTTACCCCCCCCCCCTTAGGGTTGAAAATCGGCGCGGGCCTTTTGAAGCATAGTAACGCGCGGGCTTTTTGGCTCAAAACAGGTTAAATTTTTTTGCCCCTCCCCCCAGAGGCCCAGAGGGGTCCAAATTTTTTTGCCCCCCCCCCGGTCAAGGGGTCCAAATTTTTTTGCCACCCCCCCAAACCCACCACCCCCCCCCCCCTGTTGATAATAAATGATCACTCCCTAAGGTTATGCCATAGTAAGGAATCTTAGGGAAACATGATATAACATTATATAACGTCATAAAATGTTGTATAACGTTTTTTGATTACTGGAACATGTATAATCCTAAAGTTGAAGGTATATAAGGTGCCCCCTCAAGGGGCTCCAATGCCAACCACTCTGGGCCGTGAGTGGGTTAGTTAAATAGCACTCTGTGTGTACATAATACATCTGTAATAAGGTTTGCTGTGTGCTGATATATATATATATATATATATATATATATATATATATATATATATATATATATATATATATATATATATATATATATATATATATATTTATTTATTTATATATACGTATATAAGTATATATAGATCAGATTTGGCTATATACATGATTGCCCAGAGACTGAAAAATATTTACAGTCAAGCATCTTGCCGACCCAAAAGAGTCTATACAGCCCAGAAGAGCTGGCATAATTCATTTATGTGGCCCGGACGGGTAGACTTGCAAGGTGTGCATTCATGCATTGCAAGGTTTATGGTACCACAGGTAGTGGATCCCAAGGACATTTCACCTAGGAAACACAAAAACACACCCATACATATGTGTATCTATCCATATAGATCTATATAGATATAGATATAGATATATATAAATAGCGCCGTGACCTACTTAAATTACCGTAAACTACTCAGACTCATATGACCTACTTCAAAGTGTGATGGACGTGGGAAGTTATTACCCACTTACAAGTTATAGTTAGTACTTAGTCAATGTACGGACTTGGAATAAGGTTCTATTACTGTAAGCGTAGATATTTTCGCCGCTATAAATTTCCGCGGATTTCCTAAAACAATACAATTTCTGTGTATTTGAATTAGCAGATTTATGAAAGTTGGTACTTTAATTCAATGCTGTATAAATATTCGGGCTGGACATATTTCTGGGAAAATATGTACAGCTCAAAATGAAGTATGTTTACAGTATAAAGTCTTACATATCAGTGTAGAGGTTTTCTACACATAGAGTCTTTCACTTTGAATAGTAATAAAGGACCACTCGGACTGCAGTGATCATTTTTTTAACAACAAGGGGGTGGTCTGTGAGCATTTAAATGTCTTAACAGGGCAATGTGTTTTTTTGGACGGGCCCACTGGAATCATTGTAGATAAAATATCAACAATGAAACTATTAATGAGGTTGATCAGTATAAATATCTCGGCATTATTTTGGACAGAGAATTAACTTATGACAAGTTTATCTGTGACCAATTGAGAACTGTTGTACATATCAGATGTCAAGACTTGATGCCTTTATTGATGTTAGTACTGCTATTTTGTTATATAGGACATAAACATTACCAACTTTGAAATATGGGGATATACTTTGTTGGAGTAAAAAAGGACCTGTTGAAGAAAAGACAGAAGGCACAAAACAGAGGTTAGAAAGTTGCTCAAAGGGTAGGTTATTTGACCGCTACATATCAGATTCATGCTGTGGCTAAAATAAACATGTTGGAAGATAGATTATATGCTCACCAAATAGAAGAAGCCTACATTAGAAGTAAGAAGGATTCATACAGGGACAACAGATATCTCATGACGAGAGCATGGGATGGACTACTGTTAAAATATTACACTGCACATGGGGGAGCATATACAAGGAGTTCGGAACATACTGGGGACTAAATACTCCCAAATCCTAGTCCTTGGAACTATATATATGCTTCTATAATCCCCATGACTTGTGACATGGGGGTTTCCTTAGTCACATGGGACATGGAGACGCCCCTGAGACCCCTGTACAACCACTTGGACTCTAAAAAGTAAAATGCCATACCCATGGCAATGTATTTCTCCAATAAGTATATTTGGGCAATAGCAACTCATATAATTGCTTTTAAGTAACCTAAATCAATCCCCTTTTATTTGTTGTCAATATCCTTAGGAAGTGGCCACCTCCTATTACCTAAATTCGAACTATGGTAATACCGGTAGGTGTAAACATTGTGATGATAGGTTATTGAATGCCATACATGTAGGCCTGTGTGCTAGGTTGACTTGACCGTCTCTCCTATTTAAATACCCATAGAGTCGTGTGTGCTGCAGCTTAAAAACAACTTATTCCCCTAGTCCTGATTTAACATGGTCACCTTTATTTATTTTTCCGATTACGTTTTATCATTACAAATCGGTACAAATGATTATCATATAGACTAATTATATTCAGTGCAATTTATTCATAAATAATTAGGGCTAGATGTAAAGCATTATTCAAAATTGCGTCCATTGTTTACATGGTTCCCATCGGTGGAGAGCCTCATGATTTGGGGGTCAGCGACGTCAACCGTGGTTGGTGGTGGGATGAGTGAGCCCCCCCCCCCCCTTCCTCCCTACCCCCCCCCCCCCACACACACACCTCTACCTTACACATCAGTCAGTGCACACACAGAGTGGTGCAGTGTACAGGGGGAGGAGAGGATCGTGGTCGGGAGGAGTTACCAGGTCACACTGTTTCACTTACACCAGTAGTATAGTATGTATCGGAACGGGACTATAGTTAAGTACTGTTTATTACTCAATCGACCTGCAGCCAATCAGAGGCCTCCCTTTTGGCGGGAAATTCAAAAGCAGCCAATGAGAGGCCTCCCTTTTGGCGGGAAATTCAAATAGGTCACGTGACCGGAAGTGACCTACTTCCGGTCACGTGACCTTTGGGCGGGAAATTCAAATAGGTCACGTGACCGGAAGTGACCTACTTAAGAGGGTCACGTGACCACCATGTTGGCGGGAAATTCAAATAGGTCACGTGACGGGAAGTGACCTACTTAAGGGGGTCACGTGACTACTAGGTTGGCTTTCAAAATAAGTCACTTGAGATTTTGATGGATAAATAAATTTAAAAAAAGAAAAAAAAAGCAAGCTGAAAAAAGCTTGCTAAAAAATAATTTAAAAATGTGGCTCTTTTTTTCTAGGGGGAGAGGGGCACTCTGGGGGGCACTCTTTAAGATGCATGGGGGGGGAGGGGGGGAGGGGGGGGAGGGGCAGGGTTTTTTAAGAGTGAGACTCGCTTCTCTGCCCTCTCTAAAAGAGAGGGCAGAGAGGCGAGTCTACTTACCATGAAAGGTATCATGATCGCGTTTATGATGATGTGCATCATGATGTGACTATCTTACAACCCTATGAGAAATAAGCAAGACATGGGCGTACTTACACGGGCTATTTGTAAACTAATTTCTCTTGAATCTATTAACAGCTCACATTTTTTTTCTTAGATGACATCTGACAGCTGCTTGCTAGGCTAAGATATTGTTAAATAAACAACTTGGAAAGCTAATTACAGTTTTCTGGCTTGAAATATAGTCTTTCAACAGACTTTTTTTCTCATCTTACACAGAGGCAAATATCAGAGACACCCAATGGCGCTTAAACTGCTCTCAGCCAAGGGTCGGGCACTGCTGGACTATAATAGACGGGTCAAGGACCGTTCTACTGTGGGTCAGGCTAGGTCGGACATTCAATAACGCGACTTTAGCAAAACTTGCTTGAAAGTCTGACCATGCGAGATCCTTATGCCCCAGTCTGTCAATGCTGTCCAGACTTTCAAGCAAGGTTGTCAAAGACCTACCTGTCATTGAATGTCCGACTTAGCCTGCCTGACCCTCAGTAGAACGGTCCTTGACTCATCTATTATAGTCCAGCAGCGCCCGACCCTTGTATGAGAGGGGTATTGACACCATTGGCTGACTCTGATAATTCGCCTGTGTGCACGAGGGGAGGAGAGGGTTTACAGCTTGCGCTTATAGAGCACTACTAGTGGAGGTTTGGATGAGGAGGCTATGACATATGATGTTTGTCTTAAAAAATAGCCATGGCGCATGTCGATGTCGCTTAATTATGCTCATATCTCATGTCGATTTTAAGAATTGCTCATGTCACCTGTCACTGTGTTTTTCAAGCTTCATGTCAAATGTCACTAGGCTTCATCTCGACTTTAGTGGTCCACACTGCTGCTGCTGCTGCTGCTGCTGTCGGTGCTGCTGCTTGTGCTGCTTGTGCTGCTCATGCAGCAGCTGCTGGCTGCTTGTGCTGCTGCTGCTGCTGCTGACAGATGCTACTGCTTGTGCTACTGCTCGTGCAGCAGCTGCCAGCAGCTGCTGAAGCAGCTGTCAGCAGCTGCTGGCTGCTTGTGCTGCTGACAAGGTCATGGGGGCTGCTGCTGACGATGTCACGGATGCTGCTGACAAATGCTACGGCTTGTGCTGCTCGTGCTGCTTGTGCTGCTGAAGTCGCTGCCAGCTGCTTGTGCTGCACGTGCAGCTGCTGCTGAAGCCGCTGCTAGATGCTGCTGCTTGTGCTGCACGAGACTGAGTAGCCGCTATTCGGCGTTTCACTCCTTATGTACCCTGTCCTAGTTAATCCTCTTAAACGGCTGAAAAGGCTCTCTCAGCACAGAGACTCTACTCAATGTAAGAGATCAGTTAAGTAAGTTTTCACATGCCACCTGACTACTGCGGGAGGGTTTAGACTTAAGCAGCTTAGTGCACACACGTGTCTGTTAGAAAAGCTACCTGCACACCTGCCTTCCTTTTTTCACTAGTATTTACCCCCTGCCGACTTATAAGGCACCTATACACGCCTTCTTGCTTCTAGAGCTAAGCTGACTGGCAGCTATTTTAAAAGAGAATACTCGTTACCTGTATAACGGATAAGGGGGTTATGAGATTAGCGTGTGTATACAAAAAAAAAACAAAAAAAAAGCTACAGGGGGCGCGTGTCTGTCTGTGAGGTAGAGACCATGTGGTAAGCGACTCAAGTGTAAAACAACAGCACCTCCTCTTGTCGCAGTGAGTGGTGTGGACGGCGGCTGGCTAGTTGAATTTAAGCGTCAGCTTGAAAGATAAGGCCAAATAAAAAAAAAGGTTTGTTTCAGGTCACCCGACCAACCCTAGCAAAACAGGGTCGACCCTACGTTTTTTTTTTAAGCAAGTTTGAAGAAAATTTCATATTTTTATACTTTTTGGGTCATTTTTAGAATTTCCACGGAGGATGGCTAGTACTTTCATGTTAAAAAAATAAAATAAAATAAAATAAAAATCCGACCTACCGACTCCAGTCTTTCTGCCCATGTTACCTGAAACATACCTTTTTATTTTTTTTTGGCTTAATCCGTTCACGGGCTGGCGCGTCACACCTGTCGTTAATCACCCCCTGTAGTCTTTGTATACACAGGTGACTCGGCTTTATCTCTTCACCAGCTATAATCCCATATACATGTAGCGCACGTTACACTCGTTAATTCTCTTTTCATGCTGATGGATTAGGGGTGGAAGGGTTCAGGTGAAAAGCGATTTGATTCTCTCTGGAAGAGGGTTGGAGCTCTAGGTGAAAACAAGCTTAGAACATCCAGATTAGCTGCTCTCTCGGCTATATAAAGAGCTTCATTTTTTCTAATCTCTGCCCACTTCGTCTTGTTGTACACTATCAGTCACGAGGCAGACGCTGGAAGTAGCAGATGTTTGCAGTATGGTTTACACAGAGGTTACCTGCTAATAGGATTTTGTCAGAATAGGGTGAGTTGCTATTAAAATGAACATTTAAATGGGTTGTTAATATGGTATCTGATGTTAATGAGCTAACACCTAACATTGAGGATTATGACCTCCCAGAGGGGCGTCTCGCCAAATTCTCCAGTCTTGACTATAGTCTTAACTGTCTAAAGACTGTGGAGCACGTTAATGGGTGGTCTCCTTACTAATTTCACTTGACCAGGCCGGCAGGGTCAACTAGGCTAGGTAATTACAACCACAAGGGCGGCTACTCAACATGCAAGTAGACCTACTACTACGAGATTGTCTTTTGACCACTCTGCCGCCGCCTGCTAGTCTGGCGATTACATGCTCTAGTATAGTTCTCCGCTCTTTTCGTCAGATGACGCCACAATAGGGTTTTTGTACATTTCCACGATACTCGCGAACATTTTAAACGCATAATGACCTATAATAAGCAACAAAGCACACTTCTAATATATTGAATATAAGAAACATGTCAACGTTGTGTATTTCTGATAGAATGAGGCAGATTCTTTGAAATATCAACTAAACTATAGTGAGATTGAAAATACTACACCATATCTAAAGCGATATAAAAGCTATATAAAGTCAGAACCTCTGACGGATCGGTAGGATCACTCAACCATTCGTCCTCGAAAGCAACACAGGGTTCCCGTCCAACAGGACTTTGAGCCTTGACGCTTTTGAGGAGGATTGATCTCATGCTGCTTAACATGTGGTGTAATTAATCAACACCGCGGCCCCTCTTTAGGGGCCACACAATAAACAAAGAATAAAAAAGGGTAGGACTTAGGTTTAAAGTGAATCTCCCAGGATTTTGGCGAGGTCGACAAAGGAGGAGATAACAGATTAAACTGCAGGAGACTATACGCAAACCTTGATACTCTCAGAGGGGGAGCTCCATATTGCGGACCTGTGGTCAAGGTAATTACAACCACAAGGGTGGCTACTCAACATGCAAGTAGACTTACTACTACGAGATTGTCTTTTGACCACTCTGCTGCCGCCTGCTGGTCTGGCCATTACATGCTCTAGTGTAGTTCTCCGCTCTTTTCGTCAGATGACGCCACAATAGGGTTTTTGTACATTTCCACGATACTCGCGAACATTTTAAACGCATAATGACCTATAATAAGCAACAAAGCACACTTCTAATATATTGAATATAAGAAACATGTCAACGCTGTGTATTTCTGATAGAATGAGGCAGATTCTTTGAAATATCAACTAAACTATAGTGAGATTGAAAATACTACACCATATCTAAAGCGATATAAAAGCTATATAAAGTCAGAACTTCTCACGGAACGGCATCTGCAACAGATCACTCAACCAGGTGTCTTGAAATGCCACACAGGGTTCCCGTCCAACAGGACTCTGAGCCTTGTCGCTTTTGAGGAAGGTTTGATCTCATGTTGCTTAACATGTGGTGTAATTAATCAACACCGCGGCCCCTCTTTAGGGGCCACACAATAAACAAAGAATAAAAAGGGTAGACCTTAGGTTTAAAGTGAATCTCCCAGGATTTTGGCGAAGTCGACAAAGGGGTAGATAACAGATTAACCTGCAAGAGACTATACGCAAACCTTGATACTCTCAGAGGGGGAGTCTCATTTTGCGGACTTGTGGTCAGATCTATCCCTTCTAGGGGGCAGGTTGCATGTCGTAAATGTCTACTACAGACATTGGGATATATTGTTAATCTTACTCTAGGGTCTCCATAATTAGACCCTGAATCCGTTGTTAAACGGGTGTGAGGGGGTGGTAACTAATACTTATGAGATGTTAGCTTAGTTCATAGTCTCCTTACCAATTTTCACTTGACCAGGCTGGCAGAGCCAACTAGTCTAGGTAATTATAGCCACAAGGGCGGCTACTCAAGATCTAAGTAGACCTACTACTACGAGATTGTCTTTTTGGTCCTTCTGCTGCTTAGTTATTACATCCTCCAGTCTAGCTCGCCACACCCTTTGAGCAGCACCACCATTGCCTCGGTAAAAGTGTAGGGTGTGTGCTTTCCACCTTCAGGTATCCATAGATTCGATCACTATCACCCCCCTTGAAATGACTTCAGCTGTTAATTAGGGCGTAAAGCCACCAACCAAGTCCCTGTCAAAAGATGTGAATAACGAAACGCGCTAGTATAGTTCTCCGCTCTTTCGTCAGATGGTGCCACAATAGGGGTTTTGTACATTCCTACGATGCTCGCGAACATTTCAACGCATAATGAGCTACATAGGCAACAAAGCGCGCTTCTAATATATTAAAATATAAAAAACAATTCAATATTGTGTATTTCTGATAGAAATGAGGCGGTTTCCTTAAATACCAACTAAACTATAGCGAGATGAAAAATACCACACCATATCTAAGGCTTTATAAAAAACTATAGAAAGTCAGAACCTCACACGGATCAGCATTCTGTTTGCAACGGATCACCCCTGACCCACTGGTCCTCGCATGCCACACACGGCTCTGCCGTGTTTGAGCTTTGAGGTATCACCCATCAAGTGATCCATGCTGCCCAACATGAAGCGTAATTAATAGCTGCTGTTGCATAGCACAGTGGCAGCATCTAACTAACTCTAAAGAGTTAGTCGGCCCCTCTTTAGGGGCCACACAATAAACAAAGAATACCCTGAATCTGGGACCTGCGGGCGAGGGCCCCAACTGTGAAGTCATTATTGGCCACATTGGTAATATCAATTAAAACTTTAGACAACACCCACCTTAAGTATCATTAACGGACAATATCAATGAACTCAGCATCCGCCTGGTTACCACATTTAGCACCAATTTTACAACTCACAGGAGCCACACTAGCCTCACCGCGCTTTTTATTGCTCTGCTGATTTCTCCAATCCAAAACATGAGGTATCTAGTCTAGCTGTGAGCTCATTGGGCTAAACAAAAAAATAATCCGTGTTCAGGTAACATGGTCCAAAAAAAATAGGGTAGGTCTAAAATTTTGGGTTTTTGGACTTTAGGCCTTAATTTGAGGGTGATCCCGGGCTGATAGAAAAATAATTCTTGGACGAGCGGATAGCTCTGGATCTCTTTTATCTAAAACAGCGAAAAATTGATTATGGTTTCGCCGCAATTCATCCGACGGGGGGTAATCAGCCCCCCCCTCTGCCAATCAAGGCAGTGAATCTTGGCGACCGTGCGATCACTCACGGCCACCGCGACGAACCGACAGAAGAGATCGGCATCTTAGTATGATTCGTGTGACCTACTTAGAGGCTCACACGGTGGAGGTGTGTCCGGCGTTCGGCGCGCTGATTGGCTACTGGTGGGAGGCGCTGTGCCGCGTCAAGAACTTCACCTATTTGGGGCGGCTGTTAAAGGCGCACTGAGTTGAGGTGCACCTTTAAGCAAGAGCGCGATCCGGCCTAGTCTTGCGGACCTCTGTTTAGAGAGTGTAGCAAGCGGCTATGTCGCGCTCTCCAACCACAGGCTTAACAGTGGTCCGCAAGACGCGTGCACACACAGACCGAACAGACACACACAGACCCACACACCCACACACTCCTATCAGTGAGACGTCTAGCAGATTCGGGAGAGGCGACCAGGGAGGTACTCTCGGCTAGCGGCCACTAATTGCCTGTTTAGATAAGGCACAGAAACAAGGGTGATGACAGACTACGTGTTCAAGCAGCCAACATGCCCTGACACTTGATAATGGATGTGGACCGCTAAATTCGATATGGTGACATGACCATTTCTTATAATCGACAAACGACATGAGGTCTAATGACAAGTGACATGAGGCCCAAAAAATCATAGTGACAGGTGACATGAACATTTCTTAAAATCGACATGGGATATGAACATTATTAAGTGACATTGTCATGTGACATGGTCATTTTCTAAGATCGACATTCGACATGGGGACCCCCTATCCAGAGCCCCTTGATAGATGACAGCTGTTGTGTGTAAGAAAAGTGTATGCCTCACAATCAAAAGATGATAAAAGGCTTTATCCCACTCGATGTGGGTTTTGAATCAAATATCAAGGGATCAAATATCAGATCGATATTTGACGTCGTCAAGTGATATCTGACGTTGTCAATCACTTTTACTATGTAGTCAAGGTCGTAAAAACAGAGCCCCCTGATTGGTCAACAGCATGAATGAAAGTTGCATCTCAAACTTTTAATACTCGGTATGGGGCCCCGTGGGGCTGGGACCAATATTTGCAATTTTCGGAAATACTGTCGAGAATTTCTAGATGGAAACACCTTGTCTGGGGTAATTTGACCTCTACTCTTCGATATTCAAGTAATACTCAAGCTATTCTGACTCTAAACATGAGTAAAACGGTCATTTACCAGCGTTATCGGCAGCGCCGACATCAACAACTGCTGATCTCCCTTGGTTACATGACCCAGCTCCGTTTCTAAGGCCTCATGGATCGGGGCCCTGAAGGGGGATCTGCAGAGGCCCTATATCGGGCCCTAGATATGTACATTATATTAATATCTCATAACTTAATTTACTCTAAAATCTTTTGATAGTTCATAACCTTGACCCTTATCTCCTTTTCTCGCGGGATAAAGATAGAATTTGGTTGTTGGCGTGTCCTCTCGTAGATATCTGCTCTTCTCCACGGCACCTCTCGAGCCCCCTGCGGGGCCTCTAGGGGCTGCTAGACGTCTCTCTGCTATGTAGTGTGGGATGTAAAAGAACCCTTGTCTCGGTAAAAGGGCCAATAGATTCGATCACCATAGCTGTTAACTAAGGCGTAAAGCAACCCACACACCCACACACCCACACACCCACACATTTTTCTGTATGAGCCTTCAGACCTCAAGCTGCTCAGTGTACGGGACTAGGTTTTGTCATAGGCCCTACGGACGCTACTCAAGGTAAAAAATAAGAGAGCTGTCTCACCATGACATTGGGCTGGCTGTAGTTTTTTATGTTTCGGTACCTACAACCAAAACAGCCAGTACCCGCCCCAGGGCTTCATGTCGCACGCGGGAAAAGTATAACGGTGGCGCCAACTGTCGGAATAGCGGGTACACTACGTCAGTAGTTCTTTTGTTCTCCGCTGAGTGACTGGGCGAAATGTAGTCGGTAGCTCTATTTTCTGTGCACTGTTCTGTTCATTTTCTACACTTAACACTTAAATAGACCGCGTGTTTGTACAAGCTAACCGTTTTTATCAGTGCAAAAATTAAATAAGCATCGGATAGAACACTAAAAAATGAGAAAGTAATCCGGCGCTTAGTATAAGGCACCAGTTTTATCATGAGACACCGAAAGTCTGGTTTTTTTAAGGTGGATAAGACAGTCGACTGAGAGCTCCAAACTAACCAAAAACGTACCAGAGGGAGAACGTACCCGACAGGGCAGGGGTCTTCTACACCCCGGCTCTGATTGATGAGCAAGCGACAAGTGCTACAGAGGGCCTATTCCTCTTTTGAGGTGGGCCCGAAATTGAACAAAAGAATAAACTCAAGAAAAAGCCTTAGGCTTAAAAGAGTTGTAGATACTGATTTTAACGAAGAAGTCACATTCATTAGTTTACAAATAGCCCGTGTAAGTACGCCCATGTCTTGCTTATTTCTCATAGGGTTGTAAGATAGTCACATCATGATGCACATCATCATAAACGCGATCATGATACCTTTCATGGTAAGTAGACTCGCCTCTCTGCCCTCTCTTTTAGAGAGGGCAGAGAAGCGAGTCTCACTCTTAAAAAACCCTGCCCACCCTGCCCCTCCCCCCCCTCCCCCCCCTCCCCCCCTCCCCCCCCATGCATCTTAAAGAGTGCCCCCCAGAGTGCCCCTCTCCCCCTAGAAAAAAAGAGCCACATTTTTAAATTATTTTTTAGCAAGCTTTTTTCAGCTTGCTTTTTTTTTCTTTTTTTAAATTTATTTATCCATCAAAATCTCAAGTGACTTATTTTGAAAGCCAACCTAGTAGTCACGTGACCCCCTTAAGTAGGTCACTTCCCGTCACGTGACCTATTTGAATTTCCCGCCAACATGGTGGTCACGTGACCCTCTTAAGTAGGTCACTTCCGGTCACGTGACCTATTTGAATTTCCCGCCCAAAGGTCACGTGACCGGAAGTAGGTCACTTCCGGTCACGTGACCTATTTGAATTTCCCGCCAAAAGGGAGGCCTCTCATTGGCTGCTTTTGAATTTCCCGCCAAAAGGGAGGCCTCTGATTGGCTGCAGGTCGATTGAGTAATAAACAGTACTTAACTATAGTCCCGTTCCGATACATACTATACTACTTACACCACCCTATATATTACCCCTATTATATACCACAGGAGGACGGCTGCACCTACAGCATTGAGCCCTATGTACCTGTACATACCTGCCTGTATATAATACCTATATACCTGCCTGTACTGGAGAACTACTACAGTCTGGTGCTCTTACTATCTAGCCCACCCCTGGCACCCTCCCAACACAGGAGAGGTGCATGATACCCCCCCCCCCCTCCACACACACACACACATACCCCCCCCCCCCCCCCCCACACACACACACACATACCACAGGGACGACACACCACATGCCTGTAGGCACCTCACACAGGACAGCAACCGTTTGAGTTTGAAAGCCTTGAAAGGTCTGAAAGGAGGCTATGCAGAGATAAGGACCTCCCCCACTGATAAGCAGCGTTAAGCCGGGCAGTACTTCAGTGTAGGAACTGGCCGTCACTGGGTGTACCTTGGACCTGTCACCCTGGAGGAGGTGATGGGAGATGTGATACTGCTGCAGTTTGGAAGTGTGTAAAAAGTGCCTGCTACTGTGTGGACGCTCTCTGAACGCTGTGTGAACGCAGGGCGGACGCTGGGTCAGCTGTGTTTTTGATCTGGGGATGTGAGTGGAGTGATATATACTCTGTCCACTTAGGGAATAGATTATCACCATACCAGTTGATGATATAGCCCCCAATACATAGTTCACACTTGTGTGTATGGACTGATATATATACTGGTGGTATAAATATACCCCACACATTTAGGAAGTGTTGACAGCTCTATAATAGTACAGGATATATTTATATACATGTACTAGAACACCAATCCCTTTTATCACGGATGTAAAGTGGACTATAATAGCTCTATTTATAACCCGATCTGTCACATCTAGCGTCACCACCTGGTTTTAGTGCAGCTACTGTGTGGTGTGTAATAGCATTAAGGACCTTAAGCCGTGTGTGGTAGGGAGGTGTAGACCTGGTGACAGCTCTACAACCCACAGGAGGAGCCCATTATACCATTCTACACGTCACGGTTGGAGCTGTAGGGGGTAGACTCACCTGGCTGATTCACCATCACACGCCTCACTATCCTACCCCAGGATCTCCACTCCTGCCGTGGTAAAGGGACCATTATCATCTGCACATGATCTACACTTGTTAAAGGGCCCATAACCATCTACACCTGATCTACACTTGTTAAAGGGGCCATAACCCTCCACACATGATCTACACTTGTTAAAGGGCCCATAACCATCTACACATGATCTACACTTGTTAAAGGGACCATAACATTTTACACAGGATCTACACTTGTTAAAGGGACCATAACCCTCCCACGAGATAAGTCCTCCAGGGAGCACATTAAGTACAGATAGTGGTGCTGAGGAGTGGTTAACATAGCACATTAACACCACAGCGACACCAGCAGGAGAAGGGTATACCTCATCTAGGAGGACCTGGGGAGCCCCCTGACTGTGAGGGTATTAGGACCTTTATTATCCTTTATTGGTGCTAATATTGACACCTACAGGAGGAGGTCAGCCTCAGACCACCATACCCAACTCACAGTCTATAAAATACGACTATAAACTAAACTATTGCAGACCTATATAAATCGGTAAAAACATCACAAGTTCTGCTCCCCAAACTGTCCTAAGATCAGTGCATAAACCTGACATCAGAGGCGTTGATATAGTGTGAGTGTTTATTGGAGTTTATTCTTACAGCAGTGGCACTGACCTAGTGCCTGGACACCAACCTCCAACATTGAGAACTTTGTGACCGACCTGAGGACGTCCTTCAAGATGTCGTGTACAGAAGAGGACATCCAGAACAACAACAAGAACGGAGACGACCCCGGCCGGTGGGTAAACTTATTTATTTTTTGGAAATACAAGATTTCCTATGCTTAAACACTGGATGGCCGTATTCAATGGCACCATTGAATACAATGTAGCCGTATTCAATGGGCTGAGAAAAAGTAGTTTTCCCTTAATAAAATGGCTTCAAATAAAAAAATAAACATAAATGCCAACTACATTAATACCGCTCTGATGTATTTCACTCGTCGGGGCTGGGGCGCATCCCACTCAGCCTGCGGCTTCGTGGGATACTGCCCCAGCCCCCACTCGTGAAATACAACAGAGCGGTATTAATGGGCGTTGGCATTTGTCTATATATTTTTGGGCAGAAAATCTTTCCTCCAGGGGGTGGGTACCCTGAATTTAGCACAAAAAAAAAGCACCAACTGTATACTCTCCACCCATTTGTACATGTGTATTCTACTTATTGCACAAATAAAGGTTCAACAAAGGTGCATAGATACATTCTAATCAACCCATCAGTGGGTGTTATATATGTGACACACCTGGGGAAACAGTTTAAATAGCATAACAACCACTGTAGGGTTGATCATGAGGCTATTCTTTCTGACCAATCAGAGAGAAGCTCCTTGCTTGAACGGCAACAAGCGGGGTTCCTCGGTCTATACAAACTGTGGTAGTGAGCAAGAAGAACGTCTTTTATACCTTTAGACTAATATATCTCTTTAAAGACGGCTGAAAGATTCCATTTGTCATCATGATGCACCAACGCAGCCCTGGTGAGTAACTCGCCAGGGCTGCATTGGTGCATCATGCCGACCCTTCCCGTAGGATCGGCATAATGCTTGAATGCAGCCCTGGCGAGTTACTCACCAGGACTGCATTCATACATCATGACGACCAAGGGTATGATGCACTAATTATACTATGCCGTCCTTAAAGGGATACATGTATAATCATTTGTGTACCTGAAAGAATTACGCAATATGACGTACCATTGCCTCATGATTATCAGAACTATTATATATATTAAATGATATTATATTTGTGATTATGATTATGTATGGCATTAGCGTGCTTATAATTATGGAAATACCTTAATTGAGTGCACTGGAGGTACCTGTGCCTTATGGCTTAATGATTACTTGATATGCACTGATAACGATGGACAGAATGTGGCCGCACCATCGAGGGGGCCTCATGGATATGGATATTGAAGCACACCCGATAAAATCAGCTTGGTTTGAATCAGCTTGGAGTACGCATCAGTCATTCATATATAGACAGAGGTCCACGATGATCTGTCTGAATGACAGGTTTCTCCACGAGTGGGACCTTGGGTCGTATCACACCGGGCGAGGAGAAACTAGGAGTTCAGATTGGTTTGAGTTGATCTCTGTTTTTTTTATGTGAATGTTCATTAATTCCATTTCAAAACGACATTAAAAGATTGGTTTCACAACTATACTGTGGAGAATGGAGCTGTGGAGAATGAGATTCAGTTTCTCCACGGGGGTGTAGAGAATGGCCCTTCCCATACAAAACAATGGTAAAGGTGTTTCCCCACATCAAATAAACATGTATCTGACTTGTGATTTCCAGGTCGTCCACCAGACACCCGATGCTGACCCGCCGCCGCCGCTCTGGCCTCTACAATATCTTTGACGGCATCCCAGAGGAACAGATCCTTAACCTGCGCCGGAAGTTCACAGGGCGCAGGGGGTCCGGGTCCAGGGACAGTAGAACCGGAAGTGCCGACGATGCACAAAATGGCGGCGCTGAGGGCGGGGAGCACAGCGCGCTGCGAAGGTCAAGGTCACAGACCATGGAGGACATGGAGGAGGAGCCCACGCACGTGCGCAGGAAGTCGGGCAAGAAGGACACAGTCACTTCCGGTCGCGTTACCAAGGCGACATCCGGTCGGCAACGGAGGTTTGGAGTCATCGGACCGAAACCGGATGTGGACGATGACGGAGATGATGACGTCATGGTGGGAGATAAGAATGGGGAGTGATGTAGACTTCCTGAAAAAACTGACGTTTCAAACTTAACGTGCCTCGTTCTACTCACAATGGAGACTCATTGGTTGTACTCACTATGCTGAGGCCTTGTGTACCAGGCGGGGCCTTAAACTACAGTAGCCCCCCCCCCCTCCCAGGACGGGCCCCCAGGTTGGCAAGGTGGCCTGTACTTAGGAGGAGGTTGGCATGGTCTCAGGTAGTTTGGCCTACTTGGTAATCATATCATCATTATTATGCGGCTGTAGAACGTCGTTTCTCGGCTGGGATTGTGTGGACACTAGCTTGGTGACAGGCAGGTGACAAGTTTCTGCAAAGGCAATCCCAAAGACTTCTGCAAAAAAAAACACGCTCCAATACGAGGAGGAATGTGAATGTATAGAAATATTTTTAAGATTTTACCAATTTGCAGACATTGTTTATAACGGTAAATTTATGACAATGTCAGTAGCTCCCAGAACCTGTCATCAATGACTTGACACAGTAAACTTGGATGTTGCGGCCCCCATACGCTGGTTGGGTGTGGCCATGGAGCTATACACTGTAAATAGTGAAACCAAATACTGAAGTCCTTTTGTACTGTAAACCAACAGTAGAGTCTACTGCCCATGTACACTAATACCGTGGTATATACTGTAAACGTACAGTACTATAAACATGTATTATTTCGCGCAGTACATATTTTCAAATGCGCGAGAATATGTACAGCGCAAATATTTATCCAGTATAGTCATATGACTATAAATATATGCCAAAATGAATTCAAATACACAAAAATTGTACTTTGTAGGCCAATTGCGAAAATATGCATACGCGAAAATATATACCTTTACAGTATATTCTACTTCTCAGCTACATTTATTAAAACAAAAAACGTTATACAACCTTATATATCGTTTCTCTATGGCTCCCTATTAAGGTAAAACGCTATTTAACGTTAACAAAGTTATTTTGGCAACTAACGTGTTAACGTATAAAGTAACGTATTTTGTTAGCTGGGTAACAGTGCACGTGTACCATGGCCGGCCATGTGGGTATTGGTCAGAGATGGACATGTAATGGGCTCTAGAGGCTTATCCTGCCGCCCTGGTAATGAAGTCATTAGGCTCTGTATACTGAGTATGACATTTACATAGTGCAGCCATCATTGTATATTGTACCAAAAACAAAAATGGTTTGTTTCAGGTAACCTGGGCAGAAATGTAGGGTCGGTAGGTCGGATTTTTTTTTTTTAACTTTTTTTTTTTAACATGAAAATACCAGCTGGCCGGTTCGAAAACCCAAAAATTGACCGAAAACGGGAAAAAATACAGAAATTTCTTCAAAATTGCATAAAAAAACGCAGGGTCGACCCTGTTTAGATAGGGTCGGTCGGGTTACCTGAAACAAACCTTTTTTTTTGGCCTTGTACATGTTGATGGCCACATAGTGCTTTAATGCATCATGCACTTGGTGTTCATGATGCATTCATGCAGTCTACCCACCAGGAATGCAGCCATGCATCATGCCAATCCCATGGGAGTGTATCAAATCAATAAGGTCGACATGATGCATGCATGCAGCGGGTCGACTCGCCAGGACCCGGCGCCAAGGCTGCATTCATATGGGGGTAGACCCTTAAAATCGACAGGCGACATGGCCATTTCTTAAAATCGACAGGAGGAATAGAAAAATAGTGACAAGGGACATGGCCATTTCTTAAAATCGACAGGCGACATGGGCATTTCTTAAAATCGACAGGAGGAATAGAAAAATAGTGACAAGGGACATGGCCATTTCTTAAAATCGACAGGCGACATGGGGACCCCCCATCTAGACCCCCATTCATGCACCATGAAGGTGTCTCTACATGGGTAAAATTCGACAGGGCAACACGACGACACAGCCGTCTCAGGCCCTTCTAAAACAGTAACCTCTCTATAAGTCATTATATACATAAAAAATCGACACACTGACACGACACTTTTGCTAAATATGGTAACATGGTAAAAAAATTCGGGGACCCATGTAGGGGCACATGAAGACCAAGGGCATACTGCATTAAAGTACGATGCGGTCCTTAAAGGTCCTGTTACGTTTAACTGTATACATACATGCTGGGTAGTAGTGTACATTTACACGGTGAGGTCGGGGTGGTGTATATATTTACATTTGTGTTCCGACCTGTCAGACTGGGGAATGCTGGGATTGCCGAGATACGTCCACATTACGTCACACTACCTAAGCCGTGACGTCATAATCCGGAATCTCTGACGTCACTGAGTCATGTGAGATTGTCCATCAATTAGGCAATTAGTGGTGTGCCGTGTAATTAAAGATAAAAGGCACTTCAGACCTGTAAGGCCAAAAATAAGAAGTTTGTATCAGGTAACCCGACCGACCCTGTCAAAACAGCGCCGACCCTACGTTTTTTTAATGCAATTTTTTGGCCAATTTTTGGGTCTTCGAACCAGCCAGCTGGTATATTCATGTTAAAAAAAAGTTTTAAAAAAAAAATCCGACTAACCGACCCTACATTTTCTGCCCATGTTACCTGAAACAAAACTTCTTTTTTTGGCCTAATCTGGGATTTGTGTTCAAGTCCTGTAGTAATGATTCCCTACACACCAACTAGTGCAATTAAAGATATTTACGGCACTTGAGATTTGTAAATCCGGATTTGTATTTAAGTCCCACCGTCATAATTGCCGGGTTTAGGGATTGATCATTTCTTTGACAACTGGGCGGTTTTTTAAAGCCCCCCCCCCTCTCAAAGCATAGTAACACGCGGGCTTGTTCGCCCCCTTGGTCATGGATTCGACTTTTTTCTTCCACTTCGGGTCCCCCTCCCGAGTAGTGTCTGTTGGTTGTTCAGTGTTGTTGGTACTGTGTGAAGTTTCAGTCGGGGTGGGAGCTGGTTTCTTCACTGGTAGATCGGTCTCAGTTTCAGTTTCACTATCCGAGGACTCAATAAATTCTTTGGATTTAAACTGACGTGGTTTGCTGGGAGCCTTAGATATTTTGAATTTTTTGGTAGGATGTGGTTTGCTGGTAGTGCTGACTGGTGCAGGGTTGGTACGTTTGCGGTGACATGGGTCTGGCAAGTCGGTGATGACCGTAACGCGCCTAGGGGTGATTTTCTTGCTGTTGATTTTCTCTCTTACGACCTCTATAGTATTTTCTCTGATGTAGGGGAGAATTTTGTCGTTGTTGAGTTGTTGTTGTTGATGTCAGCAGCCGGTGTGTTGGCTTCTTTGGTTTTGGGTGTGGCTTATGTATTATGTTTTACAGCAAAAATACTGTATAGTTACAGCACATTTTGCTGCTTAGGAACAACAACTTTTTACAGTGTGTCAGAAGCTATTACTGGGTGATGTGTCCTTCCTGGAACGTCTCCTTCATGGAAACCAATTTGTATCGTTCCAGGAGACATGTTGTAATGTAAGTAATATAACAAATGAATCATAGTACAAGGAACTTTATTACCACATCGCAATACCCTCCAAACAGAACTCAAGAATGACACAAGTTAATAATGTGTGTATTTCTCAGGAAAAGCACAAGCTGTATACACAAGTTGGACATGGGGGATTCTCGAGAATAGTGAACGTTTGTTGTGACATGTTCAATGGTGATGTGTATTTCCTGAGTTTTACTCATGCAAATAACAAGAAATTCCAAAAGTGGAATGATGGTGTGTATTTCTCAAGTTTCACAAAGAAAATTAAAAATGTCAGTGAATATGACACAAGAAAGTGTCTAGGAAATGTTACAGAAACGTTTTGAAATTCTCGAGTCATTAGAATGGTACGAGTTTCGCTTGAAATTTTGATTGCAGGGTAATCATGTTGGTTACCCCCTTATTTACTTTTGGTCTGCGATCGCCTGGCATATGGTGATCTCTGCAGTTGTCAAAGTCAAATATTTTCCCACCGTAATTGTGTTCTTATTAATCGATTTCTAATCTTCTTTCATACTGAGCACCTCACTTTCTACTTTACCATATTCTCTGTGAATATTACAATGGAATTATAACATATCTCAGCATATAATCTGCTTTTATTTCATAACATTCATCATACAAACATCCACGAAACACGGCACAGCAATCTGCGTATGTAGGTCATCCATACTGGGGCAGACGAACGCTGTCTGTGAGCCAAATTTCCCGCGTCCAAACCTATCCTAGACTGGCGCATTCCGTCCTCGCTCTCCCGATCGTTCAATGAACGCAGGGGGGTACCCCCCCCCCCCCCCTCCCTTTCCCAAATTCCTGGATCCGCCCCTGGAGTGTCCAGTCTATCAGTATCCCGGCGACGAAGTCGCTGGTACATTCTACTAATGAGAAATTATTACTACGACCAAGGAAAAAGGTCCACTCCAGACAACCTATGATTAGATAGCAACAGAGAATGAAGACATATAATATTGAATGTCCACTGGCCATTCCTCCCCCCCCCCCTAAAAATATAACAATCCAAAATTAACGAAATTGCCCATAAAGTACACTGCATGCACGGCCGACCTCAGGGGCGGATCCAGGAATTTTGGAAAGGAGGGGCGTGAAATAGGCAATGTACTGTGGGTATTGAAAAAAATTACATTAGAATATACAGGAAAATAGGGGGAGGCAAACGCCGGGTCCGCCCCCCCCCCCCCCCCCCCACTCTGAATCCGCTCCTGGACCTAGCTCACGAGAGTGCACAGCCAAACGTTTTGAGTGAGGCTTACCCCAATCTTACTAAAGTCTTACACCTGGAAAGTCTCAATATATTGAGGACTCTGTCCCCGAACTCCTGTTCTTCTATCCTTTTCCCCCTTCTTAAGAAATGGCGGAATCCCAGTTAAATGTCCTTTAAGATTTTTTAAGACATGTATCTAAGACTACACATGAGCTGTGTTATGGTAAAGACTATAAGACATCAGTGAGATTTGATTAAGACTCAGTAAAAACGTTTTCCCGCGCACTCGCGTGAGCCAGGTGCCATCTGCCCATAACGCCCCCTGGTGGAGGGGGTATACAGCCCAGATTGCTTAATTAAAATCACTGAAAACTCGTATATCGCCACGTAGGCTACGCCAACAGTAACCAGCAGCCTATTCTTACATTAGTAGATATGGTTTCAGGCACAAAAGAGGTGTGTATGTGTACACATGTGTATGCTTTTGATAATTTTGCAAATATCTTATTTGTAAATAACTTGTGTTCCTTATGTGCCAACATTCTTCATGGTTATCATTTTATATGTTTCTATGAGTAGAGTTGATATAGATATGAATCCAGATATATCCTAGAGTAGGAACTGCATGTTCTATTACTGTCTATTAGGGCCCCCCAGTGGCAAATATTATAATCAAGATGATTACTTTGGGTAATCATGGTGATTACCTCAACTAATCAACTGGCTATGATTACCTTAACTGATCAATAGTGATTAGTTTTACATATGCCTGAGTTTTCAGTGATGAATTCTAGTGCCTAAAGAATGCTTTATCCTTGGTTTTTTCTGTATGTTTTCTCAATATCCAGGATAATTAGGAAGGAAGCCCAATCAGAAATAGTGGCTGCAGAGTGTTATTAGTTAAACTGCTTTCAGTTGGGAACTACTGATTATAGGTATTTATAATATAGCAAATATGACATAATACCAGTATATTATTGTAATAAGTAAAAGTGATGTATTTTAAATCATGAAGAACCACAGAACTTTAAATAATGAGTCAAATGTTGTTTATTTGATTTCTTTCAGTCTTTCATCATCAGACAAGTATGTGTACTTCCAATAAAGCATAACGCCTCTGCCGTGTCTATAACCAAATGTAAATGCAGGCAGCACAGACGCGTCAGAGATGTTACATTTCTTTAAGCGCAGAACATGATGTGATCCTGCCATCGTAGATTTACGGCTTAATAGTTAATGCAGAGATGGCACTCAGTCATCGACAAAAAGAAGGAAATCTTTATCATTTTGGTAAAATTTGCCAGAAAAAATTTAATACAGAAATTCCTTTAAGAAAATAGGAAATCCTACAAAAGTAGGAAAAATGGCATACCTGTTAATGGTGAATTATAATGGTAATAGCGCCTGGGATAGCTTTACGTCAGACTTATGAGCGTTTATATAGCCGCGGTGATTTATTACGACAGTACGCGATGTGTACATTGCTCTATGACAACGCGTTTTGTTTCACACTATGTCTTCCAATTATGGAGACACAGTACTATGAAGGACACTTGGAAAACGTTAGCGTTTGAATATAGCAATACATAAAAATATATCTCCTGCATTTTCATATATATGAAAAATAACATGGGTAAAAGTGCAATGGCTTTCATTTAACAATATTTAACAGATAAATTGACCATGATAAAACGTTTTCCAACCCAATAATGAGGCATACTGATCTGAATGCAGACAGTATCGCTGGAATTATTCTGTCTAAATAAAATGTTCAACGTCAAGAAGGCTCACGGTGGCCAATAGTGGCACTTGGACTATTAATAACTATTGTGTAAATGTAAAAGCAGAATTGGCAAGAATCGGTCTCCTGCAGGGAGCCTCGAATATGTTATCCGTCTATGCATGCCCAAAATAATGGCATAGATTTTTTATCATTTTAATACCATGGTATGTTTCCTACTCAGTGATCATCAGGGATGAAAGTAAAAGTTGCCAATCTAAAAACAAAACGTGAAATAATTAAATTGAGGCCCCTGAATAAAGATCCTCTATACCGGTAGTTAAATACAGGTCTTCGCGACATCTAAAACCTTGAAATCAGAAAGACTTTCATCCCTGGATCATGTGGTGAACTCTCCTGCACCAATGTCAAGTCTTACAAGTGTACAGCAAACAACCTTGGTTTGTATCAATTTATGTTCATAATTACATCTATACGATCAGGAATGCGACTTCAGAAGTGTCTCAACCCCCTACGATCGGCATGATGCGTGAATGCTACACTGACTAGTTACTCAACAGAGCTGCATTCATGCATCATGACGACCAAGGGCATGATGCAGTAAGGCATGATGCTGTCCTTAATGGTTAAGGGCCGCATAGTGTTTTAATGCATTTTGCCCTTTGCTGTCGTGATGCATGAATGCAGGACTAGTTAGTAGGGCTGCATTTATGCATCATGACAACAAAGGACATCAACAAAGACTATTGATAATGGAAGACTATCGACCACATGGAACTCCATATTAAGTCAAATACTGGCCCATTTTAACAATACTTTGTTCTTAAAGACTAATGCAGCAAAAAAGGGTGACATTTCAGAAATTTCGTTGATAAGGTTTTTTGAATAATTCTAAAGCATGACCAACAAATACAAAATCTAACCTCAAAATCCTGCATTAAATACACCCTATTTGAATGATAATTGTCCTGTGAATCTCCCCATATAAGATGTTTGCAAACATACCCATTACAGAAAGTGTGTTATGAGGATTCTGCTTAAAATGATGTTAACACAACTTTATTATGGAAAAGTGACCCTTTCTTGACGCATTGGTCTATAGTACCTGAGGTTGCCACTGACAAGGTAGTTTTAAATTCCCTGACGTTATATCAAATTTCCCTGACAGTTGCAACATAAAGCTAGTGTTTTTGAATACTCTCCAACTATAAATATACACTCCTTTTAATGGTATGTTCTACATAGCGAGTGATCTTTATTTAACTACAGTTTTTTTGTGTATTGTGTCCCCGCAAATTTTTAGCACCTCCTTCTTTTTTTTCTCCCTGAAAATCATAGTAAAATAAAGGCTTTTTCAGGTGAATTTTTTTGGTATTTCTAAGATTTTCCCTGATAAAATGATATTTTCCCTGATATTTTCACAAAATCTCATTTTCCCTGACATTTCCCTGACCTGGAACGAAAATAATTTTCCCTGACATTTTCCCTGACGGTGGCAACCCTGATAATGTGTGGTCACGTTAGACTTAGATGTTGACGTCTTCCACCTTGACGACCAGCTCTGGATTCTCGATCTCCTTCCGGGACTGGATCAGTCTCAGTTCCCGGTCAGCGAACGACGGCTCCCGATCTCCGGCCACTTCTGTAAGAGTGCAGACAGATAAACATGTAATAATCAACTGTTTGACATCGAGATTCGACAGTAACATTTAGGGTTTGCAACAATCTTTTGATTTATTTGAGAATTTTACCAAAAAAAAAAAAGTACATGTTGATCAGAAAAAGGTAGAATGATTGATTCCAGCGGTAACTGCATAAACCACAGATACCCCGTACAAAATAACAATATGTATTCATTCATAAATGACTGTAGTTATACTACTATACAGTTTATAATATCAAAGGTAGAAAATACTCCCAAAATCCCCTTCCTGCGGTGGTATACTAGACATAAATTTAAATACCGGGTAAGCTCAAAGGAAAACTGAGTTCACGGGACCGACATGTTTCAGCTTATTGCAAGCCTTTGTCAGGGTAATTTATTTGTAACATCTTGGGACTAGACTTGCCCTTGGGAGCCTTATTCAGACTCTCCAAAGCTACATTATTATACAGTTTTATGCTCGATGCATCAGCATTCATATCTGAGCGTCCAGTACTGTTCAGCACCCTCGGGGCTTGGTCCAGTAATGGATTCATTAGTAGAGTGACTACATATGATTAAATGATAAGGCCGTTTTATTTTGATAACTTGGATTACGGATGCGCCGCCGAGATTTTTAGCATTTTGCAAAAAAAAAAAGAAGTTTTTTTTGTTTTTTTTTACCTTTCCCCTCCGAGATTTTTTTGAGAATTTTACCGAAAAAAAAAAAAGTACATGTTGATCAGAAAAAGGTAGAATGATTGATTTGGGATGATTCTCAATATATCATCATTAGATTGCCCAGAAATGAGATTTTCCATGTTTTTTTTTTGTTTTTTTTTGCCTCTGCCCTTCGGGAAATTTTGTGATCTGGTGCCCCCCGTAGGGCAGCTTTCTTTTTTTTTTTTGCCTCTGCCCTTCCAAAAATTTGGAGCCAAAAGCCCGTAATCCAAGTTATCAAAAAAAGGTGGCCTAAGTGTAAACCATAAGGCCTATAAACAAACTAGTGTTCATGTAACGTGACCCAAAGAAAATAGTGTCGGTAGGTTGACTGTTTTGTTTTGTTAACCAAATATTTTTAAGGATTAATAGTAGAGGAAATTTGTCCCCTTTTAAATTTGTCCCTCTTTTTTTAATTAAAAGAATATTGTATTTGGTAGAAAAATACCAAAAAGCCCTCTAAAAGAAAAACAAATGAGGGTCGGTCGGGATACTTGAACACAAGTTGGGTTTTTTTTTGGCCTAAGTATAGATGATAAATATTTAGTCATGCCATAAAAGCACCATGCTGCGCATAAAGGGTTAAAATTGTGATTAAGGGAGTGTTCATTTCCTAGTTACAGGGGGGGGGGCATAAAAATTTCCGACCTCTCCTGACAGGGGGGGGGCGTAAAAAATTCTGACCCCTCTTGAGGGGGGTGTGTGTAAAAATGTAAGCCCCTATTTAGCAAAAAAGCCAGCGTGTTACTATAGTTCAAAGGGGAGGGGCCGAAGGGAGGCATGAAATGTTCCACATGCTCTCGAAGGGGGGGGGGGCGTGAAAAAAATTCCGCCCCTCTGCGCGAAATCTCACCCCCCCCCCCCTGTAACTAATAAATGAACACTCCCTAACATCAAAGTAAGACGTACTCTTGGCGGCGGTGAGGGTCCTAGTGAGGACGTGCTGCATGGTGGACTGCACCTTACCAACCACCAGACCCAGGTCACCCCCGTGTCGGTGAGACCAGGCCAGCCACAGCGCCGCAAACAGGTCCCCCGAACCCACAAACTGCGCCTCCAGCCGCGGGATCTCCACACGCACACGCCGCGCACATCCATCTGCAAAACAGGGGAAGCCAAACAAAAATATATAAAACTGTGTTCTGGTAACATAGGGTAGGTCGGTCGATTTTTTTAAGGTTTTTTTTTTAGGATTTTCTTTTTGGGATCTTTTTAGGATTTTCTTTTAGGATTTTTTTTTAGGATTATGAGGTGAGTTGCAAGGGAAAATCTCTTGGATGGATTGGTTATTTGATAGTGTAGAACCAATATCTGTCTAATTAAGCCATTATCAGTTCTGTTTTTCCATACAATGAATTCCCACCCTTCTAACATTTCAAATGATAACAATTCGGATAGCTGAAGGTCATTAGGTTTGTCTTATGCCTTTTGGTGATACCCTGTACTTTAAAAATCTTTTTGTTTCCTTGTGTTTTATTTGCCAGTTATTGGTATACTAAATCTTGGACCTGCTGGCTTCCCTAATGAGCTCACATATGGACATGTCTTTGGGTAATTAGCAGAGCAATAAAATGTGGGGTGGGACTGGTGTTATCCTCAAGGGATTTCACTGTGAGCTATAAAACTGTGGGTAAATGTGATAACCAGGAGGATGCAAAGTTTATTGGTGGTGCCTGTAAATGACACTTAGGTTAGGTGTTGTCAATATCTTAATTGATATTATCAATGCGTACAATAATGACCTCACAGTAGGGGGGCTCGCAAGCAAGTCCCAGATTCAGGATAATAGCGTCCACATTCTCCTTATTTCTGTCTTTGTGTGATTCTCAATATGCCATAGCTAATTACCAATTTTAAGGTTGGCTAATTGACCGGGCTAATCAACATTCATTAACGTGGGCGTAGATTTAATGCCATGTGCCACACTATGTGCATAATTTGCCTTGGCTTATGACTGTGTTGTCGTGACTATCGCTAACCGCACATGTCTAAATACGAAGTGATGGCCGAGGAACGCATTGTTCCCCAAGACCCCAAGAGAATCAAGGCTAGGGCCAAAAAAAAAGGTGTGTTTCAGGTTACATGGTCTGAAAATCTAGGGTAGGTAGGTCGGAATTTATTTTTTTTTTAGATTTTTTTTTTTTTACTTTGGCCTGAAAATTACCCAGAAATTGACTCGTAAACTTCAATGCCTACTCGCCAATGACCGCCTCGACTCGTGAACTATCAAATTGCCTCTTAAATAGCCCCAAAATGACCTAAAATATAAATATTTTTTCAAATTGCAAAAATATTTCTAGGGTCGGCCCTGTTTTGCTAGGTAGGGTCGGGTAACCTGAAAGACACCTTTTTTTTAATTTGGCCTAGGTGATAACATGCGTCTTTGTTTTTAATTAACTATAATTCACCAGTTAATTAGGGGGTGATTTGATACTAATTTATTTGTAAATATTGTATTAGCTTTATCAGCAGGCATCCCTCACATACCGTATTTCCCCGTTTATAAGCCCGGGCTTATATTGATTTCAAGTGGTATTTTGACCCGGCTTATGAACGGGGCAGGCTTATAAACGGGGCAGGCTTATAATATTTAGCAAGGAGAATTTCTCTGCCATCCAGTCATATTTTCTGATTAATTCTGTATTTTTCAATAATATCTTTGAAGAAAGCTCGAAAACATCAAAATATAAGCTGATCACATTCATAAATATATCTATAATTTATGGATTTAACTGGGATTTGTATAACTGCAAGAATTACGTAAATACTCCAATTAGCTGAGTGGTAGGAGCCATATGCATGGGCATTTGTTAAAGGGCATTCTCACCACTCGCACTTACCACATAGCAGACTAGAACAGTACTAGAATTGTGAGTGGGAAACGCTCGGTGAGAATACCACTTTAAAATCTGCACAAGACAGGGTAGACTCACTGTGCTGCATTCATGCATCATGACGACAAAATGCATGATGCATTCAAGCACAACGCCGTTACTAAATACACATAAGGGAGTGGTCATTTTTTAACAACGGGGGGGGGGGGGGGGGGAGGGGCGGTGGATTTTTGTGCGAGCGGGTGCAGAGGGGTCCCCCCCTGAGGTCGGAAAGTCGCCGAAATTAAGGGGTCTAGGTCACAAAGTCGCTTTTTTGGACCCCCTTAAAGTATTGTTAATTTTGTCCAAAAGTCGCCAGGTCACTTTTATTATTGTATTAGGTCGAAAGTCGCCTCCAAAACGGCCCAGGTCGCCAGGTCGCTTTTGACCCATCTGCAGCCACAAATTAAGCGCGTCAGACCCCTTTGAGCTATAGTAACACGCGGGCTTTTCCGCTAGAAAGGGGTGTAATCTTTTGGGTTTACCCCCCCTCTCAAGAGGGGTCCAAATTCTTTTGGTCCCCCTCCTTCAAGGGGTCCAAATTTGTTTGGTCCCCCCCAAATCCACCAACCTCCCCTGTTGTTAAAAAATGGCCATTCCCTAACAAGGAGCCATAACAAGGCAGCCTTCACTAAGGTTACAGACCATGTTGTGTAACGTCAATAAAGAGAACAATGTGTTTGGATAAATGCGGAAATAGTCGGTAACTACCGTAAAACCTTGCGTATAAGCCAACTTAAAATCATATAAGCCTGAAAGGGGGTCTGAAAAATGTTATTTTAGTACTGTACTCTAGTATTAAAAGCTCTCATATAAGACGCACCCCCCACTCTGGGCCGATCCTATAAGCGGCACTGGCAATTTGACTGGCGTACTAGCCGCGGCCTATACACAAGGTTTTGCGGTATTGTTGTTTGTGGCCAACTTCTGCTATCCCTGATTACGACACAAGTTGGCTATGTGTGACTACGCACTGCATTTTTCGCAGTTTCATAATTTGGTCAAGAAAGAATGTGGATTTTTATGCAGTCTGCTTTGATGATGATAATGGGCGTATAGTATTTATGCACTATGCAGCCCTTTAATAATGGGTTAACGGTTTGTGGATCGGCTGTTTTTTGTCAGTTTGTGCCTCTACATGGGTACTCACATTCTTGACAGTGTTGCCGTGTCGATTTTTAGCAGGAGAGCCATGACATCGTGTCGATTTTTATATATAGGGAGAATATACTAGGTCCTCATGGTAATTTCAATTTTTAAAACCCCTGTGTCGCACCTGTCGATTTTTACCCATGTAGAGGCACCAGTTTGTTTTACGTCCTAAATAAGAGCTAGTATATTTTCAAGGGCAGTAATAGTGATCAAATCTATGAAGTGAGTGAAGGCAGAATGCACACCCCTAAACTTTTACTGAGGTGAGGGTTCTTTTACCTTGTGGCTGAGTGGTAACCCACCGGCTGCCGGTCTGACCCCAGACTGTACACTGACTGGTGCCCCACCAGCTGCTGGTCTGACCCCAGACTGGCCGACTGGTACCCCACCGGCTGCCGGTCTGACCCCAGACTGTACACTGACTGGTGCCCCACCGGCTGCCGGTCTGACCCCAGACTGTACACTGACTGGTGCCCCACCGGCTGCCGGTCTGACCCCAGACTGTACACTGACTGGTGCCCCACCGGCTGCCGGTCTGACCCCAGACTGTACACTGACTGGTGCCCCACCGGCTGCCGGTCAGACCCCAGACTGTACACTGACTGGTGCCCCACCGGCTGCCGGTCTGACCCCAGACTGTACACTGACTGGTGCCCCACCGGCTGCCGGTCTGACCCCAGACTGTACACTGACTGGTGCCCCACCGGCTGCCGGTCTGACCCCAGACTGTACACTGACTGGTGCCCCACCGGCTGCCGGTCTGACCCCAGACTGTACACTGACTGGTGCCCCACCGGCTGCCGGTCTGACCCCAGACTGTACACTGACTGGTGCCCCACCGGCTGCCGGTCTGACCCCAGACTGGACCCTCACCTTGTGGCTGACTGGTAACCCACCAACCCTATCAAAACTGGGCCGACCCTACTTTTCCTCTATGCAATTTTGAAGACATTTTCATATTTTTGCTTTTTTTAGGTCATTATAGCTGTAGAGGGCACGTATCACTCGGGGCAGCCCGAGCGTGCGTGGAGAGCGCATTGCCCGCCTGTGGTAGCTCAAGTACCGTAGCAGAGCAGTGGAGAAGCAGCTAGCCCTGTGGTGTAGCGGTAGCATTCTCAACTCTGGAGCGGAGGGGCCGGGGTTCGATTCCCCGTGGGGCTGTCACGTTTTCCGCTGCCTGTTACATAGCTTTACAAAATTTTTGAAAAATCTTATTTTTACACTTTTTTGTTCAATTGAAAGGGGCTGTAAAAAAAGAAAAAGATTTTCTGCCCATGTTCCCAGTTTTTTTTATTTGGCCTTACCTTGTCGCTGACTGGCGTACCCCACCAGCTGCTGGTCTGACCCTAGACTGGAGCTGCTGAGAACGACTGTGTGAGGTCCCTTATCGTGTAGTGCGTCCATCAGACGACAAGCTCCCGCCTCGTCACCCACTGTCAACCCTGTCAACTTCCTACACACAACAAAAGGAGACTTAAATGTGGCTGATGTAAGTAAGTACAATTTCTTACATGGATTAAAAAAAAAGTATAGCCAATGATAAATCTAACTTTAAAATGCGTCAAGTAAATACAACTACCGTAAAGCCTCGCGTATAAGCCTAACTCGCGTATAAGCCGCACCCCGAGTTTGTGCCGATGCTATAAGCCGCACCGCCGATCTGACTATGGTGACATTTAGTACTGTACCATAGCAACAAAAACTCGCGTATAAGCCGCACCCTGACCCTGGGCCGATGCTATTATAAGCCGCACCGCCGATCTGACTCGCGTACTAGCCGCGGCTTATACGCGAGGTTTTACGGTACAAATGAATGAAATTTTACTGTGAGTTATTTTATTTCTTACTTTATTTAAAATTTTCGCTTCGTCACCTTTTTATCGAGGATATATTTCAGTATTGACTTCAGGAAGTGCATTCCTTGTGCCTTCTTCTGGTAATAGATATTAAATGAACTATATCCTTTATAAAAAAAGATCTGATAGTTAAAAATTGAATCTTTTTTTCAAATCAGGGAATTCATGATTTTAATACCCTTGATATATTTCCCTTCAAGATCTTCCAATGATGCAGGGAGACAAGATGGTAGCAGTGTTGCCGAAATGACATCGGCACAGAGGCTTTTGCCGATGTAGAATCTTAATGGCCGATATAAGGCTGTTGCACACCGGACACAATGGCCGGCCATGATGTCAGCTTTCCAAAAGTGAAAGAAGTTTTGAAATATTCCTATTAGAAGCTGAGCTAGGTCTATGCAAGTGTTACAAGGTTTTTTTCTCACTAAAATTAAGCATTTTTGGTAGCATTATTGAAGAAGCATTGCAGTTTATATTAATTGATATAAAATAATATGAAATGTGCTATATGTCATGAATATATATGGCTCTATGTGGCCTGCGTGGAAGGCAAATGGCCTGTGTAAGATCTTGCGACACAGGCCTCATTGGCCTGTGTACTTAAAAGGTTTTTTGCAACACTGAGTAGCACCCGCCCTACAACATGTTACTTCTATTGCCTCTATTACTTACTCGGCTTCAAACTGGTTGGGTAGGACGATATCAGCAAGCGCGATGGTTTCATTCTGGTAGATCTCTAACAGTGCTTCTGGTACATACTGTTTACCCAAAAAGAGATATCCGTATTGTATCATTTAAAAGATTGAACGTGTGATTGAGATCACACTAGACTCAGGGTCAGGTAGAGATGTGAAGGGAAATGTATCATTTATCATAGTAAGAAAGAGAAAGGGTGCACTCTTGTATTAATGGGATTCTTAAAGATGTGACCTTTGACCTTGATTTTGACCTTTTTCTGACCTAGATATCATCCTACACAAAACAGAAATGGATTCAGCACCTTTGGTTTACCCTACACTGTAAGAAGTAAGTACTGTACACCTACAGCAAAAGTTGCTGGCAACTTTTGTTCCAGTAGATTTTGCTGTAGGTGTACAGCAACTGACTTGCTGTAAATTTACAGCAACTTCTACTGTAAATTTACAGCAACTTCTACTGTAAATTTACAACAACTTATACTGTGCATCTACAGCAAAAGTTGCTGGCAACTTTTGTTCCAGTAGATTTTGCTGTACATGTACAGCAACTGGGTGCTGTACAGTTACAGCAACCTCTACTGTAGGTTTCATATTGTTGTTCTCATCAATTTATATCAATTAATACACATGCATGGAGAGTACTTTCCTGCATAATAGTTCAATCTCAGCTAGGATAATACACACTACACAATGTAATGGTTTAATCCTGCTTCAATACAGCTGAACCGTATTTGATACCAGCTTTTCCCCAGTCTGGGCACTTAAGTATTTAACTTTTCCCACCAATGTGGTGTCTATTCTATACTTTTGCTGTTTTTTTTGTATTATTCTACACAATTATGCAAATATCAATACACTTAATGATAACTGCATTCAGTCTCTCTCATCCATTCTTATTCTACAATGTCTCGAGAGTTTGTGAGGCTTTATTTGACCCGGAAAATGGTTTGGTGGAATAATTAATACAGAAATAGTCCACTGCTGCCTCCTAGCGGCAGAAATGTACAGCACAATGTACTGTAAATGTACAGCAACATTGCAGGAGACCCAATTTACAGTATATAATGCTGTAATTATACAGCAAATAGTGCCGTTATACCAACTACAGCAAAAAGTGCTGTAAATGTACAGCACATTGTGCTGTTTAAATACAGTAACTTCTTACAGTGTAGTCCACTATCCATATCCATCCATTGCTCCCCCTATTATATCCTGGCTGGACCGTTTCGGATAGCATACCCAAATTGTGCGTCACAAGTCAGGAACTGACAACTACCTATAGGCCTGCACCACACAACCTATAGGTCGCATGACGCAGGTGCCCTAAGAAAGTCACACCGAGTGAGGCAAGCCGCGCAAAAAAAGGGTATACTCAAAAAAAATGTGTACATTGACTTTTTTTTGGGGGGGTACTTGAGCCCAAATTCTAATTTTCATGTCCCCCAATATTGGCTATCTATGTCTTTTGTCCTCTCACGTCTATGTCTGACACACACTGAATAAAAAGCTCCCATGTCCATATTGTAAATAATTACCCCGGTAGAGAGAGGGGGAGGGGGGTACTCACATTTCCATATAGTCTTTGTTGCGATACGTGCATTGTCAGTGCAAAGTGAATCAGGGTTATCACAACACTGATCTGTTACACAAATGATATCAAGTAACCTCCCCTGTAAATTACCTCTAGTACTTAAGTGTTTGATAGATGTCTGAAAAAAAGCGTCTCACCTACCCCTCCCATAGAGATAGCATTGGTTGTCACGAACTATCCAAATTTGGGGTTATCGGTTATCTACACGCTCCCATAGAGCTCTATGCTGAAGCAAATTACCAGCAATTACTGCCTAGTATTATTTTTCGTTTTATTAGGGGGTTACAGTTGGAATTTGTAAAAAACAAATACACCATTAGATAGATATTGTGGAAAGTGATCTAATGACACCATGCAAGATGCAAAGAGTGAAATATTGACCAAATGGGAGCAATTTCATTTTTTCAAGGAAAAGAGGTGTCCAGAATCGTCTCACTAGACTCAGGGGAGACCCTGAGTCAATTATCATATGGTTGTTGAAATGACCACAAACACTGAATATCACAAGGGTGTACATCAAAAATGATGAAAATCAAAGATTGCTAAAAAATGATTCAAACTCCAACTCAAAATATGGTTAAATAAGTTCGGCTCTGTGTTTGGCTCCAATGACTTTTTAAAAGTTCTTTATCAATAGTAACTACAAGCAAGGATGTAAAAGATATATCTCTATGCTACAAGGTATTCAATATATATGGGGATGAGATAAGTTTTCAAAAGACAAAGAGAATTGATTATTTCTTACCATAATTCCTTCATCTCCCATAACTGGGTCACAAACTGGTTTAAAGAAGAGAATAACATCCACATCACACACAGAGAAAGCTCCACATCACACGGGGGGAACACAACGTTGAGGAAATGATCTACCGTACATTCCCGCGTCCTACCCGCATATAGCATACATAGGCAGGGTTTTGTAAAAGGATATTTGAGATCATAGTCTAAAAAAGTATGAACATTTTACTAAATTTTAAGGCCTTACAAATCATTTTCACGTGAGGTATACATCTAAACCAACGACATATGGTATTTCAATTAGATAAAAGGATCAAAATATGTTTTTAAATAAAAACTCTTTTTTTGGTAGGGTGAGGTTGGGGATCAGGGGGTCCCTAAGGCCCAAAAGTCACATTCGGTTTATAGGCGGGGTTCTCTTAAATGTTAAAATGATTTCATATAAGCCGAATTTTTGTCCTTGAACTCACTTTCGGCTTATAGGCGGGGTCGGCTTATAGGTGGGGTTTTACGGTATTTGTAATCAGTAATTTTGATATGTGTGTAGAAATGAGTTTGACAGTATAGCCAGTATACTGGAGTATAGACATTTGACCTTGAATTTGACCTTGTTGTGACAAAGATATCACTTTACACAGGGCAGATTTGGAATCAGCACCCTCAAATTACCCTTTTACAGTTTTGAGGCAAAGTATTGGTCACCACACCAATCCCCCTTCACATTTCTAGCCTGGCCCCCCAATTACATGTAGAAGGCCACGTCTAATTTAGTGGTCCAGACCAATCCTATAACCAGCACTGGAGTTCTGATTTGCATGTACATGTACATGTACTACTAGCGGGTTCTATGTGAAACTTACCATATTTCAGTTTGGGGTTCGCCTCCTTCATTTCCTTGATGATTTGATTAACTTTCCGCAGGAATTTGTCAGACCCGATATAACCTGAAAAAAAAGGGTTAGGGCCATGTATCAATGGGTGGAAACAAGAAGGCATCTGAATAACTAAGCATATTTGCATGTTTAACATGTGATAACATAATAAAAATAAAGTCTCTAAGGTTTCTGCGGTCAGTTGTCAATCAATATAGCTGTTGTAGTATGTTAAAAACAGTAGTACAGTAAAATCTCACATATAAACCAAATACTGTTGGTGTTTGTATTTGTTCAGGATTGTCCTGTAAACAAAATCTCAAGCAGAACTCGTGTCGTTTCTTGAGTCTTGACTTGTGATCACAAGGAGAATTTGCAAACGCTTTCTAAACGTTTCTCGGACATTTTCTTGTCTCATATCCCCTGGACTTTCTTGTTTTTTTGAATGAGTGAAATTCAGAACATTTCTGGAATATTATGACTTGTGTCATTCTTGAGTTTGGTTTGCAGGGTAGGCTTATACCCTAAAACCCGCCTGTAGACCCACTTTATATAAAAGCTAAACCCTAGATTGGAAAAAAAAGTTTCTATGCATTCTTACATATCAAAACCCCCCTGCGGTAGGTGGGGTTTGAGTACAGTAGAAGAGAAAACAATTTTTACACATTTTTCATATCCGCTAAATTGTTTTCTCCTATATGCCACCTCAAACTAAGATTTTAAAAAATAGGTAGATGATGTTTAAGCCTAAGGTAGGCCAGGGTTAAAACAATCATTTTCGTGCCTTAAATGAATGACAGGTACCTGTGAGTATGTAGTCGTAGCGGTGCAGGTCGTTAGCCTTGAGTGCCTGGTACAGAACGTCCAGGTCCGCATCGTCCATCACCTGTCCCTTCCATGTCTTGTACCCTGTAACCATAGCAACACACAGTTAACCCTTTAACCCTTACATGCCCAGAACTATTTAACCAAAGTAACACATCTGCAAAATGATTAGTACACCATAGGTGAATCTGTAACAGTTAAATTTGCTGTTCTGACATAGGGTTCATATTACATTTCCTGAAAGCTATTGCAATAGCCTTTCTGATGCTAGGCCCTCTGTATGAAGAAATGTAAATTTTGGTAACCATAGCAACCAGAAACATTCCATTTGTTAAATTCATCAAACTTTATACTATATTGGTTGTAATTTGAGCCATGGAGGAACCCTCTATTCCGTTGCCATGGCAACAATGAACTTCTTGTATCACATCTCCAACATGTGAATGGCATACAAGGTATTGAGCTACGTTACATAGTTTGATGCACATTTCCTATATTGTATTAAGAAATATATGATGATAACTAAGATGAGAAATAATAATATCATCATGGGGAAGAATACTCGGGCTCAGCCAGTGGGCAAACCTGAAATTGCAGATATTTATCATCATTTTCCTACTTTATTTTCTCTAAAATTGTAAATATCTGTTGTATAACAAATACAAGCACATGTATGGAATGCTGAGGTCACTCGGGAAACTCTGGTATGTCTTACAGTGGTACAGACTCAATATTTACATGATAGAACCATGTCAGACTTTAGATATGTGCAAAATACGCCATTTCACGCCATTTTACGCCACTGGGCCCCTAAGGGTTAAGGTCAGCATAGTGGCCCTTCCACGTCTTGTACCCTGTAACCATAGCAACACACAGTTAACCCTATAAAGTCAGCATAGTGCCCCTTCCATGTCTTGTACCCTGTAACCATAGCAACACACAGTTAACCCTTTAAGGTCAGCATATTGCCCCTTCCATGTCTTGTACCCTGTAACCATAGCAACACACAGTTAACCCTTTAAGGTCAGCATAGTGCCCCTTCCATGTCTTGTAACCATAGCAACACACAGCTAACACTTTAAAGGCGCACTGAACCCACGACCTCATTTGCGTACAAAACGCGGCAGGGTTAGGTTCTGGGTTGAGTGCGCCTTTAAGATTGGCATAGTGTCCCTTCCATGTCTTGTACCCTGTAACCATAGCAACACACAGTTAACCCTTTATGGTCAGCATAGTGCCCCTTCCATGTCTTGTACCCTGTAACCATAGCAACACACAGTTAACCCTTTATGGTCAGCATAGTGCCCCTTCCATGTCTTGTACCCTGTAACCATAGCAACACACAGTTAACCCTTTATGGTCAGCATAGTGCCCCTTCCATGTCTTGTACCCTGTAACCATAGCAACACACAGTTAACCCTTTATGGTCAGCATTGTGCCCCTTACATTGTAACCATAGCAACACAGTTAACCCTTTAAGGTCAGCATAGTGCCCCTTCCATGTCTTGAGGCACGGGGGGACTAGTGATAAGACACCTTCCTTATCCTTGACAAGGCCCCGGGACAAGGCCGTATAGTATATGGGAGAACGATAAAAGTAGCAAAGTACACAGCAGTTAACCCCTTCAGACCAGCATATTACTGGGCAGCGCCCTTTTGTCGACATGATGCATGAATGCAGCCCTTGGCTGGCGAGTCAACCCACCAAGGCTGTGCTGCATTCATGCATCATGTCGACTCTATGGAGTTGATACACTCCCGATGACTCCATAACTACAATATCATAAATGCTTTACAGATAGGCAATCCTCATTGATATAATGTATTTTCACGCGCTGTTATTTTCAGAATGAGTACCGGTACCTAAAATGACTCATTAAGGTTACTTACACGTGTGGGTAGAAAACTGCACAGAGTTGATGGCATCCACTTCGAACCCCAGTAACTGAAATGAGGGACAGGATGAGCTCATGTTTTCACTCCAACTTCTATTGTCTCCCATCCCCATCCAAAACGATCTACCTAATAGTATACGAATTAGAGAGCCCCTCTGAAATAAATAGTGTTATATTGGCCACACCCACTTTCAGACTCCCTGAGACATGTACCCCCCTGTCGTGGTACAAAGTGCCACGCCCACTTTGAGACTCCCTGAGACATGTACCCCCTGTAGTGGTACATAGTGCCACGCCCACTTTCAGACTCCCTGAGACATGTACCCCCTGTACTGGTACAAAGTGCCACGCCCACTTTGAGACACCCTGAGACATGTACCCCCCTGTCGTGGTACAAAGTGCCACGCCCACTTTCAGACTCCCTGAGACATGTACCCCCCTGTCGTGGTACAAAGTGCCACGCCCACTTTCAGACTCCCTGAGACATGTACCCCCTGTCATGGTACAAAGTGCCACGCCCACTTTCAGACTCCCTGAGACATGTACCCCCTGTCGTGGTACAAAGTGCCACGCCCACTTTGAGACTCCCTGAGACATGTACCCCCTGTCGTGGTACAAAGTGCCACGCCCACTTTGAGACTCCCTGAGACATGTACCCCCCTGTCGTGGTACATAGTGCCACGCCCACTTTGAGACTCCCTGAGACATGTACCCCCCTGTCGTGGTACATAGTGCCACGCCCACTTTCAGACTCCCTGAGACATGTACCCCTGTAGTGGTACAAAGTGCCACGCCCACTTTCAGACTCCCTGAGACATGTACACCCTGTCGTGGTACATAGTGCCACGCCCACTTTGAGACTCCCTGAGACATGTACACCCTGTCGTGGTACATAGTGCCACGCCCACTTTCAGACTCCCTGAGACATGTACACCCTGTCGTGGTACAAAGTGCCACGCCCACTTTCAGACTCCCTGAGACATGTACACCCTGTCGTGGTACAAAGTGCCACGCCCACTTTCAGACTCCCTGAGACATGTACACCCTGTCGTGGTACATAGTGAAATAGATCCCCACCCCGATCAAGGGCCCCATGAGTAGGACCTAGGAGGCTGCATTACGTAACACCATGAAGCTACAACTTACAAGGCAGCCCTCCTCGACCTCGGGACCTGGTCACAAGGGAGTGATCATTTTTTAACAACAGGGGGGGGGGGGGGGTTACGGTATTCGCGCAGAGCGTGGGACATTTTTTACACCCCCCCCCCCCAGTCAAGGGGTCTAAATTTGTTTGCAGCCCCCCCCCCCCCCCCACGCCGTTGTTAACAAATGGTCACTCCCTCATGTACCACTCCAGTCCATGTACCACTACTGACACTGTCCATGTACGCACCTGTAGCGGGAACACGGCGCTCCTGTTGCCCACATAGCCGTGTACCACGTGACTCTGTATGGACAGCACCCTGACCACGTCCTCACCGTCCGCCATCATGCACTCTACACTTAGTAACACACTGAGGTCAACAATAAACAACACACCCTCGGAGGTAGCCACTACACACCTCCAAGTCCCACTCACTCACTGCACACTTTGACCCAGACGTGTTGATGTCGGAAGTTGGACGCTGGTACCCACAGGTGACTCCCCCCAGTGTACAGGTGGGAGGGGGATCCCCAGGGCCCAGATCCAGCCGTGTGGTTACAGCATTGTCCACCAGGTGGCAGCATCTTACAGGGGGCGTCACCCAGGCACGTCCACTCTGCAGCAGAGGGAGTCACCAGAAGGCCTCTCTTTCATGATCCGAGCCCAGTTGAATGAATATGATCAATTATTTTGAAAATGTATAACTATAATCGCTATAAACGTTGAAAGGTTTAGATTATGGAGAAACTTTGTGTACAATACAAACCAAATAGGATATTATGAATGCAATTTCGGTGCCCTTGCACCATTACATTGACCAAATTATTATTGCAATAACTTTTTCCTGAGGGGGAGAGTTATGTGATATTATGAAGGCTTAAACTGCTATTAATCAACCTGTACTTTACAAGAATATCATGTACGGTTGCTTTGTCTCCGCCTATAAGTTGAGGACAAAGCATATCCACACCTGCTACCTGCTACCTACACCCGCCACCAGTGGCGCTGCACCACCGTATTTGTATATGGCTGTGTCTCACGACCTTGGGCCAAAGTTTTTGTCTCTGACTGGGTGCCAGCTCTGACCAGGTGCCAGCTCTGACCGGCCTGAATAAAATCGGGTTATTTAGGGCAGATAGAGATAGAATTTGGCTGAAAAGGTTAATGGATGTTAGTAGTATATAGACACCTCTCCTCTGGGACACTTTCAAATATTACTAAATTATTATAAAAAGTGTCCCAGAGGAGAGGTGTTTTTTCATCCGAATACTAACTTATTATAATCTTTTCCTACTTCTACTACTTATGCAGGTACGTTAACTATGTAGAGAGAAAAAATGTTATAACTTTACTTATATTTCTATATGTAAAGACAACAAAAAGTCATATTTGTTTTATAATCTCTTTTATTTACAAAATGTAATATTAAAATTACATGCATATTTTTCACTGCTACAGGAGTCATGAGTATATACAACGGCTTTCCCGCCTACTACTGTTGCAGAAGTGATGAGTAATAAAACTGTCCCATGGTTCGCGTTTGTCTATGTCTTTCGCGAACCATTCTATTATCAAATATATGCGGGGAGGAATGTCAGGATCATCTAGTTCCACTCTATCGCTTTTTATATATTTTTTCATACTGTCCGGTAACATTAGAGTATCTATACTTTTTTTACTTACTTCATGTAGATGTACTCTAGCCTCTTTTCTTCCTACTATTTTCATGTAATCTGATTTCAGGCTATTAGCTTTATTTATATGGAAAAGTATACTGTTTCTACATAGCATAGACAGGGATAAATTATATTCTCGCAACCTGTATTTCTCCAATACAGCTTTAGCTTCGTTCTGTGTTATTTCAGCCACAGTTTTTTTTTTCTCACCCACATTATTTTTTGGTAAATCATTTAAGAAACTTAACAATGGAAGCATTTCACTCAGACTTAACTCTGAATCATGTGTTGTATAAGGATATTCTGGTATAGCATGTATTTTATAGAACAATCGATGAGTTTGTTCCATCACATGTTGGCTATGTTCCTTTAACCCATGATGTAGATATATCATTATCCGTAATTTCAGTTGGAGTTTCCAGTAAGTACTATACAAGAACGACTTGCATCCGGCTTTCCTTATCCACATCTTCAAAGGAGCTATCCATGATTCATATAGTTTTTCTTCTTTGGATGCAAAGAAATTTTCGTTTCCTGGATCACATGATCGACAGTTACATATTTCAGTATGTCGCATCTTGTCACACTGTTCTTCTTGGCATTTGCAATTCTTGTTATGACATATTTCAGTGCATAAAGTACTGCAGGTACATCTTTTTTCTACTAAATCTTGCATTCTCCTCCTATGACCACTTATTACTAACAGAAATAAGAGATGAGTATGCGAATTTTCTTCATCCATGTTCATTTGAGTGTCTGTAGTGTGTTCATGCTAATCTGAGTGTCTGCAGCGATATTCCTTACTTCAACCCAATCTTACTTTATCTCAACATATATGATCAGAACCCAATCTTACTTTATCTCAACATATATGATCAGATAACAATCTAATATCATATCTCAGGATACACTATAGTCATATATACATCATAACACAACACAGTATTTTTTTTAATAATTTTTATTATATATTAATAATACATTTTTTAGTGGTAGTACTAATATCCTGATAGAAAATATTCCAGTGACACTACAACTGGTTCCTATTTTTGACACAGTAGTACTAATATCCTGATATATTCCAGTAACACTACAACTGGTTCAAGTGGTTTCATGCAACAATCATATACCATTTTTATATTCCAGTAACACTACAAGTGGTTTCATGTAAGAATCATCTAGTGAAACCATTTTTATTTTCTAGTAACACTACAAGTGGTTTCATGCAACAATCATATACCATTTTTATATTCCATTAAACAGTACAAGCGGTTTCATGCAACAATCATATACCTCATGCAACAATCATATACCATTTTTATTTCATGTCTTTATCCTACATGTCTACATTACAGTAATGTAGGAGGAGGCTTCATGCAACAAGCACAATCACTCTTTGGCTCAATTAGATTTATCATAATACATTCTTCTAACTTTTCGTCTTCTTTTTCCTTTGCTAGTGCTTTTTCTTTTTCTCTTTCTATGTCAAGTTGTTGGAAAACATAAGTTAGAACATCGCGTCTATTCATCTGCATCAGGGCATGTAGTACTTGATATGATGCACTCCCCTTTTCCCTCTGCCACATTTTCAATACTCGATATCCAATTTCTGCCATGTTTTGTGTTGGTTCATAAGATATCATGCGTATCTTATCTATAGGAACATATAGATGTAATCCTAAATCTTGCCAGCTAAGAGGTATCTGCTGAGATATCATTACGAAATATTTCTGCATCACTTTTTCGTCTGGCGCATCATAGTTCAGCGAATTTTCTTTGAAGAAGTGAGAAGATTCTTTCACGAGATCTGCTCTATGTATTTGTGTAAAAGCAAGGCGTAGATCACTCCATCGAGTTCTCTTCTCAGCATTTGCCCACCATGTTTGCAGCATTTCATTCGCCATCTCGTCTACTTTTTTTCTTTGTGTCATATTTTCTAACTTGTCATATGGGATGTCTAGGTAGATACCTAGTTTCATCCAATCTCCTGCTGTCATACAACTTATATGGTATAGAATTTCATCACAGTAACTTAATACTTTACTATACATCTTATAGCTGTTTCATACAACAAATAATTCATATATATCACTCAGCAGTTCTACTGTTAAGGCGAATATCACGTATGTTAAGTATATGTTTGGAGACAATCTCGGTCTGAACATATCTCTACATCATGATACCTTGCTTTCTTACTTTATCTCACAACATATTATGTCATATACTCATTCATTTTTTCACATGAAAGATATAATGTCATATACTCATTTATTCTTTCACATTATTTTTTTCTTCACGTTCTATTTCTTTTATCAAGTAATTCATGTATATACCTTCTTTTAATACATCTTTCCATTCGTTCAGATATTTGCACACTTTTTTTTTATCTCCAACAGTGTAACGTTCAAGATATATTTCAGGAATATCTAGTATAGCACTTAGTGTAAAGTTATCTTTACTTATGTCTCTATCAGTTCTGCATGCTAACATATCGATGATACTTTCTATCAGAGCATACTCATCCATGTCATTTGCACCATAGTATTCAGGATGATGATCATTACATTCATAGTGGTGTTTAAATGCTTTTTCTACACACTTTTTTTCTTTTTCATTTTTTTCTTTGCCTTTCCTATGGAACTGTATAGTATATCCTATACTTTCTATAGATGATAACTTAGACAAATCATGTTGCAATATTCTTTCATACAGCTTTTCACGTTGTTCTTGTATTAGGGCATGACTTACAAAGAAGAACATTCGTATTATCCACCTTCTATGCTTTAATACTTCTTGTATATGCTTACATAACAAAGAGAGAAATACTGTATTACAAGTAACTTTAAAATGTCTTTTCTTTACATATTTCAATGCTACTTCATCTGAACAATATTTCAAAAGTTTAGATATACTATATGTTTGAACAACCATCTTATTTCTTACCCCTCTATTGACGTACTAAATTTGATGTACAATGTCTATTCTCAGCTATATTTGAGGCATAATTTTGTAATATAATTCCTTGTTGTTCTATTACTTGTTGGACAAGAAAACTGTTTTTCTCCTGTAGTTCAGCAATTTTCTTAAAAGACTTTTCTCTTTCTTGTTGTAGCTGTAGTATATAGCTGCATTGAACTTCTTTCACATGTTCTAAATTGGATATTCTTACTGCGTGTTCAGAACAGTAGTTCATGTAAGGTGTCATTGTATTCACTTTTTTCTGTTACGTATGCTTCAGTCTCCTGATTCGCACGTATGCTTCAGTCTCCTGATTCGCATTCACTCACATGTCTCAGCAGTTTCTATCTCAACTATGTTCTCTCAACTTCACTTATCCCTCATCGTCTGTATCGGGAAGCTGTCGGTACAATTCTAAAATGTCTTCTCTCGGTTTATCTACTGTGTCTAAATCTAAATCAGGACTTTGTTCTCCACCTTCTATTCTTTCGTTTCCTGAATCTGCTACGATCTGATTAGCAGAATACATGTTATGACCTCCTACAGGATATAGAAATTTTACCCTGTCCCTGTTCAGATCAGCTTGTCTTTTCTGTCTCTTGTTCCATTCCCGTTCTTGTCGTACAATCTCTGCTGCTCTTCTGTGGGCTAAGTGACTCATTATTTTATCCTGAGCTTCTTTTAAATCATTTTCTAGCACTGAGTTTCTTTCTTCTTCTTTCCTCAGTCTTTCTTCTGTTTCTTTTTTATACTTTTCTAATACTTGTATGTATTCTGAATGGGCTACATATATTTTCTCTAACTGTGAGTTGATTTGCTTCTCACGCTGCAGCACTTCAATGTTTTCTTGTCCTTTATTCATTTTCTTATAATATAGCCTCAATTGGATATTTTCTCTGTTCAATCTATATACTCCAATTCAGCCGGGTCATGGGACACTGTTTTCGGGCTATCAGTACTTTCTTGCCCACTACAGTCAGACACACTGGGTACTATTTCGCTTGTTTCTTCTGTACATATGTCATCAAAATATTTTTTTGATTCAGTAGATTGCGTTATTTTATTTGCCTCTGCTTCGGGAACAGATGTTCTTAATGTAGTAGGATATATATTACCCGATCTCAATAGCTTTATTCCTGCTTCAGACAAATTAGCAGGCGCAGTAACAGTAACAGAAGTAGTACTTTGTTCCATTGTATCGTCTTTTTTTTGTTGCCTCACAAGTTGATCCACTGAGATCGATCTCAGTGACTTTTCTCCTTTTTCTCCTATATCATTCGTACTTTCTTGTACAGCACCTATTTTTATGTCATGTAACATGTGATCTGACATAATATTTTTCACTGTGCAATGCAGAAAAGTTTGAATAGCTACACCGCTTTCATGTCTTCCATTTTCAACACAAGAAAAGAAATATTCTTCCCCAATTTGGCTTGTTTTATTTTCATTCGTTTTGCGTGTTTCTAATATTATTATTACAATAGTAAGGACGAAAGTAAAAAAAGCTCCTCCTACACCTATTTTACCATTTGATGTAGCACTATTCAGTCTTGTTATACCCTTCATTTCTTACACAATGTCTCTATCAAAGAAATGTATAATTTTGCTATCAGAATAAAAAAAAAATAAAACATGAGTAATTCTACATCAAATTTTACCGTACTGTATTGTATGTACACATGTATTTAGACACACAACATTGTTTGTTGCATAGATAATTTCTATTCACAGCATAGTTTTTACTCTGCCTTACATAGTTTTGTACTTTGTTGTCATTCCATTCTGTGTCTTCAGAAAAAGTCGAAATAATTTCTTCTATGGATCTTTTCCTACTTCGTTGTTGTAAGAAGTACACACAATACTCTCCACAAGTTATAGAATTTAATCCTTGTATTGCAGTAGTACAGTATTTATATTTATCTGGTAGTACTTGTAAGAAAGTTCGGCGTATAGGAGGAAGACCGTAAGAATCAAAATATTCAGCTATTTTTTTAGGATGCTCAAAATAAAAAGACACCCAGTGCTGCCCCGGTAAATCACTATCATCTGTGTTGACGATATATCCTGTAGGATATTGTGTTATCGTAGGAATTGTATCTGCAGAATACACTCCATGTTGTATCTTACTACTGTATCTATCACTCTCTAACATATTTAGTATTTCTTCTCCATCCATTTCTAAGACAAGCTTGACTTAGCTTTTATCATATTATTTTGATCCAGCAGCAGTATCTCATCGAATTCTAAATATATAACAGCAGCTACACCATGATTTAGTTCGTCTTCTAACTTAAATGTTAAACTGAGGGAACCATTTTCAGAAAGTTCAAAAGTCTCAGAATCTACCCCATTTTTACTTATATCAAAACAATATATTGCTGCTCCGTTTTTGAATTCTTCCAAAGAAATGTTTATTGGATCATTACGAAACAAGTCTCCTCCACTTTTTAACATTGCAAGATATGCCATGTTATATTTGTCGTTCGGATAATCTACTTCATATTGGTAGAATGGAGTTCCACCATCGTTTACTTTAAGTTCTACTTCTCTTACTTTGAAATGAGGAAACTTAAAAGGATTATGATTGTTATTTCCAGAGAACCCATCTAAGTGTACTAACGCTACTATAACACGCTTTGGAAGAGGAGTATTGTTTACTACATGCGGTGCTTGTAGTATAGATTTCTGAGGTCCAAAAGTAACATACTTCATTTCAACTTTTCTCATAGGATATTTTATTTGATAATTCATTCGTCGTTCTTTCATGAAAGTATCATAGTATTCGTCTGTCACTCTATATCTTTTTACCATCAAACTTATGTCTTGAATTTCAACCATGTATTTTTCTGTTGCTCTCTTCGCCATCAAGCAGAATTCTACATCTGCTCTATCAAACTCTATCGTTAGTCCTACTTCTCCGGGTATTAGTTTGTTCTGGCAAAATAAGTCATCATGTACGCGAGTGCTCATTTCAAATATTTTACCATATTTAGTTCTATCAAAACGTTTTACTACTCCAGAATTATGCGTTGTACCTGCCACAGTGTCCAGTTCATCAAAATCTTTTGTATCTTTATACCATAGGCTTAATCCTCCTGTCTTTTCTGTCACTTCTGGGTCATAGCTCAAAAGGTACTCAAAGAAAGATTTATAAGGATATAAATCATTGCTGTCGGATATCCTGACTCCTCCGATAGAGACTTTTACATTCTTGAACATAGTAGCTCCGAAATAATTTATAGGAAATACTTTTGATTCATCAGGTACTGCCGCACCAGCAGCTGGAGCAGCCGGGTTTACTTTACCAGTTTTCATTATTTTTGCAGATACTTTAATGAAAGAATTCTTCAGGGAAATAAAATCTTTGTGCTTAGCTTTTAGAGCAAATTCCACTGTGTTGCTGTTAGCTGATGCGGTGGGTTCTACTTTTTCATAATAATTTTTTACTATGGTGGTATCCGTAGGAGGTACAAAAGAAAAGTCCAAGTCTGAACTAGCGCAATGACATGGATCATCGTCTAACAAAGACATTTTTTCTTCTGATTTTTTTTGCACTATATTATGATATTATATTTTGAGTAGTATGATACATTGCTTTATCTCACTTAAGTTTATCATATCCCAAATATATCTTTAGAACTTTTCTTTTTTACTTTGCTCCTAGTAGGGTTTTTCTTTGGGTTTTTTTTCGTTACGAAAGAAATAGCATCTGCTCCTAATTCACTCATGCTCTCCTGTGCTTCTCTTTTTAATGCTCTCTTTATGTTTTCTCCTTTTAATACATTCTTTGCTACACTCACTCCTCCTTTTATCATTCGCTTTCCAATATTTCTTGCAGCACTTTTTAACACTGGTTTGACTAAAGGTATTACCGTCCTAAACAGTCCGCTTAATATATTTCCTAGGCCATATCCTCTTTGATGTTTCTTTCCCATGAAGGGAGTTAAGTGATATCCACGGCCATGTTGTACTAAATATGGATATCTAGATGCTTTATTATATAAATTATCATAGCACACTGCTTTCTTGGAATTTCTGTTATCATTTTTGGGATACATTTTTTCAATCGTTGTTACATTTCTATGTATCTCAATATAGTTTATTTCTTCTTTGATTTCCAATTTCTATCCCATTCACTTTCATCATATCTTTGATTCTTTTTTACTGCACGACCGCTACGTGAGACATAAGATGTACTTCCTCTACTCTCTTTCTTTCCAAAAATGTCTTGTGCTGCAGCAGTATATTTTCCTGCACTTTTAACAGATTTTACTTTAGCAAGAGGTTTTATTTTCGGCTGTTTAATAGCAGGAGATGCTGATACAGCTAGAGAGTAACTCTTATCAGGCTTTGGTGTGGAGTAACTTGTATCAAGTAGTGGTGTAATAGATTGTTGCGGTGTAGTAAATTTTGATGTAGATTGTTCAGGTGTAGTAAACTTTGGTGTAGGAGTTTTTTTAAATTGAATCTCGCTGATAATTTCATTAGGAATTGTATTCTCTTCTTTTTTTGTTTGCATTTCATCTCTTTCTGTTTCTGAGAACTCATCATCAGATGCATCACTTAGTTCAGCTTTTTCCAATTTTTTCTTTACTTTGTTATATTTTTCTCGTAGATATTCCATTTCTGTTTCTTCCATAGGATATGGAGTAGAAACATGGGGTGTAATTATTTTACGTTTACCTATTTTAGGCTTATTTTTAAACCAAGACTTGGGAACATATTTAGACAAATATTTCCATACAATTTCTGTTCCTGTAGGCTCTACAAGAATGCTGGGATTAGAGAAGTATCTCATGACGCTGATTATATTAGAATTAGGTATTACGTTAGATTCTATACTGATTTCTCCTTCTTTGTCCCATACTATATCTAATTCTAACATTTTCCTTAGTATACTTCTTATGTTAGGTACTTGTGCTCCTCTTATTCGACTTAATATGTCTACTATTGGTATTCCTACTCCAAAATCTCTTACATGTAGAGTATCTATATAACCAGTAGATGGAGCATTTTTTTGTATGTTTTGATTTGTAGACAATACAGAATAGGGTGAAACATTATATAGTCTCTGCTTCAACAACTCTTCTTGTCTTTCTATTATTGGACCTTTTTCATGAGACACATTTTCATTTTGAGATGTCGCAACATTTTTTTCAGTTTTGTTCCCTTCTTTTTTTTGTAACATTGCTTTGTATGTAGAAAGTGGTATTAGTACACTTTTCTTATATGTAGTGCTCATTTCTCTATTTACGTGAAGCCACTGCCCCAATGATAGAAGGTACTATCCCTCCAAGTAGTTTCACTGCAAGCGGTAGTAAGAAAGGGAGGAATCCTCCTTTCTGTTTCAGTACTTTTTTCCTCTGCTGGTTGTTGACGCCACGGTTCATAAGATACCTCAGGGTCTTTTATGTTTTTTTAGTTTATTGAAAGTAGTACCACTGATGCGTATATTACCTGACAATACATTAAAAATGCACTGGCATATGGCATCTAAGTCATCTTTACCTGCATAATCAATCAATAAACTTCGTTTCTTTTTCACTTTGGTATTTCCTAAAAGAGAAAGATATGCAGTGTGTTTAGATACTCTAGCATATCTTCTATTAGATCCACTTTTCTTTTTCTTTGATACTCTTTTTTTTTTAATTGTTCTTTTTTTTTTCCCTCCATCTGTGTTACAGCACTTTTTTTTGCTTTTTCCCATATTTAATGAAGTAAAAAGGAAGTCAATGTTTGTGGTTATCTCAAACACATTTATTGCTTTTTGTTTGGTACGTATACAGTCTGAACATCATTACATATATTTCCTCTGAACTTCAAGTGAGGAGGACTATTCTGATGACCATCTATGAACAAGTAAGAATGCGGACTTTTAGTTGCATCTGTAAAAATGTCATGAAATGTTTTTATGTCTTTCGGCATTAACTTTCTTCCTAGTGATATGGAAATGGTCTGATCTAGTGGAGTGTTAAAAACTACAAGATATGTTGCATTCTTACTTAAAGTTTTACGTTCTTTCCCATCTGAGAATAAATTCTGTGACAGATAAATTACATTCAATTCTTCATGATGACACCTTTGAGTAAAAAATTCTCCTATCATCGAATTGTTTGCACATTCTTTCATTAGATCATCGAATACTATCAGACCATTTAAACCAGGTTTTATATGTTCATCAAAAGATGATGGTAAACCATGTATAAATTTGATGTCTATATCTGATGAAAATGTCAAAGAAGGAATAGTTTGACCATAAAACCATGCAACATAATCAAATTTTTTTTCTATTACTCGATCACAATTCTGTAATACATCGTACACAAAAGTTGTTTTTCCGCTATTGCTGGGTCCTGCTACTATCATAGAAAAAGGGACTTGCAGACATGCATTGAAAACACACAACCCATTTTCAATTTCCATTTTACACAGTCTTAATCTTGTTTAATTCTTCTGCATAGAAACTTCCGGCTAATATCTCATTTTCTGCATCTATTAAAACATATGTTATGGGCCAAGTCCTTAACACATGGGCTATCTGGAATATTTCTTTTTTCCAGTTAGAAATATATCCTCTTCTGAATGCGGTGTTGTATTTCGTTATCCGGACTTTATCTCCAACAGAAAACGCTAGGTTATAACGTTTAGAGTAAAGATACTTCCCATATTGTTTTTTCCATATTTCCTTCTCGTTTGATTTGTTTACTGCAGCAGGTGAAATACCCAATGTTCTATGAATACTATGGTTGTAACTATATACTATGTCTTGTAGTACATCTATATATCTCAATGTATTTTTTGCAGTCATATATTTATATAGTTTATCTTGAAGAGTTCGATTAAACCTCTCTACTATAGCACATTTAGTGTCTTGCGAAGTACTGAAAGATTTAATTTCATTTTCCATTAAAAACTTTTTAAAAACTGCTTTAAATTCGGTTCCTTGATCTAATTGTATCAACCGCGGTTTCACTTTAGCACGATTTAATATTTTCTTGAACCCAACCAACGTTATGTCAGCAGTTTTACGAGTGAGTGGTTCCACATAAGCATATCTAGAAAAGCAATCTATGCAAGCTAATATGTAACCTGTGTTATCATTGTTTTCTCTCAAGTTATATATAGAAATTAAATCTATTTGCCACTGATCATGTAAACCTCGCACAATTGTTTTACGTCGTAAGAATTTATTGCGCACACTTCTATGGGAAGTATATGTTTCACTGTTCTGAAGAAATGTTACAACATCTTTATATTTTAGTTCTGGTTCTATTTCTTTCGCAGCTCTGTATAATTTCCTGGGTGAACTAAAAGAAGCAGGATTCCTTGCATCATAATATATATTTTTTAATGCGAATATTTTAGATACATTTTTCTTCCTAAGCTGTATTTCTTTCTTCTCTGACATACTTTGTACTTCTGTTCACCTTTCCTCGACAATATTTCTTCCGGTACTTACACGAACACAAAAAATATTATTCCACGCAGGGAGGGGTACATGCTCGAGAAATATCTTCACGTGATTCTATATCATCTCAAGATAATTGTAGTACAAAGTTGATCAGAAGATGGTCTTTTAATTCACGGTTATCCGTTGAATCATATACTATATTTCAGCATTGAAATATATCAGGTATGTGTTTTTAAAAAAGGAATATAGGTATGTATCCTATTGCTTTCTTGCCTTCCACATTTAATATACCCTTTCCTTTTTTTTCTGCTTCAACTTTTGTTGTCAATTGTTTCTTCACTTTTTTCTTCTCTGCAACTGGTGACACTTTTTTCGTGTTATTCTTTTTCTTTGTAGATGGGGCAGAACTCTCTGTTTCAGTAATGTTTGCTGCATTGTAATCTGCACACAGCGTTTTAATGTTTTCACTTTCACTTTCACTGATGTCATGTGTCTCGATGTTGATGTCATGTGTCTCGATGTTCTGTAAATTCTTCTTCCTTTTCTTGTTGGAGGTAGAAATAGAAGTAGAGGCTATTTCTTTTCTTTCTGCATCCATTTCTGTTCCTTCTTCCGAACTCTGACTGCTGCTGTCCCCCGTTTCACTTTTTAGTTGTACTGCTGTATGTTTCCTTTTTTTAGAGTTGTTACACTTCTGTATGCTTTTTTTTTCATACCTCTTTTTTTCTTTCTGATATTTAGTATGGCAAGAATTACAACGCTTCTTGCTCTCATCAGAAGAGAAGTAAGTCATAGAGTGATATGGTTTATGGCAGCGTATGCATTCTCTCACCATGTTATCCGAACATTTCTTACAATATTTCTTGTCTTGCACCAGGCTTCTTGCTCGTCCACAATATTCACATGGGCTCATTTTTGGGCTCATTTTTTTGTATGTATATTTATGTCTGTGTTGTAGTATGGTAGATGCAGCTGACGTGCTTTACCTCAGGATAATTTTCTTCTGCATCATACATCGCTGTCCCTACTGTCTCCCATTCCATCATCGCTGCTACTTTCACTCTCTCTTTGTTTTTTACTGCTCTCTTTTTCTTTCTTCTTGTTTTTCTTCTCTTTCTCTTCCTCTTCTTTGTTCATGATATTAATTTTTGATACTTTTTTATTTATTTTGTGTCTAAGCTGAAACAATAAATCGAATTCCTCTTTGTTCAGAGTAACACTTTTATCCTTCGCCATATCATGTACATGGAAGTAGATTTTACCACGGAATGCACCAATGTCTATTCTTTTCCGCTTTCCGAAAGCAATAGTAGGGTACTTCACGTTCTTGCTCATTTTGACTGTATCGTGTTCGGGAGTAGTGTAACATTGATGGTATGGTGTGATGTTTATCTCACATACTTTTCAGTAGTACAACTTTAAGCAGAGGTGCAAGAAACAGGGTGTACTATACTATTTTTAATTTTTTATGTACATGCTGACATTGTTTGTTCTGTTCAGTGACATGGGGGATATTACAGTTACCATATGCCATAGAAGTTATACCATCTTGTAATATATACCGTTTGTCTTCGAAAGGAGACAAAGATAATTTAGTTTGGGACAACATGTACACTCTATGCTTGAAACTCCTTATGCTATCAAATTTTTTGTATACCATTTTACCTTTCAATAATGTTCGTTTAAAATGGCTGTGTTTCATTTCAGCTATTGTACTTTTTTTCACTCCTTTTATCCGCCTTTCTTCTGCTCCAGTTTTATATAAAATGGAATACATTTTCGGTCTGAGTGCGATAAACTGATATATTTCTTTTCCGGCTGATTCGTCTTTGAATTTACCACTTACTTTCTTGTTTTGTGTACTATGTAGCGGGTGTTCTTCATTCAAGTTAGAGAAGTCAAATAAATGGTTCATATGCTGCATCTTTGTAATATAATCCCCATCATTAATGTAGTATATGAGAGAGTCTGTGTCTGTATAAAGAAGTGATATTTCATTTTCTTTGAAAGTGGGTAACATAACATTATAATGGAAATCATACATATGACATTTTGATAATTCTAATATAGTGAATCCTATGTATATTGGCTTGTCAAGTAAAATTGATTCTTTGTGGTATTGTATTCCAACGTAGTCTTCATTGAACACATGTAAAGAATGGAAAGTTGGTTTTTGTATTAACTTAGTGCACATACTTTCATCAGAAGTCAATTTCATGTTGACTCTTTTTTTGACATTCTCCATTGTTTTTCCGAAAGCACTGTTGTTCAATAGTTTAAAGAACTCTTTGTCAAAAGAAGAAGTAGCTGCTGCCCTTTTCTTGTTATTGAAATCTATGTATGGCTTCATCCATTGTTTCTGGCGGAAAGATAATATCCTATGTATTTTCTTCAATTCCATTCCTAGTGCGGTATATAACTTCAGATTTCTATAATGTATAATATATTTTTCTTTCTTTTTTAGATCACATATTAATTTACTCCCACTTTTTTTGTACTGGATGTTATAATCTTGCAATATTTTTTGGGCATATGGAGATAAGTCATCATATAATACTTCTTGCTTATGTGGTGCTAAAGGATAGCTATCATGTGCAGAATGTACATTCTCTGGATATAATAAAGTTACTTCTAATATATAACCAATCTCATTGTCATCTTTCACATTTTCCACGTTGAATTTTTTGAATTCTCTCTCATCTACCCACCGAAATGATTTATATGGTAAGAATCCGGACATTGCTTTAGAATACAAGCTGACGCAATCTAAATACACTATCCTATCTTGCTGTCCTTTTACTGTAGCCATCCGGTGAGATACATTGGTTATTCCCCCTCTTATACCCCTCTCTATAAAGTGGTACATTTCTATATCTGTAAGAAGTTCTAGCTTTACTCCAGTATACTTTAACATAGCTTGGTAACTTAAAGCTGGGGCAGTGAGAAATTTGGCAGGATCTAAATCATAATACTTGACGGCTTTATTTCTAAAAGATTCGAATACATCACAAAGTAGTAGCACATCAATTTTTAAATATTCTTTCAGATAATCTTTTATGTTTCGACAATGTAGTATATTGAACATGTTTCGGGCATGCTCATAATCTGCATCAGATATATTCTGTTTAGTCAGCGTGTTATAGAAATATTTTTTTTCAGGTAACTTTTTCTCAGATAACTTATGCCAACTGTCTATATAATCATAACACATTACACCTTTACGAGTGAAATATGGCAGCATTTCTTTCTGTCGTATGTGTTTTTTAGTCTGTATGAAGTCAGCCGCATCATTTTGATGTAAAAGATCAGCTAAATTCGAAAGTGAAGTGGGTAAGAATTGAAATGAATCAATGACATAAAAATTTTCAAAACTAAGTGTCAAAAACTTTTCACAAGATCTAGCTAATACTCTGACATTTCTTTCAATATATTTATATAGTTTTGTTATAAGAAAATGGGAGTCATATTGCATTGCATTATGAAATACTATCGGTATTCTAATTTGATCCATTCTTAGAGAAGTAAACGTTAAATTACAACGGTTACAGGCGTAGTTAACATCTTTCCCATTTCCTTCTCTACCTATGTGTGCATGGTCTAATACTTTTTTCATGCTAGTATCCTTAAAAGGTATGCCACAAATGTAGCATTTTGTCTGAAGTGTGATACGGCTTATATCTTCCGACGTTAAAGATATTGTTTTCCTGTTATGATGTAGTACATATGCTATTTCTGCCCTTTTCTGATGTAAATATGAAACAAACTTTTGTACTACATTTTTTCCTACATATAAGAATGGCGACTGAGAGTATGAACTATACTTAGATATCATTATTGCTCCAAATGCATTTAATCGGTGCTCAGTTTTTATTTCTGATTTTCCTTTTTTTTCCCCTGTTTTAATTTTCTTATTATATGCCTCAAAATCTGCAAAAATAATGAAGGGGGCTCTGACTTGTTTACTGTAATCTTTATATTGTAAATTGGATCCTTTTTCAGGTAATATGTATGCTTGTCCTGTATAAGAAATTTCATTGCAGTTACTTTTTATGTGGGAAGTATATTTTTGTTTTTTGTTGAAAGATAGTAAACATTTGCGACAGAAAAATCTAGTTTTTTTCCAGAAGAAAGGTCGTATGAACATATCTAAATTACGGATAAGATAATAGTGGTCATTATGTAATAGTAAGTTCACATGCACTCGAGCTCTACCTGAAGCAATAACAGGAGTGGTACAATCACTCATACTATAGTTAGAAATATACATAGGATAAGGTTGGAAAACACCTTCCTCGCTTCTGAACATGCCGAACACATTTATACTTATACCATTTTTCTTTTCAAATTTATTTATTTTACTTAATTTAACTGGAAAACTCATGTTTGAAATATCTAAATGATGCATGAAAGGGAAGTAGGTACTTGCTCTTGTTCTTTTCTTTTTTACGTTGCTGAACATGGCGGCTAACACGCAGAAAACAAAACATTTTACTCCGCATCCTGTTATGTTAAGCAAAGACTTCTTTTTCTGTAGTATTTCTTTTACTTTTCCTGTATCGCTTCCTCCGAATGGGTTGTACTTATATACAGAAAAGCGCAGCATTATTATCTCTTTTAAGAACCATCCTGATCCCATGTATAAGAATGCGTCAAAGAAGGCTAAAATTGTAGAAAATGAAGATCTGATGACGTCATCTATATTATATTTCGTTAAAACTGTTGTCATGCTACTTTGAAACCATGGTTTTATTTCAAAGTTTTCACTGGTTTCTAAGTTATACTTTCCCAGACATAAATTCAAAGATAATTGGTATTTTATTCCTCCATGTATTTTTTTCCATTTCAGTATTTTATTCCTTATTTTTATCATATTTTTGTACAAGAACAAATGAGGATCATATATTGCATTATGCGGAAGTATGTCATATTGTCGAACTACATTTCCCATCGCTTTTCTTCCTTTCATTTTTTCTCTTGTATCCTTTTGAAATGCAATACAAGATATACTGTACCATATTCAAACTTGACTGCTTCTCCTGTTGCGTCACATATTCTGATTTCAATTTCTTGTATCTCACTTTTTTTTATTTTCTTATAGTATGGTGCTGTGAATACTTCTTTGATGTCAGTACCAAATGCACCAGTACAACGAATAGTTCTAAGGAGGGGTACTTCTTGGTTCCCAACTATTTCGTTCGATACAATATTAGTATACAAAAAAATGTTTGAAGTAGTTTTCAAAGAGGGTACCCCATCTGCATGAAAAGCAATATAGTTCTTGGCGTGTATAGTGGTTTCTCTCAACACTTTATAGTCATTATACGTAGTCAGCGGCTGTCCAGAGAAAGATATAGTACCGAACTGATCTTTCTCTGAATCTTTTGCTCTGTCTAATCTCAGAAGGGATGCTAGTTCAACAGACATTGTCACTGTATCTCCTTTTCCTACATATAATATAGGTTTAAGGTTTTGCACCTCCATGTCTAAATATGGTTCTCTAGATATGCGTATATAATCATTGTTCTCATATATTTCAATAGTTTTTAAAGTGTGATTTATGCTATGTAACAAAGATTGTATTGTATCGAAGTTACCATATGGTATTCTTTTTCCTTTAAATCTTTTACCAGTGGTAATATCATCTAAAGATTTAATTTTTTTAACCCCCGGTTTTCTTTGGAATTCATTTCTTTCTACAGACACTGTTCTGTCTCTTTCCGGATGTTCAGAGATATCGTACCATGATACTGGTAAGTTAACTTCTACCAAGGCCACGGTCCATTCTCCCTCCAACCGTAATGTAGATGGCATTGGAACATAATAGTGACTCGTGTAGGGGCATGATATTACATATTAATCTCATACACGGTATTTCCGGGTAACGTCTGTTTACTCGGCTTCTCCACCTGGAGCTAGTGCACACAGTTCCCGGGAGAGGGCGCAGGTCCTCTTCAGGTGACCGTGTGCCGCTCTCAGGTGGGCGGCCGACCCACCCACCTGGCCACGTGACCTAAGAGCCGGTGTTATATAAGACCCATGTGTTTACCTGGAACGGCAGTCAGTGCAGGCCCGACTGACGAGAGACTTCACATGTCCAACCGTGCGGACAGAGTTGTATGCTAAGAGTTGTATACTGACCGTTTCCTCTATTTATAGAGAAACCTGATCTACCTGTGTGTATTCATTCTACACTGATCGTTCCCTAGTAAAGGAACTAGAGTTGTTATTCTTGTGAATAAAGATAGATATATTCTCGCACCTGGAAACTGCCGTGATCGTTGTTCTTTAACCTAGAGTTAATTACGAACCCCCACACTGGTGCCGTGACCAGTAGCAGTAAAGGTAGCAGAACAAGCTAGTTGTTCGAGAATATGTTCGGGTTATACTGAACAGGAAGTCCTTGAGTGGACAGACAGTCCTTTAGTGGACGGACAATGGCTACCGGTGGTAGCCTGGGCGGCTCTGGCCCAGAGCTGAGTGAAGGGGAGTTGGAATCAACTCGCCTGGAGGTGCCGGGGATGGACCCTGGGGAGGGCTTGAAGCCAGAACAGAAGAAGAGGAAATTGCAGGATCTTTCCTGGGTGGAACCCTATGTAGGGGATGAGAGATTCCAGAGGGAATATGACGAGCGTTTGGCTCGGGAAGAGGATGACCTCTACTGGGAAAATGTCCGATTGGACAAGCAGTCAATGGAAGATCAGTATGCTGCATTGACTGAGGAATTGACTTCCCTGGTAAAAGAAAGGGACGAGATCCTCTCTGAGAATCAGAGGGTAAAAGGAACTCTGATAGAAGAGAGAGAACGGTTGATAGAGGACAACCGGTATATGAAAAAGAAGGTTGCTCAGGAATCGCATGAATACCAAAAGATTCAGGCAAAGATTGCTGAGAACCAGAAGGAGAATGAACATTCCGAATCTCTTAAGGAGAGGTATGAGAGGGAGTTGAAAAAATACTCTAGAGAATGGTATGCCTTGAAGAAGGGGACAGAAGAGCTCGAGAAGGGCAGAGACCAGTTGGTCAAGGATAACGAATCCACCAGGATACAAATCCTGGAAGAAACGGAAGAGTTAGAAAGGAAACGGAAAGCTGAGGTGGAGGCTGTCTGTTCCCTTGAAGCCAGGAAAACTCTCCTGCGGGGTGAATTGTCGAAGGCAATGGAACAGCAGGGGGAGGAACAAGTTCCAGCTGTCAGGCCGGAAACTGTTCCGGATAGTACTCCTACTACTAGTAAGGGGGAAGCATTACCTCAATTCGATCCATTTATTAATGATAATGGATTGAGGAATGTGGAAGACTCTGTGTATAAGAACAGAGAGAAAGATTCAAGGAGAGTGAATGTTACCGGGCGCTCTCTTGGATGGGAACCAGTTAATCATGCCAGTATTGGTCCGGTTAACAGGGAAATGTCTCCAGAGGAGGAAGTGTCTCGACATTATAAAAATAAATTTCGAGATGAAGTGGTGAATCATAGTTATGGCTCATTGAACCCCTTTGCGGGAGATGACCCGGCTCTATATGGGAATCCGGGAGGTTATGATAGCAAGGGTAATTATAGGTATTGCCCAGATGCAACTTATTCGTACCCACCTCCGGCCACGGAAACACACTCGGGAGTCAATAAAGATCCTGAGATTAGGCCGAGGGATAGGATGAATAAGGGGACCCAACCGGGAACAAAGGGAAGGTCAAACCCGGTGCATAAAAACACTAAGGGATTGTCAGGCTATCAAGGCCCACGCTTTGATGAGGGTTCAGAATCTGAATCAGATAAATCATCTGACGATGTACCCAAGAGAAAGGTTCCTTTGAACCGGCGGGTCACAATGACCCCGGCGGAGCACCGATTACATAATCGAGACCCCGCCATAGGTAATTTGGGACTAGATTGCTCTAGCCGAGGTCAAGACGGTACAGACCTACTGGCTTGGAGTAGACGCATGTCGGGTCAATTAGTGCATTCTAATTATGCCGCTAAAAGAACTGCACGTGTGACTAAGCCTTACAGGGGTGTACGACCCTGGAAGGAAGAATATCAATCACTTCTAGATGATTGTAAGTACAATTGCTGGAACAAGGAGGAATCCTTGGGAGCTTTTGTGATATGGTTGAGTGACGGCCCGGGTAAGATAGTGGTTGAAGAATGGAGGGACACTTACGGGCCGGAAGCTACATACGACCAGCTGGAAGTATTAGCTTGTTATACCTTTGGGAAAATGGTGACAGTAGATCACTGGACTCTGTTTCAGAGAAGAACGCAGAAACCGAAGGAATCTGCTAAAATTTTTGGGCTGGAATTGCAGCGATTATTGCGGCAGGCTAGGCCAGAATGGAGTAGGGATGCTGAATATTACATAGAATCCCTATTTGTAAGATTTATTAGTGGATTGAGTGATCCCGAACATGCTAAAGTTTGTGGTAGAGCTTGGGAAGCTGGGTCTTCCTTAGCAGATTTGTTCATGGCGATTGATCAACATGACAAAAAGAAGATACTGTTGGCTGGTATGATACCCGCTAATAGGGGGCAGCGCGTCTCTGGAATTGAACATTCCTTAGATGGAGACGATTCTTCCGCGGAAGAATCTGAAGGGGAGGAGAGAGTAGACGCCCTTAAATTCAAGGGTCGACAGAAATCTAACTCAACCCCAGCTTCCGGGAAACTTCCTAGTAACAAAGGTTATTCGGAAACCACCCGGAAACCCGACATTCGGGAGCCTCAGACTGAACCCAGTCAGAAAACCCAGACCCCGGAGACGACCACTCCGGATAAAACAAATGCGTCAGGAAACTCATTAAATACCTTAATGGAGTCCATGATTAAACGCATGAACGAGGTGTTTGATAATCAAACCAGGCGCCGCCCTAGGGTCGATCGTAACACCGTCCAGTGTTACAGATGTCAAGTCAAAGGGCACTTTGCATCTGAATGCAAAGCCGAGAAACCTGTTTTAAGAAGTGAGGTTTCGGGAAATTAGAGGGGGTTACCGGGGATGGCAGGACGGTAACCCCTGAGGAAATATGTCAGATTATCACCGACGTTGGCGGTGAAGATTCATTAGCAGTGAATGCGTCCAGCAAGAAGGGAGATGGGACCGTACATCCCGGAAACCATGAGGCTGGGGAGACTGGTACAACAGGCGCCCAGGGGTGCGCGTATGGGAAACCTAGTGCCAGTTTAGAGGAGTCAATAACCAAAGAGTTGGTTAAGGTTGGAGGAACCAGGCTTCCCCCGGGTCATCCTTGTCTGGAACACCTGAAAGGATGTGGATTCGACCTGGGCACTGATAGTGACCTTCACCGGTTTACTAGGAATCCCTCAGTAACTGATGGGAAGAGGTGGTACGTTTCCTGTTCTGTACAAGGAAAGACTGGGGAGTTTCTTATGGATACTGGAGCTAGCCACTCCATGGTCTCTAAGAGATTCATCAGCTTATTGCCGAATATGTGTGAGAACCTCACAATGAGGGTAAACGCATGTACGGCCGATGGTACCAGAATGAGGACATTTGGACGGACTTTTCTGATAATCTCTGTGGCCGGGAAAGAATTTGTTTGGGCCCCGACCATAGCTGAGATTGAAGATGATGGTATTCTTGGTTTGGATTTTGCGGCGCTTTTCGGTGCGACTTTGAATCCGAAAAGTGGGAAGTTGAAAATTGAATACCCGTATGATATGACCATACTCTGTAAGTTGAGAGTGATAAGTAGTGTCGCTAGTGTGGCACAGACTGTGAAGATTCCCCCGGGAATGACCTGTGACGTGTTAGTCAGTTCAGGGAGGCTAATCCAGAAAGGATTAGCGGTAATCGAGCCGGATATGGCTGTATTATCCCGGAAGGGATTGGAATCTGCGGATACCCTAGTAGGGAATTCCAGATGGACAGTGACACCCATTTCCAACCCCGGGAACTCCACAGTATATCTTGAGAAAGGCACTGAAGTTGGGAAAGTGATACTTGCGGAGGCAGTCACCGGTAGCCACCAAGACCTGAGGTTAGAAGAAGGAGGGGAAGAGGAATTGCATGAAGAGTTAACTAAGTTGTTAACAGGATCGTCCATAACGGATGAGAATGATCAGGAAGCCCTAAAAGCTATGCTGAAGAGATGCAGGCAAGCTTTTGCGGCCCCAGGGGAACCCCTGGGGAGAACCAATAAGGCATGAAATTAAAACCGGGGATAACCCCGCTTTTAAGATTCCTTATAGGAGATTACCCCTCAAGAAGAAGATTGTAGCTGAGGAAGAGATAGCGAAAATGCTGAAGGATAATGTTATTGTTCCCAGCATGAGCCCTTGGTCCTCCCCTGTGTGTATGGTAACCAAGAAGGACGGTAGCATACGGTTCTGTATTGATTACCGGAAACTGAATGGGTTGACTAAAAAGAACTCCTATCCTCTTCCTAGGATAGATGAGACGATTGATTCCCTGGGAGGGAATGAATGGTTTTGTACCCTGGATTTACAGTCCGGGTATTGGCAAGTAGGCATGAAGCCTGAAGATATGGAGAAAACCGCGTTTTCTAGCCATATTGGGTTGTTTGAATATAAGGTAATGCCGTTCGGGTTATGTAACGCGCCGGCCACCTTTGAAGCCATGATGGAGACGCTGTTAAGTGATTTATTATGGCGGAAATGTCTAGTTTACTTGGATGACGTAATCGTGTTTGGAAAGACCTTTGCGGATTGTTTAAGTAATTTGGAAGAAGTCTTAGACCGAATCATGTCTAACGGTCTCAAATTGAAACCAAAGAAATGCAATCTGTTTAAGAAGGATATCAACTACCTAGGGCGGATTATTTCCACCGAGGGGGTTAAGGCGGATCCGGAAAAGATCAGGAGTGTGACTGAATGGGAAGTCCCCAGGGGTCCTAAAGATGTGCGATCCTTTCTAGGATTCTGCTCATACTATAGGGATTTCCTGCCGGGGTATTCCCGGGTAGCCTATCCGATCCAGTGTTTGTCACACTGGACACCCGGAAGTAGGAAGGAGGAGTTCCCATGGGGGAGGGAACAAGACACAGCTTTCTTAGCAATAAAAAAGTTGTTTGTAGAGACCCCGGTGTTAAAGTATCCTACCCCGGATGGTCATTTTGTATTGGATACAGATGCTAGCAATGAGAGTATTGGGGCCGCCCTCAGTCAAGTCCAAGGCGGAGTGGAGGTTCCCATTGCCTTTGCTAGTAATACTATGAGTAAGACCCAGCGTAATTACTGTACCACTAAAAGGGAATTGTTGGCTGTGATAGTTTATACTAAAAAGTTCAAACATTTCCTTTGGGGGTCCGATTTTACGCTAAGAACAGATCATTCTTCTTTGAGATGGTTATTGAATTTCAAAGATGCGGAAGGAATGATTGGACGTTGGCTAGCACACCTTTCCGAGTTCGGTTTGGAGCAAAGTCAGATCCAGCATAGAGCTGGGGTAAAGCATGTAAATGCTGATGCACTTTCCCGACGTCCTATCAGGAAGTGCGAAAACACCAACTGTGATGACTGTGGTCAGCATGAAGCTGTCATAGCCGGAGCAAGGATTCCCTTTGAGATCAAGGGAACTGGGGTTCTGGAGTGGTCCATGGGAACCATCCGGAAATTCCAGGAAAAGGATCCTAACCTTAGCCGGTTGTTGGTATTGTTACCTAGGAAGATACGGCCCCCGCGGCCTGAGATTTCCCTGGAGAATCGGGAAATGAGACGACTAATAGCTCAATGGGCAGAGCTAGAGGTCCAGAGCGGAATCATCTACCGGTGGAAGATTAATTCATCCGGTAGGAGAGTCCGGCAAGTGGTAATACCTTCCGGTATGAGGAGGGATGTTATGTATTATTGCCATGGACACCTGACCAGTGGACATTTCGGAAAAAAACGTTCCCTGGAACGTCTGAAAAGGAGATATTACTGGCCAGGGATGAGTAGTGATCTATTAAGATGGATTGCTACTTGCCCGGATTGTTGTAAAAACAAACCTGGGCCTGGGATGGGTAAAATGCCTTTGTCCCAGGAGTTGTTTGGTGTAAGATTTGCGCGAGTCGCCATAGATATTATCAGTGGGTTTAAAACTACCCCTGAGGGTAATACTTGTATGATGGTCGTCACTGACTATTATACTAAGTATACGAGAGTGTTTCCATTAGCGGATCACAAAGCAGCAACCTGTGCAAAAGCTTTTGTTAAAGGTTGGGTATTGCATCTTGGGGTTCCCCTAATGATGCATAGTGACCAAGGTCGGGAATTTGAATCTGATCTTTGGCAGGAAATGTGTCACCGACTGGCGATTTGTAAGACGAGAACAAATCCCTATCGACCACAAAGTGATGGAATGGTTGAGAGATTCAATCGTACATTGATTCAGGTGTTGAAATCCCTGGTGAATGATAGAATGGATGACTGGGATGAGCAGTGTGATTATGTATGCCATGCATATAATAGCACTGTCCATTCTAGTACTTCCTGTTCCCCGAATCTATTAGTTTTCGGGGAAGATTTGATAATGCCCGCGGATCTGGTATTCGGGGTGGTTGGAATGAACCCGGAAACCCCCTGCCATGTGATGTTTGTGGAGTCATTAAGAGATCAATTCAAATATGCTTATGAATTGGTGAGAACTGAACTGCAGAAGAATGCTACCTGGCAGAAGACCGGCTATGATCTAGGCCTTAAGCCGCGACGATTCAAAGTTGGTGATCAGGTAGTAAGATTACATGAGCCGTTATCGACTCTGAAACTTGCTAGTAATTGGGACGGCCCCTTTGTGGTTACCCGCATAGTGAGTGACAGTACTGTAGTGATACGTTCATTACAAGGAAAGATGTATAAATCTAATGTAGCTCGACTAAGAGAGTGGAAGGGGAGAGATTTGTCCCTGGACTCGTATGAGTTGGAAGTTGATACTTTGATAGAGGAAAGTGAACAGCGGAAATTAGTGAAGGAACCTCACCGGAAACGCGGGAGGCCGCGGAAGGAGGTTTCCCGGAAACTAATGGTGCAGAAGTCCGTCATCCCAAAAAGATCCGGGAAGAAGGCGGCTAATAAAGTCTCGCTGGCTGAAGGGAAAAGGACCCGGAAGAGTGTGGTTAAGGCTAAATCCACTCTGGAAAAAGCGTGTCCTAGAACCAGGTCTAATGTTATGCCTAAAAACATAAGACGCAGTCCCCGGTTACTAGCCAGGGACGGTATAACCTAAGCCGGTACACAACGAGTGTGGTGTCCTGTAATCTTGTTAAATATTTAAATGTTGTAATCAGTTATGTGTGGAAGTAAGTACGGTCGGAATGATCGTGATAGTCCCCCTGTCAAGGATCCCATGGGTGATGGACGGATAATCCGGTGAATGTGCTTTATTATGCCTTTCATATATATTTCATTGATACTCTCGACGAGTTGACAGAGCGTAAGGATTAACACGTGGAATAAGGGTACCTGTTTACAATTGAACGCGCGGTGACCTGGTTCCAAGGAACTGGGTCACGGGACGCGCGGGGTTGCGCATGCGCGGTGGCGCGCCTTATATAAGGCCCGCGGAGCGGCGGGAATCGCCAGTTGGGGTTGAGAGGCGGTCCAGAGCAGACGTGAGAGCTCGGACACGACCATTGTCGCTGTGGGGAGGTGGATCCCCTATAAATCCATCAACAAACACTTTTCTTGAGTGTGACACAAAAAACATGTCCTCCGAGACAGACCACCAACAGGTGGACCCTCTTCAAGAGGGCGACTCCGCTAGCGGAGGAAATGAGGTTGTTAATCAACCTGACCTCGTGGACCAGGAATCTCTGGATTTCCTGGGACAAGGGGAGATAATGGACGTCGACGCTGACTCTCAGTCACCGCTTCGCCCTGCTAATGTCGCCGCCAATTACTTGGAAGGTCTAGACATTGAGGCCATCAGCCCTGCTGACGGTCGCGCTGATACCGGTGAAGCTGAGTATCAGGATCCGGGTCTATTGTACCATGGAGAACCGCCGGCGGACGTTGAAAAACCCCGCCCGGCCGTACCAACACTAGGAGGCTTCATGTCCAATTACGATGGACGTGAAGTAGAACTGCACGAGGACGTGCTAAGACTCACGGCGGAGGGAGCTCCCCGCCGGATTGACCCGCTCACGAGCCAGGCGATATTGCTCTTCCTGTTAGTGGAGGAGCAGGAGGAGATGCCCCCGGACTGGTTTGTGTACTGGGAGGCACTCCAGAAAGGACTACGCGTATGCTACTGCTTACGACGAGCTGTCTTCGATTTGCATATCGCAGACATAAAGCGGTTAATGCCCGCACTCCCCATTCTGTCTCTGGACCCGAATTGTGGAGTTGCCGGGATGTTGTTGACTGGGGTCAACAGATACCGGGCGCGAATCGGGAAACTCCGAGAGCCGAAAACCCGGAAGGAGTACGAGATTGCTGCCGCTAATACGCAGGGGGTAGTTTCGTATGTCCTGGATGTAGCCACTATTGAAGACTACATGGATTCTCACAACGTCAAACGAGATATTGCCATATCTTGTTTGGTTGATGAGGCGGTTCGTACAGTACGAACCAGATCTTCCAGTGCGGAGGAGAAGGCGCGAATAAAAGCGCTGAAAGCCACACCTAGGGGGCGCGGCAGTAAAGGTGAGAGGGGGGCCTCAAACCGGTCAAGCTCGGCCGACAGCAACCAGTCGGACGAGTTTGTCCAGGAGAGAGGACGTCAGGCTCGCCGGAACGAGAAGGCAAGATTAGCTAACTTGCCGGACTCTGTATTAGCAGAGGGATTACCTTCCGGAGGACAGCCCGTTATTCCCCGGGCTGAGGAGGTAACGGATGAGGCTATGGACATAAACGAAGCCAATACTCCGGAGCCCTCCAACACCAACACCACCACCACCACCCCGGCCCTTGTGGCAGATATGACCGCCGCCGCGGGAGCAGCGGCCGCCGTGGCGGCTGCGCTGGTATTTAATCCAGCACGTCTCAGCCCTCTCCGTAGTCCGGCTCATTCGGATCCGGAAGAGGGAGAGGTTCCGGCTAACGCTGAGGAACCAGGAAATGCCCCAGAGGACCCCATCCCGCCTAATGACGTGATGAGGCGGATCTGGCAGAACGCGAACAATAAGTTCCGCGTGTTTATTCCCAATTCATGGGAACAGTGTCCGATTGGTCCTACCAATTTCGGATGTCCACTTGCGATCAACTGTAAAGGTCAGAGTGACGATGAGGATTGGATCCGGAATACCCCCCGGGACCGTCCTCCGTCTGCTTTTTATCAGCAGTGGCTAGATCAACTCAGGATCCTGCCGGATACTTACTATAGTAAGGAGCAGAAAGAAAAACTTCTTTTTGCGATTAACCGCTGGTATAGCCAACGGGAAAGAAACTGGTGCCCATTCGCTACATGTGTAAACACGATTGGCACAGACAGAACCGTGTTTGTAACAAAGCAACGGTTTCTGCGTCACCTCTGTGAAAATCACATGCACCACTGTGTGGTGTACCACTGTGATATCACAGTAGGTAGGGAATCCCAGCTGTGTAACGGGTGTTTAGAACCCCGGAGAGGTGAGCTCATGCGCCACATGAAGGATTGCCATAACATGGGAATCAGTGTAGCTCGCAATCGTGTGAATGCGCTACATGATGCCGTATGTGACCAGTACAAGTCACTCACGGAGGAACAGAAGGCTAAGATCCGGCCGGCAACTCCCTTCTACTGCGAGGTCGCAGATGGGAAGTTCAAAGCCAGGATTGCCAGAGTGGCCGGACGACATAAGTTCGCCATGAATGACGAGGAATATACGGTGTTATGCACTACCCGTACTTCCCGCAGAGGTGGCGGTAGTTTCCGTCAGCCGGAAACCCGGGGTAGTTCCCGGGGGAAGAGCCGGTCCGCCCGCGACCGCTCTCGATCTCCTGCTGTCTCACCTGGACCAAAACGGAGACATGCCGGATCCAATTTGGAGGATCTCGATAATTCCTACTATGGGATTTATCATGCCCCGGAAGGTCGCGACTATTATCGCGAGTATCCAGACCCGCTGTTTACAGACCGGAAAGATCGGAAACGTGATTCCGGCGGTCAAGCGGCGGCGACTAACATGGATTACCGTTCTAGACGTCTGAGCAGTTCAGACAGTGCCAACAGTCAACCTGACTGTGGAGGTGCCCGGCCTAAAGAACCGGCTACCAGAACAAAGGCTTCCCTGCCTTTGACGTACCATCTGGGGACAACTGCAAAGCTAACCCCCAGGGACGTCCGGTCACCCACTACCCCAACTCGGGACATGCAGGGCTTGACCGTGAAAGCTGAACCAAAATCATTAATCTCAGTGGTAACGCCTCGGGGCATAACTGTCCCGAAGGCTGCAGCGGTTGCGAAAGCGCCGCAAGCGGATGTTAAACCCGTGATTCCTGCAGCCCAGGAGCCGGTTGTCATCCAGCCAGTCGCGGGCACCTCCCGCCCGGAAACTACCGGTGGCGTAAAGTTAAAATACGTCCCGATAGTCAACTACTTCTCTCGGGAAGAGAAGGCGAGCTGCGAAGTGGGACAGAGAATTGTAACAGAATTCCAGGAGTCCCAACGCGAGCTGGCGGTGGAGTATAACACCAAAATGTTAGGCCTGTTCACGCATGGCCTAAAGATTGCCCACCGGGAGGAGAAAGCATTGGTCGCTGTCGGCAATGCTGACTACTTGGCTAAAAAGTCAAGGGAAGCTGCTTCAGGCCAAAAGACTGCTGAGGCCGCCGCAGGATTCGTTCAGCAAGAGAACGAGAAGTTAACCAAACGGTTACAGGACATGAACGTAAAATTTTACGGGGTGTTCGGCGTGACTATCGATACCTGGGATGGCACAACTGAGCACGCGCTTGCTTTAATGAGGGCAAGAGATGAACCTTTAGGTTAAAAAGACTAATAAAAGGTTCTGAGTCTATTTCTAATTCTTTTAGGAATAGGGGAGGGAACTATAATAGTTTCCGGATAGGTTAATTGTTGTTTCATTTAATCTGACGTCATAAATTGTTTATGACGGGGTATCCCTTTTGAGGGGAGGGGCATCTTTTTAGAGGCATATGGATCAACGCGGGGGGAACCTTCCGTGGAAGCTCTGGACTTACCTAACTACTCAACTCTCAACTATAGCCTACCGATGGGGGATCAGGACTCCACCGGGAAGCTACCAAACTAACGTCCTTGAAACTAACTTTTGGGATACGTTACCATGATGTGTTCCTGATACTATTATGCTGAGTTATAAACTGTTCCCGTCCAAAGGATTACGTGTTAAACGGACAGTACTCGTGGTTTCCAGCCGGATTATAGTTGTATATGTCATGAACTTTACTGGAGCGAGGACGGGATACTTATCGAGCTGTATACATATGAACTTACCTTCGGGTGATATTTATCCAAGAAACAGTATTAAGAAGAGGAGAGCACCTCACTCATTCGTCTATTAGAAGCGGAGAGCACCTTGACCACAACTAGATCACCAGTAAGCTATATTTAATTGTAAGGGTTTCCGGGTACACTGCCAGGTTACTCATTAAAACGTTTTTAATATATAAATATATCATTATTATGTGATACATATCACCTCAGGTGTTCCAATAAGGTATTCTCATATTGACCTAATGAATCAGGCTTCATAATATGCTACATATGAAGATGGTATGATCTGATAAGCTAGGAAACGTGGCTACCCGTAATGTTTATATGAAGTCGTTAAGACTATGTGTATATACTAAATATACCGCCAGGTATTGTCGTGTGTGTTGACTCTGTTGTATGTTGCGAGAGATATTAATACTCCGGTTATATAATCGGATTACCCGGCTTAAAACAAAGGCTGTGGTTACTGTTATCCATTGTGTGAATGTTTTCATTAAATCACAAATCAATGTAAGACGCTGGTGGTTGTGAGTCCTTATCAGGACTGGTTTTTAATAACTTTTCTGTTCAACTTAAATATATACACACCCCACGCGCATTTTTTTAATAACCGAGTAAGGAAACTTCATAAGGAAGTCATATCGAAATGTGTCAAGCCGTTCGATTGTATGTATGATATTATATTCACTTGTCATAAAACATACCTAAATCATCTATTATGGTTGCTATTACAGTGTAATGCCATATTTATATTGAGTTTGATGATCTCGCTTGTGTAGTATGTCGTGTTAATATGTTACGCCCCTAGTTACTGTATAGACAATAACTATATAGTCGTTGTTCTAAAAGGTTTTCTATGTACTAGGAAAACAGTATATATGTTCGTTACCACCTAGTTTTGTCTAGGGGGGGTAGTGTAGGGGCATGATATTACATATTAATCTCATACACGGTATTTCCGGGTAACGTCTGTTTACTCGGCTTCTCCACCTGGAGCTAGTGCACACAGTTCCCGGGAGAGGGCGCAGGTCCTCTTCAGGTGACCGTGTGCCGCTCTCAGGTGGGCGGCCGACCCACCCACCTGGCCACGTGACCTAAGAGCCGGTGTTATATAAGACCCATGTGTTTACCTGGAACGGCAGTCAGTGCAGGCCCGACTGACGAGAGACTTCACATGTCCAACCGTGCGGACAGAGTTGTATGCTAAGAGTTGTATACTGACCGTTTCCTCTATTTATAGAGAAACCTGATCTACCTGTGTGTATTCATTCTACACTGATCGTTCCCTAGTAAAGGAACTAGAGTTGTTATTCTTGTGAATAAAGATAGATATATTCTCGCACCTGGAAACTGCCGTGATCGTTGTTCTTTAACCTAGAGTTAATTACGAACCCCCACACTCGTTTTATTTTCTCTAGAAGGATGTATCGTGTTAGAAGGAAGACCAACAAAGAAACTGTTTTCATACATAGTTTTATTTACTTGCAACACAAAGTAGAGTGTATGTAGTACATCATTCTTATGGTATCTCAACAGAGATGATTAGAATTTCTTGTTTCATTTACTTTTTTTTTACACCATTTCAAATATGCTTCTTCACACTGTAGCTTTCCATGACACCAAACCATATGACAATATACACATCTTTTTTCCCCTGTACGTCTGGTTTTTTCCCAGAAATCAAACAAACATTTTATGTGAACTAATTTGTTGCAACAAGACATGGGTACTGCATCATTTTGTTTTTTCCTCTGTACAAGCAGCGTTTGACACATCATACACATCATATAAGAAGAGCAGAAAATGTATGTTTTTCTCCTTTCCACATCTCTTATTTTTTTACCTAAACGAGATGTTACATATTCTGTTGGTTCTACAAACAATTCATACTGTTTTCTTTTGGGCTTCATTAGTTCTATTACTTCAATGGTGTACCTCATGTCTAAGTGATTACAAGTAAATACCATTAATTCTTGAGTAAATTCATCATGATATCCTAATATAATGTTTGCAGCCTTTATTGCTCCAGGTAATTTCATTAAATCAGCATATAAAATCTCATATATGTTTTCAAAAATAAAAGAGCACTGGAAATACACAGCAAAAAATATAATGGCTTCTATCTCAATTTTGTTCAATCGAGAAATGCAAACAGATGTAGATAAAGCCTTGAATATGTCAGCACACTGTTTTATACACATGTATTTTTGTGATGGAAAATCCACGTTGAGGTATTTGTCCTTTTTTTTGTCATGCAGGTAAAATGCTGACATACATGATATATATTGTACACGATGATGTAGCAATACATTGTCTACATTTATGTACATTGTCTATGTAAAGTTATATGTCAGTGGTTTTCTTTGCAGTAGAAAGAGATGCGATCTTTGAACATTGACTTCCTTTGCTTGTTGTATTTCTTTCTAGTCCATCTTAGCATGTCTTTACCACATGTAGGTTTTCCTAAGAACCATTTTATGCCGCAGTCTTTACATCTAATAATTTCATTCTTCCTGAAATAGCTTTTGAACCGGAAATTGGTATAACACACAGTGTCAGCAGGTGATTTACAGCACGACATATATACTACAGTACTATGCCATGAACTCCTTTTCTCGGTGTGTCGATCCCCCGCTGCGGCACATTGGTATGTTATCGTTTCTGTGTCATAGTTGTGTAGTTCTAATCTACACTGTATTTCACTGTTCAATATATCAGTAGTGTATGAGTTATAATTTGTCCTGTCACATGTTTCTCTTTCACAGTATATGTCTTCTAATACAGCTTGCACACATGGTCTGTCTAAGAACTCTGTAATGAACCACAATAATTTTGTCATATATTTGTTCTGTACGCAACCTGTGTACAGTGCTACTTTCAACATATGTGGTATTTCTTCCAAGTTACTCAACCCTCTTTTATGTAAGTATTTGAATAGCAGATTACATTGAAAAAAACAAGCAAAAAATGTTATAGATGCAACATCTTCTACTTCATCGAAACGAGTGATACATTCCTCTTCGGGCAAAGAGAGAAATGTGACGAACGATACACAACTCTCCACAGACAAGACAGGTTGAGAAGGTATTTCAATGTTCAATTGGGATACATTTTTCTTCATCTTATCATAGAATTCGAAATAATATGCAAAATATAAGCATCTCATAGACAAGAGCCATGCGTCCAGTAGATATTGCTGTACTTCCATTTTGTCTGTGTCCTGTGAAAAAAGTGAAAAAAAAAATATTTTAAAGATTAAATCAGTACAGATTTAATTCAATTTTTTAAATAAAAAAAAGAAATAGAATAGTACAAAAGTAAAGTAATCAGGTTAGTATGGGGTGCAGCGCAGTTATATGACGAAGCAGTTCTGTGATACTGAGTTCTCCATATCCGCAATATCTACAAATGTACACACAATGCTTGCTCTCGCTTATGCATACACTACCCATGAAACTGTACACTTCTTTACATCCCAAACATTCCGAATTTGATGTTAACATACTGATGTTCTGTTTTTTTACTCTTGTCTCGCGCATTTTTCTTATATGCGCTATTTCATTCGCATTTTTCTCTAGCTTTCTCCTTTTTCCAACTACCCGCCCAATTTTTTTTTTTCTACATGAATAGGAGATTTGGGATAACCGTTCTCGCGAGGTAATTTTTCCTCAGAAATAGTATGACTCCGCATTTCTCTCTCTTTCTCCTCGCTGTCTGAATAATAAATTTCTCCTCCCATATCACTGTTTTTTTCATTGTCCTGTTTTATACACCCCGTTATTTTATTTCCTTCTGCAGCAGAACAATTATCTTCTTTTTTTCCATAAGTAGATAGATCTATTGGTGCAAACATGGGAGGGAAAACATGGGATATGCTATCTACTATTCTTTTGACAGAAGTATCATGAGGAGTTAAGATAGTGTTCTCCTGTTCTGTTGTCCCAGTTTCAGCAAGTAGGCTTTGCTCTAGCTCTATTACCGACACAGGTCTGTCATCTACTACTGCATTGGCAGAAGTAACATCAGGCATTGATATAAGTTGCTCCTGTACTGTTGCATCAAGTGAGCATTGCTCTGGCTGTATGACTGAAGTGGTTGTGTTTTCTTCCGACTCTGTTTGAGGGAATGCTGTAACTTCGGGTTCATACTGTGTAGCCTCTTCATCAGCAGTGTAATAAGATGAAGTGCTTTCTTCTGACATATGTGACTCCATTTCGCAGACAGAGGTTTCAATTTTGTTGGGGCTTTGTTCTGATCTTTGTTCTGCGTCATGACACACAGTATTGAGCACAGCAGGAGCCACATTTGAAGCTGTGGGATGGGAAAGCGAATATTGCTCTGACATCCCTGACGGAGCATCTTTTTCCTTCACCCCGCTTTGTACTGCACTATCCGTCATCTTATTCTTCTTTCTTACTATATTTAATGGAAGAAGAAGAAAGTGTCACTTCCCATGTCATGCTATATAGTACATACTACATACCAATCTCAGCATAATATAGAGATAGTATATAGTTCATTTCTTAGAACTAGGCTTAGGCCCGCGACGGTCTTTGGTTGATTTGAGAAGAGCAGCAGAGCAATGCTGTGGACACTTTGCACAAGTATCTATTGCCTCACTTAAAGTGTTGGAAGAGAGTACTTCCAAATGACGACGTATTCTTTCTATCACAGTCATACAGTATTTTATGTTCATTTGATTGATTGCAAGCTCATCTTTATATAATGTTGCCATAGGAGCGAAATTCTTAAGCTTCTTTACTTCATCACTAAAATCCATTTAATTTTCTGTTTTCCTTTTTTCCCTTTGACATTCATGCTTGGGTTACTACTCTTTTCACATATTGTCCCATATTCTTCCTCGCTGTCTGAAAGGTGCAAATCTTCTTTCAAGAAATCAAACTCTGGTTCATTCCCAAGACACACTTCAGAAATTTTACTGTGTTTATGTTGTGAAATACCATCTACTTGTGACGAATGTGGCCTCTTTGCCTTCTTCAACCACTTTGTCTTTTCTTTATACTTTGTTTCATTTTCACTGTCTGATGTATCAATAAAATCGGGAGTAAATGTAGTAGAAGGAAAGGATTTCTTTCGTTTTTTTACGTCATTATCACTGTGCGACATACAGTCGTCTTCGGAAGCACTCTGATCAGATATAACTGACTCAGTTGTGTTGGTCAACGATTTGATACTTCTTTTCTTTTTCTTTCTATTTTTTGTACATGTCTCAATGTCAGACTCTTCAGATGAGGTACTATATATTCTTTTTTCTTTCTCCTTGTTACCGGAAGTAGTTGCTTCATACAGATGCGAGTCATCCTCCTTTATTTCTTCTATTTCATTTTTGTTAGGATTCCATGATAATGTTATAGCTTTACCGCTCATAAGAGAAGACGCCAGCGGTCTAAATTCTATGGATTTTGTAGGATAAATAATAGTTAATCTTATTCCTAATATTTCAGAAATACACTCTAAGATGATACTATGACCAGAAAGTATATCTCCACGAATTTCTTTGTGATTTTTAGTGATCAAATGTCCATACATATTTCGATATGCCTTGTCTTTCTGCATGTAACTGGACAAAGAATTAATGGCTTGTTCTAGTAACAGAGATGCTACATTATCTTTAAATCTGAAATTAAAAGTAGAACTAGAGTCTTTTTTCTTTCCTCTGATGTATGATATGACATGGAACAAGCAATGTTGTTCATTTTTGTTCACTGCGTGCCAATATGTTTTATTTTCGTTGTTTCTGATAGAAAGTATACTTAATATAAGACTCAATATTTCATGTATCTGCGTTTCTTTCATTTTTATTGATGTTGGGAGAAAAGATACAACTTTTTAGCAGTGCACTGACTGACGAGCCTACTTACTGCCTGGTAGAAAATATCGGGTACAGAAGTATGACATCCAGCACTACATGCACATGTGTTAGATAGTACCAGCGAAAGCAATCCAGAGATTTGTAACAGGACAGGGAAAAACAATAACCGTTAAATATATGGTGAGAGATCTATTTAGAGGAATATTTGTTGCTGTGTGAAATATAACAAATACCACAAAAAAGTGTGACAGTGATGATATATACCGGGAAAGGGATGTAGTACTTACAATGGGAAAGTACTGATATAATATTTAGCCTTATATCTGAGAAATAGCTTTTTTAATTTCTGAAGAAAGTAGCAAGAAGAGGGAAATGTCTTTCGTGATACAGCTACCTTTTAAATTATGTGATATGGTTAAAGTGATTTTATCATTGAGTATTCTGAAACTTGAAAGAAAGATGATATCGTTATGCTTTATTTCATCGTATCTTAACCATATAGATTCGAATGTATTAGACTCTTTTATTTTAAACTTATATATATGTTTCAAATTATTGTACAATTGTTCAAATAATCGTATAAATTTAATGGATTTATTTTCTATGAAGAGAGAAATGCTAATTTGGATGTTAACCACATCTATTCTAATTTGGTTTAAACCATGTGATGCTGGTTCTAATATGTCACAGCAAATATCGTGCACAAACTTCTCTATCTCCGTCAATATAATGTTGAATAAATTTTTGAGGAATATGTATATGAAGCCGTTCTTAGTAATTTTTATAGAATAACTACTTCTGGATATATTAATAGACCCCCTATACTTTTTTCCCTTTTTTTCTTTCTGCAGTATACTATCAATATCAATATTACTTTTAGGTATAGTAGATATCAATAATATAATATTATTTATAGAATAATCTACATACATATAAAAAGAATTATATATAGATAGATAGAATAAATTTTTCTTGTTGTAAATTCTAGAATAAATTTTTCTTGTTGTAAATTCTATCTCACAAGTCTAAATAGTATATAGTATGCAGAATTTAACCAGAAGCAGTATCAACATTACTGTATCAGAAAAGATGGAAAATCGGAAATGGGTTGTATGACGGTAGGGGGTAGATTCTCGTAATAGAAGAGTCGTGGTGAATAACCTCTGTGTAAAAGCATTGCCCCATACAACTTGGGTAGAGCATCTATTCCAGCATGCAGAGAAACGTTATACCTCCAAATAGCTTGTGAGACAAGGTTATCATCAATGATGTGTCCGAGAAAATCGGTGAAGTATTTTGATTCTACATAAAGGTTATGCACAATTCGAGAACAAAAACCGCATATGCAAATGTTTTCGTCTCTCCTAAAGATAAGATAAGGCATTTCGATACATCAGCTGATATCAAAATAACGTACCAGATATGGGACGAGCTCTTTGTCTTTTTAAAGCAATGTCATTAGTGATATTGTACTGTATTTAATATAACAATTGTACCTATAATGCGTCCAGGTGTTATAATAACAGGGACGAGGTCTTCATACCTGAATAACTGTAGTTTGAAATGTGGATGCAGAACAATAGCTTTGTATAGCTTCACTAGGGCAGACTCCTTTTTGCTCAAAAAAGCAAAACAAATTTTCCACCGCGCTATTGTAATGTGGATATCAGTTATGACGTTACCAATGAAATCTTTGAACTCTTTACCGTGCACAAATGTTTTATGAACAATATGGGTACAATATTCACACACGCAAGTCTCTTGTTCTGCAGTCTTAAAAATAAGGTATGGCATATCTTGTATTGTACATAGAAAGTATCAGCACCTTTTTCTCTCTTTGACCTTTGTACTGTAGGTCAAACAACCAAGTGGGATTTGTTCTCCGTTTTTATGTTTCCTTTTCGTCTCTCTGCAAAGAGTAAAGAAAACAGAAAATATAAGACAAGAAAGAAATATTTGAATTGTATATAGAATACATATTTTGCTCAATTGTAATAAAGTAATACATTATAAATAATATTTTATGGACATGAAATAAATTCCTATAAAATAATATCATATGGACATGATATAAATTCAGTTCTACTTTTAATCCATTTAGTATAAAGATAAACAGTCAACATATAATATTCTGAAATACTAAGCAATAGTAAAAGAAAAACTAACCTGTTAGTTTTGTACAGAAAGCGAAGCAACACCTGTTGCTTTATTGGACACTACACGTTAGTACGGCACGCTGCCTTGCCTCACCCTTTTCGATTCTGTTCAAAAAAAATAAAAAAAATAAAATTCAATTCAATGCATACTGGTCTTGATTATATTACTCAGTTAAACCTTGATATAGACAAGTTACTTGAAACATGATGTGAAGAATGGAATAAAAGTACCAACTACAAAATAATATATAATACCAGTGTTATAACAAAACTCACCTGATAGTATGGTATTGAACTAGAGATGCAACGCTTGTTGAAATACAGTGAAGTAGGCGCCCTGTATTGCATACGACTCGTGACTTCCAACTTTACACCATCTGATCCTGTAGTAAAACATAAAAATAAAAGAAATTCAGTTCAATGTTGCATCAAAATAGGTTAAATTGTAGCAGGGGAATGAAACCCAAGTTGTCTGGGTTGTAACGCTGCACCCTACCATCATGTCGTACAATCATATGCTTGATAAAGGAAGAAAGGATAGGAGGAGAGGAACATCACGTGTCTTATTCAATATCTAATAAAAAAAATTAAAATTTAAAAAAATTGTTAAAAAATATTAATTTTTAATTTAAAAAAATTTTTAAATATAAAAAAAAGCGTCGTTGGACGCGTTCGTTCCCCACCTGTGCGGTGGTGGGGCTATAAGCGCGCGCCGGGTTGCAGCCGCCCAACTGGGGAATCAAGCCCGGATCAGGATCTATTAAAAAATATTTTGAAAAAAAATTTTAAAAAAAATTTAAATGTTTTTTTAATAATAAAAAAATAAATTAAATAAAGCCACATAGTACGCGTTCGTTCCCCACATGTATAGTGCTACAGTTATAAAAACGCGTCGGGTTGATGCCATCTGGGTGGGGAATCGAACCCGGATCGCTCGCGTGCGAAGCGAACGCGTTACCACCGCGCCGTGAAAACACAGTGTGGAGGGAGGGAGTAACAATAGGAGTAGACCGGCGGGAGACGCGTTCGCTCCTCGCCTTCTCGGGGAATCGAACCCGGATCTCTGGCGTTGAAAGCGGACGCGTTACCGCTACGCCGTGTATACAGAGGCTAGATAGCTGAAGTATTGACCGGAGTATACCGGAGACGTCCGCATTATGCAACAGTTATGATGAAGGTGTCAACACCACTCGCGGTGCTAACATTAATGATACCCGTTCACACGTCAATTGAGGATGGTGCTAGGTGGCGCCACTGTGTTGTTTCTACATGACACTAGGCGGTGCATAGTACAGAGTGAATCAGGATAGAATTAAGTACCTATATACACAATTATAGCCCTTTTTCTCATGCTATGATCTGCATCATATCAAACTGTATCAATATTACAGCTCATAATGTTGCAGGAATTACATTAAAATTTCTAAAAAAGCAAAAAAAACGTGGTGTGGTGCATATAACATGAACTTAAAGAAAGGGACACCTGTTATATGGCGCAGTGAAAATTACTAATAGCTAGGAATCCTGACAGGTAGGCCAACTTCCATTGCTTCCCCAATATCAGGGGTGGGCCCCGGCCCACCCACTGTAACGGGAATACAAGTCCCTGCAGCTCCACTTTAAGTTTCATGTCATCCATTTTAGTGTGGTGTGACACAGAAACCACTACAGACCGCCTGGAGAAACCACTATAGACCACCTGGAACACCCGGAACAAAAAAGACCCCCTCTTTAGGGGGTCGACAATAAATAAAAGAAATACTCAGAATCAGCATTAGATATTTGTTTCAAGGTAGCTACCTCAGGATGATTTACCCTTCAAGCATGGCGTATGGCTAAAATATGACATTTGTCATGATTTTGCAGTAATGCAAAACCAGTGAGCAACTCGCTGCATGACAATGCCCTCCGTATGGGGTTTCCGAACCCCGCAGGATTGGTATGATGCATGAATGTAGGACTAACGAGTAACTGATAAGGACTACATTGATACATTATAATGACCAATGTATGATATGTTGAGGCATGACGCCATGGTTTAAGGGTTAACATTAGCATTATCATGATTGGTAACAGCTCATTACAACTTGTTTGATACTGAGTAACTAATTCAAGTTGGATACATGACAACAACTGGTTCAACTCTCACCTTTTGTTCATTTGGATGAGAAGAAGGCAGCAAAGACAGGGATCGCTGTATGCAGAACGTTTGGTTTTGATGCACATCTTAGAAAAGAAGAAAGAACTCGAGTTAATACAAGAAATAGATACAAAGTTACTGAGAGAAGGAAGCAAAGCCTGCCTTGAGAATTTACCATGATGCATGACCATGAGCTATATACATGTCACGGCATTACGTCAATATACATGGGAGCTTGTATAAAAGAGTCTGGATGTCCTATATGGAATGCTCTATATGGGTTAAAAAATGACCATTTCGCCTTATCCATTATAACAAATATCCATGTCGCCCTGTATATTGATTTAAAGAAATGTTTACCCCCCCATGTCACTATATGTTATGTGTCATATAGAATATAACCACCTCAGACAAGTCAAATCGACATGAGTACAATTACTATTTCAAATGGGGAAATAACATACGCAGACACATTTCAACCCCTGAAGCATGACATTTGTCACCAAAATGCCCTAGCGAGTAGCTTGCCAGTACTGTATCACTGCATGATATAGGGGGTCTGGATGGAGGAGGGGGTTCCCATGTCAGATGTTGATGTTATAAAATGGCCATGTCACATGTCATTGTCACTAAATAATGTCCATGTCCCATGTCGATATTAATTATTGCTCATGTCACCTGTCACTATGTGTTTAAGCCGACAGGCCCGAGGTATTATACATTGTTTAATACATTAGGCGGTGTACAAGGGGTTAACACTTTGAAGACGGCATTATACATGAAAGCATTATAGTTTTGAGGCTGCATTGGTGCATCATGACAACAAATATCATATTGTAATGACATGCGCCCTTGGTGACATGGGGAATAATTAATATAGGACATTACCATGTTACTGTAAACACACATCAGGCACTCAATTCGACATGTGAAGTGTCATGCTGCAAAGTTTTGAACGAATGGCAAGAGAGAACTCATGATTTAGTTCTACTCATATCCCTCAGATGGCGACACTGAGTAGACTGCAGAATGCGGTTGAACAGTACAGCTGACAGGGTACTGGGGGTGTCCATACATGACATGAGACGGAGTGGAGGGACAGGGCGTCAAGGGGGTATATATGGCGGGTGCCCATGTCGGTTGTCTATTTTTACAAATGTCCATTTCCTTGTCACTATCTTTCTGTTCCTCCTGTCGATTTAAAAAAATGACCATGTCCAATATCCATTTTAAGAAATGCTCATGTCCCTTGTCATTTTCTTATCTTTTTATTTCTCCTGTTTGTCAGTAAGTCCCATGCCGCATGTCAATTTCGAATAAACAGCCATGTTGCCCTATGGATTTAGGGGTCTACCCCCGCATTGTCAAGCCTCCCATACATTACTAGAAAACATGACTTGAGGGAGTAGGGTGGTTAGAAATGGTCAAAAATTGCACGACGTCATTTATAGACGCCTCCCACTTTATTATTGTCGCCCATTTTTGAAACAGGTTATTGAAATAAGGGTATTGGGGTAAGATGGGGGTCTGCTTCCGGGCTATCCAAATAGCGTAGACGCCCCCAGTTCTCGGTATACAACCCTGACTCAGTGTGTGACCTGAATACTGAGCTAGTTTCTTATCTCATGTATCTTACTTCTACATTACAATACTCTTACTATGTGGCCTATTTAGACTATTATGTGATAAGGCTCGTCTGCCATTACATTATATTGAACGAAAAGACTGTCCTATCCAGTGCAAGTAGACAGTACTAATGGTATTACCCTCCCTATAGTATAGAATGCAGTCTCATAACGAAGTGACTACAGCACAGGCAACATGGGGTGTTTCACGGCCCTATTATGGTGGGTCTGCCTTATTCATATGGCTGATGCGGCTTGTGTGTGTGAAGAGGAGAGGGGCACATTGACATGTGATGGAGGTGTACAATGCATTGATGCATATCAAGTATCAATGAGAAGCATTCGCACAAGTATAATATACTTGAGCAGCTGGCTGACACAAGATTTAGTGAAGTTTGATCGTGACGTTTTTCCTTATCTCAGTAAGATTTATACTCCCTCTGGCACATTCGAGTGTGACTTTGGAGAATGCAGGTGAGTGAAATCATATATTTAATGTCAATAATACAGCAAAATGGTCTTTTCTCCAAATCGGCATGAGACATGGGGTTGAATGAATGACAGTGATAATTCAGTAGACCTATAACGTGTGCCTTCCCATGAGGTATTAAAACTCATGGTAACAGTAAATTATATGGCAACACAGTCATTTCTTTAAATCCACATGGGGTATAGGGGAACTGTACAAGGTAGGGTTGGATATATGGTAGTTATGGTTCACTATATGACGTGTGTCCTGTATTGTGGTAAAGCACTAAAGTAAATATAACTATAGGACTATAATCCCCCGTCATGCTGGGACCATAACGCCCGCACGTGGAGAGTGGCTGTGCCACTTGTCGATTATAAATAATGCCAATGCCCCTTGCTGATGCTAAGAAATGGGTGTTGTCCCTTGGCAATTTAAAGAAGTAAGGTTGTCCCTCCTCTCCAACTCCCAGCATCCCCTTGTCCCTCGTCCATGATATGTAAAATAGGGGCTTCCCAGCTAACAGAAAAATATTATTTTATGTCCAAATAACGTTTTAAAACTTTATATAATGTTATACCATAATAAGGAGCGTCAAACAAACGTTATGTAACGCTACATAACGTTATAAACTGCTGTATAACGTTTTTTGTTCAGCGGGTTCTCCCCTTGACAATTTTAGCCATCTGGGTCCCTAGCATATCATGAGCATTGAAACGACTCCAGAAGGCTAAAATGGATAAGGGGACAAGACCCTTTTTTAATCCTTACAGATAAAAGGGACAACGGCAAGGGGTTGGGGACATTAGAAAAACTTACTTTTTAAATCGGCAAGGGACTGATTTCTTATGATGGACAAGGGACATTGGCCTTTTTTAGGATCGACAGCTCCCTGTCTATGGCCCTATTTAAAGAACGGGCTGGGCATGATCCATACCCCTACATTGGATCCATGTAGATTGTGTTCAACCACAAATATGAAATTTGCATTATTTTACTTTTTTTCAGAAGGATGAATCGTGTTCTTCATGTCACAACAGAGGCGTACATGGAGGAACTTCATGTCACAACAGAGAGGTACATGGAGGAAAGTTCACGTATACCTTACACCGAACTCATGTCAGAAAAATCTACTATTGTTGAAATAGGAGGAGAAAAGCTATCTGATGTAACTGCCGCGTTGGAATCATTGCCTCATCCCTATACAGCTACACCTAGCATGCCTAGTATAGTGCCCAAAATTGTCCCTACAAGTACAACTGATGTGAGAGAGAAGTAAGTATACAATTTTAATGCTAACTGTGGGCATGCACCTGTGTATCATACCCATGCGTAGGTCCACATGTTATTTTGCTGTAGGAAATTTTGGACCACCCAAAGTTACAATTACAGTACCCAAAATTATAGATACAGCATTGTGACACGCAGTAAGTGAGCCCATACACCCATTACTATGGACATGTCACTGACACAGCAGTGTAATTGTACCACACCATACCTGAGGGACATACAGGAGGAGGGGAGCCCGCTCTATATGTGTGTGTGTGTGTGTGGATTGTAACAGTACCCAAAATTATAGATACAGCATTGTGACACGCAGTAAGTGAGCCCATACACCCATTACTATGGACATGTCACTGACACAGCAGTGTAATTGTACCACACCATACCTGAGGGACATACAGGAGGAGGGGAGCCCGCTCTATGTGCGTGTGTGTGTAGGGGGTATGCATCAGGGTTTCAGTGCTTTCTGTGCCCCTGCTACAGCGAGTAGTTAGGACATGGGAATACCACTCCAGCCGAGGATTTCAAGGTTAGGTGGGGACTGTGCGGAGGGTGAGAGTGGGGACTACTGATGGACAGGGGTAAGGGGTGATAGCGTCCCCAGTCAGCAGACCAGAGGGAGGCAGCAGGCGGTCGGTGGTGAACACAGAGACACTACTACCTAAGTCAGTGTGTACATCCCTAAAGAAGCTACTTCTCATTTTTCCTACTTTTGAATGAGACGTTGTTTATACAATAGAATAAAGGGTGTTCCCTCTCCTTCCACTATCAGTAACAATCCAAAACTTCCTAGAAATATTGTTGTGGGACAAGTGTCAATTTTACTCCAGGCATCCTATATAGGATCACAGCCGGTCCAGACCCACCTTCCTAACCCTCCTTAGGGAACCACATGGCGGGTGCTGATGGGGGTAACTCGGGTTTTCACTATAATATGATTCCTATCACTATAAAGAATATTATGATTGGATTGTAATCTTTCTTTGATACAGGGAATATATCACATATGAAAGTAGTACTACATACCCCATATCCGCCACTGACAGGGTCAACAAGAAGTCGGGATTGCCTGCTAAATGGGGGAACAAGGGTTCGTCTAAAACCGGTACTAACGCTCATATGGGGACATCAGACAACGTGAAAATACCTGTGACACGCGATAAAAGCCAAGGGGTACTAAGTACGTCTAGAACCAGCACAATCAAAGTGACCATGTGAGTAGAGGTATACAGTCATAAAAGTTATCTCAACACAATAAACATGAGACAGCACAATATTTGATTCCTCCTGTGTGAATTGTGCTATCTCTAATGCATGCTACAATCAGAACGCACAACTATTGATCCTCCTGTGTGAAATTGTGCTATCTGTATCACATAAATCGTCCTGTTGGAAATCTTATGCATTTATGTAAGTGTGATATATACACCAAGATACAATGCAAATTACGTAGACAGATTCAAAGTTTAAATGTAAAATAAAGTTGGACTCTAACTTTTTCCTAATTGCCGAAAAAAGTTAGAGTCCAAAATAAATTTGGACTCTGTGTTTTCTGAGCAGTGGTGGGTTTCCAACAGGACAGTAATGCTGTGATATTATATTATAGGATACCTACCAGTGTACCAGACGAGAAAGAGGTGACGCAGAAATCGGGAGGAGGTCCAGGAGCAGCTCATGTTATACCTCATGACGATGTGACAACCCGTGACAGTCCCACGACGCAACGTGTTGATAGGGTGGGTGCTCAGCCTATCCCACCTCAAGTAGAAAAGAAGGCGGAGCACAAGCCTGATTCCAATGTTAACTCTTTGTTGCTTGGGATCATGATAGGAATGGCTTGTATCTGTTTTATTGCGTCTTTAATTGGGGTGAGCTATTGGATGAAAAAAAGATCTGACAACATGCAGCCAACACATAGGTTGGAAGGTATACCAGATGTGACATTGTTTGAACTACAGCCTTTGAACCCAAGACCGCCTGTAGAAACTTCGGTCTAATTCAAAATGAATACTTTATATGATTCATCCAATATCAACAAATTGTATCACATGAAAATCAAAATATGTGAAAATCATATAAAGATATGGTATTACACAAAGACACAGGTTAATATAGCAAACGTTGTTTAACTTCTATATGCATAAGGAGGGATTCAGAGATTCACGATTTTATTTGTCCTGTTGTCATGTAAGAGCTATACCTCATGCCCACCCTTGTATGAACTAAGTTATTTCCGACTGTCATTTATTCCAATATGTGACAGGATGGAGATTTACATATTGACTTCCGGCAGGACTCTGTTTACTTGATATTTTTACTCATATCTCACCATGATTGAGGGAATTCCATCCGTCATCTTTACTATTACCCAGATGCTTTATGTGTCTAGCGTGTGTCACATGTGAGGAACTGGAGTCAGAAATAACAGAAAAATTGAGATTAATGTTTCCTGTTTCAGAACCAGAATTGTGAGACCAATCTTTGGCTAAATTGCTGGGAAAAAATAGTCCAGAAATAGACATCAATCAGTTGACAGAGGGAAATGTTCTTGTGATACCGCATCATGTTAAAAACTAGGGTTAAATATAACTGATATCTATATATGAGAGATGTAGTCTAGAATACAGTCATTGATATTCATATCTCTATATATATATGTGTGTGTGTGTGTAATATAAATATGCATATATAGATACACAACTTATAGTACCGTATGCTGCTTGAAAAGGGTAAACATGAATCAACGCGCCCCGTCCTCCTGCTGTGTGACTTATGTCTCACAGAAGCAGCAGAACACGCTCCGTCCTCCTGCTGTGTGACTTATGTGTCACAGAAGCAGCAGGTGGACGCGTGGAGAATAAGTAGTAATGGAGACCAGATAAACATACGTGACTGAATGTGGCGTGTCCCATAGTGCAAATTGCCAGACATGATACGCGTCTATATCTTGTCATTATCCTAACCCTTGTATAGAACCAGACCATAAAACAGCATGACTAAGTTAGTAAAGATATTGATATTTCCTTGTGATGAAATTAATGGTAAAATAAACGTGTGTGTATAACATTTGATATAGCCAAAGTATCAAAATAAATAAATATATATATATATATACTCCATGCTGCGTCTTGTACAGTATTTTGTTCATATAGGGTTAATTTACTTCCCGAGAGGGCTAACATAACTTGGAGCACCATATTTTTTGTTACGAGGGAAACACACAGTGTTCCGGGATATAAAAAGATAATCCAGACATAACATGTTGATACGGGAGGAGACATCTCGAGAAACGTGTGCTGGGACAGGAAAAAATGCTGTGTTTATTCCAGATGAAGATGTGTCACACTAGTGGTACCCTGGGTAGAACCGGATCACAATACAACCCAGTACCATGGCGAAAAGTTAGCCCTTTGAGGATGGTGACCCTGGTGAAAAGTTAACCCATTGAAGATGGCATAATACATTATAACCCCTACATGCTCGTCATGATGCATCAATGCAGCCCTGGCTAGTTTCTGGTCAGAGCTTCATTGGTATATCATGACGATCAATATCATTTTTCAGTGATGTCTGTCCTTAAAGGGTTAAATGTTGACAGGTGTAAGAAATACAGGAAGGTGGGGATAACGCGACATGATACGGATACTGTCCTCCCTCTTTGTATGCAGAAAATAGTGCTAGATAGCCGGAAGTAGCAGGAAGTGGCGTAATAGGACAACATTCCCATGCCTAGAAAAGTCCCATGCCGAGAAAAGACACATGTTTATGTCCTACATGTAGAAAAAGTGAATCCGTCTAGAATTCTATGCGGCCAGATAAAAGTAATAATTTACATTGGTGACAAGTTACAAACAAAGGAGACTAGATGTGTCACAAGTTCTAAACAAAAAGGACTATCTGAATACATTAGGGTTAGAACTGTGCTGGTCATTCATTGGTTAATGTAGCACAGAGCTAAAAACAATAGAATAAAATGAAGAAAATGCAGGGCATATATTGTATGAACAAAAGGGGTAGAGCCAACTTCTTGTACCACAATTCAAGAAGATGGCTAGCCATATTACGCTAGAAGACATCTTGAAGGTGTTTGCTCCTATCCTAGGACAACCATTGAAACAGCAACAGAAAATCGTTCATGATCCAGAAGTAAGTATTCTCAGCAGTGATAAAAATCTGCAACATTGCGGGTATAAATATCCTGTGTGTGGGTGTTTAGATGGATCAAAATTTCCATGTGGGAAGCCTTCTGTTCGGAGACATAGAAATAAGAAGAAAAATGTGAGGATGTGCAAATATCATCATACAATAAGCGAAACATCCCATAACTTGTACAAGATGGCGGGATCTCTGTCCCGGCAGGAACAAGATCCTAGTACAAAAGTTATGTACAAATGTGTAGAGTGTGCTCTAAGAATACTTCATACTGTATTCTTGTTCAGTGGGAGAATGGATTCAGGACATTCGACCTTCACCTCACACATGTTGACAACAGTTGTACATCATAGTAAAATAACATTTGCTGTGAGATCGTGCACATACCAATCTAACACTGTATATGCCATGAAACAGCTCTATTCTCTCCAACAGATAAAAGAAATATTCCAAATTCATTTGAGAATTATACTACAAGAAGGGGACTACTTCTCACACCGGAAAATGTTCTTGAATGAAGACTTGTATATCCGACCACTGGATATTACAATGATTTGGATCAAAGCCATAGAAGAGAGGGCTCTGAACCATCACATGACAGGATTTTCATTTCTTCAACTGCTGAGAAATACTTTAGATCATGAGGGACTGACTAAATTAGATCTAGACAACTAGATCCACCTAAGAAGGGGTATTGCTATTCTTTATTGGTTTCATGTGAAACTGAGAAAAATATTATGGTCTACCATTGTAACAACATTATGCAATATCACATACTCCGACAAAACAGTTAGATTATCTGATATAAGGTATAATAGTACATCCATGTGTTACATTTCTAGGCAAATTGTCAGGATATGGAACCCAGTGATAAAGATGGTGAGACCCACCTTTTTCTCATTCTATTCACACCAAAGAATCAAAAGTGATACTCCTTCTGGTTAAATTTTTGTGAGATAGGGAACGATTTGAATCAATACTCAAAATTTCAGACGGTGAACTAAATGGTTTGGGCTCCTCGTGCCGTTCACTGGAAATATGCAAGAAGTTGATGTCAACTTGATGTATATTACTAACGAAACCATGTTGAATTGTATTTAGATAGGCTTCAGCTCACTCAGGACACCTGGTTGGGACGTGCATGAGTTTAGGTCCGTCAGACCGCATAATAGAATAGAGCGTAGTGTTGAAGTGATACGCCAGAGGGCGAGTCGTGGAGTTGGTGAGGTGAGAATTTTCTCAACTCGCCTACATATTTCAGGCTTTTTTTGGTGATATAGACGTGAATAATGCAACTTTACATGTATTATCCAATAAACTAATGTCATCCTCATGAAATGGAACAGATATATACAACATGAGTTATATAGAATGAGTAGAAGAGAGAGAGTTAATTATCCTCGCACCTCTTCTCTGGTCAGTCAGATTATACTAATACGAAAGATGAGGTGGGTCTACTTGTCTCCTCCTATGCCGCCCATGGCAGGCCTCGGCCTGCTACGGCGGCAGCACCAGCAGGTGTGTTGCTGGCGCTGCAAATAAATGATATAGGTCCTCAAACCAATAGCTACATGGTTGTCCGACCATCGCCGGTAAATCGGTAATTGGGGAAGCCACTATGACCACCTGGAACCATAAGACCCCCTCTTTAGGGGGTCCACAATAAATAAAAATTAAGACACAGATAGGGAATGAAATGTTTAGTCTGTAATTGACTGAAAGAATACATCTCCTGTAGGACACGTTTGTTATTCACACTAAAAAACACCTCTCCTCTGGGACACTTTTTATAATAATTTAGTAATATTAGAAAGTGTCCCAGAGGAGAGGTGTATATATACTACTGATGTTATTTATAACTCTCTAAACTAGTCATTAGGGAGCGTTCATTATTTATGGCAGGGGAGGGGGGGGCGGGCGTTTGGCAAAACGAATACGTAAAAAAAAAAAGACCCCCCCCCTCTGAATGGGTCAAGAAAAAAAGACCCCCCCCCTCCGAATGGGTCAAAAAAAAAAGACCCCCCCCCTCCGAATAGGTTGAAAAAAAATGACCCCCCCCTCACCATAGACGTTTATAAATACTTAATAATGGCATCAACGACATACAAAGTCCACATAGTCCTATACTATAACCTATTATAGCATGTGCTTAACCATTATTTGAGGGAGTGGTTATAGGGCATAACAATATGGTGAATATATTTATGTGGAGAGCGCGCATTTTTCTGTTTCCGTGGCACGTTTGATATTTTTGCTAAAAATTGGTGTGATTATTTTGGTCCCCACCTACAAGTCCTGCTAATACTGATTGGTAGAAGTACCATGAAATGGCCCAGCTCAGGGGCCGCGGAAGGTGGATAAAGTTGGGGGGCCCAGCTCCCAAAGCCAGCTGATGAGTGTTGGTTAGAGGGAGAAACAAATGGTTGTTTTGGGGCCACAAGCCCCAGGAAAATTTGGGAATTTGACCTTTATTAGTGTATTCAGAGTGGTCTGAAGTCTACCATATGATCCTGGGAAATTTTGTAATTTTACATTGAAATTGATGTGTTCTGAGGGACTTTGAGCTTGTCTTTCAAGAAAGTTTTAGGAATTTTACCTCGAGATTGGTGTATTCTTGGGTACTCTGAGTCTAGAATGTTCATGTTTCCCAAAAAGATTGGCTCCCCCACTTTACTAGGCCCCCAGCCCCACCCCCCGTGTTCCGCTCTACTGCAGCTTAAAACAAAGATGTTTGATGAAGGGATGCTCTGGACATTATAATAGTGGCAAACCTGAAGAAAATTTTGAAAATCTAGAGGTCAATCGGCCCATTTTAATGTATCCTGGTATTATAACATGCAGTTAAAGGAACAAGATCACTATTTAAACCTAGTTTGGTTTTCCAAAGGCTAGGATCAGTAAGAAATAGGGAGCTGAGGGTGAGAATTTGAAGTTGAACAAAGAGTCACAGGGGAATGTGTCTTTGTTATATAACGGCACGGATCAATTACAATCGCTTAAGCCATCAATGGTATGCATGGATGTTACGTGCACCATAGTTGATAACCTTTATTTGAGGAAATGCCATAAGGTACCTGCCTTCAATATTCTAGTGTGTGGTCAGTATAACCAAGCCATGGGAATGCATTGACTCCAAAAAAAATAAAAGCTTTAAAATAGTGATGAATAACTCACTGATAACCCTGCAGAGCATCGGAAGCAACTTGACCAGAACCAAATATAGAGCTCTAAAAATTCTGATGAGGTCAAGTAGCGATGAGTAGCAATGATTATTCAGTGCCTGATTTCTGTTGAAGCCAAAGATGAACTTAGAGGGAGATTTAAAAATTGGTGACAGAAGGAGTGGCATCCGCAGCAGAAAACTCTGTGGATCTGGTGGCTATTTGCTACATTTCAAGGCATTCGGTACACCGATTTATAGTGGGATGATCATGTCTACTCTATGAGTCTGCTGATTTTATAAGTCCTAGAATCTGTGAGAAGTAGGCAGCTATCAGGGAGATGGTGAAGGTATTCTAAAAATATTGAGAGCTCTGCAATCAGAACGCTGTGGCTCATTTAGCAGGGTCTGGTACAAGATACCAAGGAAAAGTGTGTATCATGACTAGTGTAATCACGCCTTTGACTGGTGGAGTGGACCTAAGCTACAATGTATCAACATTATATGAGGTAGATCTGCATCTTGCATACTATGCATCTGCTCCTCTATTGGGAAGAAAGGCAGGGTCTAAAAATGTAGGCAAGTTCACCCTTGCATATGGATGCCAAAACGTGATGGGCAAGGCTAAAGTCCAATTAACCCAAACTATTTCGGATACAGTACTGTCATATTTGGGTGCCACAATAGCATTCATCTAACTGCACACTGATAGCTTTTCTGTTTAGACCCCCTACATTCTGTACTCTTCTCGTGTTGAATTAATGCTCTTTCTCCAGTTAATTATTGTTGCTTTAAGAAAAAGAAAAGTAGTGAATCATTCATGTGTCGATTGGTAGGCAAGAAATTTAGCAAAGTTCTACCGTCTTTTTGACCCCAATTCGCGACATGTGTCGTGAAATTCGCGTCACGTTGTGTCAAAAAATACCCCCTCCCAAATAAATACCCCTAAAAAAAATGACCCCCCCCCCTCAGAATAGGTTGAAAAAAAAAGACCCCCCCCTAAGAATAGGTTGAAAAAAAAAGACCCCCCCCTCCGAATACCCCTAAAAAAAATGACCCCCCCCCTGATTTGCACACCCCCCCCCCCTGGCATAAATAATGAACGCTCCCTTAGTTGGCTGTGTCTCATGACCTTGGGCCAATGTTTTTGTCTCTGATCGGGTGCCGTCTCTGACCTGGTGTCAGAAGGAAGTGTTTTTTATTTTTTAACATATACTTATATATATTAGGATTTGTAAAAACTTTATGGCAGTTGATATGTAACTATAATAAGCCTCCTGCTGTTGGTAGAAGATAACTAAACTCCCAAATGGCATCCGGTCAGAGACGGCACCCGGTCAGAGACGGCACCCGGTCAGAGACAAAAACATTGTCCCAAGGTCGTGAGACACAGCCAGTTGTCCATTTTTATCATCATCTGCCCTAGATAACCCGTTTTTATTCAGGCCGGTCAGAGCTGGCACCCGGTCAGAGCTGGCACCCAGTCAGAGACAAAAACATTGGCCCAAGGTCGTGAGACACAGCCATATAAGGGGCACGCACCACTAGCCACTCAGAGAGAGCTGGGTAGGGTACTAGGTGCACACCATGGCATACCTAATGTACAATAAACCCAAACTACACACCTAATCGCCGATTGTAATGTTACTTACTTTCGTGCATATCAAATCTCAGATGTTAGCACAATGCTAATTGACGATGGCCCGATATGACGCTATAGGTAGGGGGGGTGATAAATCTACTTTTCTTCGGGGACAGGCTCAAACTATGCATTAGGGTCCAAAAACACGGGAAATCACAAAAATATTTTTTTCGGACCCCCCTGTACATAGGGTCCGAAGATCCGCCAAATAGTGAGAAAACAGCCAAAATTCAGGCTTTCAGATTCCTTCTAAAATCAAATCATGACTTCATGAAAATGGTCAGAAACCTTCATATGGGACCCAAAGAGACCATTTAAAGTCATATTGTTGTGATTATAAAGGTGTTTCCCGCTCTGGGGAGGTAGTTCGTCCTCGGTAAAATACCGATAAATCAGCTATTTTGAAGGCATTTGCTCCCATACAATCACATCCCTATACTGCCATAAAAGATCCTCAGGACACCTAATCAGGCAGATTAAACCCTTCTGGAGGGTCCCCTCTTTCTGTTAACTCCCTCTATGACCCCCCTCCCCCCTCCCAGCATGCACCAATAGCCATCAGATAACTCCCCCCCCCCCTTCGCCTCTATATTACCCTATACTGAAATAATCTATTAACATAAGACCTGTCTGATAGTTTGAACCTTTCTTGAGGGCTCCCTGTTCGTGTTAACCACCCCCTATGACACCCCTCCACCCCATCCCCACCCTCACCCCAAACTAATAGCCATGGAATATCCCCCCCCCCTCGGCTCCATATTACTCAGTACAACCATCAGCCCAACCCTCCATGTGGCACAGTGCACAGCATTGCCTCTCATGGTATGTATCATGCCTGGGAGTGGGACAGTGGTGTGGTTAAAGGTATACAACACAATCTAGCTAATTCTAGATCGACCAACAATTTTTCTTAATGACTCTTAGAGATGTTAGCCCGATGCTTATGGAACACAAAGAAAAGAAAAAAAGCCTATGTCACGGGGTTTATTTGTCTTTTAGAGGGCATTTCCATTTGAGTGCATTATGTATAAGCCCTCATGAGAAAATCATATTTTTCTACAAATTTTCCACACAAAAAATAAACTCCCAACAATTTTTCAATGAAAATGCAGCCATGCATGTATATGATCATTAGGAACATACTGAAAACAAGAAAATATGGGGTCACGGGCAAAATGAAATTATCCTGAATTAATCAAAATAAAAACTAATCTATGCACTGTATAAGCCTATGGGCATGGCAAAAAGGAAATATAGTGATGAAGATATGTAAAATTCCAAGGTAAGCCACATAAATGGTAGATAATGGTAGATCATGATATATAAGTAAGAGAATTTGGCAAATATCATGGTTGCAGGTAGTTTCGGTTTTTGCCACCAGGTGCCGTATGCGTAGATTGTGTTGTATACCTTTAAAAGAGGGCCCCCCCCCCAAAAAAAAAAAAGAAAAAAAAAAGAGTGAGCTGGGTCCTTGAGATCACCCTGGTAGGTGTATCTACTACAGCTGGTAGAGGAATACTATACTTCAAGTCAACTTTGGGTTCAATATTTGGTTTAATATCAAGATATGTATTCATCTGTCCTCAAAGTTTGATATTAGGCTCTACCAACTTACCCTTTACCCCATGTAGGGGATGGCATAGATGTACCAAGCACCATGCCTATGTTATATTTTCATATATCTGAATATTATAGCAGCACCCTCAGATGTTGCATGTATGCCCGTCTTTGACAAAATCTGATCTTTAGCATTGCCAATGAGGTATCAGGGTTACCTACCCCTCCCCATGATTTACTTGCATGGTTTATTATTGGCTCCAATAACATTTAGAGAATCAGAGAATCGAATTAAATAATTATCTCTTGTCTTACGTCTAGGAAATTGACCATGAAAGGTGTAGACTAAGAGATATGGACACCAGTCCCAGGCCTCCCACCACCCTCCGGACCGCCTTAAAGGAATTTTAAAGGAATCTTTTCGCCGAATATAAAGGAGTTTTAAAGGAATTCTAAAGGAATCTTGGTCAAAATAAAGGAATTGAAATGCAATATTTATGGACATTATAGCATGTAATATTGATCAAAGTATTGTTATTCCAGGAATTTACTTTGATTCGGCATATAAGAGTAGAAAAATTTAAGTTAGTAATGAATCTGACTAGGACATTGTTCAAAAAATCTATAGAATATTTCGCAGGATTTTGCAAGTCATGGACATCCTCAATGCTTGTACAATTTTTCACTGTGAAAAGAATACTAACTGCAAAGCTCTGCGAAGATCCAATCTTAACCCTGCCTACGAAAATTTTGAAATTTTACAACTAATATGGTGCGCTTTGACACATTTTGATGGTTTGAAGCCCTAAAAATAGATGGTAATTATATGGTCACCTGAACAGTGCGGACCGCAGCTGTACAACTAGGGGGGTTTGGAAAATTTGGAAAGGCTAGACTTGAAATAAGGCATTCTGGTGCATTTTGGCACAAAACATATTAAAGTTCAGTATCTATCCTCCATGATTGGGACTGGAACCTTGTTTTCAGAGGTAAAGTACTTTGGTAATTTCAGACTTAAAATGGTGTATTCTGGTGCATTTTGGCACAGCATTCAAGCCTTACATTTGTGTTATTCTTTATGACTGGGGCTGGAATCTTGCATTAGGAGGGAAAACTTTGGAAGATTTGGAAAGTCTAGACCTTAAATGCTGGAATATGGTGGATTTAGGTACATTAGATCTGTATTATCCTCTATTACTGGGGCTGGAACCTTGACAGCTTTTTGAGAAAATCTGAAATTCTAGACTTGAAATGATGCAATCTGGTCGATTTTGGCACCACATCTATTTAGGCAGAGATCAGTCTTTTCCCAGCCTGGATCGGATTGGATCTGGACAAATCGCAAGAATTACCAATTTGAAAACAAATAAATCTATGAAATCTGAGGAGTTTATAACCATTACCGTATTCGACGTAATAAGCGCACAGTGGGCTTAAAACATGATTATGGACATCTTTTTGTAGTTAAGAGTTTCATTGGGGTCAAAAATTGAGATATTTTTGGTTATTTGTAGTATAAAAATTGGCCAAAAACGGGGTGTGTGCGCTTATTAGGGGGACTTGAAATGGGCCATTCTGGTGTGTTGTGGCAGAATATATATTAAGGCCCAGATCTGCATTATTCTTTATGAGTGGGGATGGAACTTGTTTATGGAGGGAGAGCTTTGCCTCAATGCTTGTACAATTTTTCACTGTGAAAAGAATACTAACTGCAAAGCTCTGCGAAGATCCAATCTTAACCCTGCCTACGAAAATTTTGAAATTTTACAACTAATATGGTGCGCTTTGACACATTTTGATGGTTTGAAGCCCTAAAAATAGATGGTAATTATATGGTCACCTGAACAGTGCGGACCGCAGCTGTACAACTAGGGGGGTTTGGAAAATTTGGAAAGGCTAGACTTGAAATAAGGCATTCTGGTGCATTTTGGCACAAAACATATTAAAGTTCAGTATCTATCCTCCATGATTGGGACTGGAACCTTGTTTTCAGAGGTAAAGTACTTTGGTAATTTCAGACTTAAAATGGTGTATTCTGGTGCATTTTGGCACAGCATTCAAGCCTTACATTTGTGTTATTCTTTATGACTGGGGCTGGAATCTTGCATTAGGAGGGAAAACTTTGGAAGATTTGGAAAGTCTAGACCTTAAATGCTGGAATATGGTGGATTTAGGTACATTAGATCTGTATTATCCTCTATTACTGGGGCTGGAACCTTGACAGCTTTTTGAGAAAATCTGAAATTCTAGACTTGAAATGATGCAATCTGGTCGATTTTGGCACCACATCTATTTAGGCAGAGATCAGTCTTTTCCCAGCCTGGATCGGATTGGATCTGGACAAATCGCAAGAATTACCAATTTGAAAACAAATAAATCTATGAAATCTGAGGAGTTTATAACCATTACCGTATTCGACGTAATAAGCGCACAGTGGGCTTAAAACATGATTATGGACATCTTTTTGTAGTTAAGAGTTTCATTGGGGTCAAAAATTGAGATATTTTTGGTTATTTGTAGTATAAAAATTGGCCAAAAACGGGGTGTGTGCGCTTATTAGGGGGACTTGAAATGGGCCATTCTGGTGTGTTGTGGCAGAATATATATTAAGGCCCAGATCTGCATTATTCTTTATGAGTGGGGATGGAACTTGTTTATGGAGGGAGAGCTTTTAGAAAAAAATGGAAATTCAGACTTGAAATGGTGCAATCTGGTGAATTCTAGCACCATATATAACAAGGCTTACAGAACTTATTGTAAGATATCTACAAGTGAGGGCGCAAACAGATTACATCTGTTTGCTAGCCCTCACTTGTTTGAGAAGATACTGGATTTAATATTTATGCAGGGTTGTGGTTGGAAACATTTATTTGTTGCAGGTCTGATATTTGAGCACCCCCCAAACACACTGCCTAATGATACCTGGATTTGATATTGGTGCGGGCATTTATTTCTTGAAGATCTATAATTAAGAACAGGGGTTTTGTTGACTTGAAAACATAACAAATTTATTGACTTGAGTAAGGATTGTTATCGGAGAGTGATTTTAATTTTTCTGGTCGGCCTAAACTCAATAGTCTAGGCCTTAAAAAAAATTAGCTGTCTGCCCTCTCAGGTATCAATTACCTTGAAGGGGAAGCAACTATGGAAATTGGATGGCTTTACAAAGCCATCCTGGTAAGTAGTAAGTCAATGCATGGTATGCAAGAGACTATAAAGTCGAGGACGGCTATGTATGTGGGCGGTGAGGCACCAGGTAAGTAACCAAACTGACACTGCTTGCCTTTCTTATTGATAACAAAAACCCACAGGAGAGGTGTAAAAAGCAGTGCGTCAACTAAATGACTGATTTTCAGTTAACTCTGACACTAACCAACTGTTCTTGTCTATCGTAGCAGTGCAGTAGAGAAAATGGTGGATTTTGATACTAAATGTAGGGCCAACATGTGAATTGTTAGGTATTGTGATGCTGTTTTAGCAGAAGACGTGTACACGCAAACACAAAGTAAACAAAACACACCAGAAGTGCCACCTGGTGTGGAAACTGGTGTTGATACCAATATTTGCCACATGGTGGCGAGACTTGTATATTTTGAGCTCTTGTGTCCCGGGTTGAACCATACTGACGCGCAGACCTTTTTGCTAGAAAGGGGATTCAATTTTAACCCCCCCCCCCCAGGGAAGGGTGAATAATCTTTGCCCCCCCCCCCCCCAACACACACTCCCCTGTAACTAATGAATAAACAAATTTATTGACTTGAGTAAGGATTGTAATAGGAGAGTTATTTTTATTTTTCTGGTCGGCCTAAACTCAACAGTCTAGGCCTTAAAAAAAATTAGCTCTCTGTCCCGCAAGACATCAACTATCTTGATGGGGAAGCGTCAATAGGTGGATGGCTTGACAAAGCCATCCTGGTAAGTCCACAAGAAATCACCAGAAATGTGATGAAGGACGGTGGGCGGTGAGGCCCACCAAGTAAGTACCTAAACTGACACTGCTTGCCTTTCTTATTGATAACAAAAACCCACAGGAGAGGTGTAAAAAGCAGTGCGTCAACTGAATGACTGATTTTCAGTTAACTCTGACACTAACCAAGTGTTCTTGTCTATCATAGCAGTGCAGTAGAGAAAATGATGTATTTTGATACTAAATGTACGGCCAACATGTGAATTGTTAGGTATTGTGATGCTGTTTTAGCAGAAGACGTGCAGACGCAAACACAAAGTAAACCAAAACGCACCAGATGCGCCACCTGGTGTGGAAACTGGGGTTGATACCAATTTTTGCCACATGGTGGCGACAGGTATATTTTGAGCTCCACGCGGGAAATATGACTGGCAAGTTGCTTCTACGTCAGAAAACATCTGGTATTTGAGGAAATAAAGTTCACAAGACCTGATGTATTTCATCAAAAAGGACACCATGTACTGCTCTTTTATTCTGTTGGACTGTTGTTGAAACAGGAACTAAAAATACACTGTAAATCCTAGCTTTAGGGCGTGCCTGATGTAAAACACCCCATGTCTGGATGTTGCCAGAAGATATAGGACCGGACACCACCAACACTCGGCAAGCTCCAACTCACATTGCATGTTGTGTGTTGGGCTCCACCTCACATTGCATGTTGTGTAGGTGGAGCATGCTGATTCTGCGCCTGTTCCTCGCACTCTTGGCGATATTGGTCCACCGATGGTGAGCCAAGTCGACTTGATGCGGAGACAATTTTTGCAAGCTGAATTCTGCTGGTCAGATTTCAGCCACAAATTTCAATAAAAGAAAACAGGCTGGGTACTTGAGCAGAGACAAAACAAATAAGTGCCGTGTGTAACTCACACAGCCTATGAAATTATATTATGAGTTTTTAAATAGGCAATAGTACTGGCTGATAGGTGTTGTTGGGGTGGCGCCCCCTGTACCATACAAATACGCCCTGTGTATGACTGAAATAGCCTGTAAAATTATATCTTGAGATTTTACATAGGCAATGCTACTGCCTGATATGTATTCTTGACGTGGCGCCCCCTATACTATACAGGGCACACTACGCGACTATGTGACAGAACCCACATAAAAGGTGTGTAAAGCAGGGTTTTGGTCGGATGAGGTCCAGTTTGGTCTAGTTACGAACCCTCAGATAGACCTAGATGTAAGAAAAATAATGTTCTCTTATACTAATACTAACCCGGATAATAACCTACACTGATGACGTCACAACGTCTGCTGGTCAGATTTCAGCCAAAAATTCCAATAATAGAGAGTTGCGTTGGGCGTGTCATATGCAGGCAAGGCGCAAGTATCTGGCACACACAACCAAGCACTGGTCGTGACACAAAGATCTACCTCCACGCCATACCACCACCACAACGGCAACTCAATCAGCGTGTGTAGTCTCTCTCTATATATACTACAGTGTCATTCAAATTCCACAGAATAGGTGTGCAAGCTGTCGGCCACAGTAGAAACCCTTCCCTTTCTTCTGTTTCATTTTCCCCCGAATTACAAACATATGTCCTTGTATTGCAGTTAATTCTTGTATGGTTTTTGAAATATATAGGACATTTTCGCAGTAAATAACACTGAAAACGAGGTGAAACGAAGGTAACTGCGTCAGAAAACGTAGTGCATACGTATGTATACCGCTATGCCATCTGGTGTAAAACGGTGGAACTGATAGGGCTGCAGCAGCTTGGCCATCAGATGTGATTTAATTCGAATGATTACTAATAGCTACAGCATGTTTTTTTATGTTGATGGTCTCCTAGGGACCATGAAAAGTGACGTTGTGGTCGTGATATCTCGTGCAGGCTATATGAAAATGGCCATTGATTATACACATTTTCTGTTGTTCTGGTAAAAGCAAAATAATATTAATTTTGTCTCCCACTCAATGAGAAAGATTCCAAACCCACTATAAAGAACATAGAAATATGATTTGAAGTTCTACATGTGTTCCTGAAGTCAGGGAATTCAGATTTATGATTTATGAGAACATAGGTGGCAGCCATCTTGAATTTTTAATGAGGTCGGGCAGTGAATATCTGAATATCTTTAAAAATGTGGTTTCCTGTTGTTATCATCATGCAGGACCATTTTATGGTTCAGGAAACCTATGTTTGATGTAATGAAGTGATAAAACTTGAAACTTAGCATGATGTATGTGACAGCCATTTTGAATAATTAATGATATTGATGGCATAATGTACCAAAACAGACTGACAGTTATGAACTCTCAAAATAGGAACACAATTAATATTGAAATGCTGCATTTCTTGGGTCAAGACATTAAGATTCCTTATTCATTAGGAGCTATATAAGTGGCAGCCATTTTGGATTTTAAATGAGGTTGGGTACTGGAAGATCTGCTTTTTGTAAATACCTGCCGTGTTGGGATCAGATGCGCCAAATAGTAAGAAAACAGGCAAGCTTCCGGCTATAAGATTCATACTCAAACCTCACCATGCCTTGATCAAAATAGTCAGAAACCTTCATATATAATGAGACCCAAAGAGACTATTTTAAGTCTTATTGTTAGGATTATAGGGATGTTAGCCCCTCTGGGGAGGTGGTTCATCCTTGGTAAAATACCGATAAATCAGCTGTTTTGAAGGTGTTTTTTCCATACAATTAAGTCCCTGTACTCCTTAACATTAACATGAGACCTCTCAGGCACAGTTTGAACCCTTCTAGAGGGTCCCTTATTTCTGTTAACTACCTCCCACTCACCCCAAACTAAAAGCTATGGAATAAGGCCCCCCCCCCCCGCTCGCCTCCATATTACATAGTACAACAGAATGACTGGATCTTCCAACATTCTCAAGCCTGACATGTCTTGGGAGTAAGACAGTGCTGTGGTTAAAAGATGTGTATAGGGTATGAAGAGGCCAAGAGCCCCCCATGCCCAACACCAATCCTTTACCAAGAGGGGGTTGTCACTCCAACTATTAGACAACCACTCCCTCCATATTTCCCAGTGCACAGCATTACCTCTCATAATATGTATCATACCTGTGAGTGGGACAGTGGTGTGGTTAAAGCCCACAGCCACTCCCCCCCCCTCCAATGCCTCAGAATTAGTGAGCTGGGTCCTTTTGATCACCCTGGCAGGTGTATACATATACTACAGCTGGTAGAGGGATACTGCACTTCAAGTCAATTCCTGCTTCAATAATTGGTCTTACATTGAAATATGTATTCATCTGTCACCAAAGTTTGATTTCTACTGATCTGCTCTTTATCCCATATGGGGGATGGCATAGATCTGCCAGGCCTATGTTGTATTTGCATATACCTGAATATTGTAACAAGACCAGATATTGAGTGTATGCAGAAGTGGCAGATGTTGAGTGTATACCTATCTTTGACAGATCTTTAGTATTGCAATGACATAGCTACGGTTACCCACCCTTCCCCATAATAAAAAAGCAGGGGTTTGTATTATCTTCAATAACATTTAGGGTTCAGAGTATCTATTTACCACGCATTCTTTTCATTTTCTTTTCAATTTCAGTTCAGAGAATTAACTTAAATGGGAGGATTCGATTGGTGTACCCATGTTTTGGAGCATGTTTTGGAGCAGGTCTTATACAACATACTCATAGAGGTGCTAATTTGTATTCCCTACAGGGTTACAGGGGGTTTAAAGTTTAGGCTAGGGAGGGTCATTAGGGGGCGGGGTGGTGGTGGAAGCAGCTCAATAAACTCACCAACATCTAGACAGTGGAGGGGGTGTTTCTGTTGAGAGAAAAGCCAGATTTCAAAATTATAACAGTTGGGAATATGATTTTGTTTGAGGATAATCTTTGCATAGATCTATTAGTCAGACATTCCCACAGATGTTATGCATTTTCTTCAAACAGATATTCAGTAAAGACACAGATATTCAAAATTATTGAAAAACAGAACTCTGTACCCTACCATTTATGAGACCTCCTGTGGGTTCAGAGGCTCTTCTGTCCCTTATATAGCTTCCCCTCCCCTTTACATTGTCTCTTGTCTGGGGTAGTGACCATGTAAGATCTGGACTCAGATGTATGGACATCAATTCTGATTTAGAGTCATTTGCAGGCTTCCTCCCACCCCACCATCCATCAGTCTATGCATTTCACCAAATGATAGGTGAGGAGGGGTGGTTATTTCTTGTTTTATTAGGTTAAAGGAGATGTTGACATTATATCTCAGCTATAAATATCATAAAACTACAATGTATAATTAGTGTAATATCAAGCGGTCTTCTGGCCTATGAATACACATGGGTTGGGTCCTAGGCATATAATGGAAGCGTGGGGGGGGGGGGGTTGTAACCATTGGTGGGATAAGTGAAAAAGATTTATAGAAACATTGGAAAATAGTATTATCTATCTTGGCAAAGGTTTCTAAAAAGCTCATGTATCATTATTATATCAATGATGATGTCTTTCCTAAAAGGGGTTATATTCATAGAATCACAAGAATATAAACTTTAGTGGTCTCTTTGGGTCCCATATCAAATTTGTGGTGAGGTGCTAAAGCCATTCATGTATGATAGATACAAGAGGTCTGATGGTTGGAGTAGCTAGATGTGCTCAGGTAGACCTTCTCATGAAATGTTTTCTTATTGTGTGGAGGGGGGGGGGGATCTGGGCCCCCCTTCACATCCCTACCCCTGACAGCTGGATTTCTTGTAACTCAGTGCAATTTTGTGCAATATATTGGCTTGCTGCGTGGAAGGGGTTAAACACACAACGTACTGTCTTACTCCAGGCCAATGTATATTTGAATGCCTATTGATGTTAACAGATCCTGACTCCTCATTCTGCATACAGTACAATATGTGACCCTTTTTAATGAAATAGGTCGGAAGTCACACTTTTAGGAGCCTAGATATAGGCTGTTAAAGTAGTAAAGGGTGGAAAAAATAAAAAATTTGAAAAATGAGTTTTTGATATTTTCCTAACATATGAATAGATATCTTTTGGAATACTAAGTTACAAACCAGATTTCAACTCCCATTATTCCCAAAATGATGGCCATAGGTTTATAATTGTATTGTATTATATAGATAATATCTAATTTAAATATTAATTATCTTATCTTAATAAATTCTCATCTAATTCAACAAAAATGTATCAAAAATATCGTCAAAGGGTCAAAACTTGCCAATATACTACATGTCACATACCAAATAAAAGCTCTTGATGAGCTGTAAATGTATATGACAATATCATAACATTTTTAATGTGCGACTTCCGACCCATTTCGTCAAAACGGGTCACATATGGAGATGAAGGAGAGGGGGGGGGGGTATTTGATGGGTATTGCTGCATGCTGAGGGAGTGTGTGTGTGTGGGGGGGGGGGGGTCTAAGGGAGTAGTTAACAGAAACAGGGGGCCCTCCAGAGCGGTTTAATCTGCCTGGTTAGGTCTCATATTTTGTTCTATGGCAGTATAGGGACATGATTGTATGGCCTTCGAAATGGCTGATGTATCAGTATTTTACCAAGGACTAATCCTCTAACCCTCTACACCCTTATAATACAAAAATATGACATTGATTGGTCTCTTTGGGTCCCATATGAAGGTTTATGACCATTTTGATAAAGGCATGGTGAGGTTTGATCAAGAATCTGAAAGTCTGAATTTTGGCTGTTTCCTCACTATTTGGCTGATCTCATTAAATATTCAAAATGGCTGCCATTATGCATTATGCCAAGTGTTGACTCTCAACTCCTTACCATCAGAAATAATGTTGCTTGATCTAAGAATTCGTTCTGCATGCTGATATGAACTAGAAATCACATTCCCAAAAGAAATTTGTGTATTCTGGTGCCCGACCTCATTAAAAATTCAAGATGGCTGCCACTTAAGTTCTCATAAATGATGAATTTGAACTCCTTGACCTTGAAAATGTATATTTTGAACTTAAAATTATGTCTCTATGTTGATTACAACTAAAGATATGTTATTTTCAATAATTTATAACATTTTGGCGGCCATCTTGAATTTTTTGGTGCCTGCACGAGCTTTCATCATGACAACATCACTTTTCTCCATCCAGATGACTTGGAGAACATAAAAAAACATGCCATAGCTTTTAGTAATTCCCAGAATTAAACTCCAGAAATATTGCTCTTTTGGAGGGTCTGCTGCAGCCCTATGACTGGACACCTTTTCTGTGGTCTGGCTGTATGATGTAGTATATAAAGAGCGTACACACATGGCCTTGTAGGAGGGCCCGCTGGGTGGAGAGGTGTGGTAGGCGGGTGATAGGCGGGCAAGGCGCAGGTATCTGACATATACGCAGGTACATGACACATACACCAAGCACCGTATGTCACACAAAGATCTACCTCGATGCCTGCACCACCAGCGCGTGCCCTTTTACTCTATTTCATTGCTCTGTGTAGAATTTCACCACCCCCCCCCCCCTTTTCTGAAAAAATGAGCACTCTCCAAACGGGTCTTGCACTATGTAGGCTATGGGGGGTGGTGGGGGGTGCTGGGTGGGTGATGCTGGGTGGGTGGTGGGTGGTGCTGGGTGGGTGTTGCTGGGTGGTGGGTGGTACTGGGTGGTGGGTGGTGCTGGGTGGTGGGTGGTGGGTGGTGGTGGGTGGTGGTGGGTGGTGGTGGGTGGTGGGTGGTGCTGGGTGGTGGGTGGTGCTGGGTGGTGGGTGGTGCTGGGTGGTGGGTGGTGGTGGGTGGTGGGTGGTGGGTGGTGGGTGGTGGTGGGTGGTGGGTGGTGGTGGGTGGTGGGTGGTGGTGGGTGGTGGGTGGTGGTGGGTGGTGGGTGGTGGGTGGTGGTTGGTGGTGGGTGGTGGGTGGGTGGTGCTGGGTGGGTGGTGGGTGGTGCTGGTTGGTGGTGGGTGGTGGTGGGTGGTGGGTGGTGCTGGGTGGGTGGTGCTGGGTGGGTGGTGCTGGGTGGGTGGTGCTGGGTGGGTGGTGCTGGGTGGGTGGTGCTGGGTGGGTGGTGCTGGGTGAGTGGTGCTGGGTGGGTGGTGCTGGGTGGTGGTGGGTGGTGGGTGGTGCTGGGTGGGTGGTGCTGGGTGGGTGGTGGGTGGTGGTGGGTGGTGGGTGGTGGTGGGTGGTGGGTGGTCGGTGGGTGGTGGGTGGTGGGTGGTTGGTGGTGGCTGACTGAAATAGCCTGTAAAATTATATCTTGAGATTTTACATAGCCAATGCTACTGCCTGATATGTATTCTTGACGTGGCGCCCCCTATACTATACAGGGCACACTACGCGACTATGTGACAGAACCCACATAAAAGGTGTGTAAAGCAGGGTTTTGGTAGGATGAGGTCCAGTGTGGTCTAGTTACGAACCCTCAGATAGACCTAGATGTAAGAAAAATAATGTTCTCTTATACTAATACTAACCCGGATAATAACCTACACTGATGACGTCACAACGTCATTGAAATTTAAAATTGTGTGACGTCAGCTGATCTCAACTGGGGAGTCAGACAACTTGTAAAAATGGCGGGGATAGGATACGTTGCCGTTCCGCGAGCAGTCATAGATGAGATGGTTGAGAAGCTGTTTTCAGCAGATCACCAGCGAGAGCAGGAGGTGGCAAAGGTGCAGGAGGAGGTGGTGGATGAGCTGATCCGTGAGCTGACGGATCAACTCATCAGAGAGACCGTCGAGAGGACCAAGCTCGACGTCTGTATGGAGCAAGAGATACCCGCTGAAGTGATACAGATGCTTGAGGAGTACTCGACGTGAGCTCTCCCACCTCACCCACTCTACTAACGGCCCTTTTCAGGGCCAACCATTTTTCCCAAAAGTTTAAGTTATCTCAATCTAACATATGCAATTTTTTATTTTATGTATTTATTAAAAATCCACATGAGAATACCCCTTATAGTCTCCACACTGAAAAAAAACCTCTCGTCTTGCTACACCACCCTCCTCCTCCCATATTGTCCCCCAGTGCAGACCCACCACCCTCCACAAAAGGGTTAACCCATAACAAAATTATATCTTGAGATTTTACATAGGCAATGCTACTGGCTGATATGTATTGTTGATGTGGCGCCCCCTATACTATACAGAGCACACTACACCCACTTTGTATATAGACTATAGTACTGGCCAGAATTGCACGATGGTCCTATGTGGCTACCTAGCTAATATACATTGGATTTTGATAAAAAAATAAATAAAAGTACTTTCTATATAGGCAATGCTAGTAAGCGAATAACATTGTTGGTTGGAACGGCATATATAAGTACACCTTGCTCCCAGTGGCTCCTGCTTATGAATAACCTGCCGATGCTTTACTTTTTTGAAATGTAATCTATGAGCAAAATAACAATTGAACAATGAACTGTATCAAACAACTTTTCTCTTCAAAGTTAAAATATTTATTAATGATTTTTATTTGAATACAAATATGACAAATTTCTTGATTAGTTTAATTTGAATATATTAAATACAATATTAGAAGGTGAATGTGTCACTTGGTCCCAGACGTGGGGGTGATATAGACTAGAGAGACATGGGTCTGTCCAGTCTACTGTACCCCTACGTCTGTGACCAAGTGACACATTCACCTTCTAATATTGGTTATGTATTCGCTAAGAATGATTATGGTATTTAAATATTAACAATATTAAATATTAACAATATGATATAAAAATAGTAATCTGTTAAATAATAGAATAGAATAGAGTATTAGGCGTAATAAGCGCACAGGGCATTTAAAAAAAAGATTATTGACAAATTTCACTACTTAAAAGTTCAAAGGGGGTCCAAAATTGATATTTTTTTTAGCGTTATTTATATTTTTAGAATTCGCCAAAAAACGGGGGGGGGGGGGGGGTGTGCGCTTGGTAGGCCCTGTGCGCCTATTACGTGGAATGTATGATTATGATTACACATAATTTCTCCCCTGTGTGGGTCCTCATGTGTTTCATAAAATCAGCTTTATAAATGAATCCCACACCACGGTCTGAACCAAAATACAATTTTTCACCAGTCTGAATGATTGTTAATCAATAACTGTGAATTAGGTACAACATAGAAAAGGTGTACATGCAATTTAACCCATGTTTTCTTCTCAACATAAAATGGTCAGAATTTACAAATTTACAAAGCTTATGCATTCAGATATCACATATCTACACGTTTTAATGATTGAGTTACCACTAGCATTGACCAAGGAGTTGAGCCTCTCTATAGTCTGCCCTGTGCTCTCTGCAGCCTTCAGTCCTAACTGGATAGGTGGTACCGTGGGTGTGGACAGGATGATAGGGGTGACAGGGGCCGTACAATGCGTCTGACCTCTGAGGCTGTGGTACACCATGTACAGTTTGTGTTACAGGCACAGACCCGGCGCCTTACGGTTGTATGGCGCTTTAGGTTAACTAGCTGACTGAATCCTTTACCACAGTCTAAACACACATGAGGTTTCTCTCCTGTGTGGGTCATCATGTGTGTCTTTAGGTTACCTTTCTGACTGAATCCTTTACCGCAGTCTGAACACACAGGTCATTTTTCTCCCGTGTGAGCCATTATGCATTTTTAGTGTACCTTAAAAATAATAAACCCTTAAATCTGATACATGACTTGAGTAATATATATAAGTTAAAATTTGCCCCAACCGTGGTCAAAGCCACATGGATAAATCAGTTTAAACCTCAGATTCAATGTGGGGGTTTACGTTTTGTCACCAATGGACTTCATCCTAAGTGTTCAAGCGACTAAGTAACCAGTTCTCACAAAGTTATCTAAACACACATGAGGTTTCTCTCCTGTGTGGGTCATTATGTGTGTCTTTAGGTTACCTTTCTGACTGAATCCTTTACCGCAGTCTGAACACAGAGGTCATTTTTCTCCCGTGTGAGCCATTATGCATTTTTAGTGTACCTTAAAAATAATAAACCCTTAAATCTGATACATGACTTGAGTAATATATATAAGTTAAAATTTGCCCCAACCGTGGTCAAAGCCACATGGATAAATCAGTTTAAACCTCAGATTCAATGTGGGGGTTTACGTTTTGTCACCAATGGACTTCATCCTAAGTGTTCAAGCGACTAAGTAACCAGTTCTCACAAAGTTTCCTATACTTGACATGTCTTTTATCTTTCTTTTCAACCTTCTTCATCCTTTCTTCCAACATGATGCCACCAATTCCTTGATTAAAAGTCAATGATTATCCAAATGCATGGTCACATCAAGGAAGCGAACCATTAACAAGGCGTGGGATGAGGTGGGGGTGTTTACACATGTAATAATGTGTGATTAAAGTGTCAATAAGAATAACATCAAAGGTCAGAGACGCAGTCAACTGTATCCTGTAGATTTAGTGCCAAGTGTTTGATAGATGCCCAGCTCGTATAGTATAAGGTGGGAGGCGGGGACGGAGGGTCGTCCGTGTAGATATTCAACTCCTTGTATGTCCTTACGTGGGCAGTATGTGCTGGTATGGGAAAAGCTGAAATAGGTAAAATGAAATAGTTTATTACATTGTAACCATGGCATAACCAGAAAAAGATGAGACAGAATTGCTTGATTTTTGACTCGGGGGCTGGGGGGAGAGAAATTTGGTATTTTCGTCTGACCGTAAACTCCACAGTACTGCCTGAGCGTCCAATGTGATCAAAAGTAATCTTTTTTTCTTAGGAGGTTAGCCCAAATTCTAAAAACTGCCACTCACACACATGTAAATATAGACCCTAAATTTAGGTTTAAAAGTATTCCTAGCTCATTTGGTTAATTTTTTGATTCAGGGGATATGGGTAGAGAAATGTGGTATCTCTGTGCAGAATTGAACTCCTAAGTACTGCCTTAGACTGCAATTTGACCAAAAGTAATGTTACTTTTTGAGGGAGTTAGCCCAAATTCTAAAAACTGCCACTTACACAGACGTAAATATAGACCCTCAATTAATGTTTAAAAATATTCCTAGCTCATTTGCTTAATTTTCTAACTCAGGGAGTGGGGGGGGGAGAGAAATTTGGTATTTCTGTCCAGCATTGAATTCCACATTACAGTTACAGGGGGGGAAGGGTGGTGAGATTTCATGCGGAAGGGGGAAAAAATAATCACGCGCCCCCCCCCCCTTCTAGAGAACGTGTAATGTTTCGCGCCTCCCTAGCCGAACCCCCCCCCCCCCCATTTGAACTATAGTAACGGGCGGGCTTCTTGGGTAAAAATGGAATTAAATTTTTACGCCCCCCCCCCCCCTTTAAGAGGATTAAGAATTGTTTACCCACCCCCCTGAGAAGGGGTGGGAAATGTTTAAGCCCCCCCCCCCCCACATACCCACCACCCCCCCCCCCTGTAAATAATAAATGAACACTCCCTTACAGGATAAAGCAGTAGTGTGGAGTTCAAAAAAACCTACCTCAATTTCCATTTAGTAGTTGGGGGGTTGGCCCCCACACAAACGGTGGCAACCCAAAAGGGCCCATGGGGCCCAAGGCCTGTGCCTGAGGAGGGTTAGATGGCAGGTGCCATCCAGGCGGGGCCCAGGGACACGCGGGCGTCACTAGCACCTCGTACGAGTAGAAAACTCTGTGGAAAGTGGAGAGAAAAATAGGTGATTTAGTACATGCATTACAATTGAATAAAAGAAAAAGAATAAAGAGACGTATTTTTCTTTTTCCAAACAGCACCCCCCCCCCTAAATGGGGTTGGCTTTCCGTTTTTTTACACCCCTTTAGGTGGGGGGCGATTTGAACCCCTTTACCGGGGGGGGGGGGGGGGAATCCCGCGGAAGAACACCGCCCCCCCCCCCCTTGTTGTTAAAAAATGATCACTCCCTTAAAGGTATATAATAGGGCTCCAGACAGGTAAAATCGACAAATCGACATGGGTCTAGTGACAAGGGACAAGACCTATTTCTTATAATCGACAAGGGACATTGGCATTTCTTGAATTCAACAATTGACACAGCCACCCCCCCCCCCGTCTGGGGGCCTTATAATGGAAGGACCCATTGAAGCATAGTGACACATGCACATTTCCAAAGAAAAAAGGTGAATACCACAATTCAAGCGTTCCTCAAAAACTGGAAACGTACGTAAGGGTTATTTTTTACCCCTCTGCAGGCACCTTTCTAACACTGTTAGAAATATAGCAGGGATTACTGGGTGGGTGCCGGTATTTAAAAATGGCCGACTTTTTATCAAATAGCCATAGCGCAAATTTGTCGACGGCGCCCATAAAATACTGATTGTCTAGTTGTTATTTGATACTTACGTCCCAGTACTGATGTCTTGATAACGGTGCAGAATCCTGAAAATGCCTCCCGGCGAGCCGGGCCACGGCTCGACCACGGGCCGATATACGGCCAGGTTACCCATCAGGAAAAGTTCGCAAGTGTGTGGTGCCGACATGTTGCCTTGTTGGATGTTGGATCCTGACTTGACATGCCTTTCATGACGTCACAAAGCTGACCTGATAACAGCGTTTTTCCATAGCAGACAGAAAGCCGTCAAATACAATACATGTGTTTCTTCTAGGTAGCGACTAGCGTGGGCCAGCACGTTATTAGATTTCTACGTTATTCATACTGTTTTGTTGCATTATTTTAGTTTATTTGGTTAAGTATTCATGCTAGACGACTACTACAAAACATGAAAAAAAGGAGGCGGGAAAAGTTGAGTTGGGACGCTGGGCCCGCTGTTATTTCAACCCGGGTACCAGCGCGACTGTCACTTCCGGTTTCTAACGGCTTCAAGTAAACAACACGATTAGGCTATATCCATGTTGAACAGTTATTTACTAAGTATATTTGAATTAGTATGAGTGCAAGATTGCCGTTACAGCATGATTGAACAACAGAGACAGGACTTACTTAGTTCAACTAACCGTAAGTGCAGTTTATTACTCTATATGATGAACCAATTTGGCGCTCCAATATCCCCGCCCACAGCATTGAGCCACTGTCAGTCGGCGCCCATAGACTCCCTATGTTAAAGCACTACCGGGTAGCCACGCTGTCATTTTCAAACTTCTATCATTTTCCAGTGAGCCCCCCGGGGGGGGGGGGGGGGACTCCCTATGTCATCTATAGTAACTATATGCGTACACAAAATACCGGGAAAGGGGTGCTTTTTTAGCCCCACAGGCGGGTACGGGCCGACCCGCCATTGTGCGTCTTTGGGGTGATGTCCCATGAAAAAGGTCCTGATTTTTGCACATTTCTGGGAGTTATGCCGCCAAAACAGTAGTGTTGCTTGTGGATTTTGTCCCGGTAAAAGGGGTCTAAATTAAGGGTGATGTACACACATGGTATACATAAATGTGAGAGTGCCCCCCCCCCCGGGAGTTAGCCCGAATGAGCCATGTGTTTTACCTTTGACCTTTTTTGTTTTAAAATTTTTCTAAACCTAGGATTTTTTTTGGAATTTATCAAGGTAAGTCCGCAATTTTTATTTATTTTCCTTTTTCTGATCTATATTCAATGTGTGGCAAAGAAGGCAACAAAGTCGTTGAGTTCAATATAATTTATGAATTAATTTTATTTCCATTATTCTGATAATTTTTCTGGCTGACATTAGCTGATATATATACATAGATTAAATACAATATATAAATAGATGAAAAAATATAAGATGTATGGTAGTGATATATATACATAGGTGTGGAGAAGATAACTTATAATATATTATATACATGACGGTTTTGATTGCAGCTCAATGGCTCATGGTGACTTATTCACATCTCTGTACCCCAGTAGAACGTGGCCTACAATAAAGAGAAAGTGAACCACAGGTAAGTTTAACATTGTGATGTTTCACATTAAACAATGGCAGGATATACCACATAGCGGTGCATAGTGAGAATGTATTAAATGATTTAATGTATTAAATGATTAATATTGAATGGACGATTCTATTTGTCACATTAAACACCCTTCCATACCATAATACTTCAAAATGAATTTAAAAAAAGAAATACACCACTTGCGCTTACTCAATAAGTTTGTAATAAAAGCACTTACATTTTCGATCACAATTGTTGGTTTGGCTGAACGCGGCAGCGGCGCAGGAACTGGAACTGCCACTGGACGTGCAACGGAGTGAACTGGCCCTGGATGCGCAACGGAGTGAACTGGCCCTGCACCACGACTTCCCAGGACCCGCTTGTGGTTGGCGCCACCATATCCAGCATGACCACCACGAGTTGGCGGGACCCGACCACCACGAGCACCACGAGCATGTCGCCTCTTGTGGTTCTGGCGTTTATGTACGCCACCCCTCTGTAAAGAAAACCAAAGTAAGTCCAAAAGCACTGTACGTGTAAACTGACCCTGTATGACAAAGAGCAACTGCATACAGAAGTAAAGAACTGTAATGCATGTTATACACGTTAACAAATAACAGACAAAGTAAACCAAAGAAGTTCTATATGTGAGATACTTACTGATTTGTGGCCGAGTCGGCTCCTGATGATACCCCGTCCCCCCCCTCTTAGCATCTGACCAACCCGTGCTGCTCCGTCTCCACCTGTCTGACTGATCTGAATTGATAACAAATAGCAACAAATATACAAACAACTGTCTGAAAAGAACAGCACAGGAAAAAATAGATGACCTTTTTACCGGTGAAAAATGAGCACGCAGCATTTCAACTATGATGAGATAAGAAACATGTGCCTTGTAGTGCTGTTTGACCATTTAGTTAATTCAGTGTTACTGTATGAAGCATTAAAAACATAGATTTATAGTTACCTCTTGAACCTGGTCGAACGACCCATCGTCTACCCCTACTGCCACCCCATTGTCGGCTTCCATGGGCACCTCAGCCTCCTCTTTGGCTGCCTCCGGCTTGTCAGCCATGCTAAGAGGCTGGTGGCAGAAAATGTGTAGACTTAATAATACATGGCAGAAATAGATGGCAGAATGAAATTTATACTATTCATATAGATCAATGCTACTTTTATTATTATGTCTGCTTATTTTTTATTATTTTTATAAAATGAAAATAACAGTTTTCACTATGGTGCAAAATTTGGCATTTGTTCTTTAAATGATTCAATGTTATAGTGCTTAAGACTTACCTTAACCACATCACTCACTGCTTTCTCGATTCTGACTAGACCCGCCCGCAATGGATGGATGCGGTCGTTGCGGAACAGCCGAAACTCGGGCAGGGCACGATCCAAGTCAATCACCCTGCCCTCGAAGTGGGAACGGATGCGTCTGAAAATTCAGATATTGTTAAGATGAGTCACTTATTAAAACTTAGCGTTTCATTTACTACACCAAATTTCAAGGCAATGAAATGTTGATGTGTTGAAAGTGAACACCAACTTTCTTAAAGATAATTTAATTTCTTGACCAATTGCATTTTTCTTTAAAAAAAAAAATTAAACTACTGGCAACACAGACATGTACGCATTCCTAAAGTAAACTGTATTCCATGTTTTATATTTGACCGACTTGAAAAACATTGCACTCACTTGTTCAGAGTCTTCCGCACGAAGGGTTTGAGCTGTCGGCGCCGTGGCACAGTACATATTAAAACTTCATCGAAAAGCCTGCTGGCCTAAAAATATTGACAATAATATTATTCACACACTGATTATGGTAAAGATTGCATTTCCCCCCCCCCCCCCCAAACATTTCTCACCCAATAAAGTTTTTTGTAAATTATGATATTTGGTACACGATTGTCGTAGTCCGCATAGCCACGACACAAAATATTCAAAGTGAAAATTTTCCCGCTTACTCTTGCCCCTGCCCTTCACCAAAATTTCACGGTCACAAACAGAGATATGTGGAAGATAACAAACCGTGTCTGCTGAATATTCCATATTTTTTAACCCTTTCTCATAAAAAATGTAGTTTTTCGTAAATTATCAGGCCGCTACTACTTTGTACAATACATTACCTTTGACTTATATTATTATATTATAGGATAGTAGTATTATTATTAGATTATAGTACTTTAACGTATAATACTGTGAAGACTAGATAGTTACCTCATTTTTGAACTCGATTAAATGTGATACCACATCCTGGTAACTTGATCCGTCCGCCAGGTCGTTGGACCCGCAACATACCACGAGGCAGTTTCCAATCTCCTTACGAACTTTCTGCAGATTGCATCTTAACTGTGCGCTCGTTGCCACTGGTATGTACACAAAGCCCGGGAGCTCGGCCCACCTCAGCAGGGAGTCGCCCACCACCACCCCTCGCACATGTCCAAGGTCTGCAGCCGTACACACGTCACTCATCTGCCATTCAACACAAGCAGACTTTAAGAATATGGTAAGACAATTACAGCTACCGATAACTTATTAGTAGCTGTAGTAGTAGTATTAGTACAATGACTATCAAGATAAAACATTCTTACACAATTGACAGATAAATACGGCTAAGATATCAGCAAATGAAATATTTCTTTTCTTTAATAACATTTGTGCGTATTTCAAATGAGCGTTTATTATGAATAGTAAATAAATAAATAAACGGTAACACTTATTTGATTTTTTACCCACCTAGATGAAAGATGTCTGTAGCGATGCTTTGATTTTTGTTATGGTTTATACTGTATGCACAATCTGGTTGACATTAGCCGTATGGCACACCAGGACTGCAGATGCACAAACTGGCCACACAAATTGAACTGTGTTTTCGGCCAGGACTGCATTGATGATGCACAAACACACCGTTTGACATAGGTGAGGACTGCAGTTTTTAATTGGTTTAAAAATATTTTTGAGTGGCTGACTACATATACACAATGACTGTTCCAGACGTGCTACTCTACATCAGGCAGCGGTGCCATTTTGTAACAACGAGTGAAATGTGTGCCCTGACCTTCAACCTGTTCATTATAGATAACAGGAGTGTAATGCTGTGGCGGGGCGGGGACAATCCTGTCGTCCAGTGCCACCAACGGAGAGACCACGTGCCAAACCGAGTCACCTTTTGGATTGAGTTTAAGTACTCGGATGTCACAACCCAGCATGCCCGCCACAGCATAGCAGTTTGCGCTATACGCCCATGTCCTGTCTTCGTAATGCCTATCTACATAGTCAGCAGCATCCTGTCGACTTATCAACACATCAGGATTACGCAGAAGACGTTGGATGGCCATGTCATCAGTAATAACAGGCATATGGACGTCCAGATGGAGCTGCAGAAAGTGAATGGCATGCAACCTTATAACGTGGTAGTATTCCTGTGTGCCAAACAACTCCTTTGATATCGCTCTGTAGAAGCAGTTTCCATCACCTTTTATGACGTCAAGTCCCATGCCAGCATCATTGAGAGATGTGACATGACTTTGGGGCACCATAGAAGGAAACCGGTCGACTGGTATGAGGGGAGTACGATGACAGTCCTCGTTCAGCATGTGGTTAGCCAGAGACTTCTTCCGCATGAACACTTCTGGGGCGTCAGAAAGGGGACCGGCCCTGGCTTGGTAACGCACTATGCCTCCTTGTCGCACCTTGGGAATAGTTCGACAAACACCTTTGGAAACAGGCGGAGAGTGGCAGGATTCCCCAGCTTGACCAGATCCAGGTATTGGCTGCTCTGCGGCATTATCATGACCAGCCTCGTCGGCAACCTTAGTAGCAGGAGGATCCGACGCCCTCTTTCGCTTATTTGGCTTGCTTGGACTTGAACTTGGAGCTGGCCTTTTCGACGTCTTTGATTTCTTGCTCGGACTTGAACTTGGAGCTGGCCTTTTCGACGTTTTGGATTTATTCCTAGGATTTGAAACTGGAATTCCATTGGCCCTCTTGACAGAGTCATTGATAAACTTTTTGAATTTCTTACTTCGGGCCTGCCTTTTCAGCTCTTTTTCTGGGTCATACGGTGTACTTTTTATGAGATTCACCAGAGCCCTCATCTCTTTATTCTTGATGTCTTTGGCGTCAGGAGAAAGGACATTAGTAGACTCCATATATTGCAGCACTAAGGCATGTCTCGGGCTGAGACGTACTGCCACTGGTTCGAAGGCAAACAGAGTGAGATCAGAACACCGTCGCACTCTGCTCAGTGCGGTGTACGCCTGACCACTGGCAAAGAATTTACCGTCCATTTTAACATACGCCCGATCCAGTGTCATACCTTGGACCTTGTGAGTTGTAAGACACCATCCCAGTGTAATAGGCAGCTGGTTCCTCATTAGCGAGCCAGTTGCATGCTCGTATGCGACATCTTGTTCAACACAACCCCAACCATACTGGCCTGCGACGTCATCAAAAGCATGTCAAGTCATCAGTTTATTCAAGAAGGTCTTGCTCAGTATCCCATCAAGGAGATGTTGACCGAGCAGATGTGTGTATGCAATTCAGCCAGGTCAAAAGACCACGTACATCACTACCCACCTTGAAAGCCATTAATTAACACATCAAGGAGATGTTACATTAAGATGAAATTTTTGGCAGTGGGATATGAGTGTGTTGTGCATGATAGTGTTTTAGACCCACCTTGAAAGCCAGCTATAATCACATGAAATGATTGTGAAAACGAACACTTCTGTGTTTGGCAGTGGGTAATACATGTGGTGATATGTGATAAAAAGGCCCACCTGCAAGCCATAACTCACATTAAAGGTAAATAAACACACTTGCAAAGTGCTAAAGGAAATATACCTGTGAGTTACTGGCAGTGGCAGTGGCATGTGAAATATGTGACATGACATGGATTTACCGGAGAGTGGCAGGGACATTAACTGTGAGTACACCCAGTTTACCATGCACCTACTCACATAACCTTGGTTTAAGACCAACTCAGGATTTACTTTCTTACTAACATAAAACTAAGGAAGATATTTCAAACAACTCAGGAACACTACGCTTGATTCAATACACAACCCAACAACACTGCATTTAAATTGATACAGCACAGTTATCACTTTAGGGACTTGAATGAACTAAAGGACATGTCAACCAAGCAGACAACTGTTATTAGTTTAGTTGTTAGTTATTATTTCTGAAAGATGGATACAACCTTGATATTTTCAGAGTAACTGGACTGTAACACTTGTGACGATGGCAGACCAAAATATTGTTGAATAGAACCATGCATAGTTACATGACTTATATATTGAATTTCTACATATGCAAGGCTACTGGCTGACATGTGTACTTATAGTTTCAGCGTGCTAGAAATACGTCCCGTGTGTGACTGAAATACACTGTAAAATTATATTTTCAGTTCTTAAATAGGCAATAGTACTGGCTGATAGGTGTTGTTGGGGTGGCGCCCCCTGTACCATACAACTACGCCCTGTGTATGACTGAAATAGCCTGTAAAATTATATCTTGAGATTTTACATAGGCAATGCTACTGCCTGATATGTATTCTTGACGTGGCGCCCCCTATACTATACAGGGCACACTACGCCCACTTTTTTTTTTTTTACATATAGACTATGGCACTGGCCAGAATGAGATTGTTGCTTCACATGCCAGTTACACATACACATTTCTAGAAATGCATTTATGCATAAATTGATGTATAATGAGGGCAAAAGGGATGATACATAAATAGATGATGCCACCCCTGAACAGTTAAGTAGTGTACTAAGGTATGTGCAAGTTGCATGAATAGGTCTTCTGAAATATAAATACCCATTATATTGTAGCTAGCATTTTTGATGAGTTCTCTAGCGTCCCAGTTTTTATAATGGAAATTATGATACCGGTACTTATGTGTAGAGTGAGAAAATTTGAGTGGAGAATTTGTTAATTTAGGATTGACCTATAAACATATCATATAAAGGGTTAGGCCTATATCTCCAATATCACACCTGCACACAATCTAATATAGACCTTGAAATTTGTTACTTGCGGGGGGGGGGGGGGGTTGGGGAATTTTGAAATTTGAGCACAACTTAAACTATACAGTACCGGTATGGACTGACAGACCAATGTGACCAAAACTAAAGTGCCCATTTCGGGGAGTTAGGCCTATTTCTCAAATATGACACTTGTACACAATCTAATATAGACCTTGAAATTACAGAAAAAAATATTTCAAGGAAAATGGGTCAATTTTTTACTTCAGTGGGGGGGGTTGGGGAATTTTGAAATCTGAGCACAACTTAAAATACACAGTACCGGTATGGACTGACAGACCAATGTGACCAAAACTAAAGTGCCCATTTCGGGGAGTTAGGCCTATTTCTCAAATATGACACTTGTACACAATCTAATATAGACCTTGAAATTACAGAAAAAAATATTTCCAGGAAAATGGGTCAATTTTTTACTTCAGTGGGGGGGGGTTGGGGAATTTTGAAATCTGAGAATTTTGAAATTATAGAGATCATATCATAATAATAGTACCGCTAGAACATGCTTGCCATAAATTCTTTATAGATTATTTCAAGTAACAAATTAAACATAATAATACACTTGTTAACCCTTTAAGACAGCAGAGTGCTTTAACCCTTTAAGGATGGCATGTCACTGAAAGCTAACATTTGATGGAATGATGCACCAATGCAGCCCCAACCCCAGAGAGTGTTATGATGCAGACCCGGAGTGTCTCAACCATGTAGGGTTGGCATAGTGCTTGAATGCACGCCTCACGAGTTACTTGCTGCATTCATGCATAATGACGACAAAAGAGGATGATACATTGGGCCATGATGCTGTCATTCAAGGGTTGATGGAGTATGCCCTTTCTTTGCAGAGTGACATGAACTCGTGAGGACTGCATTTATGCATGATACCAATGCTATGGGATTGATACACTCTCAAAAGGTTCGTCATGATATGTGCATAAACACCACCGTCCAAAGATCATAAACTGTGGTCTGGTAAGACCTAGTCTTGACCTTGTGAGTCAGTGCATTTTGGCGACTTCATACTTGAATACATCTTACATGACACCAGAAAATGATATGCACATGAAAACATAAAACAAACAACTTGAGATGGTGTAAAAGCAAACACACTGCACTGAATTTACGGTAGTTTTTTTTAAAAGACTAATTTGCAAAAAGGTGGCTCCATTTTACAACGGAATATGAATTTATTCTTATTCATAAGTTAGCCATATTATACTTCTCAACTTTAAGCCCAGAAGAAGGATATACAGACTAAATGATTCAGAAAATGCGGACAATTTTTTTGAAAAGTGTTTGCTTTAAACCAACAACTCAATAACCCTAAAATAGGACAGGAACTGTGAGATGTGACGTGTTAGCATCTGACCCCCCCCCCCCCACTCACACACACACAGTTACTCTCCTATTTCTTTGTATATTGAAGAAAACAACTTACGGTGATTGACGTGGAGTGTCTTGATCTTGATATACACTTGAAGTTGACACAGTGATTGACGTGGAGTGTCTTGATCTCAGAACTTGAACTGGAAATTGACTTGATGATGATGATGATGATGATGTTGAACTGTGAATTGACTTGGAGAATGCCGAGGCTGTATTCTGGGAACTGGGTGTCCAAGAAAAAAGAAAGAATGTGTGAATGAATGAATGAATGAACCACATATGTGTTTAATAAACATTATTTACCGAAGTTATTCACATTAAAATAACCGTAGGTAGCATAAATTTGTTGTCAATTGAATTTTACCGGAATTTCACAAAATTTACTTGAGATTTACATGACATTTCCACAGCAAAAATAATAACCAACAGTGCGCACGTCTTGACACTCACCTTGAAAGAACTCAGAATGCCTTCAAACTTGTCTGAAGCGCTCTCTTATAGTCCGATGTCAACAAACCCGAAGTGGCGGTGACGGTCTATAAATTGCTCGTTTCATCAACTCTCCATCAAAAATAACCATTGAAAAGCAAAAATAAGAGTTATTTTAGGATGTAATATGCATTGACACCTATATTTTGATGAAAAATAGTTTTATTTCTTCAAAAGTACACTTTGATGACCCTCAGGCGGTGAAACTTTGTCGCTACTTCTCTGACGTCACTGACACATCAACCAATGAGCGTGCGGCAGTGTCCTGTGATTGATGGGCGTCCACTGGATGGCGTGCCATATTTGGAAATGTGGGCGGGGCTTAATGATACCGCACGCCTTTGGTTGGTGTGCCATATTTGGAGATGGGGGCGGGGCTTAATGATACCGCACGACTCTTGATGTTTTCTTTCCTACTCAATGGCCGGTTTACGCCCAGTTTTACTATTACCATTGTATTTGGATGAACAACAAAGCAATGAATATGTTGGAGAAATAAAGCATAATGTAAATAGGAATTCAAATATTGAGACATGAATACAAATAAGATTATTTTAAACGTGTATGGCATACAGCACAAGATGGATTAGTTGAACGTTGTCAACTGAAGTCGACTGGGTCTTGCAAGCTGTGCTTGTTTATAAATGAAATACCTAATATTATCAATAATATTTAATGTTATGTGTTCTAATTTGAGTTTGCTATTTACTGTTAGAATAAAATATACCACATTCATGTTATTATAAGTTTATGTTAGTACTTTATGTGTACCTTATGGCCAACATTATATGAACATGACCACAACCATCAAAACTCCATGGAAATAATATCTAAATAACTTTAACAAAGACGATAATTTTTTTTTAATTTTTTTTGCATACATACATGTAACTTATGATGTATTTTATGCACTTCAAATGGTATTTTATTGAGGACACAACACAGTGCAACATATCAAAGTGTGCTCCGCAAGAAACACAACTTTAGGTTATGTCAGGTTCAGTAAAAAAAAAAATTTGGAGGAGAGGGGGGAGTACACAGACGTCCGCGCTCATAGACGCTAGGCCTATAAAAGCACACTCCACACAGACACAAGTGTCATTTGGTGACTTGCGTCAGTATGGACGATTTCCTGAAAAAAGTATTAGACGACGGTGTAGTAGGAGAGCTAGGATATTTACCACCATGGCTAGATACTAGCTATGAGTATGGGTGGCATGAGCCAGACATGGATAGAGAAATGGAGGAGCGGAGACAAGTGAGGTTGGAAAGGCAGGCAGCCATGATAAGAGAGAGGGAGGAGGTGAGGAAGTTCAAGGAAGAGAAGAGAAAGGACAGGGAAAAGATCAAGGAGGAAGAAAGGAAGGAGAAGGAAAGGAAGGAAAGAATTCTGCAGTTTGCAAAGAAAATAAAGAAGCATATGGATGATGAGTTAGAAAGGAGGGAGACTGCCTTGAAAGACTTTCAAAACAGAGGTAGAGCAGCATACTGTCCGGACTGTCCTGACTGTGTGTCCAAAAAAAAATCAATTGAAGAGTAACCCCCCCCCCCCAACAAAGGTCCTTTTAAGGACCCCCAATCTATACTAAAGGTTCAGATTCAATATCTCTATTCACCCCCAGTTTACCCCCCCCCCCTACTTGCAAATAAGCTATATTGATGTATGTGTAAATAGGCCTAGTCCCCTAAAAAAAATATGTTGTGGTGACATTCCACAATATGAGACTAGCTGACGGAATGACTGAAAAATTCAATTCGTAGGCCTAGACCGGCTCCCTAGACCGAGAGACAACTTTTTCATGCCAGGGGTTGCCAAGCCAATAAAAACAACTGGATTTGACGTATGCTTTATAAAACTATATTCCCCATGACTTGGCAACAGTTGAATGTAGTGTTGTGGTCCAGTATATAAATTATAGTTAATTCCCTGGAAGGAAACGATCGGGTTTTGGCTTTTGAAAATTGCCGGGCTGAGATTGACAGCATTGTTTACGTTTTAGCGCAGACACCGGGTTCACAGAATGATAGATAACAGACGTTTCTTTATTGTTTTTAGTCTAAAAAGCACACACCACTTGCAGAACAGAGGTAAATAGATATACTGGGTGTATTTATACATTGCCATTAGACTGAAATACATGGATAATATATTTAGAAAGTGAGACGCCGCCGACTTTCAGAACTGACAGCGACGGTAGTTGATGCGCATCCAGTCTGCGCAGGATTTGACCTACTTAAGGCGGCCAGCAGCGACCGCGGGGAGCATACGTTGCGTATGTCTTCCCCGACTGGCAAATTAATAATAGTTTTCGTCCACTTGAATCATTTTAACCTATTTTGAAACAATAATATAGAAAGAATACCACTTTCATTTTATTTTGGATACCTTATTGATGATAACAACACGTTGTTGACACAGAAGAACGCTAAGACATTTTGTAAACAATGATTCTCCCTCGGCCGCGTTGACCTTCACCTTGACAACATGACGATTTACGTTAATTTATGCAAGTCACCTTGACAACATGACGATTTACGTACAACACTGTCGTGAATATGGTGATAACTAATAAAAACATAATATTACAGCGTTTCACTGTTACATCCATCATTTCAGATGTCATTTGTAACAATAAAGCGGCAAAAATGAAAAAAAAAAAAACTCGATTGTGACCCCTTTGGTTGTCGTCAAAAAATGGACAAATTTCAAGAATACGACGAGTCAAGTTTCGGCGACTAAACTTTGTCGAAAATCAATCAATCCTCTTCTATTTGGACATTTGAGTTGAATTTTATTGCGGATTATCAAAGAATAATATGTTTTCTTTACGTTGTCAGCTTTTAAGGCAGGAGAAACAATGATAAGTCGTGGAAAATGGACTTCAAGCGAGACGAGTCAGTGAACTCGCTGACTCGCCTGTAAAAAAGTCAACTTCGAGGAAGGTTATTATTGTAATCTGTTAAATGATATGATTATTGGATTTGACCATTTTAAAGGAAATAAAGGAATTTTCAAGCCACTTAAAGGAGTTTTAAAGGAATAAAGGAATCATACCCAGTTTAAAGGAATTTTAAAGGAATAAAGGAATCGGTGGGAGGCCTGCAGTCCTTATTTGGAGTCATTTGCAGGCTCCCCCCCCCATCACCCCTCTACCATCCATCATTCTATTCATTTAACCACTTGGTTAAGGAGGAGAGTCAGAGTTTTTATTTATTGTAGTATCAGGTTATTAGCGATGTTAATATTAGATCCCTGCTATAACTATTATAGAATTACTATGTATAATAAGTGTAACAACATGAAGCAGTCATCTTGACTATGAACACACATGGGGTGAGGTACTAGGCATAGAATGGAGGGGGGGGGCTGTGATCATTGGTAGGGTAACTGCAAATGAATATAGAGACCTTTGAAAAGGGTATTATCTATCTGATCTAAACTCATTTTAATATGTTGACAATTCAAATATATTGAAGCAAAGGCCCTCCAAAATTTGGGTTATATTCATGTAATCACAAGAATATAACCTGTAATAGTCTCTTTGGGTCCCTTATCAGTTTTCTGTTGAGGTGGTAAAGCCATTCATGCATGTGTGATGAATAAATTATAAGAGGTCTGATGGTTGGAGTTCTTAGATGGACTGAGGTAGCCCTCCTCTTATGTCTGTATAGGGTAAGGGAGGAGGTCTGGGCCTCTTCCATATCCCCCACCCCTCTTTTAAACACACCACTGTCTTACCCCCAAGACAGGCTAAGGTGTCTGTGAATGACTATTGATGTCCAAAGATCCTGACATTCTGAGTACAGTGTAATATAGAGGCGAGGGCAGAGGGGGGAAGGGAGTTATCTGATGGCTATTGGTGCATGCTATGGGGGGGGGGGGGGGGGGGGTTAGGGGTCATAGGGGGTAGTTAACAGAAACAGGGGGCCCTCCAGAATGGTTTATGATGATGTTTTTTGGCAGTATAGGGACCTGATTGTATACGAGCAAATGCCTTCAAAAAAGCTGACTTATCGGTATTTTACCATGGACGCACCCCCTCCCCAGAGGAGGAAACACCCCTATAATCACAACAATATGACTTTAAATGCTCTCTTTGGGTCCCAAATGAAGGTTTCTGACCATTTTCATGAAGGCATGGTGAGGTTTGAGTAGGAATCTGAAAGCCTGAATTTGGGCTGTTTTCTCACTTTTTGGCTGATCTTCGGACCCCATGAACGGGGGGATCACAGGGGTCCGAAAAAAATATTTTTGTGATTTCCCGAATTTTGGGTCCCAAATGCATAGTTTGAGCCTGTCCCTGAAACCGTACAACAAAATTAGCCATTTAACACCCCCCCCTACTATAGGTGGTCGGGACTACGCATGAGTGTGGGGTCCGGCCAACTATATAAAGCCAACGTCCAGGAGAACTCGCCAGCTAGCTTAAGGCTGCTCACCTAGGCGGTTAAATGGTTATCTGACATAACTGACCTGATTTGCGTTTCCGGAGTCTTCAAACTCAGACTTAGAACAAAGTGTTTCTATAAGTAATAAACTCTTTGCAACTTGCACACAGTATCCGAACCGACTTGACTTCTTCCTTTACGATAATTACTAGGCCTATCATGAGAAAGGGTCCGTTACACTGGTGCTGTGACCAGATCTAGTGTGGAAAGGTCAGCAGGGGACAGCCAACTCCTCATAGGAAATTGGCCATTGTGGAAAAAGAGTTGGAAAGAGTAATGCAACATACCACCCAATGGAGTTTCAAACTGCAGGGGCGGATCCGGGGGGGGGGGGCACAAGGGGCGCGCACCACCCTATTTTTCTGTACATTTTAATTGTGGCTGAGTGGCGCAAAGTGGGGTCACTCAGGATCATTGGTGCCCCCTGGTGAAAGCACCCATATTCAAAACATTACAACCTCATAACTTACCTGTATACACCACCGGTAGGCCTACTTCCGCCCACCCCATCTACCCCGTATCCATCTAGGCGCCCACGGCGTCCACACCTCTCACCATTACTTCAAAGTTCTATTCCTTTTGGCTGCCGGAGTTCTGCTACTATACAAGCAAAACTCTTTTATTTCAACAGACTGTTACGCATATTTGCAGACCCGAATCTGAACATACCTGTCGGAGTAAGGTACTGGAGGATTAAGGCCAATTCAAATACGTGAGTGATTTCAAAACTACCGCCAAAATGCCGGCGCGTGCCACGCGCCAGGCGTCCAAGATGGCGCGAGTAAAGATTAATCAATCACTGTCGAAGGTCCCCGCCACAAAGAAGAGGCGCGGCGCGCCCTCCTCCACGGTGGGCGACCTCCCTAGGCCCGAACCTATGTTGGTGGATATTGAGCTGACCCCTGCGGAAAAAATTGAGCGTGAGATGGGTCAGGTACAGACCTCCACGAGGGAGATGAACACTCACCTCCAATTCCTCGTCGAGCAGGCGGTCAAAGAGAAGTCGGAAAGGGAAGCCGGCACGTCCGCGGCCATGGAGAATACTCCGCCCCGCCGGGCCGAGCCCGCCCCCGAGCAGTGGGCGGCCCCCCTCGACTACTCGCCCAGAGCCGCCCATGACAACGGCTCCCCCGACCTGGAGGTCACATTCCCCCGCCACGACCGGCGACGACAAACCACCGTGAACGGCCGGACCGGCCCGGCCCACGGTCAGGCGCCGAGACGCAGCAGGGCCCGGGCGGACACGCAAGACGACGCTCCCCGCGGGCAGGGGCGGCACGACCGCCGCCCTGACCCCCGGGGGCGCCAACAACTACACGAGTACGACTACCCCCTCCTCTCCCCGCAGAGAGACAGAGAGAAATACTCCATGCAGCAATCGGAGGGTAAGAATCCGTTCATACTGGACCCATTTGTTGACCCAATTGCTAAACCGTACACTTTTCTGGAGCGGCCGGGATGTAACACTCTCAAAAGCAAGCTTGAGGCCAGGGAAACTATGACATGTTTAGAGTACATAAACGCAACACAGAAGCTGTTGCAACACCCAATAGGGTGTCACGACGATGATAGGGAAGACATTTCAGCACACCTCACTGCTGTGACCCGTGACGCTAGATTTAGATCATGGGACCCGGTCCGGAGGTGGAGTCAGGCAGTATGGGACGCAGTTGAAAAGGGGGAGATGTTCTGGGAAGACCGTCAACTGATGCACAACCTCAAACAGGACATGGCCCTGGAGGAGGGTCACGTGCAGGGTCAAGGCCGCGGCGGCGCCAGTACACAGAATTCCCACAACGCGGAACAGAACATCTGTCGTGATTTCAACTCACAGAGGGGGTGTCCCAGCAAGTCACACCACCAGTCCGCTCAAGGAAAGGTGTGGCACTACTGTAGTTACTGTATTGCCCAGAACGCACAGCATACTCATTCAATATTGTCGTGCAGGAACAAGTTCAAAGATGCGGGACACGGACAGAGCGGCGCCCCCCGACAGCAGAACCAACACGACAATCACCAAAAGCACGCCCCCTCACAGCAACCCTCACAGGGCACGGTCACCGCTGGCTACTATGTGCCAAAAAACGACCATTCCCGCATTTAAATAATAATCATTCAGTGAACGTTGACTTTTTAGACAATCCCAAACAGACGCACGTGGCGGAGCACGTGGCAGCGCACGTGGCGTTTGTTGACAAAACAAACGACAGCCAATCACAGCGCGGGGACCCGGGCGAGGCGAGTGACGTCAGCGATTCTCGCCCGAGGCCTCGCGCCAAGTCTCGCGCCCCGCGCGAAGCACAAGATGGCGGACTCGGGAACGAAACTTCGTCATTCTCAACATCCGCAAGCGATACTTCGTTGAAAGTTAAGGGGATTTCGGTGGAAAATAACCACCAAAACACCCACGAACATTCAACCGGCATCGTGAGCCCGGCCACACGGCCCCAGGCCGATACACCCGCCGCCGTTCCCTCGCAGTCGGTGTCAGCCCAGCCGGGACCGCAGCCACACGCCCCGGGACCCCATCCACAGTCTACCGACAACACAGAGACAGGTATGGGTGTAGATTTCCCCGCAATAAGGCAAATGTGTGAACATAACATGTCAAATTCAAACGTAAACATTGACCCGCAACAATTCAAGGCACATAGAAAGTCTTTTTGGCCCCGATGGCACTATAGTGACACTCATTTAGAACTAGCAAAAATATATGGAGCGGTCAGATCTACCGGTCTGCCCAACAGCATGGAGGCACGTGTAAGGGTCCCTACCAATCTACACATAGAAGCATGGGACCGCCTTCTTACCGATTCAGAGGAAGACAGGCGGGTGTTTGGCTTCCTCTCATACGGGTTCCCAGTGGGCTATATGGGCCCCACCTCAAATACATCTGACATCCCCAACCACTCTAGTGCCACCGACCATAGTTCACACATAGACACATACATTGGAAAGGAGCTCTCACTGGATGGTATAGTGGGCCCGTTCAGTGACAAGTCAGACTCCAATGAACGCAGGGTAATAGCAGATATGACATTTCCACTGGCATCATCAATCAACGCGTATGTTGCTAAGAATACGGTAATGGGTCAAGAACGCGCACACTCACTCCCCACGGTTGATAGCTTTACTCAAAAGCTGCTGGAGGTGGGGGACGGCCCATATATTTCAAGTTTAGACATTTCAAGGGCCTATAAGAATCTGACATCCGATCCGATCTCATGGCCTCTACTGTGCATGCGCTGGAGAGAAATTTTTTATTGTGACATTACGGTACCATTTGGGTCAAGGGCATCTGCGTCCCACATGCAATCCATAGCTGAATCCATTGTCAGAATGTTGGACAGGCAGGGAGTGTACGCAAAAATGTATTTAGACGACATTGTCATCTTGTCTGTTAACAGGGACAAGGCATGGGCGGACTACACAAAAGCAAGAAGACTCCTCAAGGACCTCGGCCTTCCCGAGGCAAAAGCCAAGTCCCAGCCGCCATCCAAAACTGTCAAATGGCTCGGTGTATTCATCGATGCGGAGGCAATGAGCATCTCAGTACCAAAACCAAAACTGGCAGACATCATGCTGAAGGTCAGTCAGTTCTCTAAAAGAAAAACACCCTCCAGAAAGCAGTTACAAAGCTTACTTGGCTCCCTGCTCCATATCTCCAAGTGCATTCACCCCAGGAGGCTATTTGTTTCTCGTTTACTAGAGTCACTCAGAAACATGAAGAAGAAGCACATTAACATTAACTCCTCTATGAGAAAAGACATGAAGTGGTTCCTTGAATTTGGGCAAGGGTGGAATGGGGTCAACCTCATCCCCCGGGGCCCACCACACATAACAATACACACGGATGCGTGTGGTTCTGGGATAGGAGCAACAGATGGGACAAGAGCATACGCCACACAGACTGCCCACATTGACGACCCTGTCGTCAATATAGCACATTTAGAGGGCATTAATGTGGTGGTGGCCATCCATACGTTCCTGTCAAAGAAAGATGAGGGAAAGAATGTGACTGTGTACTGTGATAACTCTACTGCTGTTTCGGTCTTTACCACAGGCCGAGGACATGACGCGACCCTCCTGGACTCGGCACGCGCCCTCTGGATGGCGGAGGCACTACTTAATGTCAAATTGTGTTTCCTCCACATTCGAGGGGCCGACAACGTCCAGGCAGACGCTCTAAGCAGGGCACATCTCTCAGCCCCTAACCTCAAAGAGACACAAAAAATTATAAATGACAACAAATTGAACATTGTGGACTCCTGCAATTACATATTTGACAACATAAATCTTCAACTGTTTTGCAGATCCGGCTCAAAGATTGTTGCAGCGCAAGGCCGTCTGGCGTCAAACACAGGCCCGGGCCCAGGGCACGATCAGCAACAGGCATTCAGCTGCAGGAGGGTACCTGGCCTTCTGTCACACCATGGACATTCACCCGTACACACCCACATACCAAGAAGTGTGTGCATACCTGGAATACCTGGCGATAAGGCACCTCTCCCCGCTCACCATCAGGAACATTGTGTCACACATCAGGATGCATATGATCATGGTGACCGGTCAGGCCCACAACATGCGTCACCCAAGGGTCATGTTAGCCTTGGACGCACTGGACAGGCAGAAGGACATACCTTCACACGTGAAGGAGGCCATCCCCCTCCATATATTCAGACAGGTGATCATGAGGCTGCCCCACACCACGGAAGGAACAGTACTCAGGGCGGTCCTGTTACTAACATTCCACGCCGCTCTGAGGAAGTCAGAGGTGGTGCCACCCTCGGTCAGGTCGTTCGACCACACCAGACACCTCACCAGGGGCGACGTGACGCTGTTCAGGAATCACGTGGTTATCTGTGTAAAATGGGCGAAAAACCTTCAGAAATACGAGTCAAAGGTGGTTACCCTGGGCAGGTCAGACAGCCCCATGCTGTGTCCAGTCAGGGCCCTCCCACAGGTCATCATGAACAGAACTGTACGCCCCAGCATTCATGTTCCCAGGTACTGCCACCCCAATGCCGGTCACATATGTCGAGAAGCAGTGGGACGCCATACTCAACAAAATGGGGATTCAGGACAAGCGATACACATTGCACTCCCTAAGATCGGCCGCAGCGACAGCAGCCTTCAATGGCGGCTGTTCAGAGACACAGGTCCAGCGATACGGCGGTTGGAGGTCTCAGGCCTACAAGAAATACATCAGGACAGACTCAAACTCAGCTGTGAATCGTGCAATAACACAAGCTCTCAACCCATGAACACTCAACTCATTTAATACCAATTCTTGGCTGGCTTGGCCCTTTAATTCATTAATAATTGTATTAAATCGTCTTATAAATGTGTATATATTTTAATGTGTAATATCATAATGTCAATCTTATCATAAAATTTAATAAATGTTATCTACCCAAGCCGGTCTTACCTTTGTGCTTTCGGGGAGTGCAGTAATGGTGACTGAGTGGCGCAAAGTGGCGTCACTCAGGATCATTGGTGCCCCCTGGTGAAAGCACCCACATTCAAAACATTACAACCTCATTACTTACCTGTATACACCACCGGTAGGCCTACTTCCGCCCACCTCATCTACCCCATATCCACCTAGGCGCCCACGGCGTCCACACCTCTCACCATTACTTCAAAGTTCCCACCCACCCACACCTCAATCAAAGGTTTCATCTTAAAACCGTTTCATTATTTATATTATACCGGTATACATCCAACTAAAACATGTATTACCATTTACATTCGTATTCCTTTAATTCATTAATAATTGTATTAAATCGTCTTATAAATGTGTATATATTTTAATGTGTAATATCATAATGTCAATCTTATCATAAAATTTAATAAATTTTATCTACCCAAGCCGGTCTTACCTTTGTGCTTTCGGGGACTGCAGTAATGTAGATGGTTCAACACCCCCAATGCTGTAGGTATTACAGCGCCCCCCCCCCCCCTTTCCCAAATTCCTGGATCCGCCACTGAACTTCTGGTATTGGATCAGGAATTGCAGGATGGGGATCAGGAGGAGGGAAAGACAATCTAGAATCAATGCATTGGTTAACGAGAATAACCAAATGAGCCAAAATGTTGATTGATTGATTTGTTTGACGTAAAGACGTCCATCAAGTACCTCACGGGACATCTCAAGTTGGCAAGGAGTCATCCACAAATAGTGGTGGTCTGCAGTAGTAGGATAGTGCCTCTACATGGGTAAAATTTGACACGTGCGACACGGCCCTTTTAAAATTTGACACGTGCGACACGGCCCTTTTAAAATTCGACGGACACAGAGGAAAAGGGGTTAAAAATCGACCCATAGGAATTTTTCTCTAAGTTTTTATACAGCTAAAAATCGACACGGCGACACACACCTTATGCTAAAAAACGACACGCCAACATGGTCAAAAGCTTGCCCAATACAGCAGTGACCCCATCTATGGACGATCAAATCTATGAAATGAATGACCGCATCTATGAGGTGAGGGAGAAAACCGCTGCCAGGACACGTCCCCTACTCTTTTTGAAGGATAGCAAGTGTTCCTTTATTTGCCTGGTCCTAGCTACCTGGGCTAGTACCATAGTAAGCAGGGCAGGACAAACCACAGCCTTTGATATCTCAGACGTGGTTCACTGAGGAGGGATCCCATGCCAGACCACCAGCAAGAAGGCCCGGGCCCGCGCATATGGGCAGCAGCTGCCAAAACAGCTTACGTGACTGATCACAGCAGTAAGGCACGGGACCCTTTTGTCGCCTTTTACAAATCCGGTATGCCCATTGGTATTGTGGAAGGCTCCCGATGAAGTTATTCTACTCCTCCATGCCCCCATCATGAAGGTCCCCACTAACACAAGGGGAAGTCAAAATGTAAGCAAGATGAAGATGAAGTTCAATATAACAAAATGACTACCTTAATATGATGTTAAAAGCAAGGGATCAACAGGTGAAGAACAATGATTTCACCCGTGGAGCCATCATGGAGGAGTGTGAAGTACTCCCCTCCAGGAAAGGTGAGCTCTCGGATGAGGCGAACCTGTTGAGAGCCTGTCGAGAGCTAAGAAGATAGCATTTGAGGCCTTCCTGACAATGGGGAGGAAGCAGCTGCCTTCCTCCGCTGAGGAATCCGAGACAGAATAGGAACAGAGAGAACCGGAGACCCCGACGTACACAAGTCCAATGGGTCGAGGGAGGGGTGTAACTTTGGGTAGTCACACGTCAACCCCTGGTCCTGGGTTGCGAGGAGAGGTACGCCGGTTCAAAGGGCGTGGTAGGGGGATGGCGTCTGTGTTGGATCCGAGGCCGGTGGGTATAAACAAAACCCACACTGTCGACTACTGTCATGGACTGACCTATGGTGGGATGCAGATGGAGGAACAACTGGTTCGGATGCAACAACAGTAGCGGAGGAGATTGTTAGGGAAACAGGAGGCTCTGGAATCTCAACAGAGTGAATATTTGAAGGAGCATACGAATGCTTTGGCTGTTTCTATGCTATACTGTTGCACAAAAGGGGAAATGATGCATGGACAGTGCTAGCCTGCATTATGAAAACACTTTAGAACAGTTTTTTTCCCTTGGACATCTACTACCCATAGATACACAACACTCTATGGTAGCTTATTCAAGTACTTTGCTACCACCTGGGCCTATGAGCTCCAATTTACAAACCTATAATTGTAGTAAGTGATGATTGTACTACATATATGTTCTCTTGTCACCTTGAAAGCCCAGCAATGAACATACTGCAAATGAACTTTTCGTTGAATTTATTCAACTTGGCTGGCAAACTTAAGACTTTGTATCATACTCACATATCTACTTCTATTTTTATTCAAGCATCACCTCATTGTATGATTGTCAACTGTCCTGTGCCTTTTGAAAAATGTATCATGAAAATGTATCTTGATCACTTGGTCTATAGAACAGTAGGGTATGTAATATAAAATGTTGATTATTATTGTAAAATCCCTGTTGATTATAACTTCTCTATGTCCTTGAGTCAGATAAACATTACCCTCATATATGTATGGAATCCCTCTACATGTATCCACTATAAGAATTTGATATCACCTCATATTCATCTCCCCTCCCCTTGACCCCAAGTAATATCCCCATAACTGATATTTGTGAGTTCTCATGCGGTAATAATGAAATGGAGGTGCTGTACTCAAAAATCCAAATGTAATTAATCATACATTGTAAGTATCAACCTTCTCAGTAATTCGATTGAAACAAGTATAATTGTATGTACTGATTTTTCGTGATTGCAGAATAAAAACCTTGCAAATTGAAATGACAACAGGGTATTCAACATCAACCAATTTAATATTTTCTCAAATGTTTAACATTCATAGTTTACTTTGATACATAACGGTCAAGCTGGATTTCATTTCCAGCCCACAAACCATTCACTTATCAATAAAAGTTTTTTGTGTTGAATCTTTAGTTTTGATATCTTGGCTTGATAAAACTCAGGCAAGAAAAAGTCCATCTCACACATATTTCAGAGATTGCATCACAACAATTTAAAGCCTGCCACTGCTTTAAACGTATCTTTCAGACCCGAGAACAGACCAGGTCTTCCCATGCGTTGCATCATTGCAGCTCAAGGGCTTAATTTGTAGTATTGAACTTAAAGATACATGTCGTCATTTGTGGAGTTCAGACTTGCATCATCAAAGACACAGGGAGTCCCATGCTTTCTGTCTGGTACAAAGTCCACCATCCATAGCAGTCTTTAAGGCCACCTTTTTTTGATAACTTGGATTACGGGCTTTTGCTTCCAAATTTTTGGAAGGGCAGAGGCAAAAAAAAAAAAAAAAAAGCTGCCCTACGGGGAGCACCAGATCACAAAATTTCCCGAAGGGCAGAGGCAAAAAAAAAAAAAAAAAAAGGCATGGAAAATCTCATTTCTAGGCAATCTAATGAAGATATATTGAGAACTGCCCCCAATCTGAAAGGCCTCGCTCTACCTTTTGCTGGTCAACATGTACTTTTTTTTTTTTTTGGTAAAAATTCTCAAAAAATCTCGGAGGGGAAAGGTTAAAAAAAAAAAAAAAACTTTTTTTTTTTTTGCAAAATGCCAAAAATCTCGGCGGCGGATCCGTAATCCAAGTAATCAAAATAAAACGGCCTAACCAGACGTGAACAGCAGGATGGCGTCCTGCCCAAGATAGAAGTAGATGAAGTACTTGCCCAGCCAACACACCCAAATGGGCCCCATATGGGCGTGTCTCTGGGCACCCTGGGCTAGCCCATATCTGGGTGTTTACTGGTAACTGTCAGGGCTTCCAGATAGGGCCCATGTGGGCTCAGCCCAGAATATCAACTTGTCATGTTTGCACTGCAAATCCTTCTATTCATACTCATTTCCGAAAATATTCAATTAATTTACATTTTAAATAAGGACATTTTATTCATATTATTTTCAGAAACTGCATACATGTGTCCCATATAACTATTAAATGTTCATATATGACTTCGATCTGTAGATCATGTAGTTAACAATTGACTTTGCACTTTATTGGAACGTGACACTAATTTGTATATATTTCTCATATACCGTATTCGACGTAATATGCGCCCTCCCCCTAATAAGCGCCCAGTCTTTTTGGGGTATTTTTAGACTAGAACAAAGGCTCAACTTTCACGATTTTGGTGACAATTAAACTCTTAAGTACTAAAAACGGCATGAAAATTATTTTTTAAGCGCCCAGATTGATTGATTGATTGATTTGTTTAACGTCCAGACGTACATCAAGTACCTCACGGGACATCTCAAGTTGGCAAGGAGTCATCCACAAATAGTGGTAGTCTGCCTTGCAGTAGTAGGAGCGCCCAGGGCGCTTATTACGTCGAATACGGTATTTCTATCTAGACATCTTCACTCGAATTGTCTACTCTCTGGGTTTTGTTTAAACCAAGTTTAACCAAGTAAAATAAAAAATCAATGGATCAATCAATTATTGATTATGGCGACTATACTACTGTACTTTTGGCACGTTTTGCCTAGATTTGCAGGACTGTCACCATACTTGTGTCACATTAAGAGGGAAATCAAATCCAATATGTATCCAGTGCCAAGTACAGGAAGCATATACCGTAAATTCTCGCGTAGAAGCCGCGGCTAGTACGAGGGTCAGATCGCTGGTGCGGCTTATAGGATCGGCCCATGGTCTGGGTGCGGCTTATACACGAGTTTTTGCTACTATAGTACAGTATTAAAGCCACCATAATCAGATGGCCAGTGCGGCTTATAGGATCGCCCGAAAATCGGGGTGCGGCTTATACGAGAGTTAGGCTTATACGCGAGAATTTACGGTAATCATTTAATATCAAGTATGCTGTATCGTCTTGACTATTATTCCAATAAAATTTCTTGTGGTATCAAATATTGACCAATAAGTTTATGTCCCTTCCGACAGCAACCTCTTCTTTCAGAAGGAACACAAAGTTTAACCATTTTATAAACACCTTGAATATTACATTTTTTTTAAAACATGGAGTCCGAGACTTTCTTGACACAAAGTCATGAAAAAGTTATTCCCCTCCCTCTGAAATATACACAAAAAATTGGATACCCGATTTTATTTTCATTAAGTTTCTGGCTTTTGCGTAACATGTCACTCGGGTAGTACCTATACTCTTATGATTCAGAGAAACCCAGCATAGCTGTAGCCAAACATGTCAGCATCAGGTCTATAGTACTGCAGTACTTTGTTCCGTAGGGTCTTTGGGACCTGCCTGAAGTGCTGGATGGCTATAGTGAGGCTGGTGTTCCTGTTGTGTGGAGTCACCGCCAGGTGTCTGTCCGTGCTGTTGTACACGGTAGACAGCAGGTGGCCAGCATCGACACTGATCGTCTCCAGTTTACTGACATAGTCGTAGCGCAAACGACAGGGACTACACAGATCTACCATCTTAGCCCAGTGAACATTGTACTTAAATTCCCTACTAGCAAACGTAAACGTATAATTTAGGAACTCTGTAAAAGTGAAATTATAATTGTTCATTTTATCCTTCTTGTTGACTTGTCGTTTTGTCCAGTTTGGCCTGACAAGTGTGAGAATGTCAGGGATGAGTGCGATGTACTCTTTAGCAGTGAAGAAGGCCTGTCTGTAGATGGACACGAGGCGCACCAAAGGGTGCCTCACGATGGTGTAGGTGTAGTACGTCCTGAGACGTATTACACGCTCCTCGTAACTGTATTTGTCTAATCTACGCAGACCATACCTGACAAGGAACAGACACAAAATATATTGTAGGAGTCATCAGGAAAACTTACTCATTCGATCAGTCAGGACTTGAACCACTGACCTCTCGCACTGGTGATGTATACAGTAAGTTTGTGAATACAGTGATATAAAAAGATGATGATGTTTTCAAGTTTGATCCAAATTGTACTGTCAACTCTGAAGATCCACCTGGACATCCATCCATCTTGGCTGATATTATAGAGAAATACTCATAGGCCAAATCATCTGTTGCCAGCAAAAATTTAGTGAATGACGCAATATGCATGACTAAAAAAGGATTTCTCTAGGCCAAGCTATTTGTAAAATACGAAAATACAATGCATCTTATTTTCAAGGTTGTATATGGCATGCCAGGGTTCTCCGCAGACTAAAAATTCACACCGTAACTTCTCGCGTAGAAGTAGCGGCTTATAAGAGTCAGACCTCGGGTGCGGTTTATAGGATTCTCCTAGGCTGTGCATGAGGCTTATACAAGGGTTGTTGCTGGTAATTTATGATACCACATCTGAATTGATGCATAAAAGTCGTTTCTTTTGGATAAAAAGTCCTAAAATTGGAATAACTTCTGTTCTAATTGATGGATTTTCAAATTTCAAAAACCTATAGAAAGCTAAAATGACACCGGCGGTGATTCTGGGGTAACATGACACGGGCGGCAATGAAAAGGACGCCGGCGGCCCGCCGGCGTCGTTGCAGTCTGGGGAGAACCCTGCATGCTAAAAAAGGCAAAAAAAATCAAAAATATTACGGTGATCTGCACCCCCCCCCCACCCCTGTTTGGCCCTCCATGCCTAGGACCTACCTATTTTCAGCATTGAGTACATTATGAATGGCCAAGTCATGGAATGGTACGATGCCACTCTCGGTGTGCAGACTGGCCAGCTTAATCTTCCACATCGTGCAGCCTGCTGTACATGTTAAGGTAAGTTACAATTACTTAGTTTGTTTCTTAGTACACAAGTGTTCCTATTGCAACAATTTGGGTGGGGCAAAACCTCCATGTTTTTCAGATGGAAAAAAATTGATGCAAGTACATACAGCCTTGATTAATGACTTGGTTTGTTGTTATAAGTTTTCTTTCTTAAAGATTGCTTTCATATGACATCATATAAATTCAGAGGCTATAATTATTATATGCCTATATGATGGGCCTTATACCTGGCTAGGATATTCATCCAGTCTTTGCAAAAAACCTTTTCATCCCACAGGACATTCAGTCCTGCAAATTTTGAATGTTGCATGACCGTCTACATTTTTGAAGGACTGGATAGGTACATATCTGATGATTTATGCATACAAAAATGTATAAAATAGTATTGTCCACTAAAAATACATTATATGTGTAAACATTTATGGCCAGATCAGGATAGATGCTTAGTTTTATACAGTATATTGACAAACATATTACAACTTTAAAATCCCTACTAAATTTGTTCAGTTCAGAAAAGCCCAACATGTGACTGGACGTTCGGTCCTGCTACACTTGTCAATCTGCTGGACCGGTGGACGACTATGTGGACATTGCCACTGTCCTGCTTGTTTTCGCAAAGACTGTTCATCCATGATAAATCCAGTAACTCATATGATACGGAAACAAATATAATATTGTGGTGATGTACAACAGATTAATACATCATTAGACCTTTTGGAGCTATCCATTTTCAAGTCCAAGTTACTATCCGGTCTGGCAAAGGATTACCTATTTATTCTATTTCCCAGCCCAGATTAACTAATATACCCCAGCCTGGGTTTATAGATGGTGCCACCCATGGACTGCTGGCATACAAGACAGTTGCATCCTCACAAAACTCGCCTACCAGATTATGGTTCAGGGTATACAAGCCCTACCACAAGAAATACTTTACAGACACAGTCAAATCTGTTCATAAGAATACACTTTGTTTGGCTATGATCGTTTGTGCTCGCCATACTCTCTGAGTAAATAAAAGACCACCTCCTCTTAATTTCTTGTGTTTAATGGTACCGTAAAACCTCGCGTATAAGCCTAACTCGCGTATAAGCCGCACCCCGAGTTTGGTGCGATCCTATAAGCCGCAGAGGCCATCTGAGAATTGTTAATCTGGTACTGTAGTATACTTATAAAAACTCTTGTATAAGCCGCACCCTATATAGGCATGTTTGGATCCAAAAGAAAGCTGAGTCTGATTCGCGTACAAGCCGCGGCTTATACGCGAGTTTTTACGGTAGCTGGAATCTAGATGAATATAAAGTTACTATGATATAACAAAAAAAAGCTTTTAATACTTTTAGGGATGAAGCAGTAGATGGCCTTGTAGCGGTCGTCCACCAGGTACAGTTCTTGGTACCGGAGGGGTTTCACTGCCTTCAGCGCCTCGTGGTTCTGTCGTCTACACGCAGCAGACAGGGACTCCTGCCGCTCTCTCTGTGCTGCCTCTAGTACCCTAGCTAACAAAAAGATGTGATTTTACGTCAAAATAAAGTTTTAAAACTTTATATAGCGCTATGCCAAAGTAAGGAGCATTAGAGAAATGTTATAACATGTTGTATAATATTGTTTGTTTACTGGGACTGCAGTTCTATGGGACCAGCTCTCACACACCAACTCTGGAACTAAATACCTTAAGTTCTGTGAAGGTGCATGAAGGTATATGTCAGAAAGGTGCAAAAACAGTGTCTCAAAAAGTGTCTCACCTCAGTTTTATACAAGAACAAAGAGGATTCTGTGCAAAATGCCAGTTGGTGAAGGTCTCTAGTTTATTTAGATCCCTATCCTTTAGCATTGGTTTTGTGCAGTTTATGTGACCTTTTTCAATCTTTGTTTTGACCATCAAATATTGCCCCGATTTTCTCGGGCATTGCTTCTATGGATTAAAACTTGCAACATTCTGCATTGATACATTTTATTTCACAATTTTTTATACAGAAAAAGCAGGCAGATTACAACTGACAGTCAAGATGAGATTTCTAAATATAAGGGGAAAAACCTACCTATCATACTCTTCATGAAAAGATTGAACGTGTGATTGAGATCACACTAGACTCAGGGTCAGGTAGAGGTGCGAAGGGAAATGTATCATTTATCATAGTAAGAAAGAGAAAGGGTGCACCCTTGTATTAATGGGATTCTTAAAGATGTGACCTTTGACCTTGATTTTGACCTTTTTCCGACCTAGATATCATTCTACACATAACAGAAATGGATTCAGCACCTTTGGTTTACCCTAGTCCAATTCCCATATCATCCATTGCTCCCCCTATTATATCCTGGCTGGACCGTTTCGGATAACATACCCAAATTGTGCGTCACAAGTATAGCATATCAGGAACTGACAACTTCATATATAAGCCTGCACCACACAACCTATAGGTCGCATGACGCAGGTGCCCTAAGAAAGTCACACCGAGTGAGGCAAGTCGCGCAAAAAAGGGGTATACTCGGAAAAAATTTGTACATTGACTTGTTTTTTGGGGGGGAGGGGGTACTTGAGCCCAAATTCAAATATTCATGTCCCCCGATCTTGGCTATCTATGTCTTTTGTCCTCTCACGTCTATGTCCGACACACACTGAATAAAAAGCTTTCTCCCATGTCCATATTGTAAACAATTACCCCGGTAGAGAGAGGGTGAGGGGGGTACTCACATTTCCATATAGTCTTTGTTGCGATATGTGCATTGTCAGTGCAAAGTGAATCAGGGTTATCACTGTTACACAAATAATAGCAAGTAACCTCCCCTGTAAATTACCTCTAATACTTAAGTGTTTCTCAGATGTCTGAAAAAAAGCGTCTCACCTACCCCTCCCATAGAGATAGCATTGATTGTCACGAAATATCAAAATTTGGGGTTGTCGGTTGTCTTCGTGCTCCCATAGAGCTCTATACTGAAGCAAATTACCACCAATTACAGCCTAATATTATTTTTCGTTTTTTAGGGGGTTATAGTAGGAATTTGTGAAAAACAAACACACCATTAGATAGATATTGTGGAAAGTGATTTATTGAGACCATGCAAGATGCAAAGAGTGAATTATTGAGCAAATGGGTGCAATATTCATTTTTCAGGGAAAAGAGGTGTCCAGAATTGTCTCACTTGACTCAGGGGAGACCCTGAGTCAATTATCAAACATGATCAATTGAGCTCCCTAGAACATCCCCCAATGTCTGGTACAATAAGTATGATCCAATAGTGGTTTTACTTGACATAGTGAAGCATCTGCTGAAGGTGATAAAAAGCTGTGACGGGAAGGTTCAACTTATGGTGAATCTACCCTAGCTATACTTGAAGCCTTACCTGAGTTGGTGATAAAGGGTGTGACTTGAAATACGGAGAAGCGGCCGGCCAGCATTATCAGAGACATCCCACACAGACAAGCAAACAGGCCGCGTGCAAACAACTTGGTGTATGTCATCCTGCAGATGCAGTCTGTAGATAATGATTTCATGAATGAATAAGGTGCAAGTTTGGTGCAATGTATCTGCTGCCAGATGGCTGTAAGTTATGAATAAGTGACAGATGGGTGTCGTATCAGATGACAGGTCAGTATCATGTATTAGGTGACAAATTGGGTGTGATATATGAATTATGTGACAGATGAATAATGTATGATGATAGATCAGTGTAATGTACGAATTAGGTGACAGATGTGTGTAATGTACGAATTAGGTGACAGATGTGTGTAATGTACGAATTAGGTGACAGATGGGTGTAATGTATGTAGTAGGTGACAGATGGGTGTAATGTATGAATTAGGTGACATATGTGTGTAATGTATGAATTAGGTGACAGATGGGTGTAATGTATGTTTTAGGTGACAGATGGTTTTAATGTATGTTGTAGGTGACATATGTGTGTAATGTTCGAATTAGGTGACAGATGTGTGTAATGTTCGAATTAGGTGACAGATGGGTGTAATGTATGTAGTAGGTGACATATGTGTGTAATGCATGAATTAGGTGACAGATGTGTGTAATGTATGAATTAGGTGACATGTGTGTAATGTACGAATTAGGTGACAGATGGGTGTAATTTATGTTTTAGGTGACAGATGGTTGTAATGTATATTGTAGGTGACAGATGGGTGTAATGTATGAATTAGGTGACATATGTGTGTAACGTACGAATTAGGTGACAGATGTGTGTAATGTTCGAATTAGGTGACAGATGGGTGTAATGTATGTAGTAGGTGACATATGGGTGTAATGTATGAATTAGGTGACAGATGTGTGTAATGTTCGAATTAGGTGACAGATGGGTGTAATGTATGTAGTAGGTGACATATGTGTGTAATGTATGAATTAGGTGACAGATGTGTGTAATGTTCGAATTAGGTGACATGTGTGTAATGTACGAATTAGGTGACAGATGGGTGTAATTTATGTTTTAGGTGACAGATGGTTGTAATGTATATTGTAGGTGACAGATGGGTGTAATGTATGAATTAGGTGACATATGTGTGTAACGTACGAATTAGGTGACAGATGTGTGTAATGTTCGAATTAGGTGACAGATGGGTGTAATGTATGTAGTAGGTGACATATGTGTGTAATGTATGAATTAGGTGACAGATGTGTGTAATGTTCGAATTAGGTGACAGATGGGTGTAATGTATGTAGTAGGTGACATATGTGTGTAATGTATGAATTAGGTGACAGATGTGTGTAATGTTCGAATAAGGTGACAGATGGGTGTAATGTATGTTGTAGGTCACAGATGGGTGTAATGTATGTAGTAGGTGACAGATGGGTGTAATGTATGTTGTAGGTGACAGATGGGTGTATTTGCAGTAAACACCCTACGTAGTTCTAACGCAGCTCAGAGGTTTCTCTAGGTAGTTTTCCAACCAAAGGTTTGAGATTGGTAATTTTAGAAGGTTTGTAGACGTTAGAACATTAAGGTTTATTTACGTTCAACGGACGTAGATGTCTGGTTTACATTTATCTACCTCATTCAGGTGTAAACGTTAAAAGTCGTAATTTTTCAACTTTAATTGGGTATATAACTCACTAGGTGGTAGTAGGGATGTCATCGCGAAAAATATTTTCCCTGACAGTGGCAACCCTGTGCATTTTATTCTATTTAAATATGGTGACCTTTCTCAAGCAGATATTAACTGTTTTGCAATATCAAAATAAATCGATATAATCGAAAAATCGTGAAATAAATTGTATGTCAATGACATCCCTAGGTGGTAGAACTATCAATAATGGAGAAAATGTTACAGCTCAAACAAATCTACCACATTCAAACAGTAATTTCTCACTTACTATGATTTCAAAATTATCCAAATGAACCAAATATAATTGAATATTCATATATAAAGGACAGTAGATGGAAGTATTGCACATTTGTGAGTGCATTGTGGCACTTAACTGAGCTTAAGCCACGTCCAGTCAATTGACTGCCATATGGGGGTAAACCCAAAACAAATTGCAATAGTTTCGTACCATGGTTTTTCTGAATCCTTAGACATATATGTACATCAGAAAAAAAATCCTAAGAAAAAAAGTGAGGGGCAGACATTTTTCTCAGGGGTCAAAGGTCAAGGTCATGCCAAAAACCTAATTTCTCCCAAAAAATTAATAAATGGTGTATAATTAGAAGAAAAAAAGAGCTAGCTCTTAGATATTTGGTGGACATGTACAACTAAAATAGGTCTATAGTTCCTGCTAGTAGGATGACCTTGGCTCAAGGTCAAGGTCATCTTTTTCAAGGTCAAACATCCAAATATTAGCCCAAATCAAAGTTTTACCTGAAATAGTTTGTCCGTATTCGTTAAATATACATCTTAGAAGAAATCTTGCTTGTTTGGTAAGAGTCCCCTTAGACAAGATTCTAATTTGACCCTTTATACAGTAGTGTGGTAACCATCTTTGTGTAATTTGAGGTCAAAGGTCAAGGTCATACAAAAACCGGATTACAATAAAAAATCAATGAATTTGGTATATTTAAGTTGAAAAATGAGCTGGCTGTTTTATATTTGGTGGCAGTGCTTAACTAAAACAGCTCTACAATTCCTGCTTGTATGATGACCTTGAGCCAAGGTCAAGGTCATCTTTTTCAAGGTCAAGCATCAAAATATTAGCAAAAATTAGAGTTCTCCCTGATGTATAGCTTGTCCATATTTATTGAATATACATCTGACTTCTTTGCTAGGGGTCCCCATAGACAAGGTGCTGATTTAGCCCTTTATACAGTATTGTGGTAGCCATCTTTGTATGATATGAGGTCAAAGGTCAATGTCACAGGAAAACCAAATCATGATAAAATATTAATGAATTGTCATATTTATGAGGGAAAACGAGCTGGGTGTTAACTATTTGGTAGGTGTGTTCAACTAAAGTAGATCTACAACTTGTCATCTTTTTCAAGGTCAAAGATCTAAATATCGGCCATAGAGTTCTACCTGGTTTAATAGTTTATTGACATTCATGAAATGTACAACTGAGAAGAAAGCTGTCCCCCCCCTCCCCCATACAGCCATCTTTGTGTAATCTGAGGTCAAAGGTCAAGGTCATATGAAAACTCCAATACAATTAAATCTAAATAAATAGGGTACATCAAGAAAGAAAAATGAGCTAGCTGTTTAATATCTGGTGGGAGTGTTCAACGAAAATAGGTCTACGATCCCTGCTAGCTTTGGGCTAAGTTCAAGGCCACCATTTTCAAGGTCAAGTATCAAAATGTGTACCAAGATTACAGTTACACAGGATGTTGTTTGTCAACACTTGTACATTCTAGAAGAAATCTGACTCTTTTCCTAGGATGTCCAATGGAGTAGCTCCAAACCACAGGTTTTAACAAGACCTCAGCTTGATGAGTGAGGAGGCTATACAGGGTATCATAGGAAGGTGTGCAACTAAAAGTCCACAGCTAGCCATGAATGTGACGATAGACTCTATATACCAGCAGTTCCACAACAGGCCACAGGGTATGCATTAGTGACATCTCCTCACTCATCAAGCTGAGGTCTTGTCAAAACCTGTGCTCCAAACCTGTGCTCCAAACCCCCTTTCAACTTGGTGACTATGTTCGACTTGCCAACACCTTGGATGTGGTATTACTAAAGCAAAGAGAATGTATCAGCTTATATTGCTACCTAAGTGTGATTTTGTAGCACCTATTTTCCGGCATCTTTTCTCTTTGGTTTGGTTGTTTGCAGGAACCACACACTGTAGCCTACTTTATGGGCATGATGATTTAGCAGCACAAGGATGTCTGCATCTTTATCAATAACCTTCTTTTGAAGGGGGCTGACTGAGTGTGGGTGTGGGTATCAGTATGGGATGGTGCCAGAAGGAGCTACAGTAGCTATGTGAATTGAAAAGTGTATTCGTCAGAAATGATGTTGTTTAAGTATCGTACCAATGGGGTAAGATCCCAGGAACAAAATTCTTTTGGAATTTTGTAAATTGGCTGGAAACCTCCAACAGAAATAACCACCCAATTTTAGGGTTTATAAGGGGAATTTCATTAGACTAGAAACAATAGATAAGCAGATAGGGGTCATGGCACCTGCATTATCTCCCCACCCCCCACTTGTGGGTCCATCAGGGAGGTGTGAGACCGCCCCCAACTCCCAGGCACCCCACTGCACATGAGGGGATGGCTGGGTCACCTCTGCTCACTGCCCTCTTGGAGGGGCACAGCACATGGGCTGGGCAGGCCTGGTGGTTGGCTGCATCTGTTACACTTAGTCCCGGGAGCCACTGCACTGCAGTCGGTCTCCAGTGCCCAGGGGCAAACTCTAGTTACTCCCGTTTTTAACTTCCAGTTTGCCATGACCTTGCATAACTCAAATGCCCTTCTATTATACATCACTGTATTCCCAATTAATCAATTAATAAGAACAGACATTTACCATAGCGATTAATTCAGTCAATTTTATGCAGTGAGGTTCGAAAAAATGACTTTGTTTGGTTATATACTTATAGTCGTAGTACAAATATGATAGTTATACCCATGGAAAGCTCTATATCTGATCTCACTGATTAAACCCGTAAGTCCAAGTCACCTCTGCTGCCATCTAGTGGCAAAAGCCGAAATAAAACACCTGTCAGCTGGATAGTGTGGCCATGCCTGGGCGCTCTGAAATTATGGGATTTCCCAGACTATTCCAGCCTGTACGCTAATATAACTCATGTAAAACATTATTGAGATGTAACAGATGGATGCACAACAGAATAAGGATTCCAGACTTGTATAATGTTTGATATTTGAGGCATCTGGGGCTTCAGAATGATGATGGTAAATGCAGATACTGCCCACAAGTCCCGTTTTCACGCACAGCAACGCCTTCACTTCAAGTAGCTAGCTACAGGAGGGTACCAAAAGTGTGTGATTGTGGGGAGGTGGTAGGAGGGGTCAACTGGAGGAGTGAGCTGACTGGGAAAGTGTAGGAGATTGGAGTAGGTAGAAAGATAGGCACCCTCAATGGGGTGTTCTACAATGGGGAAAGTGTTGGAGGAGGATGATTGCATGATTGTTCCCCTTACCAAATAATAGACACAGACGTTGTCTAAAAGTTGGGTATAGATCTAATAGAGTAGATGTACAAGTTTCAAAACAGTATCAGTTTTCGACTACTTTGTATACTCTTGTCTTTCACTAACTCAACCTATACCCCCTGCTTATCTTCTGCTCTGCCTGCCCCTTTCTCTATACCTATCCCTCCACCTCTCGATTCCTCTCCCTCTTCCCAATCCTCCTTCTTATATTGTCGACCTCAGTTTCTTGAATATCTGCTGTCGCCAGAAAAATATCTTAGGAAGCAAGTTATCTGAGGAGATAAAACATGCCATGTGCCATGGTTGGGACATAGAGAAAGGTAAATTGGGGGTGGCTGCTGGTATTTATATTTACTAACCACATGAGCAGCTCAGTCTAAAGGTGAATTAGTAGGACAGAATATGAAACCAAACCGGACTTCATGCACTTTACTTACCCTCATCCCTCCCCACCCCTCCTCTGTGATGTCCAGACCTTGGGTGGCTGGGTAGGGGCACATAAGGGATAAACAACGGGATAGCAGAGTATAGGAAAAGGAAAATACAGGAAGAGTGTATGCCGCAGAAGGAAGAGCAAAGGGGAAGATGGTAGGTAAAAGCCAGGGGGGGGGGATAGGCTGGAGAAGAAAAAAGAGGCTGGGGAAGTGATAGGTAGGGAGATAGACATAGAAATAATTGGCAAGCAGAGATAGATAGACTGAAGGGAGAGGCAGGGGAAGAGATCAGTACAGGGGTGATTAAGTAGATGGAGAGAAGAAGAGCGAGGCAGGGCAAGATAGACAGGAGGATAGGTGAAGGGAATGGGTAAAGGGTTATGTAGGGGAATGGACACAGGATAGGGATTTATAGGCCTTTATATCCAGCTTATAAGCAGGTCTGGTATATATTTAGAGTCTGGCTCAGACCTAAAAAAAGTTGTGTTCTGGTAACATGGCCAAAAATGAATAGGGTCGGTAGGTCTTTATTAGCAGTAAAAGACAAATTTAGGGTCGGCCCCAAAAACTAGGGTCAGTTGGGATACCGGACCACATCTTCCTATCTCCTTAAAGGGGATAGAAAGGCGATGGGATAAGCAGAGGGAGGATAGGGGCAAAAAGTAAACAGGCAGGGAAGGTATAGGTAGATGGATAGAGAGGGATATGTAGAGAAGGGATATATGTAAGAAGAGGTAAAGGTATGATATGTTAGTACATCAAAAAAGAAACTGAAAGTCAATATTTTAAACTTGAGTCAATACTATGAGCTGTAGGGCTATATTAGTTTTCCTCTTGGATATACCCAATTCATAGAGAATTTTTTGTAATTTGGTTTTCCTGTGACCGTGACCTTCGACCTCAGATTAACCAAAGATAGCTATCACACTCCTGTTTAACCCTTTGAGGAGATGATGCATGAATGCAGCCCTGCTGAGTAACTCACCAGTGCTGCATTCGAGCATCACATCGACCTTACAGGTTGAGTCACTCATGTAGGCTCTGCATGATGCACCAATGCAGTGCCAGCAAGGGCCGCATTGGTGCATCATGACAAAAAACATTATCTTTTTATGACATCCTTCCTTACAGGGTTAAAGGGTAAGTTTTAGAGCTAGTAAATGGGGCCTCTTAGAAAAGGAGATTTTTTTCTAGGATGTACATTTAACAACTATGAAGAAACTACATCAGGTTGAACTCAAGTTCTGGCCAATATTTAGATATTTGACCTTAAGCAAGATGGCCTTTACCTTGGCCCAAGGTCATCATAATAGCAGGGATTATAGACCCATATTAGTTGAACACACCTACCAAATATAAAATAGCCAGCTTATTTCTTCACCAAGATATACCCAATATATTTATTTTTTATTGTAATTAGGTTTTCTTATGACCTTGACCTTTGACCTCAAATTATACAAAGATGGCTACCATAGTACTGTATAAAGGGCTAAATCCTGAGCTAGTCTATGGCGACTCCTAGCAAGCAAGCAACATTTCTTCTGGCCAATATCTTGCTGTTTGACCTTGAAAAATATGACCTTGACCTTGGCTCAAGGTCATCATACTAGCAGGACCTGTAGAGCTATGTTAGTTAAGCACTGCCACCAAATATAAAACAGCTAGCGTATTTCTTCACCAAAATATACCTCATTTATTGATTTTCTATTGTAATTAGGTTTTCATATGACCTTGACCTTTGAGCTCAAATTATACAAAGATAGCTACCATAGTACTGTATAAAGGGTTAAATCTGGAGCTAGTCTAAGGGGACTCCTAGCAAGCAAGCAACATTTCTTCTAAGATGTACATTTAATTAATATGGACAAATTATGTCAGGTATAACTCTAATTTTGGCCAAAATCTTGCTGTTTGACCTTGAAAAAGATGACCTTGACCTTGGCTCAAGGTCATCATACTAGCAGGACTTGTAGAGCTATTTTAGTAAAGCATTGCAACCAAATATAAAAAGGCCAGCTCATTTTTCAACTTAAATATACCCAGTTCATTGATTTTTTATTGTAATCAGATTTTTTGTATGACCTTGACCTTTGACCTCAAATTACACAAAGATGGTTACCACACTACTGTATGAAGGGTCAAATTAGAATCTTATCTAAGGGAACTCCTACCAAACAAGCCAGATTTTGTCTAAGATGTATTATTAATGAATATGGACAAACTATATCAGGTAAAACTTTGATTTTGCCTATTATTTTGATGTTTGACCTTGAAAAAAATGACCTTGACCTTGAGCCAAGGTCATCCTACTAGCAGGAACTAAAGACCAATTTTAGTTGCACATGTCCACCAAATATCTAAGAGCTAGCTCTTTTTTCCTCTTAATTATACACAATTCATTAGATTTTTTGGGGAAATTAGGTTTTTGGCATGACCTTGACCTTTGACCCCTGAGAAAAATGTCTGCCCCTCACTTTTTTTCTTAGGATTTTTTTTCTGATGTACATATATGTCTAAGGATTCAGAAAAACCATGGTACGAAACTATTGCAATTTGTTTTGGGTATTGCCGTAATTTGACTGGAGGGCTAAGACAAAGGATTCACACCTTGGTTATTTCGCATACCCTCACTGCTGTGGTTTAAAACAGATAGACAATGGTTATGAAAAGGTAATTAGGATTAACCACAGCTTGCTGGTAGGGCGACTTAGGCTTCGCCCTCGTCTGGCCCCACCAGCAAGCTGTGGTTAATTCTACATACCTTTTCATAACCATAGTCTATCTATTACATACACCACATTGGTGGTAATGGAAAAGTACAAAGCCTCTCTGCAGCCAAAACTATACTGTCAGGCTGGTTAGTTAAACTACAAGGAAATACCACATAGAATGAAATGAGATTGGAAATTATAGTAGTTATTTTGTATAAATATTGTTGTCAATGTAAATTTGTTTGCAATGTCACACAAGTTTTTGTCTGAATCCCACTATGTAGAATGATATGTAATGTGTCTAGACACATCCGAGCAACGTAAATCAGACCTGCAGGTTTGGGATTAATAAACAAGTTGCTGTGTGCTGTTCATCACATGTGACCCAGGGCATGTCATGTAGAGGTTGTAGCTTTATATAAAGATTGAATCCATAGATATTATTTTAGGAACAATGGATTATTTATTAATTCTGAGAGCAGGAATGTATTCCTGGGTCAAAACTACCCTTAAATCATGTGGGCGTCAGTGCGAGTCGATCGGAGCATCAGCAGCCACACCATCTCTGTTTCTGCTTCGCCGTGTCGGCCGGCCATGGAGCGGCGTGTGCTACTGATGATTAACTCCCCCAAGTCAATTACCACTACCTACATGAAAAAACTGTGACTTCGAGAGTCCGCACTAGGGATGTCATCGATACCTGCCAAATCGAAATTTCGGTATTTTTAGATTTCCGATTATCGTATCGACAAAAAGGCAAAATCGATACACTTTTTGACCTACTTTTATCCTGTAAAAAAGCTTAATTTAAGTGTAGAAATAAGGAAGATTAAGGCATTATTGGCCATTTATTTGCATGACGAAAACTGGACCCTCAAGGCACCAAAGAAGCAAATGGTTCTGCTATATAATTCTATGTAACTCAACACTCTAACATCTAGCCTGTGATTATCTTGGGTATTATGAATTCTATTTGAGCTTGAAAAGCAGGCAAAAACATGTCTTTTGAACATTATTTAGCTATTATTTGTCTGCATCGAAAAATCGAAAAAAATCGGAATTTCGAGACTAAAATAGTGATAATCGAAATCGGAATAAAATGGATACCAATGACATCCCTAGTCCGGACACCCGAGAGTCTAGGTGCCCGAGAGTCCCGACGCACGAGTCGGGCGGCCCATGTATGTATTAGAGAGCCCTTGTATAGCCTACATTTACATATATCGTGTACACTTTAAATGGACTCCAGGAACCATATTTACAGCAAAATCTGTCACAAAAAACATGAAATCCCCTTCAAAATGGAAGGGTCTAAATGTGTAGGAATATATGTTTGCATGCTATGTATGTTTAGTATCTACTGCCTGAATACTTAAATAATTAAATTACAATTAGCCCCCGGATTTACACATATGTGGAGCTACCTTTTATGAGAAGTAGTACATTCCCTATGTAAGTCACCCTCCACTGCACCTGGATCCCCACCACTTCCACTGTAGCAGGGGAGGGCTATTTCTGACCCAATCCACTGCAGAGCCAAATAGGCTCAGAGGGGACCCTCTTGTCCTCCCAAAACACCTTACTTTTTGCAAAGAAAAATCAATTTAACCATGTTCTATTCTCGCTAGATTTACAATTATTTCAGAATTATCTTAGTTAAGATCCCCTCTATCTATCCTGCACAAAAAACGCAACTTTTCTGTGCTAAATAAAAATGGCCCGAACGCCCTACCTTGTAGTGATTCTCACACTTGCCTGTAGGCTTACTGATACTACCGTAAAACCTCGCCTTTAAGACGGATTTATTTTTGGATTTATTATTCCTAAAAGACAGATTTTTATCTCAAAATAGAGGGTCGTCTTAAAGGAGGGGTTTTATTATATAGTATCAAAGAGAGAACCATTTTAAAGTATTTTTTCTACAAGACGGATTTTCATCTCAAAGTAGGGGGTCGTCTTAAAGGCAGGGTCGTCTTAAAGGAGGGGTTTTACGGTATAACTATCTACCAAACCAGATATGCTTCATGCACCCTATTGGATGATCACAGATGGTCCAAGATGGATCTGGTGAGTGTGGGTTGTACTAGACACTTTTAAAAAGCGCAAAATCATGTTCACCAAATGCCAGAATTATGACTTTTATATTTTTCATGTGTTTAATCAGTGTTGTTTTTTTCAAAAATGGCATCAAACATGTCCGACTTATATTATCTCTCAATATGAGTTCTAATATAACAATTCGATTGATAATGCATTCTAACCTTTCATAAAAAATGCTGCGTATTTTTATCAATTAAAAATTAGAAAAACCTCATAGGGTCACTGACCAATGAGGGTTCAATATAATTAAAGGAAGTGGCCATTTTGTTTAGAGCATGCTGGACATAAACTAATTTATGCAAATCCAGTGGGGTACATAAGGGACAGCACAGGGCGCCATACGGCCTCTTGGATAACCTAGGTAGTGAAGTGAGTACTGTAACGTCAAACCACATATCTCTCAATAGGAGGACTTTGGATTGTGCTGATGGGGTGACCAGAATAGGGTTGGACTGAAAGAAAAAATAAGATAGATCACGTTCTCAGTAAAGTCTTCAGGCCCTCCCTTTGCTGTACTGAGATGGTCTGATATTTTGAGTAAAATACTAAAACTTGTTTTTTTTCAACTTACCAGATGCCACATATTACATGTCATATAACTTGTCTCTAGTAATATTTCATGTTTTTTTTCCCTTTTTTTTCAATTTACTACCTCCAGTTCTCACTGAAATTTGGATGTTCTGGATGTGACTTTTCTTTAGCATTGCAGCCTATGACTATCTAAGTTTAGATATAGAACTTGATAATGACATTGTGCTGTACCTGAAAAGAATTGTGTAAATATAAAAATATATGCCGACAAAAAGGCTACCCGACAAATAAGACCAGAGCCCAGGGGCCCTGGGTCAATAAACCATAACATTTTGACATTCATAAACCTTCTAAAGTTACATAGTTCAGACCAAAATTCAATGAAGATTTACGTCTGAGCTACGTAGTTGTGTTTACTGGGATGTTTGTATTAGCTGACAGATAGATATAATGTTTTAGGTGACATACAGGTGTGATATACGATATTGGTGTAATGTATTAGGCGACAGATGGGTGTAACTTATGAATCGGTTATGGTGGTTGTCTATCATGGATCAAAAGTATCAAGATTCACTCCTAATATCTCCCCAATAAAGCTTCCATAAATTGGAACCAAATTGTGCAAAGAAAAGTAGGGGGTCCAGAGCAACTTTTTAAAATATTGAATTTTGAAAGGAAAAAAAGTATTTCTGCAAATCTAAAGCAGGAACCTATCTTTTTTATGAGTAACGGTAGTAAGAGTATCTTCACTTTTTTTAAACTCACCTAGAATATTCTTCAGATCATTTCAGAACATAATTTAGTGTTTTTGGCGATTAAAAATAAAAAAAATTATAATAATTAACTATATGAAAGTTAAACTACAGGTAGTTGCCAATACAGACAGAAGCAGTATAGGGCACTAGCAAGATGCAGTAATTCTACCATGTGAGACCTTTAGCTGAAGCTGGTTCCTGTCATGTCCAAAATCGGAGTTTTAGGGGTCATAAACCTTTCACTTATAGCCCTCTATTGTGGGTCCTTAGGTCAACTGTTCAGATTGGGGGAGTGGTTAGGACTCTGGCCTACCAATCAATGGGTCATGAGTTCAAATCCATGTCTAGTCATTTTTGTTCACACATAATTTCAACATATATTTTTGGTAGGTCAAAAATTGTGATAGTATATAATTCGGTTTTAAGGTGGGTCGATCCTTTGGTCCAAGAGTAGCTAGATTTTCCCCAGGTTTTCACCATAAGAGCATGATAGTATATACTTTCCAAAGAAGCCAAGAAAATAGGGGGGTCCCGAGCTATTTTCTGAGATATTGAAGCTTTAAGTCTATGTGACATGTGATAGGATCATACAGTGTTTTGCCAAGTATCTACAAGAAATTGTATTACAAAGTAGCTAAATTTTTGTACAATTTTCTCAGAGCATAGGCATTGATGTTTTCTTTCTTGGAAATGTATTTTGGATATATGGTCCCGGGCATAATTGAAAGGTTTTGGGTGATTGAAAAAAAAAAGTTGTTAAGAAACAGGAATATACTGAGAGACCTATATGTATAGCTTATGATTGGAACTTCCACCACAGACAGTTTGGCGCAATGGTTTGATGCCTGTCTCACAATGCTAAGATCCAGGGTTCTAGTCCCGGTCAGACCACCTCTCAGGGTTTTGCCAACATGCCCATCACTATGTGACAGTCCAGGACAAGTGCCCCCTGGTGGTTTGTTGCAGAACTACAAAGGGATCGAGCCACCTTAAAGATCCTTTACACAAGATCAATATTTATAGTGTACTAGTAATCTAAAATGGTTTTGAATCAGTTGTATTTGAATATTTCTCATGCAACCTGGTTGAATTGGGGGAGGGGTTAGAACAGTGGCCAATCAATCCAGGGGTAATAGGTTCAGATCCATGCCAAGGCAACATGTCTTTTTTTATAGTTGGTAAGAAATAGTAATATTATTTACAAAGAAAACCCAATGCAACAATACAAAATCATTTTAGATTTTAGGTGTTAAGGATCTTTACAACCGAGTTGTATACTATCACATTTTTTGACCTACCAAAATACATCTTAAAATTGTGTATGAACAAAATTGCCTTGACATGGATTTGAACCCATGATGCATGGATTGGTAGGTGAGAGTCCTAACCACTCCCCCAATCTGAACAGGTGAACTAAGGACCCACAATAGAGGCCTATACCTGAAAGGTTTATGACCCCTAAAACACCAAATTTCGGTCATGACAAGAACCAGCTTCAGCTAAGCAGCAGGCTTCTATAGTTAGCAGAGGAAAGAGCACTGGTACCAGACAAGATGGCGCTGTACAGTGATCATCTAGCTAATGCGGAATAGCCTCCGGGGACTCATTGGATCGGTGTCAGACTTACGCACTGGGGTTGTGAGTTCGCTCCTTCATCAATCCAAGGATTTTTACAGAGAGGGCCTACTGCTCTATAGGGTAGCTATAGACATCAGTTGCGCAGAAATCGTCGCAATGGGCGTGTTTATGAAAGTAGGCAACCACCTTAAGGTGGCTAGACCCTATCCAAACCGAGCTCAGTACGCAGCCTTTTGCGCATGTGGACATGTGGATCTTCCATGAGACTGCAGCTGGGGCACTCTGTCTCTGATTGTCATACTTTCATGTATTGTCAAAAACATCCATAAGGCCTGACTGTGGTTTGGACTCAGGACCTCCAGCATGTGAAGCCAATGCTTTACAACTACTCTACTATGGAGCTGTTAGGATGCCTGGTGCAAGCTATAAATATACCACATTGAGATTGTGTGCCCCTTTTTAATTTTTTTTATTTCAAACACCAAAAACCTTTAATACATACATGTTTGAAATATTGTTTCTGGATATAAAACATTGTTTCTTGCAAATATGTGATAAATACTCTTTGATCCTATTAGGCAAAAAAAAGAAGTTGACTTCAGGCTGTATTCTATGTGGCTGTAGGCATTTATTTCATATTGTGTTCAATTTGGATTGTTTAAATTTTGATGGTCTAAAATAGCATGCTCTAAATCGTTTAAATGTAAATAAACCACAATTTTTTATGATGTTAGAGAGCCGTGAAATATGGCTACGGGTTATTCAGTGCGCTGGCAAAATACGGCTTCCCGTGGTTAAATCAGTGTCAGAGCAGTATTTGATAAAAAATGATATTATAAAAAGATATGAAAAATAAAATTATGATACATCCATAATGGGTGTAATAGAGTGCAGTACTTACGGTAAGGCTCAGGCAGGTGTCATTAGCTGACTGCTGCAGTGTACAGGTGTAGGGTGTCCACTGACATCAGTCTGTACAGTGTAATGTGTCCCTTACCCTGCCAGCCGGCTGTTGTACAGCAGACAACTAGATCTTCTGAATAAAACAATTATAAAATCAGGATAGTTTTAAAACCAATTGTTTTAAAATCTGGTCTCACACTAAGCATGGCCTGTATTTAGCTTGGGTAGATTCACCAATTTCAAACGGTCTGGTCTATGTTTTCTTTTATTAGCTACCTTAAAGGTCTGATTACTCCTGGAGGATTTTGTCCATAGCCTTCAGAAATGAACCAAACTTTAGGTATTGCTCTGGAGAATAACACTCATGATATCTTACAAGGCCATGTATTAGTTTATAGTTTTTAATTCCGTGATTCATCAGAGCAATTAGAATAGGTCCTTTTCATTCTGAGTCAACTACTAAAGAGTTTGAACGTGGGAGAAATTTACATTCTCTGATTGTCAAAATAGGTCAAACAGGGGTACTTTTGACTGATTTTACAGTATGAATGTGTGTTAATGCAATTTGCTGTATATACTTCTAAAATACTTCCAATATTTAATTCAGTGGGAGTTTATTGTCACCAGATTCATAGTAAACCTGACGGGACATACGGGGCAGACCGTATTCGACGTATGAAGCGCCCTCCCCCTAGTAAGCGCCGGCCCCCCCATCACTTTAAATGAGGAAATTTATACTTTATTCAGATAACCTGGGTTCCCCTTTATGCTCAGGACACACAGAAAATGCTTTCAGATGTTTTCTAAAATAATTGCATAATGTATATTCCAACCATGTAATAAGGTAGGACTAGAATATAGCCATAGTGGCCGAAAATACCCCCCTGCCCAAAAATACCTGCCAGTACTCTATCTAAAAATTAATTTCCTTCTAAATTATTACTCTAAGGGTGTAAGATGTGCCGATAATTTGGACCCCTTCACCGGGGGGGGTGTAAAAAATTTAACCAGTTTTGGGCTAAAAAGCCCGCACGTTACTATGCTTCAAAGGGCCCACGCGCGCGGCGATTTCCGACCCGTAGGGGGGGGGGGGGGTAAAAAAATGTTGACCCATTAACCGGGGGGGGGGTGAAATAAATGTTGCACGCTCTGCGCGGAACACCACCCCTCCCCTGTTGTTAAAATATGATCACTCCCTAAGCTATGGCCCTAGACCCTTAAATTCGACACGGCGACATGGGCCATTTTGGGCCTTAGTGACATGGGACATGAGGAAAAAATAGATAGTGACATGGGACGTGAGGAAAAAATAAATAGTCACATGGGACACGGGGCATTTCTTTAAATCGATATGGCGACATGGGCATGTCTTAATATCGACATGGGACATGGGGACCCCCCCATCAAGGGCCCCTAAGCTCCATGTCACATGTCAATTTTAAGAAATGGCCATGTCGCCGTGTCGAATTTAGCCATCCAACCCCATGATAATAGGTCCCTGCCGATGATAGGTGCCACTACTATGGTACACGACTCTATGCCCATTTTGATATTTCTATACTATTTTGGGGTCAATTTAAGGTTTACAAAATTTTGGGAAAAAATCTCCCCTTTTTTAAAACTTTTTTGGGTCAATTTTAGATGGGAAGTATAAAAAAAAAATAAAAAAATAAAAAATCCGACCTACCGACCTTACAGTTTCTTTCCATGTTACCTGAAACAAAATTATTTTTTTATTTGGCCTGAGGCTTAGTGACAGGGGACATGGGCATTTCGTAAATTGACATGGGACATGAGCATTTTAAGCGACATAGACATGCGACATGGTCATTTCTCAAATCCGACATGCGACATGGGGACCCCCTCCCCCCCATCAACTGACCAAGGGCCCCTATTTTCTCCGTGCCTCCAAAGGGAGTGCTCATTTTTTAACAACAGGTGGGGGTGGTGGATTGGGGGGGGGTAAAAAATTTGGACCCCTTGACCGGGGGGGGGGGGGAAATTTGGACCCCTTGACCAGGGGGGGTCAAAAAAATTCAACCAGTTTTGAGGGAAAAAGCCCGCGCGTTACTATGCTACAAAGGGGCGCGAACGCACACGATTTTCGGCCTGCCGGGGGGGGGGGGGGGTAAAAAATTTCGACCCCTCTAGCGAGGTTAAGTCTGTCCGTAATCTGGCTAAATGGATGTGGGGGCGATCATTTACTGTGACAGTCGCTATGGAAAATGGCTAGAGCTAACCCTAACCCCAACCCCAACCCCAACCCCAACCCCAACCCCAACCCCAACCCCAACCCCAACCCCAACCCCAACCCCAACCCTAACCCTAACCCTAACCCTAATCCGCCTAACCCTAATCCTAAGAAAGAAAAAAAAAACTAGTAACTGTCACAGTAAATGTTCGCCCCCACATCCATTTAGCCAGATTACGGATAGCGTCTTCGAAATCCCACCGCCCCCCCCCCCCTGGTGTTAAAAAATGAGCACTCCCTAATAGGGCGGCTAAGTCTCGTCACGTGACCGCCAACTTCCGGGCCCTTACGGGCTCCCCATATTATCGCCCGCAGGCCTGAAGGATGGGCGAAAAATTTCGCCCCCCTATATCTCCACTAATATAGAGAGTTGGGCTATAAAATTTCAGATCTGGGGCCTTTTTAGGCTAACTTAGACGTGGGTATTTTTAGTTAGAATCGGCAAAAAAATTACGACAACATTTTATCGCGAGACTTAGCCTCCCTATACAGTTCAGGTACTTCTTTAATAGACCAGTAGTACAACTGTCCGAGAATAACCCTACTCATTGAATTGCGACTAACCTTAGGGTTTTGGGTGGAATGCCAAGAAAGTAACAGCAATCTTTGCACAATTTGACTTCTCCAAGAAGGTCTTGTTGACAGCAAGACGCCTTCTGCTGCAGGTGCCCGGTGCCGGCCGCGGATTGGCTGCTGGCCGGGGCAGGACGCTGCTGACGGATTACTGCGGCCACCGTAGTCCCTAGGACTACGACGTTGCCGCGCCTGCCTCCCGCTGTGCGTCCTCTTAGGGGTCGTCCATAAATGATGTTACGCCCTAGGGGGGGGGGGGGGGGGAGCGGGGGTCCGAAATTTGTGACAAAACGTGACAAGGGGGGGGGGGAGGTTGGCATGTCTGAAACATGTTGAGTTGTAATCAGTAGATGGCTGATAGTAAGTTGATCTAAGATTATCAATTAGGCCTAAGGACTGGGCAAGAAACCCCTATACTATAGACTATTGCCCCTGGTCCTTGCACTCGAATACCTAAACAACACCATCTGTGTTCTGGGGTTTAAAATATACCCCCCTATCACTGACTTTTGAGTGTAAAATACCCCCCCCCCCCCCCCCCTTTCAGGATAAAAATGCTGACTTTTTGGGCCCCGGAAGATAACCCCTTTTTTCAAAACGCTGACTTTTTAAGCCTATAAACACCCCCTTTTTTTCTCTTAAAAAACAACCCTCAAGCAATATCCCATTTTCTGCAAAGCTAATGCAAAGATCGCCGAATTTGCCATGGAAATAAATGTAATGAGGCCCTACACAGACATATAGGACCAGAATTTTGCCCCTTTTTAAATTATTTTCACTGAGCTGATAGTGTATTTACCCCCTTTCCTACTTTTCACTGACATTTGTCTGAAAAATACCCCCTATTTCCGAATTTCACAGACGTGCAGAGTGAGTAAAAAAGTACCCCTTTCTCGACCTTTTAGTAACATGGATGGTGTAGTTTCTCAGACCAAGTGTAGGGACCGGCTATTGCCTAGACTAGATTCTTGACAACATTATTTATGATAGTCGTGGCACAATGCATATTCTAAGATGGAAAAGAACAAGACCTCTACCAGAATTACAATAAAACCTTGCATATTGTGCCATCACGATAACATACCTCATAACTACATTATAGAACGCTATGAATGTTTATGCACCTATAGCACTGTGCCGACACATATCGGGTAATTGCAATTACCCGATCCAACATGGCGGCCAGCAAGTGTCTCAATTCTGAACACTCTTCTCATATTTCTGTTGTAAATACTAGGTTTCTATACATGAAAACTTATACAATCATATATGAGGTATGTATGCTTGTGTAGGCAAGAGACTGAACTTATATTTTAATGAGATCACATAGAAATCAGCCAGAAATAAAATCTAGGTACTAGGGTAATTGTATCTGTGGTACTAGGGTAATTGTTTCTGGAGTTACAGAAAGGTACTAAGGTAATTGGTCGCAAAAAGTACTAGGGTAATTGGTCTGACTAGTACTAGGATAAGGGAATGTTCATTTATTAACAATTTGCCTGGCAGGTAGAGAATCAGGATATGTGTGCCTTTATAAGCACAGTAATATGCATGCTCTTTCATTTAAAACTGATATGATACTTTACTGTTAACAAATGAGCACTCTCTAATTGACTCTTTATTTCCCCCTCAACAGTTATCAGGGATTGTATAGTCATGGGAGACTTTGGTATTGCTTGTACATCCTATCTTATCAGGTATATGTTTTGTTTCTACTACCTACTATTTTCAATTACCCTAGTACATGGCACAGGGAGGTACGATTTTACAATTACCCTAGTACCTGGCCCATGATTCCTGTAATGAAGTCATGCTCTTCAAATTGTCCATTTGGATGTGATTGTCCAGCCTTTACCTACTATATATTGCTAAATTATTATTGCTATCATGTATGCAGGTAACATAAGGGCCCTAAATAGCCAGTTATTGATGATACAGGTCAGATATATGTCCTTCACCAAATGTACAATTACCCTAGTACCTCCTCTACAATTACCCTAGTACTTGTTGTTGTAGACCAATGCAATTACCCTAGTACTTAAGATTATACAGTCAACTCCCTCCTAACGGCCACCCCTCCAGTACGGCCACCCCGCCATTAAGGCCATTTTTGGAAAGTCCCGATCGTTTTCCCCTTTATTTCAATATAAGATACTCCCTCCAGTACAGCCACCCCTCTAATACGGTCACCCCGCCCTGCGGCCACCATTTTTACAGTCCCAAATAATAGGTTTCTCCCTCTAATGCGGCCATTTGAATTATAAAAGTCAAATTAGATACTGGTTACAATGTCACGGTCAGAGAAACCACATTCAATTGTCCTGATTATGGCTGATAAGTAACCCCCCACCTACTGAACAGACTGTCTACTTGCATATGTATCACGAGGAAAGTTAAACAAAAACGTACTTGACAGTGTTGTAGATAATGAATTACATCAAACTTTCTGATAATATGTAAATATTTTTCACTGACCATCATGGAAGAACATGTTTTACCTTTACATGATTTATTTTGTAAATAAACCTATTCAAAAACAAAACAAAACAATCCTGAGACTAAGAGTGTAGGGCTCTCACACCTTCGAGCCAATGCATCTATTATAGCCATCACACCTATTGTTTCAGGGTTCCTATTGTTCTAGGGGCGCCCCTGAATGACCATAACGGAATTTATCATACATGCACCGTCTGAACAGCAAGTGTGAAAGCTACAACATTCAGACACATTCCGCTCAAGTTCTGCTTGGCTGACTGGGAGGAGTGGGGGGGGGGGGGGGGGGGGGGGGTCTCTGTGCTATATGCTTTGGTGTTGCACCACCCAACTTGTACTCTCCTGCATATCAATTGTCAAAATATAATTGAATGTTATGACGGCCAGTATAAAAATGCTATATACTTCTTCAGTGAACTTGCATAACATGTTTGCACACTAGATTTTATATGAAAACAGTTTTTATCAACAACTATAATTGCTAAGATTGCTTTCAATCAACCCCATATACTTATCATTGACTCCCTCCAGTGCAGCCACCTCACCAATACGGCCATTTTTGGATAGTCCCAAGGGTGGCCGCATTAGAGGGAGTTGACTGTAATACCACTCCTCACTGCTGTTCTAGAGCATTTCATCATATAATTGCAGGTCTACATGGTCAGGCATGGTTCAGACTACAGATATACAACTTTACCACCTTCAAATCCCTATACATACAGTGTAATCAGCATTTTTAGTTCACTATAGAAACCATCACTGTCCGCCATGTTCGATCGGGTAATTGCAATTACCCGATAGGTGTTGGCATAGTGTATAGACACATATCTAGTGCTGTGCAGCAGGATTTGTCATGTCTATATTCTCCTGGACGTCATCTCCTGCTGAGGAGAAGCATTGTCATGTCCATGTGGTCATGGACGTTATCTCCTGCTGAGGAGAATGAGAAATCTGTCCATACACTCTCCATGCATAGCACCTTAGTTTCAGTGGCTAAGCCTTATTTATTATCAAATATATCCTAAGAGAGCCTACAGCTAAATATCCTGATTATGTTTTTTGTGATTGAAAAAAAACTTGATTTCAGGGAAAAACTTCATTCACTAAAGGACTTGCAAAGACATTAAGGAGTGTATGGACTGTATGTGTGCTGCTGTGTCAAACCATAGGAAATAAGTATCTACCCAAGAGATCTCCTGTGGCTAGTGTCTATGTGATTGCAGGACATTCATCAACTCTGTAAGAGTACTCATGCACCTGTAACTTCTGTCATGTGGAAAAGGTAATAAACAGTAGCAAGTCAACATCTGTCACAAGACTTTGTCTCAATCATTGGCTTTGGCCACTACACCCAATGGCTGAATGTTCCTCCTCTAGATATGGTTGGTGTTAAAAAAAAGCATTTGTTAATAAGGGGGAGGGGCACACATTTGTCCGTTAAGGGAGTGATCATTTTTTTACAACAGGGGGGGGGGGCAAAAAATTTGGACCCCTTCACCGGGGAGGGGGGGGGGGTGAATTGGACCCCTCTTGGGGTGGGATGGTCAAAATAATTTAACCTGTTTTGAGCCAAAAAGCCTGCGTGTTAGGGAGTGATCATTTTTGAACAACAGGGGGGTGGTGGGTTTGAGAGTGGTGGGTTTTACCCCCCCCCCCCCCCCCGGGGTCAAAAATCTGCTCGCGCGCGGGCCCTTTGAAGCATAGTAACGCTCGGGCTTTTTGGCTCAAAACTTGAATTTAATCGCGCGGTAACCCACCACCCCTCCTGTTGTTAAAAAATGGGGGGGAAAATGTTGACCCCCTCGATCCCCCCCCCCCCCCGCTATCAAAAAATTATCACTCCCTAAAACGAGGAAAAAACTTAAAAAGTAGAGGGGAATATCCTATCCCTGACAGCCTAAAAATGCACCAGAATGCACCATTTTGCCTCCAGAAATGCGGTCGAGAAATGCGGTCGAGCCGTTGGTCGAGCTGCCCCCCCGCCATCCATAGGGTTGATTCAGGTGAAGTGGGACATCAGGTTAAAGTAGGACAATTAACATTAAGGCCATTTTTAGGTGGTTTTTTTTCCTGGGTGCAAAATTTTATCTATTTCTTAGAAATATATGTTTGATCCCTTTTAACTGTACCTATCTCACCAAAGTTCAGAGGTAATTATACCTTCTAAATTTCGACATGATATGGGTGGAGAGCTTTTGCCGCTATAAATTCAGAAGTACATAGGAAATGATACAATTATTTGTTAGTAGTGGTATTAAGAATGATGACATGATATTTCAAAATGTATGAATATATTAGATACATATATTGTTTCTTTACATCTTGATATTTTTTTATTAGTCAGATATTGAAATGAGGTACACTGAGACCTTAAATGCAATTGTCCCACTTTAGCTGAAAGTGTTAGGTAAAGTGGGACAGGCATAAAATTTCTCTAGTTTGGGTAAGTCAGTTTCCATGGCAACTAGCGCAAAATCGGCACACACTTTTTTATGTGGGATGCAAATAAAAAAATCAGACATGTGTTAAGCTTTAATTAAAGAGGTCATTTATTACTGCACACTCATAAGAACCCAACCTTTTGCTTTTCTGAAGGAGAAAAATAGGGTCAGAGCCAGAAATGTTGTCAGCTATTTGTACCGTGACACCATAACAGCCAGAATAGGGCTTTGTTAGTGCTCCAGATTGTGGTTTATCTAGTGACTTAACTAATGATCTTTATTTAGATGAGCGAACCATTGACTTCCACCAGCAAACCATTGACTTCCATCATAACTTAGATAATTATCGTGAGATTTCTTACCTTTAATGATTTTTAATCATACATTATGATGTTGATTGGTAAAATCTGTAGCAAGTTCATTTAGAATTGGTATTTGATATATATTGAGGCTAAAACCATAGAACCATTCGCCAATACTACTCTCTTACAATTTATAAAAATTATTGCCTTTTACAGTTATTTATAGTGATTAATATGCCCCTGAAATGCTCCTGCATTACTACCTCATTAACAAAACATTTCTGTTTAGATGCTTACAATTAAGAGTATGAGCTATATAATTGTGCATAACATTATTTAGCACTTTGTAAAAACAATTTGAGAATAGAGATTCAGTTAGGGTACAAATATGTTGTCATGTGACATAATGCAGTGTAGCCTAGCCCAAAGTTAAGCCCAGATGCACAGTATTTTGGCAGTCTTACATTTATACTCTGTGTACTTGAGTTATCCTGTAGTGGACCCTACATAAATTTCCTTAATGTTTTTGATGTAGTGCATCAAAATATATACCTCTCCTTGACATTTACTATTTTGTCATATGGATTATAAAGCATGGGGGTAGATTCTTATCAATTTTCCCACTTCACATGAAGCAAGTGTCCCACTTTCAGGGGCGGCGGAACCATTTGAAAGTTGGGGGGGGCAAAGATCTGAAAAAATTCTGGGGACCAGGGACAAAATAAGAGGGGGTAACCACATGTTGCAAGCGCAGCGCAGCAATTTCGCAAGCAAAGCGCAGCCCAGTGCGCACAGAACATTGAATCAACATTGACAAATGGTTGTCAATGTTGATTCAATGTTGATACAATGTTGATTCAACGTTGGTCTGAATTTTGTGCCCACTGGGAGCGACCACACTAGGGGGGTCTGGGGGCATGCCCCCCACGAACTTTTGCATTTCTAGAAGTGAAATAATGCATTCTGGTGCATTTTTAGAGCTGTCAGGAAAAGGATTTCCCCCTGTACCTCTGTAGGTTTTTCAGACTTTTATGGATACATGGATACACGGAATTTAGACACTTGGATTTTAACCCTTTAAAGTGGGTATATGAGATTTTTGCCAAATTCTAAATCCTACATAAATGTGTTCCAAATACTGTAAAAGCGTATTATTTATGGGTTGGATTACATGAAAATGGTATCCATAGGCAGTAGCAGCTCAGAAAATGGGTTCCATGGGATCCAACCATGGTCATTTCTAGTGTTTACCACGGGGCATTAGAATTGTGCACGATTTTATTTTTAAATGACCATATTTTAGGAAATAAAATAAAATTTGGGCAATATCTGTGGGAATCAGGGGACTACAATCCTGGGTGCAGACACATGCACTGCAGTCCATCAGTAGGATGTGGGGGACGCCGGGGGGTGGGGGACGTAGCCGCGTGGGTGGTGGCAGACGCGTATCCGACGCGTATATAACGCGGGCGGCGAGGCATAGTCCTCAGGACTACAGTGGCCACAGTAATCCGTCAGCTGCAGTGAGCTGCGCCGCTGATTGGCTGCTGGCCGGGGCAGGACGGCCGCTGATTGGCTGAGCTTGGATCCTCACAGTAGCGTACATCAGGCCGGCATGCACCGCGGCACGTCGGGACGTCCGGCAAGGCGGGCAGAGAGAAACTTACCAGGGAAGAGGACAGGAGCGTGGAGAAAATACCTAAAAAAATACAAGTTAATATAAGAAACGCCACGCTATCGGTCTACATTTTTACCGATATCAAAACTAGAAGCTTACCAACCAACAATCAAGAATGGAGATGTCCGGGTTCAGAAACAACGAGGGCCGCATCTACGTCGGAAACCTTCCCCCAGACATCCGTACCAAGGACATCGAAGATTTATTTTACAAGTTTGGAAAAATTACTTTCATCGACCTGAAAAACAGACGCGGACCACCATTTGCTTTTGTGGAATTTGAGGATCCACGGTAAGGACATTTTGGTGGAACAATTGGAGTGTTAACCACGTTAATTGTTGCGTTTGTTCGGTGTTTTGCGGAGTGTATTGGGGCCGAGGGAGTGACGCCATGTTGAAAATGGCGAATACACAAAGCTGGAAAGTAGGTCAGGACGCGTCTGGACTCGTGACGGCTGTCAGAGTCAAGTCTTAGCTGTCAATAATATCTGCCGGGTACAAAATAGCACCTTGTCATCGGCGTTATGCCCCTCCTGACCACCATGATAAATTGGTTGGCCACCAGAGGCCGCAGAGGGGTTTGGAACTTGTCTTGTAAAACATAAGAAAACATAAAACAGAACCTTAACCACTCACTCATTTTGTCTTATTATATGACTGTCGCTCTTGTACAATACATAATACAATTACATGCAGAAAGGGCTGGGGTGCCAAGGTTAATTAACTAAAGCTACGTGAAGTACTCATTGCTACTGTTTGTTGACCAGAGAGTGGCATCTTGTTCCTTCATCTTCGAGGAGGGAGAGTACGGTCCAATTAGACTAGACCGTAGTAGACGTCTTCTTTAAAATGAGCGGAGCAAGCACATTTCGATCCCTTTGGTCTTATATAATATTGGGGGAGGGAAGTAATTTACAAAAACTAAATTTAACAATATTCAGAAGCATGTCAGTATCGTCGATGTGTGATAGTGGAGAAGATGGGGTCAAAATTAATTCCACCCCAGGGCTAGAGATTCGGGTCTCGCCCTGGCTTTGCTGGATCCCAAATTGTTAAATGAAAGTACACTTGCTAAAATTAATACATTAAACATGAAATAAATGTGTTCCTACAACATACGTGTAGAGACTTTCTCCCAGAAAATAGAGACAACTTGGCAGTTGCTAACGGTGTAGGGTAGGGCAGTGCAGGGCAGTAATAGGCAGAACGAGCAGCTCAGGGTAGGACAGGGCAGGGCAGGGCTGGACATAGCGTGCATCTACAGTCGTCCACATCCAACATCTAGTTTGTATATACTACTCACACTCCTGCACGCCCATCTCCCACAACTCCCCGCACCATGAAGTCCGGAGGGAGTCCGCAACCAGAGACATAGACAGAGGTCCACGATGATCTGTCTGAATGACAGGTTTCTCCACGAGCGGTATCTTGGATCACATCACACGAGGCGGAGCCAAGATACCACAAGTGGAGAAACCAGGAATTCAGACTGATTAGAGTGGATCTCTGTGTTTATTTCATGTAATTATATTTTAAAAAGACATTTAAAGATTGGTTTCATAGCTATTTTAGAGACCTCATCATGGAGAAACAGCCCGTGGAGAATGAGCATCAGTTTGTCCACGGAGGTGTGGAGAACGACCATTCTAGTACTTAAGCATAGAAGCTTGGTTTCTCCACATGAAATAAATGTTAGTTGTGAGTTGGCAGAAGGTAACGGTGTGGTTTCTGTTTCAGTGATGCTGAGGATGCTGTGCACGCCCGTGACGGCTACAACTACGACGGGTATCACCTCCGGGTCGAGTTCCCCCGCGGAACTGGTCCTGGAGGCAGGAGAGGACGCGGTCGGGGCGGACCTCCCTCCCGACGATCAGAGTATAGAGTTCTTGTCTCAGGTAAGTTCCCAAGCACTGGGAAAAGTCAAAATACCAATCGGAAATCCCCCAGCAATATTGTTCAGATGAAGGGGTGGGATGGTTGCGGAAATTTAATGATTGAATATTTCCTAGTCAAAATTCATTTTCTAGTACACATGTAGTATATTCTGAAAATCCATGATCTGTCACTTTAATTTTGGCCGAGAAATATCACGCTAAATTGAAATACCGTAAATGCCCGCGTATTACCCGCATCTAGCGTAGAACTCGCACCCCCAACTTGGGAGATTCCTACAACCCGTTTTTGGATTTGAAAATCTCAATTTTAGTACTGATCTATAATAATAAAAACCCTCTTATAACCCGCACCCTATAAAGGCATGTTTGGTATCAAATGAAAGCTGTGTTTGGTTCGCGTACAACCCGCGGGTAGTACGTGGGAATTTACGGTAATTTGATGTCTAATATTTGCTGTACACTCCCTTCACCAGGTCTCCCCCCGACCGGCAGCTGGCAGGATTTGAAGGACCACATGCGGGAAGCGGGAGACGTGTGTTATGCCGACGTGTACAAGGACGGGACAGGAGTCGTAGAGTTCCTGCGCTACGAGGACATGAAATACGCCGCACGGAAGTTGGACGACTCAAAGTTCAGGTCTCACGAAGTAAGTAGTCACTATCCTGTACTAAACAAGGCTGCTTCAGCTTTTACTAAGTACGGTTCGAGAGTTGATGTATAAACGTATCTAAGTTGCAGTAATTGTGTACCCCTCAAAAAACTCTGGAGTTTTTAAAGGTAAAATGGTTAAATAGATAGATAATATAACAAGAAATGGTAAGCCTGTAAACGATGGCACTATTTGCTAGAGAGATTGCTGCGGTTGGAAGTACAGCATTGGTTCAGAGTAGCTGGGGCATCCATGATACCCCTTGTGATCCCGTAGGGTCGGCTTGGTGCATGAATGCAGACTTGTCGAGTTACTTAATACAAATGATCAGAGAATATTAAATGGTACATTAAAAGACATTATAAGACGTGATCTGTCAGACTTATAAGCGATAATTTATGTTAATCACAGCACTAAATCCTTTAAAAGATAACACTTGTCTGAGTAACTCGCAAGGCTTCATCGGTGCATCATGATTTTCAGAAGTGTTTCAAACCCAATAGCTCGGCATAAAAGGGCATTATGCATTATGCGGTCATCAAAGGGTTACGACACAGTAAGGCAAAAAAAACAACTGTTTCTGGTAACGTTATGGAAAAAGCTAGGTAGATATGGTTGGATTTAGAAAAAGAATTGCCGGATTTTTAAATTGTTTTGCTGGAATCCAGAAGCAGCCTTTTTGTAAATTTGTCTAAGTGGTAGTCATTCCTAGGTCACTGCATTGCTGACAGTATACATTTTGATTTGATTCCAAATATGCGGAGATTTGTGTATTTCTATATTTTTCCTTGAAAAGGCTTCTTTAAAAAAAAAATTGGGGTAAAAAAAGAATTAGGGTCTGCCCCGTTTAGGCCGTTTTATTTTGATAACTTGGATTACGGATCCGCCTCCGAGATTTTTGGCATTTTGCAAAAAAAAAAAAAAGTTTTTTTTTTTTTTTTAACCTTTCCCCTTCGAGATTTTTTTTGAGAATTTTCCTATAAAAAAAAAAAAGTACATGTTGACCAGTAAAAGGTAAAATGAGGCCTTTCAGATTAGGGATATTACTCAACATATCTTCCTTAGATTACCAAAAAATGATGTTTTTGATGCCTTTTTTTTTTTTTTTTTATTCCTCTGCCCTTCGGGAAATTTTTTGATCCGGCCCCTCCTGTAGGGCAGCTTTTTTTTTTTTTTTTTTCCTCTCCCCTTCGAAAAATTTAGAGCCAAAAGCCCGTAATCCAAGTTATCAAAATAAGGTGGCCTTAGCTAGGTAGAGAGGGGTGACCGGAAACAAAACTTTTTTTTTTCATTTGGCCTAAGGGAGTGATCATTTTTTATCAACAGAGGGGGGGGGGGGGGCCACAAATTTGGACCCGTTGACCGGGGGGTGTAAAAAATTTGGACTCCTCTTGGAGGGGGGGGGTAAAAAAAAATTAACCTGTTTTGGGCCAAAAAGCCCGCGCGTTACTATGCTTCAAAGGGCCCGCGCGCGTGCCGATTTCCGAACCGTAGGGGGGGGGGGGTAAAATAATTTGACCCGTTGACCAGGGGGTTGAAATTTTTTTCACAAGCTCCGCGCGGAAAACCTCCCCCCCCCCCCCCCATGTTGTTAAAAAATGATCACTCACTAAGACGTGAGGTGTCTGTATGTTGTGTTGGCCTGTGTGTAACCCCCTGTGTTGTGTCTCCCCCCTCAGGGTGAGGTAGCCTACATCCGGGTTAAAGAAGACTACCGTGGGCGTGGTTCGCACTCTCGCAGCCACAGCCCCTCCCCACCACGCCGCGCCCGGGGCTCGCCCAGCTACTCCCCCGTACGGCGCTCACGATCACGCTCCCCGTATTGAGTGCCTTCTGCCTACAACCACCAGCTGCTGCCAGCTGACACAAGACGCTGTTCCCAACAAGACAACACTAAGAGACACTACTACTTAAACCGGTCCCCAGCCAGGGGCCGCTGAGTAAGGTGGTAAACGGCCGCCGCGGTGGGCGTTATATCAACTAAACCACCACATGGACTCTTGGGGGAAATAGTGCTGGGAGGGGCGGGATGTGCATTTTTGGGGATTATTATTTTTGGGATTATTATTATGATTAATGAGATGAAGTGTGTTCCTTAAGTGACTGTAGGGAGGAAAGTGTACCTGCATTAATGTGTCTGATTTCATGGGGTTGAAATGAACTTGTAGAAGTGAGTAGATTTCAATCCACGGTCGATGAAAGTTATCATTCCAGTATACTGATGTAAAATGTCCGAAATATAGAAGATGTATGGAAGGATAATGTGGGGGATTAACTGGCAAGCTACATTTTATACTGAGAGTAGACATCTCTGGTTCTTAGTGTATTTTAAACGTCTCCTTATCTCTGTCCGTGGTAAAAGTATTGTGAGAAGATTTAGAAATTACACTTATATCTATCTTTAAAAGCAAAATAGAATTTTGCAGACAAGCATTCTTGTAACTTGTGAACAATGTGTGAACTCCTGTCTAACATGTTTTATTGCATTATTTCCTGTAGATCCACAAATTGGAAAACAAAGGGTCATAGGATTTTATGCCAAGAGCAAAGCAAAGCATTGGACATAGGAATTAAAGGTGAAAAAAGGAGGATCATATGAGAGAACTACAGATCAGTCCGCACGTTTTAACCTAGGGCCACGGATGCCCAAATAGGGTATGCTTTCCAAATGATGCTGTTTTGTTCAAACATTGTGTATATTTACGAAGTGATATGAACAAGATGTCGCTTCGATATATAGACTATCTCGTGAAATCTTTTAAAGATAAATAGCCCTGTTCCGATTCATTGAATCTGTTTTGATTTTGGTAGAAGTTTCCTTTAAATCGTTGTTGGAAAGATAATTGCGCTAGTCCAGTTGTGTAAATTCAGCCAACTCTGGCGGTCCTAGAACAAATCAAAAGAACCCATCCTTAAGTGAGCAATTTGACACAAAGCCCTTTTGGAAAAACGCATGTAAGTGCACATTTCAAAATGGCAGCGATGTTGGCCATTCTTTTAAAAAGAAACCCATCTGAATTTGCCCCAAGTTGTGCTGATAATACTGATTGACGATGTCTAATGTAACTTTTGTTTTTCACTTCTCTAAAGGTTATTGGATTCATTGAGATCATTTGGAGGATAGAGCCTGAACAGAGGGATTTAAAAAAGGAAAGGAATGATGATTCTATTAATGTACACAAGTACAGGAGCCGCCGCTTGGGAAGGCTTCTGAAGCACTCACAGGGGAGAGGAAAAGTAAAGAGGGATAGGAAACTTTGATATTTTAGAGCTAACCAAAAAACAAAACAAAAAAGTCAAAAAGCACTGGAGAAAAGACAGGAATTTGGGGCCCATGTTGATTCATTAGGATAGCACTGGAGGATGCATTAGGAGTTGTAGAACTATGTCTTGGAGCATTCTTCGGCTAGGGATCCCCTTGGAGGCTATTGGAGAACCCCGGAGACTATAGGAGAACTTAGGATGATGCGCAGGAGAGGAGAGTCTTGTTGTGTTGGGGCCTGCCCTGAGGGAGGCGGAACCACATGCAACCTGACGCATAGCCCGGAGACCAATATCTTTGAAAAATAACTATTTTATTTCGGAAAAAATGAACTATGAACTTTTGGCTAAACTTTTCTTTTTTTAAAGGAAAAAAGATTCGGCTTCAACTCTCTGCTTGCAGTCACCTTTGCACGTTTGAGGTGATTTTTTACAAATTTAATGAAAATATGAAATTGCAGTAATGGAATAATAATGCATGGGGTGGCATTTCCACACGGGTTTCGGGTGTTCCGGATCACTCCCCCTTCCCCTGGACAACCGGCCAATCAGAGCCCGGTGAACCCTGTTGGGATGCTTCGGATGGCAATGTACTTAACTGTACTTGGGAACGCTTTTATTTAAAGAAAGAGTCTGGAACATGCCCTTGGAACACCTCTTAGGATCCGCAATAATTAAGGATCAAGATAAAGGAAAAACCTCCGCAGTGGGTTCCCTAAGTTAACACGGGCTTCAATGCAACAACTCAGGACTGCGGTCATACATTCAGGGAGGAATCTGGATAACTTGTTTCCATGGTAACAACATTTGCTTTCCTTTATCTTTGTGACGTTAAATTTGTTACCCTTCGGTCCTAACCCATTTTCCACCGGAAAGTCCTATTAAATTCACCCTTTATGCATGTTTGGCCTAAGTCCTGTTGGGATTTCCCCCTCCTGGCATAAAGAAATTTGGCAATTTTATTTACTGGCCCTTCTAGTGATAATAATATCTGACGAGATTTTGTTTCCAGTTCCAAGATATGTTTCCTTTACCAATTTTACCGTATAAAGTTAAGTAATTTCCCATGATCCTACTGTGTTGTCTACCACCCGCGTGTGCACACATGTTTATTTTCAGCAAGTCGCAGTGTGTGAGAAAAAAAATCAGAAAAAAATAAAATTTTAAAAAGAAGCAGCTCGAATTGTGTCTTGTGTGCATGAATGAAATTGAAATAGGTGATTTAGAATGACTGTAAAACCCCTCCTCTGAGTAAAGCCCCGACTAGGAGAGGTATCCAAAATACAATTTTGTGAAAATTTATGAATCTCCTTTTGCCAAGTGATGGATATTGAATGAATGGAAAAAAATCTTACATGCGTGGTTTCACCATGAATTCAAGATTTAAGCAAGCCCACTTTAAATATTATTTCCAAATTTTTACGAAAATTTAGTACTACCGTAAATTCCCGCGTATAACCCGCATCCCAAACTTAGGAAAATTTTATGACCCGTTTCTGGGTTTGAATACTTCTATTAGTACTGTTCTATAGTAATAAAAACCCTCGTACAACCCGCACTCCATAGGCATGTTTGTTATCAAATGAAAGCTGAGGTTGATTCGCGTACATCCCGTGGGAATTTACGGTACTTAATATTGATAAGGTATGAGGGTTAGAACTATCTGCAGAAATGTGCCTCTACATGGGTACCCACAATTTTTACCATGTCGCTATGTCGATTTTCAACAGAAAGGCCATGTCATTGTCTCGATTTTTGGGTATTAAACAACTTTAAAAATCCTGTGGGTCGATTTTTATCCCTAAATTTCCTGTGTCTGTCGACTTTTAAAAGTGCCTAAAACGCCCACGTCTATTTTAACCCATAAAGAGGCACAGAAATGGCACGTTCGTTCTTGAATTTCTAGTATGTAAATGTAGATATTTTCGAGTGAATAAATTTTCGCGAATTTACTTAAAGTACACTTTTGCGTGTAATTACATTTTTGGAATATTTTAGTAGTGTAACTATACTGGATAAATGTTCGTTGTACATATTTTCGCGGTTTTTTCCGCCAAAATCTGTCCAGCGCGAAAATATCTACATTTACAGTATCAGGTAGTCGCTACCATAAAACCTCTTGTATATGCCGGGGCTAGTACGCAAGTTAGGCCAGTTGGATCGACGGTGTGGCTTATAGGAGCAGCCCAGGGTCAAGGTGCGGCTTATACGCGAGATTTTGCTACTACTGTAAAACAGTACCGTAAATTCTCGCGTATAAGCCTAACTTGCGTATAAGCCGCACCCATAACTTTGACAAATCATATAAGCCGCAGAGGGGGTCTGAATATTCCGATTTTGGTACTGTAGTATACTAATAAAAACTCTCGTATAAGCCGCACCCTATATAGGCATGTTTGGTATCAAAAGAAAGCTGAGTCTGACTCGCGTACAAGCCGCGGCTTCTACGCGAGAATTTACGGTACCTCTGATAAGCCAACCCTTTTTTTGGGGGATTTTAGGCTTTATTCGGCTTATAGCATTGTCTCATAATCAAAGAGGGGGTTCGGCTTATAAGGGAGGTGTGCTTTACAATTTAACCACGTTTAAATGGACCCAAATTCGGCTCATAATATTCTGTCAAGGTTGGGGGGTCGGCTTATAAGAGAGGTTTTACGGTATGGTACAGTGCTAAAGTCACGATAATCAGATCACCAGTGCGGCTTATATGATCGGCCATGGTCGGGGTATTTCTTATACGCCAGTTTGGCTTATATGCAAGGTTTTACAGTATATTGGTGTCGCTATATCAGTTATTAGCACAGTAAATAAGAATTAATATGCCGGGCAGGAGAAAGGATAGAGGCCCCTGACTGTTTTTTTGTTTTTTTAAAGAAATATTTCATATTTCTGCTACATGTATCAGACCCTAGAATGTCCATTTTACCATCATTCCCTAAATTGTCGTATTAGTTTAAAATACCATAGCTCAGCCTGTAATAGGAATATCTGAAAGATTCTTTCACTGTTAGAAAGAGATTCAGGGGTATCGAAACCATATGTATCGATACCCACTGAATCTTTTATTATCTCATTATGCGATATCTTATACAGGGGTGTGAACTGAGAAAAAGCAAAAATTCTGAGGGTTGGCATTGAAGATGAATCAAATATATTCATCTACGCGATGGAATTTCATCATGGAAAAATTGCGGTACTATCTATCTATAAGGCGTATAGGGGGCGTGCTCCCAAGAAAACTTTGAAAATCAAAAAGGCAAATGGTGCATTTTGGTGTTCTGGTCTGTTGAGATTTCCAAGTCCCCTACCCTCTACATGAAGTGGAACAGATTTCTCATCGGATCTGGACGAATTTGAAGACCAGAAGATCTGATATCACTTATCAGATTAAATCCGAGCTTTCACAGCCTTGTTATAAGATGTTCGATTCCTACGACACCAATGACATCCTTAGCCACAAGAGCATCGACGCCCCGGCCCCCGCACCTAGTCTCTTTTCAGACACCATCATCGTCTCCAAAATGCGGAAAAAGGGGTCATAATTCTGCAGAATCCGCGGATGTGCTTTAAGGAAAAGGGGGTATTTTTTCACAGAGAGTCAGTGAAAATGAAAAAAAGGGTATTCTCCTTGCAAAGATATCAAAATTTACACACTGACAGCAATGTTGCTGGTCACTACCGGCATGTCTACACAGCCCCCACACCACGTCCTCCCTGGTCATGGCAGCACCTCCCTGTGGACATCCATATCATCATTACAAAGGAGAGTATACATAGCAATGTACTAGTATACACTTTTAGTATTTCCTAATTAAAATACAATACCATGTATATAGCTTCAAAATAGGGTGGCCGGACCATTTTTATAAAACCATATGACCTAAAAAGGATTTATATCTACCAATGGCCCTAATATTCACATTTCCGAAACTACATTTGGTGTGGGCATGCAATGAATAAGGAATTAGCTGTGGTTGTTTGAACCTACCTCACCTTGGTAAACCTTCTGACAGGTTTCAAATCCGTGCCATGGCCAAGGCAATGGTTCACAACAGTCTCCTTACTGTACCACCACTCCACCTGGGGTAGCTCTGCTAAACCAATGGTCTTATCACTCTCCATGCATCAATCTCATCATATATAACGTATGCTACTCACTGATACCACCTGGTGTTACAATGTATCTTAACTGATTAGGATCGTCATATGACCTCTAGGAGATTGCCTGACGCTGGCAGGCGGTAGGCTGTTTTTTTTGCCATTCCAAATGCATTATTTTCAGTTGATTTAGCTCTATCTTCAGTAGTTTGCCATAAATTGCCAATTGAAGGTTTCTATAAAATATTGAAATATAAAAATCTTAATTTTAGATAGCTTATCTGAATAAGATATAATTTTGTCAGGTGATAACAAAATCTTTCATGTGATACCTGCTTTCAACAGGCTTCAAACAAAAAAAAATCTCGTTCATACATGGATTTGCCACCAAGCAGTGCAAATTCTCCCAAAGGACAGGCTCAAGAGATAACCCAGCTATAGAACTCAAAATAGACTCGAAATCTGAAGGCTTGTCAACATTGCCCCTAAATTACATAATGTAATATAGTTCATTATGCTTATTCCAGCCTGTGTATGATAGACCTATTCAAGATCTCCTGATACCAATTCACTAGAAATTTTTACATGCTCCCTAGCTAAAATGGGAGCCCATCATAAAAGGCCCATTTAACATAGGATCAGATACAGACTGGGTGATCAGCCCGATCCTCCAGCCACCCTATTCAAAGGGGTGTGATAGATTTAGTGTCACTTGAAAGAAGCTTAACATTTGTCTGGTAAATCGGATGCTAGACATAACACCAACAATCCACCTTTGGACATAATGAAGGTGACTTCATGTCAGCGTTTTTTTTTAAAAGGGTTGAGTTTCTAATGATGTTAGTGTTTAAAGGGGCACTTTTTTGCCATAAAAAGGGGGTGTTTCTATGCCAGAATCCGTGGAAAAGGGGGTACTTTTGAAACCCCAGAACGATGATGGTGTCAGTACTGATGTGGAGTGCGGGGGCCGGGATCGACGCTGTCACGCCACAAAACCCCTTATTATACCTTCATCAATTGTATTACGTCATATTACGTCATATTACGTCATAATTATGATTTATGATTATTAATATTCATATTTATTATTATTTGTAATACGCACAATACTTTATACATATTTTCAATCCATATGTCCATCAAAGTACACCTAGACGTCAGACATACCTATTTCTCACTAAGCCAAGCCAAACTAACCCCCATGCATAACTAATCCATAGATCACAAGCAGACCCTTATCCCAGGGACAATAGGTAACGGTCAGCCCCTCCAGACGACAAGGCACCGACCGGTCACCTATACACAAAACAAATGAACCATATGTTGACCTCAAGGATTAACTGTCAACACATAAAACAATGCTATAAAGCTGGACACCCTTAATCAGTGTGGCACCGCCAAAGCCACTTGAGCCGGCTGGAGGCCACCTGGAAGGTGGGCGACAAAGCCCCCATGTGTGCATGCTACTTATTATGTAATCCATTACCCATAATGCACTGGACCCAGGCTCCCCACCCGCGGTCCAGCGCACACCACATGTTAAAGCCATGAATATATAATTATCCAATCAAATGTCAAATGTATATTATCCAATGAAAACCACTGTTACATCTACTTCCGGTCACATGGGCACCCCCTCCACCTGCCGGGCACCTGTACTTATACCCCGGTCAGATGGAGGAGGAGATCACTTATCATCTTGCAACCATCAGTAACTTATATACTGAGCCCTAGTGACTGGTACTCTGATATTAATATTATTATTAATAAAAGATACCAAGTATTGAAACTGACGTCTCACCTCATCTTTACGCCCTCATTGATGTGGAAGGGTTTTCCCTAGCCACAGAGTGGTGGAGAACCCAGGCAACCTTCAGCTACCTGCGACCATGAAGAAATTTTTTAATGCAGAGACACCAGTCCCTCAGTGACCTATCATCACGGAGGCACACTAGGAGCCAGGGACCAGCACCAACATCAGGTCTACAACCCAACAGGAGGAAAGGACCAAGCAACAACAAGCACATCACCAAGTCCACCTCCTGCATCTACAAGGACACAGTAAGACATTCTAAAACAACACTTATAGACACTGTACCTATTATACCTATAGACATAGCTACCCCACCCACCTCTCCCATTCGTGTTGAACCCACTGTCAACATGGCCGGAGACGATCAGGTAGAGGTAGAAAGACAACGAGAACTAGACGATAGGATATCAAGAAAATTAGATGAGCAACTAGCGGCCCACAAGGCAGAGCTAGAAAGGCTCAAATCTGATATCGCAGAATATAGAAACACCAAATCCATTAGCGACCTGGCTAGCGCCATTTCAAAAGCTAACAAGTACACCATCCGTGAACCAATCAAATTCTCAAAGCCAGACATTAAGATGAGCACCAGAAAGTGGTTCACCGACCTAGAACGCTTTGTTAGACTGAAATACCCTCAAGAAGATCACCCCATCCATGTCACTTGTGCAGTCTATCTAGCTGGACCAGCGTACGAATGGTACAGTATTCAGCCCACTAGTGTACAAGACGATTATGACCTTATAAAGAAGGGACTCATTCACCACTTCAAGGATGTCGAAAACGACATCAAACTATTAACACTGTCCCAATTTGACCCCACCCTACAAACCATGGAAGAATGGCTAAAGGATGCCAACACCCACTTCCAAAACAAGGGGGTGGACATAGAAGCTGCCATCATCCAGGTAGCCACTGTATTAAACGAGGACTACCGAGAAGCAATCAGGGCGGAAAGTCCTACTACATGGGCTTCCCTCTGTAGAGCACTCAGGTGTGCGTACCTCTACAAAAAGACCTCCACACATAAAGTATCATCCCTGTCCAACAACACCCTAGACCCAGTCATAGCTGCTCAGTTAAGGGAAAAGGACAGGGAGAATGAAAAACTGAGAGACCTTCTTCAGAAGCAACAGGAAGTAATGGAGACGGAACATACCGTAGCTGCTATGGGAGGTGGTAAACCAAAACCCACCTACCACAAACAAGCAGCTGCACCTACACATCAATCTCCACCAACTGACTTTGCATTACCACCCAACTATAGGGGGAGGAGAGAGGACTTCGACATCAACTACGTCGACAACATAAGGAAGGCACGTTCAATGGGCCTCATCCCTCCCACCCACCGATTCAAAGGGGGACCCAAAGACATCATAACCCTTCTTCAAACGGGTTCCCTACCTCCACATCACTTCAAACTCATCCAGAGCCAACAACAACAACAACAAAGGTGGCAGCCCCAACAGCAATCATGGCAGCCACCACAACAACAACAACAATGGCCACAACAACAACAACAACAATGGCCACAACAACAACAACAGCTACAACTTCAACCAACGCCACAAAACCCCACTCCACAATACACCATGGCACAGCTCGTCAGCATGATGAACGACCTCACCAAGACGACGGGAAACTAGATTGTCATCCTATGGATAGGCCTCATCAGGATGACAAAACAGTCCCCAACACAGAAGACACAGCATCGCCCATCGACATCACGCCACATGACCCACAGACAATCCACAATGCTGCACCAGTGCGCGGGAAACCTGCCGACGTCCAAGCTACTCTGGAAGTCGTCCCCCCACCACTACCCGACCTACACATGGAAGAAGGTGAGCAGAGTGTTTTGTTTATCAACATGGTCAATGGCAATATAGATCTACAATTCAAAGATACCAACATCCCCAGTCTAGTAGACACAGGAGCCACCGTCTCTTGCATGAGAGAGGGTCTAGCCTCCACTCTATCGAAACTAGTTCCTCATGAGTTTTCACGAATCAGGTCCAAAGTTTATCTTGCCGATGGAGCATTGTGTCACATCAAAAGAGCTATCAAAATCAAATTCAAAATTCAAGGCAAAACATTCAGTCATCAATTTGCAATTCTTCCAAACTGTTCCTCACCAATCATATTGGGAACAGATTTTCTATCAAAGACTAAAAGCAAAATCAATTACTCCACTGACCCAACTCCAAAATCTCAACCAATCAGGGCAGTGAGAGCCATTTCAATACCTCCATTTTCCGAAATGGCCATAACAGGCCAAGTCACATGCTACCACTCAGTCAGTCAAATCAATGGTATAACAGACAATTTTGACAGATCAGACAAACTTCCAAATTACATTGTACAACGTTCAGTCGTGACACCTGACCAAAGAGACAGACACCCACTGATATTATTGAATATCACATCTAGAATCTGCAAAATCCAGAAGGGTGAAATCGTAGCCTTATATACAAAAACAGACATAGACAAAGAAAATCATATATTATCGACAGGCTACGACGACACACAACCCGAGGAGACAGACATAGACATAGACATAGACAACAACTCTACTATCAGTGACAGTGCATCATCAACAGGGTCAGATAAAACATTCTACGTACCAACACCAACATACTCAGAGTATTCTGACTCTGACATGGATCAATCCATGTCAGACGACGAAGATCATATAAATATGGTACAAGAGACGACAGGTCACGACGAACAAGACATAGACAAAGACATGTACATAGGAAAGGACATAGACATAGAACCAGAAAAAGAAAAATCACACGTCTTCCAAAAACCAGACTGCCTCACAGATGATCAATTCACAACATTTTGCCAGTTGATTGAAGAATACGACGACATATTCGTGGGAAAAGATAATATGATTGGAAGAACCCATCTGTACACCCATAAAATCAACCTGATCCCAGACGCCAAACCCTTACAGTTCTACCCATTCAGAATGGCCCCGCACAAAGCTGAACGACTTGAAATTGAATGTCAGAAGCTGGTAAAGCAGGACATCCTGGAGGAAACCAACACGGGTCCCTGGTCATCCAGAAGTTTTCTTGTAGAGAAAAAGAACGGGCAGGGTTACAGATTAGTGACAGATCTAAGATATGTGAATTCCCAATCCATCAATCAAGCACTTACATCACCACGAGCAGACGACAGCCTAGAAATGATTGGTGAGATGCGACCTGCCGTGTTCTCTAAAATGGATGCCCAACAAGGGTACTTCCAGATACCAATTAGAGAGGACGACAGGGACATCACAGCCTTTCTCACTAGGACCAAAAAGTATAGATACAAGACCATGCCCATGGGACTCGCCAGCAGTGCTCAGGCTTTCCAAGCTGTAGTCAACTTGATCCTACAGAACCTGCAGTACAAATGTGCAATCCCATACTTAGACGACATCTTGTGTTTATCACCATCCATAGACCAACATTTCATCGATTTAAGAAACATATTCGAAGCACTAAGAAATGGCAAACTAAAGTTGAAGAAAACCAAGTGCGAATTCTTCCTAGAGGAACTAGACTTCCTAGGAATGAAAGTCACCACTGACGGTATCAAACCATCCCCAGACAAAGTCCACAAGATCCAGACATTCCCCACACCGAAGACCACAAAAGAGGTGCGGTCATTCACTGGACTCGCCCAATTCTATAGAAAATTCATCAAAGGGTTCAGTGAAATTGGTCGACCTCTATTTAACCTACTCAAAAATGGGAACAAATTTGTCTGGACAAAAGAATGTGAGACTGCATTTCAGACCCTGAAGGACGCTATATGCAATGACGTCATCTTGCTGTACCCAGACTACAACAAACAGTTCCATCTTACAACAGATGCATCTGGTACAGCCCTGGGAGCTACTCTTTCCCAGGAGAAAGACGGCGTTCTACGACCAGTAGCCTTTGCGGGCAGAGCACTCCATGACCACGAAAGGAATTATGGTGCCACCCAAAGAGAACTATTGGGAGTAGTATTTGCAATAGAGTACTTCAGACACTACCTAGAAGGAAGACCATTCGAGTTATATACGGACCACCAAGCCCTCATCCACATGTTGACAAAATCAGATAACAAAAACATGTGGGCAAGGTGGGCGCTCAAAATTCAACAATTTCAATTCAATATCAGACACATAAAAGGCAAATTAAACATACCATCAGACGTTATGTCAAGACGAGACTACCCACTAGACAAGACACCAATGACAGATCCTCCACCAAAACCCAAAGCCATAAGGGTGCAACACAGAATTATGTTTGAGGATGACATACACACACAGAAATTCAAAAAAGACGAACCACCATTGACGCTACCAAAACGACTACCCAAATCAATACTGAAGAGAAACTCCACCCATCACTTCTATTGTGAATGTATGGAGGAAAACACAGAAGACACAGAAGAAGTAAAACGATTAACTCCCAACCTCAGAGCAGATCCTGACATCCCAAGTACCAAATTACATCATTTTGGGCTTCCACAAACAGAATACAAGGGACTGTTAGCAGCCATAGTGGCCTCGGTACAACAGGAAGTGGATTCAGCTGCACGACCGGTCCCAGGCCACGCCCCACAGCAGCTGACAGTACCCTCTACATCCCTAGAAGCCCTATCAACATTCATAGAAGAAACTCAAACAGAACAAATAGAGCAGGTTGCGGCGACCCGACCGGTCCCAGGCCACACCCCGGCACCGCAACCTAAGAAAACCACAGATAAACCAACACCAAAGAAGAAAAACGAGAAGCCTAGAAGAGATGCCACAGACATGGCAAAACACTTGGCCAATCAGACTAATCATCTGATTGAAATGATAGAAAGCCTCTCCGACCCACAGATCTCCATACTCAACCTGAAAAGAGAACAAAGATATAATCTACACACGAAAGCTATAATCACGTATTTAGAGAACGGACAGGTACCCAACGACAAAAACAAGAAGGAAACGGAGCAATTTATCAAAATAGCTGATGACCACATCATGCTGAACGATATTTTGGTCCATATCAACACGGTACTATGGAAGAAACACAAGGAATTCTCATTCCAACCCGTCATCCCAGATGACATGAGACTTCCCATCTTGAAGCTTTTTCACGACCTACCAATGGCAGGCCACGCTGGCGCACAAAGAATGCTGTCGACCATGCTTCCCAAAGTATATTGGAAGAGCATGGCGGCCGACGTCCAGAAATTCACAGCGACCTGCCACGTCTGTTTGAAAGCCAAAAAGATGAACCTAACCAACAACCTGCCAATGACGGCCCATAGTACCCCTTCTTACCCATTCCAGTTTGTCCACATAGATGCCATAGGCCCACTACCACCAACACCAGGAAAGAACGTATACATTCAGGTAGTGGTCGACAGGTTCTCTAAATTCTGCATAGCTTACCCTACTACATCATTGGACGCGGAAACAACTACCGCAGAATTCATAGAGAAGGTTGTTCTGGCAGAGGGTATACCAACATACCTCCAGTCAGACAATGGAACGTCATATAAAAACTCAAAATTCAGAAACATGACATCTTCCCTCAACATAAAACATGTCTTCAGCTCGGCCTATAGACCAAAATCGAACGGCCAGGCTGAAAGATATGTGAAGACGCTGTCTGAAGGCATACGGGCCTACTGTGAGGAACACCAGGACACATGGGATGTATTCCTACCACACCTCGTGTTCTCCATCAACAACACAGAGTCCGCCACCACTGCCTTCACACCGTTCTTCATTATGAAGGGAAGAAATCCAAACACCATAATAGATAACAAACTCAATCAGGAAGAAGAGAAAAGTCTAAATCTCCACATCATTGACAAATTAAAGAAAATAGACTACACATACAATCAGGTCATTGAAAACATCGAAAAGAGGACAGAACAAATGAGACAACAACACGACAAAAAGGCAAAACCTACAAAGGTGCAGAAAGAATCACTAGTGTATGTCAAGGTACCCCGACTGATGGATAGAACAAAATGTTTGAAACTTCAGAAAGTGTACTCCGGTCCATACATAGTGTGCAAATTCGTCTCAAAAACATCCGTCCTCCTCAAATCTGTGATCACAATGAAGACAATGAAAAACCCAGTCCATGTAGATAGACTGAAACTCGTACGTCACGTTAGAAATAACGATTTCATTCACAGACTCATTGACCCGAACGACGACCTCATAACCAAACTATGGAAGAAAGACGGAGATTCATATAAAGCGAGACCAGCGCTTCTACAAACCAAAAATATATATAAAGCAAAGCCGGCCCACTCCAAGGTCAAGAGGAGGACACCGGTAGGACTAAAACCATAATATAAACTATAGAATTGATAAGAGGAAAAGAATTATCACCTATATTACATAAACAACAAAAAGCTCACTATACTATCGCTACTATCACAAAGAGACACCAACTGTCATATATTATCGACTTTATTACCAAAAGGATCGACACTGACTACTACAAACTACTATTATCACTATTACTATTATAATGATTCACAAGAATCACGACTGACACACCGATCATCATAAAGAAATACTGGAAATACAGTATTTATCACCATAAAGCGCACAAGCTTCATCAATTATTACTATTATTATTATTATCCATCTATACCCATTTCACCACACAAGTAAGTGGCAGGGCGACTCCATATTATTGCTGCTCCTTTAACAAACTGACACTCCAAATAGAACTATTATCAACATGTCAAAATCCGACATGAAAGGACAGTTTGCGCACTCTTATTAACCCCCCCCCCCCATAGACCAGTGGAAAAGCGGTGTATGCAGGCGGCCGCCCGCATGCATCGCAGGTGTCAACAACACCAGGAGGATGACCGCAATCTGAGCCCTGGATGGCGCCACCACTGGAGCGCGCAAACAAAAGCTCCACTTATGGGAGTGTGATAACGACCAACATGGCAGGGTGACATAGCCACCACCCTGTACCCAGACCAAAGGGTATAAGTTCCCACACATCCCCCCATCTTTCCACAGTCACCCAGTGACCACACCCCTACACACATCGATTCAGTCAGGAGCAGCCCACAGTTAATTTGGTAGATCCCCGCCAGTACTGCGCACTTACACTCATCCTTCACCAACTATCAACTATCAACTATTACTACTACAAACGATCGACTACTACTATTATTACTATCAAATCCCAACAACTCGGGAATCATGAGGTATACACTCTACCTCCTATTAATCATCACACACATCATTTACACGGCAGCACAACCAATAGTGAGGCAAAATATCGGCCTCATCTATGAACAGCTGCCGGGACAAATCATCACCGGTCATGACCTACACGAGGTCATACTGGCCATCCCCTACAACATCCCAATGGCTCCTCGTCCGAAGCCACTCATTTACAACACCATCAGGACTCTTCAACTGACTTCACTAGGACCCCATGACAGCCATGACGCCAAGATGTTACAACAAGCTGCTGACCTCGACCGACTACTACAAAACGTAGATATTAACATTATTAAGACTTTAAAGAACATTGCACACTTCCTCTCGGATCCTATTACTAACAGGCCAAAGAGAGCTATCCTAGGATTCTTAGGGGAGCTCTTTAAATCCATCTTCGGCCTGGCAACTACTAGAGACATGGATTCTATTATCAACGTCATACATCACCTAGATGCTAGAATTGGTACACTGGCCGACGTCAATGTTAAAACTGCACAAGGATTACATGACGTCACCCAGCAACACCAGCAGTTTCTAGACACTTATATAAAACAACAGGACGTTGTACAGGAATCCCTACTCAATATTACCGAATCCATAGACTCGTGGTCTGATGATTTCTCCACAACCCTAACCTCCATCCAAGCCGACCAGGATCGTAGGATTACCCAGTCAGCCATCATATCGGCTCAGGTAATTGTCCTAATGACCAGGATCGCCTACCAACAAGGGTTATACAAGGTGGAAAATTCTCTCAGATTATTGTCCACTGGAATATTAGCACCGGATATGATCCAACCCAAAGAACTAGCCCTCAAGCTAGCCACCTTAGACACACAACTCAAAATTAGGAACCCAGGATCCGAGGTAACCATCATTGACACCGCCTATTACTACTCACAACCAGTTGCACTATACACCTATTCCAAAACTCACCTATACATTCATATTAATGTTATCATTTCTGCCACAGACGCAGCATTCAACTTATATCAAGTAATTACAACTCATGTCCCCATTAACACCGAAAATACGACAAGTTCTGGATCTACCCTATTACACACTGACAAAACTTTCCTCGCTGTCAACGAGGCAGAGACATTGTACTTAGAGATGACAAACGCAGATCTGCTTACGTGCCAAGGCTCGATACTGAAAGTATGCGCTAGGACCATGCCTAGAATACGCAGTGACCAGCCAACCTGCCTCATGGCCGCCTTTAAAGGTAACCAGGCAGACATAGCCAGACTCTGCACATTTCAAGTACACCCTCTGAGACCCATACAAACCCGTGCTATAGCTATTGGTAAAGACAAATATTTAGTAACTACTAACAAGGAGTACTACCACGTCATCTGTCAGCACATGACACCAACTACCAAGAAAGCTTCGGCCTACGCAGTTATTGGTGTCCCATGTATGTGCCACTTACAGTTTGACTCATTATACCTCCCAAACACCAAAATTCCTTGTAATGAATCTTCTTCAACACATTTTCTAATGCACGCGGCCAATACACCCATACTAGTCGCACTCACAAACAATCTCAACATCACAGCATCATCACTACACCACGACCCAATACACATACCACATCTACATACACAAGCCATCATCAAATCTATGACAAACATCAGCAAGTTATCATCAGACATTACATTGGACCTGGAACCCTTCACCAGGAATATCCTAATAGAAGCCACCAACGCAGCAGACATCTTAGACCGACCCATCCAGGACACACCCATACGAGAGAACATAGCTAGCTTCTTCGCTAGCCCTGTATGGAACTATATAGTACCAGTCACTTGCATCCTAAACGCCGTAGGATTCTTCTACTTATTATATGTATCCAAAGGAAAAGCACTATTCGCGACCATCCCAACCGTTAGTGCTCGACCCAACAACATTTCTTGGAAATTTATTAACCCCATCCCCCAAAGTGAACCCAAAGAAAACCACACTATCAATCTAGATCAATACGTTGATGCCCATAACATTTTTACCCTAATATTTGTAGCTTTAATCGTATACGCTGTTATCAAAACCATCTTCAAGTGTAAAAACAAGATTACACGTCACTTTGGAATGACAAACTCTGGACACAAAACCAATCCTACTATTACGCTCAAAATTTACCAAGGACACGTCAATCACACCATCCCACTGCTATCCCTACCCTACGAACGTGACTCTATTGTTAATGACTTCATACCAACCCTGACGGCCATCTCAGCCCTGTCATGCCCATACCCACGCATAAACATGACATGGAACGGCCCCATATCATTCAACATCAACGGAAAACAGAAGTCATACTATCTACCCAACCACGTCATACTACCCCTAGCGGCACGGTTTTCTATCATACCGGCCCTGAAAGACGACACCACCACCACAGGATTAACCCTTAAGACTAGTGAAATGACTACATCCCTACATCCGACTGAAACCCAAGACAACATTGACATTGACCCCGACGGTGACAATACCACGTCACTTATCAAAAACCCAAAAGACATGACCACTACCGAACTATTGACAGCCATTGTTATGAAAAAGAGCGAGACAGGAAATGAAACATAAAATTTAATATAGAAGGTGATAACTCAGAACGAACTTCCTCCATTGCCCCTTGACATTGAGAATGAATATCAAAGATCAAGTATTGCCAAAGATCATTGCATAAACAAAATACACTGCTCAAAACCTTTTATTATACATGTACTATCATACCACACTAAGTATTACACATGGCCTATGTAAACGCTTAGTACATCTATATTATTATTGAAATGAATTTCTTACAGCTTCCTATCGTATGAACTGATTGTATTATAAACTAGGACGGAAGCGCGACATATAGAATCAGTACGTCACATTACATTTACCACTGTACAACGACTTGTATTATGTAAATAATTGGTAAAGGTTAAAAGCTTCCAAAGGTATAATCATATAAATAGAACGGAAGCGAGACATATAGTACCAGTACGTTACCATAGAAATATTATTATTACCACTGCATAACATGTATGTACAAAAACACCGTATAAACCTAGAAAATGTGATTAAGAACCTAGTCATAGTCATAATATAAGATAGATAGATACAAAAATCATAAAATACAAAAAAAAATGTTCATACAAAATACTTTTGAAGCGTGACATAACTCTTCCTCTACTACTTCTCGGCCTGCACGAGGGCGTGCAGGAGTTGTATTGGGGGGTGCTGTCACGCCACAAAACCCCTTATTATACCTTCATCAATTGTATTACGTCATATTACGTCATATTACGTCATAATTATGATTTATGATTATTAATATTCATATTTATTATTATTTGTAATACGCACAATACTTTATACATATTTTCAATCCATATGTCCATCAAAGTACACCTAGACGTCAGACATACCTATTTCTCACTAAGCCAAGCCAAACTAACCCCCATGCATAACTAATCCATAGATCACAAGCAGACCCTTATCCCAGGGACAATAGGTAACGGTCAGCCCCTCCAGACGACAAGGCACCGACCGGTCACCTATACACAAAACAAATGAACCATATGTTGACCTCAAGGATTAACTGTCAACACATAAAACAATGCTATAAAGCTGGACACCCTTAATCAGTGTGGCACCGCCAAAGCCACTTGAGCCGGCTGGAGGCCACCTGGAAGGTGGGCGACAAAGCCCCCATGTGTGCATGCTACTTATTATGTAATCCATTACCCATAATGCACTGGACCCAGGCTCCCCACCCGCGGTCCAGCGCACACCACATGTTAAAGCCATGAATATATAATTATCCAATCAAATGTCAAATGTATATTATCCAATGAAAACCACTGTTACATCTACTTCCGGTCACATGGGCACCCCCTCCACCTGCCGGGCACCTGTACTTATACCCCGGTCAGATGGAGGAGGAGATCACTTATCATCTTGCAACCATCAGTAACTTATATACTGAGCCCTAGTGACTGGTACTCTGATATTAATATTATTATTAATAAAAGATACCAAGTATTGAAACTGACGTCTCACCTCATCTTTACGCCCTCATTGATGTGGAAGGGTTTTCCCTAGCCACAACGCCTCCTGATAAGGGTTCCAGCAGCACGTCTCTAACATCTTATAGTAGGGGCACTCAAAAAATAATTCTTACTCATTTTATATAAGAAAATCTTTTCATTTATTTTGGTGCAATATATTGAAAGAAAATCAAAATCTAAGCTTTCAGTAATGTAGCCTTCCAATCACTAAAAAATGAATATTACTCCCGTTACCTTGTACTGCTATCAGGCATGGGTTTTTTTTTCTGTTTAAAAAAAAATTCTTATGGGTTAAAGGGTCCCCCCTGTGATTTGCACAGATCCAGTCAGAAAATATATTAACATTAAAAGAAGGGGTTGTTGTCAAATCTCATGTGGAGGCGCGGGGAATCTATCCCATACAAAGTCTAAAATACCACGAGAGGGGTCTTGGTACCTTTGATGTGCCAACTCCCTACTTTATTATTAATTTACAAGTCATTTTGTAAATAATTTTAACAGCTTTAAACTACAATTGCTAAGATAAATAATCTGCAGAGTCCCCCCCCCCCCACTTTGTAAAACGCTATAGGCTGAATTAGGCCTCAAATCCCCAAATTTGGTCACAAGTTTTCGGTAATGTTTCTTAATTGCTGTCATCATATTTTTTTGTTCTTGGTGATAAGAAACCAGTGTTTTTCTGAGTGTTCTAATATTTTAAAAAATAAAGAAAAATCGTGTTTGGAACGACAGGTATCAAGTCGCCAATTAGACGATTCTACTACCGTAAATTCTCGCGTACTACCCGCGGGTTGTAAACGAACCAGTCTCAGCTTTCATTTGATACCAAACATGCATACATAGGGTGCGGGTTATACGAGGTTTTTTTAAAAACTATATAACAGTACTAAAATAGAAATTTCCAAACCCAAAAACGGGTTATAGGATTCTCCTAAGTTGGGGGTGCGGGTTATACGCGAGATGCGGGTTATACGCGGGAATTTACGGTACATGTATCTTCAGCAAACATTTTAAGGACTAAGAATGAGGGTAAATCAAATCAACAAAAGTAAATCCAGTTTGAACGTGTTTATTGTACTGAAATCTATCTAACTGAGAAATTTAAAAAAATACTATATCATCATCAAAGACTATCTTAAGGCGAACATCCAAACTTCATAAATTTCCTTGGGGAAGTTCTTCTGCTTCTCTTGTCTCACCAGACTGAGACCAGACTTCTCGATGAGTTCCAAAAGTTCAGACTTGGGTCTTGTGTAACTGCTATCCTGATCATCAAAGTCCCTCTTACCAGGAGCACAGATGTTCTCCTTCAGAATAAGTAACCCATTCTCCTTCAACCCTTTCTGGCACCTCTGGAAGAAGCTGATGAGGTCGTCGTTGGTGAGGTGGCCGAGCACCCACTGGCACCAGATGACGTCATAGTGTCGCTCGGCCGGGGTGAAGCTCTGGAGGCCGGTACAGAAGCGCTGGTCGAGCTTCGCGACTCGGTCCCCGAAGTACTCGGGTGCCTTATCCAGGAAGTCCTGACTCAGCTCCACCATGTCCACCTTGTCAAACATGGGCGCCAGGAGCAGCTTGGAGATCCGACCGATGCCGGCGCCGCAGTCCAGCACTCGTCCCGTCCCCGTGGTCGCATTGGGGCCCTAGATAAAGTACATCAAACATATTACCGGATTAAAGGGGTTATATATGTGGTACATGTATCAGAATTCATTTTGTATGGAATATGACTGGACCATTGCTCTAGGGAGTGTTAATGTATTAATTTTCGTCGATACAGGTACACAACAAGAGGGGATGGTAAAAACATATTAACCCCTTTTGAGGGGAGAGGGGTAAGGGAGTGTTCATTTATTAGTTACAGGGGGGGGGGGTGGTGGGCGTAAAAATTTAAGCCCCTTTTTAGCAAAAAAGCCCGCGCGTTACTATAGTTCAAAGGGGGGGGGGGCAAAAAATCTTCGGCGTGGGGGGGGCACAAAACGTTCCACGCGCTCTCGAGGGGGGGGGGGGGGGGTAAAAAAATTCGCCCCTCCGCGCGAAATCTCCCCCCCCCCTGTAATTAATAAATGAACACTCCCTAAAAACATGCAAGGAACCCAGTGTTTTGCTACCAGTACTAGGTGGCAGTGGTTTGTTATATTTGATAGAGGGAAAACATATAACATTTTAAAATGTAAACCGGCTACGGAAAGTGGTAGATCAAAATAATTTTAGAAAAATCCCCCCCCCCCCCCAAAAAAAAAAACACACAAAAAACGGGGACCTCCTAACCCTATTTTTTAATTAATAGGACAGCCCCTGTCCCGGAATTTCGCTGGGCAGGCCGTCTCAGTGTCTGAATGTATTATAGTCTGAGTCAACTGCGAATCAACTAGCAGTAGACAGAGTCAGAGAGATCGTCGCTCCATCTCAACAGAACTGACTCTCAGGCGAGTCTACGAAAATCGCTGACAGTGACACTCACACTGCACTCTGCAGTGACATCTTCATTTCAATGACAGTCAATGTGACACGTCAATTGTCCAATTCCTATTCACTCAGAGTCAGAGAGACACCAAATACCCTTCCACATTATCCTGGTACCACTATGAGTGAAGTTCAAACCACTTTCAAACACAACATACCCTGATGAACTGCCGCAGAAACTTGTTGCTGCCGCCGATGTCGGTGCTGGAGATGTGACTGAAGCCGCCCAACATGCCGTCCACGGTCGGCGGCACAGCGTCCCAGTATTTCTTAGCGTCCGTGTAGAACTCCTCCCCCTGCCCCTCCGCCATCACACCTCCCTCCGCCAGCACCGAACACATCAAGACAGATGTCTGGATCTTAATCCGTGTTTACGCGTTAATTATTCCCCTGTTTGTTGCCGCGCTCGCACTTGGATTTAATCGGCCGGAAGCTATTATTGGAAAAGGTGAAAAACGCGGGAATGAGCCCGGATACAACGGGTCGCTTTGGTGTGGTCGGTTTCGAATAGATGGCGCAGCAGTGGAAATGTCCCTACATACTGTAGAAATTTCGCGCCACGGAAGAGCCCAATCCACACTCAATGAGTAGGCACCTGGGTAGGCACGATGCTCCTGCGCTAAATTCAAGCAGAGAGATTTCACATAAAAGCAGACAGAGTTCTAGTTGAGTAAATATTGCCGTTTATTAGCAGTGCACCGAGGTAATTGGTGTAAAGATATAGCACTTTCACAAACCTGGCAGTCTAATAAGTGCTTGCAGTATGAAGGAGAATATACGATCTGTATGTGGTTATTCGCTACCATAATGACATGCATGATTACATTATATAAACCTGTAATATGTTACTTTGACCTTATACATGTAATGTGTACATACCCGGTATATAGCTATTACATAACTTTACAGTAGGCCCTATACTTATTAATATTGAATACCATCTCATAAGGCAGCAGACAATTACCATATGATCAGTGATTATAATCAATCGATTCATTATAAAATGTGTAGATAGTAGGCACTGACATTGCCAGACTCCAGCTTGATATTAAATGTCGACACTAAATGTATGAGCTTATAATGATTACAAGTGGGATGGCATGTATCAACAGTTGCTGTATAAATGTAAATTAAATATGTTTGATATGAAATTTAAGCTCGTTGTAACTTGCCATCTCCACTACCACGGATGCCTTCATCTTTAATTGTTCACAATTCAAATCTAAACAAAGGTCACGCAAGAACCGAAAGGTCTTCGGTTTGGCTTGACATACATATTACAACTGAGGCATTTTAGAATACACTTTTGGATATTCACTATTGTATAAAATAACAAAAACTTAAAATATTATGTCCCTGACCACCATATCTATTTCGATGAATACATTGAAGAACTATCTGTTGAAGTACAAATTCTGACCTGTCTAAACTCCAGGTGGATTACAGTTCATAATGATAAGGAGGCAAGATGTGTGGCTACATGGTCGTGTAAGTCTGTAGCCTGCAGGAAGCCCATCACACAGGTATCACAGCTGGTACACACGTGCATCAACAGGTGAATCTGTAAATCTACTGGCTGACAGAATCCCTGCACACACATATAACAACTGGAACTGCCTTCACAACAGCATTCATTGTCAACTGGTGACTGTAGAGCAGAATTTTTCCCTGTACGAGTTTGATATCTCTTATGGAAGAATGGCGGGGCTGATTTTGTACGACAGGAAACACATGGGTGAGGCTTTTCTCCTGCATGTGTCAACAGATGTTTGTGTAAGTCAGATGATGTGGAGAACTTTTCAAAGCATTGGGAACAGATATGACCTTTTACATGTTTCTTGTTCCCTGCTGTGTGTTTCCTCTTGATATGGGTGTTTAATCTGTATTGGGAAACATAACCTTTACCACACAAAGAACACTTGAAAGGTTTCTCTCCTGAGTGTATGATCTTTACGTGTTGTCTTAATCTGTATGCATCGATGTATGCATTGTCACAAAGAGCACATTTGTATGGTGCCTCACCTGTGTGTATCATCATATGACGCTTCAGCTGGGCTTTCTGAACAAACTGTTTACCACACACAGAACAGTCATTAGGTTTTGGTCCTGTGTGCATCGCCATGTGTCTCCTGAAGCTATCTTCCTGTGTTAACTGTTTACCACAGTCTAAACATTTGTAATGTAACTCTTCTAAATGGCTCTTCCTCATATGCTTATTCAATGTTGATGAATTCCTATACTCATGGCTACAGACAGAACACTTATGAGGTTTCTCCCCTGTGTGGGTCACCATGTGTGTCTGCAGGTGAACCTTCTGAGTAAACTGTTTGCCACATTCAGAGCATTTGAATGGTTTCTCTCCTGTGTGAGTCATCATGTGTATCCTTAAGGTATCAGCCCGTGTAAACTGCTTGCCACATTCTGAGCATGTGTAAAGCGCCTCGCCCGTATGTGTCCGTCTATGTGTTATTAAGTCACCTTGTTTTCTGAACCCCATGTTGCATACGGAACACTTGTAGGGGGTTTCCCCCGAGTGAACCTTCATGTGACTTTGTAAGAGCTTTGCATGGCTAAACCCTCCACCACAGTCAGGACATTTGTATGGTTTCTCTCCTGTGTGGGTCGTCATGTGTCGCTTCAGGTCTGTTGCACCTGCATACATTTTATCACACAAAGTACACTTGTGAGGTTTCTCCCCTTTGTGTTTCATCAAATGTCTACGTAGACTGTCAGAATGTCTAAACCTTTCTTTACATATGGAACACTTGTAAGGTTTTTCTCCTGTGTGGAGAAGCATGTGTGTCTTTAGTGTTGCTAGTCCTTTAAACCGCTTTTCACAGACAGAACACTGGTGAGCTTTCTCTTCTGAGTGGATCCTCATGTGAAGTTTTACCTTAGAGGAGGAAGAAAACTCTTTTTTGCACACTGTGCACTCAAACCCTTTCTCTCCTGTATGGATCTTGATGTGTACAGCTAAGTGTGCACGCCGTAAAAACCTCTTGCTACAGAACGTGCACTCGTGTGGCTTTTCTCCTGTGTGGAGCTTTTTATGTTCATACAAAGCCCGTTTCTGCCTAAAACTCTTTCCACAATCTGAACATATATGAGGCCTTTCCCCCAGGGGATCATGAGTCAGCATGTGGTTACTTAATGTTATTGAAGCCCTGAAGGACTTTTCACACACAGAACACTTGTGAGGTTTCTCTCCTGTGTGGATCAACATGTGCTGTTTTAGGTGCCCCTTGTCTTTAAAACCATTATTACATAGGGCACATGTGAATGGTCTTTCCTTGCTATGGTCCAGCATGTGGGAGCTGAGTTTTTGTTGCTGACTAAATGTCTTGCTACACACAGAACACTTGTAAGGTTTTTCACCTGTGTGGGTTCTTGTGTGACTCTGTAAGAGCTGGGATGTAGTGAAAGACTTGCTGCAAATAGCACACTTATGCACTTTTTTCCCATTGCTAATTTTATGATTCTGTGCCATGGACGTCACTTGCACATTGGTCTCCCCCTTTGCCTTGGTATCCATGTCTGTGTTGTGTTTCTTCTACAGACACCCTGACACGTCTTGTGGGGCAGCTTACTCTGGTACTCTGTTGGAACTCCTGCTAGAAAGAATGAGAAGCTTTGTGACTATTTGTGTATTGTTAAGGTCTGTCAAGAATATGGACAATACTTGCCATTAAGCCACAATTATAAACATGGTATGATCGGAGGTGTATTGTTTATATATTGGTATACTACCTTAAAAAAATACTGTAATTGTACATCAACATTCAGGATGTTAAGGACAATGCACTGTGAAAACTATCCCGTAAAATTTACAGTTAACCCCTGGTATCTATGGATGCCAGACTTTCCACGTGTTTTTTTACGGTCACCATATTTTGTTCCCCCCCCCCCTGTAAATTGTACGGGCACTTCCTTTGTATTACAGTATTTATATATAGTCATTATATGATGATTTTCTGCTCTTTATCGACATTTGATAATTATCAGTGCTTCTTGATTCATCCTTACTAGTTCCTAGCCCATCGAAGACGAAAATTACATATTTATTATCTATAATGTATCAACTGTTTCAATATTGGGTGTGTGATTAACATGGTAATTGGCTATTTCTATCAGTTTAACACATTTAGATACGTTTTAAAGTGATAGCTTCCACTAAAGTCTCCCTATTGAACCGAGCTGTCACCTGGGGGGCAAACCTCGAACTCGAGATTCACCGTAAATGAAAAGACATATTGTTTCACCATCCTGTTTTACAGATGTTCATTGTAAAAGTAATAAGTTTTACATTGTTTCACCGTAAATCCCAATTACTGTGACACACCGGCAAATTTAACACAGATTCTCTGTAATTTCAATGAATCATTTTTACAGTGTATATGTACCTGCATGCTCAAGCCGTGGCATTGGAGAGATCTTTTATGGCTGGACAAGAGTAACCAAGAGTCATCAGGTTACTTTGAGTTTTGTTTTATAAATGGGAAATGCGTGAGCAATCTTATGTATCTAGATCTAGTTATCAGATGTTGAGACCAAACTAGGCCCATCTCAATTGTTCGCAATTGCTATATTTGATTGTGTGTGTGTGTGTGTGTGTGGTAGTTGTAACCCTGGGTTTGAGGTGTACACATGCACAATGGGTTCTACTGACATGTACAGCTCTGAAAGTAGGGTATTAGACCACTGCTAAAGTATAACATCAACAAGCAGCTAATTTCTATTTAAGTTCATTATGGACTGAACTACAATAAGATGTCCACCCCTGAAGTTTGCACTTACCTTACGTTGTAAGGGCCACCAACCACTAGTGACTTCTACACCAGAACACCATCAGAAGCAAATGCAAAGATTAGATATTTCCTGGTGCATGATCAGAGCCAAAGTCCAGTTTGCACCGGGGACTTTGCACCTTGAATCTCCAAACAGATACTTAGTTGACCTACATCCCCTCATGTACTGGAAGACTGTGCGACTTTTGCAGCAGAACCCCCCGAGATAGCGCCACCTCTCACGCTGTGCTGTGCTGCTATCTGCCAGTCCACCTTGATTTTCGTGGGGGGGGGGGGGGGGGGGGGGGGGGCTAGGGTCCTTACAGATTAATAGATAGTCCTACTTTTAGATGTGACCACGAATCTAGATAATTAGTACTAAGGTCCATGATATGACATGATAATCAGTACCGTAGTGTGGTATTAAATGAAATATAGTACATGCACTAGTAGGAGGGTTCCGAAACATGCACCCTCCACCTCAAGAAAGTTAAAAAAAATTTAAAGCCAAATGATGCAATTTTATATCTTTTGGTCATTTAATCGGATGAGATTTCTGCATAGAATCTCAGGAAATGCCCTGGTGAAGATAAGAACCTCTGAATTCAGAGTTCCTCTGAGATTTCACACCCCTGTATACCTGTATACCAGATCCCCCCCGCCCCCCCCCCCCCCCCCCCCAAATTTTTTATTTGTTTTTTCTAAATGGATCACGACGATCACTTTTGGCCAATGTGAACGTCTTTGACCGGGTGCCAGCTTTGACCGGCCACCATAGAAAATAAGATTTAAGAAAGAGAAAATAATTTTTTGATATGTAAGGGAAAAATAAAGAAAATGGTGGTGGTTATATCTTCATATATATCTTCACCTACCCTACACTGTAAAAAATAGATGTACTTTTTACAGATTCACTCTGTAAAATTTAACGCTGATTCACCGTTATTTGGAATACAATGAAGCACCGTAAATATCAGCCATTTCACAGTGGATCCTTGTTAAATGCTAACCTGGTTTGGATTACAATGATTCAACGTAAATTCATCTTCTAATGTCAAATCCCAGAGGGAGCCACATATAGTGGATCTTGCCATAGATAGGTGGCCTGGTTTGTAAGAAGATTTTTCTGGAGAGTGTGAGCCCTTGAAGTGGAGTATACATGTTGAAATAATGGTAACTTTCAATTAGTCTTTATGTTTGACAATTTAACAATTCAATCTTGTGATAGGTTTGACAAAATACCATGATCACTTGATAATATCCAGAAGAAAGTAGCTGTCTGGATCTATACACCTATTTTGTGGTAATATACTATGCATATATCCTCACCTCTGGAAACTCTGCCTTGTACCAATCCTATAGAGTAAAACCTCTTATATAGGCCAGGGCTAGTATGCAAGTCAGATTGTCAGTGGTGCGTATAGGATAAGGACAAAGTCAAAGTATGGCTTATCTGTAAGTCTTTAGATGTATGCTACAGTAACTAAAGTCACCATAATCAGACTCCCTGTGAGGCTTATCGAATATTCTCTGTATATTTGAATACTGTGAATCTATTAATGCTGATTTAACGTAAAATTAACGGTGATTCAACGTAAAATGAACAGTGATTCTGTGTAAAATGAACAGTGATTCTGCGTAAAATTAACGGTGACGAATTTAACGTTAAAAAAACGGTGAAAGTTAAGTCCCAAAAGTTGCCGGTGATTCAACGTCATTTTGATGACATTTTTTTTACAGTGTAAATAAACCATTTTCTGTAGGAGGTCAAAGCGTTCACATTGGCCAGAGCTGGTGAGACACAGCCTGTGGTAGAGTAGGCCTGTCATTATAAGTTTGGGTTTCTCAATGCATGTATAGTATCACAGATGGTACACATGTTAGCAGTGAGATGAAATAAACACACAATTGATTACAGTACCGTCTTCCAGAACTAGGATTGTTTATTACTCTCTTAGGTAAAATATGGGATCTCTTTTATGGCAATCTGACAGACCCATCAAGTGTGCAACAAGGGACGAACCTGCAAAGTCACTAGACGCCGCCCATTCTCCCCGTAATCTTGAATCGCCACTTTTCCAGTAATCTTAATACCAGTAGTGCCCACCCAAAAGTTTGATACACCATTTGCCTCTAAGATTACAGGTAAAATGGGTTGACTAGATGCCACCCATTTTACCTGTAATGTTAAGAACCCATTTCATAAAAGAAAAGGAAGAAAAAAGGAAGAAAGAAAAAGGGGGTGCAGGGGCAGAGCCCCCGATAGATACAATATTACGATTACAGGTAAAATGGGCGGCATGTAGTGACTTGGCAGGTTTGTCCCCACGTGCATCAAGTGTGAGCAGCTTGATTCATGTATACGTTTCATCTACTGTACGGGCTGGAATAAGCGCACCAGCGCTTATAAATTTCGATGGTACAATTTACGCTGTGCTTATAGATGTACAAGAGCTGCACGCATTCAAGATACAAGAATTGTCTAAATTTCTATTTCAATAACCTCATTTACAGTGCGCATATTCAAGACATGTGCTTATTTGAGACGCCTTCACTTATTCAAGCCAGTACGGTATACCAGGACTTCTGAGTTGAAAAAAATCTTTATACAGCAATGTCCTCATTGTCAGCTTTTATTCACTCATTATTCTCCGATTCATATATAATGGGGTTACTATTTCACGCACCCACTTGGGCTGTTCCAGGGGTGCCTCTGACTGGTTGCCAGGATTTTTCTCACCTGTCATGTCTATTTCAATCTCGATTTACTCAGCCATGTTACATGTTAGAATGCAAAGAAAGTTATTCATCTATAGTGACTCACACTCTCAATTTCTTGCTTAAATGTAAAATGTAAAACATGCTAACATATAAAATCGAGATGCCTTGGTCATCATGATGCATGAATGCGGCCCTGGCGAGTAACTCACCATTGCTGCATTCAAGCATCATGTCGACCTTATGAGGTTGAGACACTCCAGAAGGGTCGGCATGATTCACCAATGCAGCCCTGGCAACTTACTCGCCGGGGCTGCATGGGTGCATCATGACGACAAATATCATCTTTTAGCGCCATCCATCCGTAAAGGGTTATATGAGTAGGTTTATGATATGTGACAATTTAGCTACTCCAAATGAGGCCAATTTAACCTACACCCAAACTCAGTCTCAGAACCCAGTGACATGACAATACCAATCAGACTCCCTACACAGTCTTTGTGAAACTTTTCCATCCCACAGGACATTGGGTCCCGCAAATTTTCAATGTTGAAGGACCGGCTACATTTCTGGAGGACCGGATAGCCACATTTCTGAGGATTTCTGCACTTTATTAAAGTATAAAAGAGTTTTGTCTATTAAAAATAGATTTTTTTTGTAATCATTTATGCCCAAATCAGGATATATATATATAGTTTTACACTGTATATTGACAAACATATTTCAGCTTTAGAAGCCCAACTGAATTCTTCTAGTTCAGAAAAGCCCAACATGTGACTGGACACTTGTGAATCTGCTGGACCGGTGGCAGTTTAGAAGGACATTGTCACTGTCCTGCATGTTTTCGCAAACACTGTAGCCTACACCGGGATAAAATGTTATCGTAATTCTTTTTTTTTGCCTTTGTAACTATAAATACATACGCGTAGGTACCCCTAATGGATCTTAAACAGGTCCCATATGTAAAATATTAAAGCCCAAATCTCAATAGCTCGGTAGATATATGAAGTACTAAGTTTCCACCAATCCACCAATTCCACCTGCAGGCGATGACACTAGTAGGCAGAGCCCAGAAGGCCGGATCATGTGACATTAACTACCCTAAGGTAACATAACATGTACAACACTGACATCTTAGTTCTGGTAAAACATTTGCTGCTGCTGCTGCCAAGTCAGTTTGCTGTCAATATAATAGTAAGCCAGATTTGGTGATGGGTGTTACCAGAAATAATGATCTGAGCACTCCAGTGCTGCATCACTATAATTATACATGCCTGTCTCTGAGGAAGGTGAGCTGACCTGGGGTCAAGGTCTCAATTGTCAGTGCAGGGCAAGGATCAGAATCAATATCTAGGCCAAAAAAAGAGGAAGAGTTGTGCTGCGGTATCCCGACTGACCCTATGTTTTTGGGGCTGATCCAAATTTCTTATAGACAATTTTTTCTAATTTGTGTGAAAATGTATGACATTTTTGGCGTTTTTACTAAATTACTGTTTTTTTACTATTAAAAAAAGAAGAAGAAGAAGGTAACAACCGACCCTATTTTTGGCCATGTTACCGGAACATAACCTTTTCTTTCTTTAGGCCTTGTTAGCAGGGGATGGGTTTGGAGTAACAACATAACTTGACAGGTGTGAAGTATCTAAGTGTGTGTGATGATGTGTCTCTCTAGACTCTCACTCTTGGTGAACCTCTGCCCACACGTGTGGCACTTGTAGTGTGTCATCATGTGTGAGTCCAGCTCCCCCCGCTGTGTGAAGGCAGCCTGACACAGCAGGCACTTGTAAGGTTTTTCCCCCGTGTGGGTCATCATGTGTGCCTTGAGGCAGATTAACGACTTGAAGCGCTTACCGCACACACCACACCGCCGCACCACCGCGCGTCTCCTACACGACCCGTTGTGTTGTATGGTGTGCTGGTTGGCTGCAGACTTGGACTCAAACTCCTCCCCACAGAAAACACATGTGTGGGGGCCGCACTGAGCGGGGGCTGTGTCAGTCACATTGTGGATACTTGGTTTGACCTCCACCTGCTCTACTTTAACAACAGGTGTATCCAAGTTCTGCCTTGAAGGCGCTGTATTTCTCCCGGAGTTGAGGTCAGATAACTTGTAGTACTTCTTGACACTGGCCCCTGTGTGAGTGCGGTAGTGTGCGTTAAAGTTTACCGCATCTACAAACTGGGCGCTACATTGTGAACACTTGTACGGCTTATCGCGGGTGTCCTGTGGGGTCGGTGTGTGAGCGGTGGCTGACCCCCCTGCCTGCTGTACCGCTGCTGATGATGATGCTATCGCCGCTTCTAGTTTGACCTCGGCCAGCTCTGTGGCTGTCCCTTTGTGCTTCAGCCCGATATGTTTCTGTAGGTAAGAGGCCTCTGTGAATTGTTTATTGCACTGCAGACATTTATGATACACTTTAGATTTGTCGCGGCGGTTTTCCACCCCATGCATGGTGGCGTTATGCTGCTTCAACATAGCGGGACTTACAAACTGCTGCTTACACACAGGACATTGGTACAACTCCTTTTTAATGGTAGTCAGTAGGGGGGTCTCTGCGGCTATACCTCCATCTGGGGGCATCACTCCTGGGCCAAGTTCAAGTTGTGGGGAAGCACTTAGAGGCTCGGTTCCTGTGACGGGTATAACCCGCAATGTAAGATCAGGAGGAATGGCCGCCAGTGTTTGACTCATAATCTTGGACATTATTTCCTTATTGTCTTCATCTACCTTAGCCTCCACTGTGTCTGTCACCATGACTTGTGACTCCGGCAGCAGGGAGGCACCATGCTGCAGCAGCTCCTCCTGGTGGGTGTCCATGTGGTATCCAGCATCCAGGAGGCTGTCAAACTGCTGACCACACACAGAACAGGCGTACTGAGTCTGTGCTGTGTGTGGTGCTGAGTCAGCACACTGTGAGGCGGCATGGTCAGGTGGCTCTGTGTTGTGCTTTAACAGATGCTTCTCTAGGTATGAGGCATGTACAAACTGCTTGCTGCACAGAAGACACTTATGCTGCACTTTGAATCTGCTGTAATCCTCATGTTGTACTGCATGCATGGTGACCATATGCTGCTTCAAGGTAGGAAAACCTCCAAACTGCTGCTTACACACAGTACATTGGTAGAGCTCTGTTTTGATGGTACTCAGCATCATGGGGGTCTGTGTGGCTGTAACTACATCTAGGGCCATCACTCCTGCGCCAAGTTCAAGTTGTTGGGAGGAACTTAGAGGGTCGGTCCCTGTGACAGACATAACCTGTGGCCCACTGTCAACATGGACGACCGTCGGTGTTTGATTGACAATGTTGTCAGCAGTCTCTACATGGGATCCACTAATAGCAGGTTTGCCATCCTCAGCTGTGGGAGTCTCTAAGCCAGGAGTCGTCTTGCTGAGAATACTGTCAGACAGGGCAGTAAAAACTGCAGACCCTTGTACAAGCCTCCCTTGTTGATCTAGACTAGACACTGCTGTGGTGGTGACCATGTCTGCATTAGTCTCTGCTGTGGTGTTCCCCCTGTCTATACCCCCATCCCCTACAGCACCCACTACCCTGGTGTTCCCCATGTCTATACCCCCACCCCTTACAGCACCCACTACCCTGGTGGTCCCCCTGTCTATACCCCCATCCCCTACAGCACCCACTACCCTGGTGTTCCCCATGTCTATACCCCCACCCCTTACAGCACCCACTACCCTGGTGGTCCCCCTGTCTATACCCCCATCCCCTACAGCACCCACTACCCTGGTGTTCCCCATGTCTATACCCCCACCCCTTACAGCACCCACTACCCTGGTGGTCCCCCTGTCTATACCCCCACCCCCTACAGCACCCACTACCCTGGTGTTCCCCATGTCTATACCCCCACCCCTTACAGCACCCACTACCCTGGTGGTCCCCCTGTCTATACCCCCACCCCCTACAGCACCCACTACCCTGGTGGTCCCCCTGTGTGTGGTGTCTGTGCTGGGCTGCAGCAGTCCCTGGTGCTGGCTGCTCATGTGGCTGCATGCCTCCACGATGGTGTCAAACTGTCTGCTGCACACAGAACACGCAAACTGCACCCGGTCTGCGTGTGTCACCTCGTGCTGCTCCCGGTCGGCATGAGTCACCTCGTGCTGCTCCCGGTCGGCATGAGTCACCTCGTGCTGCTCCCGGTCGGCATGTGTCACCTCGTGCTGCACCCGGTCGGCATGAGTCACCTCGTGCTGCACCCGGTCGGCATGTGTCACCTCGTGCTGCACCCGGTCGGCATGAGTCACCTCGTGCTGCACCCGGTCGGCATGAGTCACCTCGTGCTGCTCCAGGGCGGCTTGTGTCGGGAACTCCTGACTACAGTCCGTACACCGGTGACCCTGTCCTGCCATCGGCGGCGCTGACTCCTCGCCGCACTTCGCGGTAGGGTCGGGAGGCGGGTCGGGTTTGTGTGTTAACAGATGGATCTCCAGGTGTGAGGCCTCTATGAACTGTTTGCTGCACACACCACACCTATGGGACACTTTGGACTTCTGATGAATCCACTGTCCTGACCCTGTATTTATGCTCCCTGGGGGTCCTGATGTGGGTCCTACAGCCTTAGTGTATACAGGAGGAGGGCTGAGTGTGGTACCTGCCACATGGGATGGCTTCTTCTCTTCATCAGTCCCAGGGACTATGTTGCTGTTGGCCACAGTTTGTTTGTTATCTCCTACTTCGGCGTCTTGGGACAGGGTCGGCTGAACATAATTCTCGTTATGAGTGTCTAAGTGATCGCACGCCTCGATCATACCCTCAGGTGTTCTGGTGTCAAACTGCTGATCACAAAATGAACATTGAAATAGGACATTGTCAGCTTGAAGCATGTTATCCTGCTGGTCCACTGTATGGTCCCCCACTTCTTGGTCTTCATCTGTGACAGAACTTTGCTCTATGGAAGAACCTGATGGTGTAATTTTGCTTGCCGGGGGATTCTTCTCTTGATGCATGTATTCCAAATGGTGGCAAGCCTTAAGCATGCCGTCTTCCGTGCGGGTGTCGAAGGCTCTACTGCAGCACTGACAGACATACTGAATCTGCCCCACCTCTGTAGTACTACCCCCTGTCTGGGTGCTGGTCTGTGGGTGGGGAGCCATGTGCAGCACCATGTGCTCACATAACTCCCGGTAAGAACCGAACGTGATGCTGCACACAGAACACCCGTGCCTGTCCGGGCGCTCATGCGTCTTCATATGGCCCTTCAGGTGGCCTCGGGCAGCAAAGCGCCTGGGGCAGCGAGGACACTGATGAGGTTTCTCTCCCGTGTGTGACATCATGTGACGCCTTAGTTGGGGCGCTGTTATAAAACCTTTACCACATAACGTACACTTATGCCGCTTATCTCCCAGATGTCTCTTGATGTGTTCGTAGGGTCTTGTTGCAAAGGCCTTGTTACAGATGGGGCACTTGTAAGGTTTTTCCCCTGTGTGGACCCGCATGTGATGAGTCAGGCTCCCTGCGTGAGCGAAACCCTTCCAGCAGACAGAACATGTGTGGGGTCTCTCACCGTCGTGCTGTATCCGCATGTGGTACTCTAGTTGTCTTAGCAGAGAGAACATCTTGCTGCATATGGGACACTCATGGATTTTTTCCATTCTTGTTTTTTTCAACGACTTCTCGTCTTGTTCACCTGCCGCCTCCGCCATGTTTATTTTACACAAGGTGCGTTCTGCACCGGTATGTAATTTGGACGCTTCAATATGATCTCTGACTAAGTGACTGTATGTGCCTGAGTCATCTAGTAAGTGGGACCATGCAGTGTCTTTAGATGTGTTCGTAGGGTCTTTGTGCAAAGGCCTTGTTACAGATGGGGCACATGTGAGGGTTTTCCCCTGTGTGGTCCTTAGAGCTATAGTACCCGGGGTGTGAATCTCATCATGAAGTGGCGCTCCCTTCTCGTATCGTCTTCAATATTCCACACTTGGAGCTGTGACTTCTGCAGCCCTCCTCCAGTACTCCAGCACTGCCTCTTCTGTTATCCAGCATCTAAAACATCATAAAACGATATTAGTATTTGAAAAATTACATTGCTCTTAATCAGTCTGATTACAGACATTATGATCGAGGAGCTGTTCGATTTTATATTCTACTCGGCAGTCGCCTTATATACATATAGGTGGCTCCAGAGGGGTAAAAGGCGACCTGGCCACCTTGCCCGTTTTCCAGGCGACTTTTCGACCTGGACCATTAACTTTTGTGACCTGCGACCTGTTTGATTTCAAATGGCCATACTAATAGAGTTTTAGCAAGCTCTACGTAGACGTAGACGTAGCCGTACGTAGCGTGTCGCCTAGCAACCCTTCTAGTGACGTCATCAATATGTGTGGTCTTTGCTACGTTCAGGGAGAGCTACGCACGTCAGATACGTAGCAAAGCAGTTTGCTACGTTCACCACTACGTATCTATATAACTGAGGATTGAGCAAACGGATTGTTCTGAGATTTCATGGGGGTAATGTACGGGTATATGTGGATATGCCCTGTGAAAATGGCAGGGATTGAAAAAGTAGAACATATAGAAAATGAAGTTCAAATAGAGACATAATTTTATTGCGCTACGACCATAGCAAGGAGAGTCTGGATGCTAAAACTCCTTTTACTGACGTACCTACAGGGGCACGTAGCTCCCGCTACGTGCACGTCTACGTCTACGTTCCGCCTGCTAAAACTCCTATATAAAAAAGTGACGTGCGACCTGGATATTTTTTGCATTTAGCCCTTAAAAGGGGCGACCTTGTGACCTCAGGGGGGGGGGGACCCCTCTGCACCCCCATATAGTGAGTCATGTGTTGTTCGGTGACCGTACAATCCTAATCAGCGCATGGTGTTTGTCATTCTGTCACGAGATTGGAGGTGTTGTATGTCTTATATCTGCTTACATTTAGCTCTGAACAAATCTGAGACTACTTCTGTACATCTATCTCTGCCTCAGATTGGTTCCCAAAAAGTATGCCACGGTTCTCCATCGACTCAAAAATCACACCGTAAACCCTGGGCATGGTGGATTTTCCCAAACAGCAAATTGTCTAAGCCCTCTAAGTTCTTTCCAATCTTGACCAATCCCCCATCCACTGGAATCAAGTGCAGTTTCAAGTACATGTATTTCAATGGACCGCATTTTAAATACTTTAGTTTTGACCGGCAGGGGCGTGGCAAGCAGTTTCAAAGTAGGGGGAACTGAGGGGAATTTTGACCCTTTTTGACCCCTTCTCGCTTGACCACTTTGGTCTGACCTTTTGGGGGTTGGTCAAAAATGGGGGGGGGGGGGGAAGGGGGCTTTTCCACTTTTGCCACCCCCCCCCCCCAGGGCCTGCTTTTTTTATCATGATCCCCGCCCATATCCACCACGGTGACCAGCCCTCCCCAGCGAGTAAATAAATGCATTGGCAAGCGTATGAAAAGAAGAAGAGACTGGACTCATCAGTCCAAAGGGAAAACTAATATCGTGAAACCATAAATGTACATTTATCATTTATGGTGAAACTGACTGTGTCAGTGTGTGCGTCGGGGGGTTGACACCTGGGGCTAGGGGACCGAGCGGGGAGGGCTTTATAGTTCATCTAATCTGGACTCTTCGATGCGGGCCGATCTGATAGGGCCCTGTCTACACAGAGTAGAGTGGTGCAGATGCTAAAAAAAACTAGGAGGGCTGGGCCCTGTCCCCCTCAGCCCTGCCCCTGGCCCTGGACCTGGTTGGGGAGGTGGGGTGACTAGGCCTCCGCGGGGCATCATAGTTAGCACGGCTGTGCAGCAATGTCAACATGCCCAGCATACAGCTACGATAGCTACACAGTGAGAACAAGTAGTCAACATACCTCGCGTACCTACATCGTGCTTGGGGAAGGCCCGTATCGACGTGTATGACAATAAATGTGGCTAACGGCTTGTTGTTTTCTGATGCCTGACCACAGGAAGCAGGGAGATCATGGTGAAAGTTGTCACCCACTCACGCTGTAAGAGTAGTGTCAAGATGTCCCGACAGGTGACAGCACTGTGTGAGAGGTGGCGCCGTCTCGGGTGTTTCTGCTGAACCAGTCTCACAGTCTCCAAGCACAGTCTTCCAGTACTGGGGGCATGGAGATCAATCTAGTATCTGCTTGAAGAACAGAACTGATGCACAGTGGGATAGATATGGAGTCTTACCCCAGGTGCCCAGGAGGTAGTCTCTCGCCGTCAGACCCGCCCACCCCCGTGACTACCCACCCAAGCACAGACGGGGGCCGAGTCTACCCAGGAGGTCGCACTGACTTCTGCAGGAGAGAAGTTGTTCTGATTCAGGATTTCAGTCGTTACTGTGTTTCCAAGAACCCAACAAGGACAGGAAGGTAAGAGTAACATTTGTGTGCAAGCTGTCTGGAATGTCATGGAATGTCATGGAATTTTGTAAAAAATGATATAATTAATATTTATACCAGGGCCTAGAAGGATGTCTCTGATATTACAAAATCTCCGAGAATGTACCATATGCTTTCTGGATTTTAGAATTTTCTCAGGGGCCAAGTCCCATGACCCCACACAATAATTTTATAAATGTTATGGAAAGGTGAGATTTTTTCATGGAAGTGTCATGAAAATGTCATGGAATTTTGATCTGAGATTTTTGTGGGAACCCGACAATCTAGGGCGACTCAAGCAAACCAAAAAGCCGCCAAAACACTTTTAGTGTCACTGGTTGAGTAGTAGATCTACAGAAGTCCATTGCACTAATTGCTTCGTGTTTGAAACAGGCCCGGGCAAACCAGCGTAAGTGGCCGTAAGTCGTTACATAATGTCCATACTGGTAGCGGGTGCCGTCTTTCTACTGGAGAGGGCAAATAAAGGTGAAAGGACTAACCCTGGTACCCTCTTACAGTGTTTGCATTAGGTGCGACCTTTGTTTGGATTAGCCTATCCCCCTAGCCTATTGCTAAATGCCCCGGCTTATTAATTACAGGGGTGGGGTTGGGGCCGGGGGGGGGGGGTTGACCTTAATTGTTGAGCTTTTGGGGGGTTGCCAAAAGTGGAGAAGACGTGCCCCCCCTCCCCAGACCCCCAGGTTGCCACACCCCTGGCCATTTATCAATAGGGGCCCGGGGGGGGGCGTTCAAGGGGACTTCGGACATTGTATACCCATTGTGCCAATCAGTCCCTCTTGCCCCATGAATCCTGAGTCACCCGTTAGTCACTCTTCATCTTTGGTTGTATAGGCCCTATAAGTGGCTGCAGATGGGTCAAAAGCGACCTGGCGACCTGGGCCGTTTTGGAGGCGACTTTTGACCTATTGCAATAATAAAAGTGACCTGGCGACTTTTAGAGAAATTTGACAGTACTTTAGGGGGTCCAAAAAAGCGACTTTGTGACCTGGGCCCCTTAATTTCGGCGACTTTCCGACCTCAGGGGGGACCCCTCTGCACCCCCCTAAAATAATCCCCTTCTCTTTCTTTTCTTCTTTTCCCTTTTTTAACACAACTATTCATAAACGAACCCTCTATAATATCCTGTCTGATATCCTGGGATGAGCTGCACCAGTGACTGGCTACCCCCGGCAGCTGTTATCTCATCCTTTGCCCCGAAAGGGGCTGTATGTGAATAAAATTGAATTGAATTAGATTGACATTTGCATACCTATCCCTATATAGTTTTTATCTGCACATTATGCGTCGTCTTAGCCATCTGTATTTCTTTCATATAGCCAATACTGGTGATGAACTTGAGTGCTTGGCTATACATTTTATACTCTGACCCATTCATATTTTATTTTCGGCAAATTTATGTAGAAAATTCTAAACTTAAAAAAGGAATTGTGGCAATAGTATTGCCTTTTCTTATAAATAATCCTATTGTTTCATTTCCAAACTAGGTCAGTACTACAACTCTCCGTCCTATTACTTGTTGGTAATTGTATATTATTGAATCCAAAGTGTATGAAAATAAAGGCAATTTGTGGTATTCAGAGCTTTTGTAACTACTGTATGTATTATTTTTTAGTGTTCCAACGCAGACTTCGGGACAGAGCAGTCAGGTCGAACAGAATTACACTTTATATATTTGGACTATAAAGCACAAGAGCATTTCCTGAATTTCACAAGCACGGCGATGGAAACCAAAACAAGGAATAGGAAGCAAGTCAAGTCTAAGAATGGTAAAATGGGCACCAGGGAAAGGGTGTACGAGTGCTCAGTGTGTTTTAAGACATCCACTACAAAACAGAACTTACTTTTTCACATGAGCACCCACACAGGTGAGAAACCTTTCCAGTGTTCTGTGTGCAGCAATACATTCCGTCTGTCCCATACCCTAAAGAAACATATGAAGACCCATACTAATGAAAGGCCATTTAAATGTGGCCAATGTAATCAGTGTTTTAAAGACAAGGGTTACTTAAAGAAGCACATGTTGATCCACACAGAGGAGAAACCTCACAAGTGTTCTGTGTGTGAAAAGTCATTTAAGGCTTTACATTACTTAAAGAGCCACATGCTAACACATGATCCTCTGGGAGAAAGACCACACATATGTTCACATTGCGGAAAGAGCTTCAGGAAGAAGGTCCTTTTAGTCCTACATGAGAAGATCCACTCCGGAAAAAAACCACACAAGTGTTCTGTGTGCAGCAAGAGGTTTTTACGGCGTGGACATTTAGCTACACATCTCAAGATCCATACAGGAGAAAAAGGTTATGAGTGTGCATTGTGCAAAAAGGAGTTTTCCTCAACTTCACAGGTAAAATCTCACATGAAGACCCACTCAGATGAGAAACCTCACAAGTGTTCTGTGTGTGAAAAGCAGTTTAGGGCCCTAAGAACAAAAAAGTTACACATGCTGACGCACACTGGAGAGAAACCTCACGAGTGTCCCATGTGTAAAGAAAGTTTTAGGCTATCTAGTGGTTTAAGTAGACACCTTCTGAAACATACAGGGGAGAGACCTTATAAGTGTACTATGTGTGATAAATCTTATATAGACTCATATGAGTTGAAGCGTCACATGATGACCCACACAGGAGAGAAACCTTACAAGTGTTCTGACTGTGGTAAAGGCTTTACCTCAGAAAAACAGTTACGGTATCACATGAAAGTTCACTCAGGTGAAACTGCCTACAATTGCTCTCTGTGCAGCATGGGGTTCAGAAAACAAGGTGACTTAATAACACACAGACGGACCCATACAGGAGAGGCACTTTACAAATGTGCTGAGTGTGGCAAACAGTTTACACGTCCTGATACCTTAAAGAGGCACATGATGGCTCACACAGGAGAGAAACCATTCAAGTGTACTCAGTGTGACAAACAGTTTACTCAGAAAATTCACCTCAAGACACACATGATGACCCACACTGGGGAGAAACCTTGCAAGTGTTCTGTGTGCGGTATTGGCTACATAGACCAATATAGATTGAACATTCACATCAGAAGCAGCCATAAAGAGGAGTTGCATTACAAATGTTCTGAATGTGGTAAACAGTTTACACAGGAAGATAACTTAACAAGACACATGACCACTCACACCGGACAGAAATCGCATGACTGTTCTGTGTGTGGTAAACAGTTTACTATTAAAAGCATGTTAAGGACACACATGATGACCCACACAGGAGAGAAACCTTACGAGTGTCCCCTTTGTGATAAAGCGTACATCGGCTCACAAGCACTGGACATTCACATGAAGAGGAAACACACAGATGAAAAACCTTACAAGTGTTCTGTGTGTGGTAAACAGTGCTCTCAGAAAGCTGATCTAAAAATACACATGATGGTACACACAGGTGAGAAACCTTACAAGTGTTCAATTTGTGGTAAAAAGCTTACCCAGAAAGCCCATCTAAAAATACACATGATGGCACACACAGGTGAGAAACCTTACAAGTGTTCTATGTGTGATAGACGGTTTAATAAGAAACTTTCACTTGGAAATCACATGATGACCCACACAGGAGAGAAACCTTATAACTGCTCTTTGTGTGATAAAGCATACATTACCAAAGGCAGGTTGACCGCTCACATAAAAACAAGACATACAGGTGAGAATAAAACACATGAAAAAGTTTATACCTGTCACCAATGCTGTACAAAGTTCTCCACATTATTTGACTTAGACAAACATCAGTTGACACATACAGGAGAAAAACATCACACAGACATTTCATGTCAAACAAAATCAGCCGGGCCATCCCTCCATAAGAGATATCAAACTCGTTCAGGGAATAACTCTGTTCTACAGTCATCACCTAAAGTGGAATGCTGTTGTGAAGGCAGTTCCAGTTGTTCTACGTGTGTGCAGGGATTCCGTCAGCCAGTAGATTTACAGATTCACCTGTTGATGCACGTGTGTACCAGCTGTGATACCTGTGTGATGGGCTTCCTGCAGGTTACAGACTTACAGAAACATGTAGCCACGCATCTTGCCTCCATATCACTATAAAGTGATCCATCTTGACTTGGACTTTGTATATCAAGAACTTTTTTAGAGGCTCATTCATGGCAATAGATATTAATGAGATATTTAGATTGTGGTGTACTTCACTTAATATAATATTATGATGAGTTGTACTCAGGGATGTACTTAATATTTTCTATATCACTTCAAATTCCAATTTGAAAATTACTTTGATATCAGTTTAATTATAAATTAACCCTTATATCAAAGTTTGCTGCGAGAACACAAGAATATGCCTGTCCGTATAACATGGACAAATCAATCACTCGGTATAAGTCAATGTGGATATGCATAAGTACACAGGAGCATTCAATATGGCTAGTCTCATGCCAGCATAAAAGATGTACCAGTTTTAATTATTTGTAAGAACATTTTCAATATTGGTGGCCTGGGATTGGTGGTTATGTGACACATAAGTTGGCTAATGAGATTTTATAAGGACGGGTGATATAACAAGAGGTGGTGGTGTGTGCACTATTGTCAACAATAAATTACCTCATGAATTTATATAAGAAAGTGATACGACAGAAACTGTGTATGGGCATTGTGAATGGATGATAATTATGCTTAGTTGAGTGTGAAAATGTTACAAAGTGTTGGTTGAGGTAATGGTTGAACAATTGTGTAAAGTCTTTTTACTATTATTAAACGTGTTTTTACTGAATATTGTCCCCTTGAGTGTTGTGAAATTCAGAATTTTGAATACAGAAGCTACTGTGATAGCTGTCATACTACAGAGATTTGTAAACATTTGCTTACAAACCTTCGGAACCAATGTATGCCTCATAATCCTGTATATGTATCATTTAATTTCAACATTTCAGAGAATACCCTTTCCATCAAACTGAGCATGTATGAATATTGATTCAGAAGGCCGTGACTATTGACAGTTTGAACTGTCAATAACAGAATAAGATTCCCTTATTGACAGTTCGAACTGTCGATACCAGGATATAATTCCCTTATTGACAGTTTGATTCTCTTATTGACAGTTCCAAAAAGGAACTGTCAATAAGAGAAAATTAATCTGTTATTGCCAGTGTGAACTGTCAATAAGAGAATCATATCCTGGTATTGACAGTTGGAACTGTCAATAAGGGAATCTTATGCTGTAATTGACAGTTGTAACTGTCAATAATTGATTTATACTATTGACAGGTTGTACTGTCAATAGCCGGCCCACCTTGATCTAGCTATTGACAGTTCAAACTGTCAATAGTGGAAAACATTCCTCTTATTGACAGTTCAAACTGTCAATAGTGGGATATTTCTCTCATATTGACAATTCAAACTGTCAATAGTGATAAATTGTACTGTTATTGACAGTTCTTCAGCGAACTGTCAATAGTGGGAATTTCTTCTCTTATTGACAATTCCTTACCATTACTGCCACAAACCTGAGAAAGATTTTGATGGAAAAATCAATTTTGATGGGAAAATCGATTTTGATGGAAAAATCGATTTTGATGGAAAATCGATTTTTCCATCAAAATCGATTTTTGATGGAAAGTCGATTTTGATGGAAAATCGATTTTGATGAAAAAAAATCGATTTTGATGGAAAATCGATTTTGATGGAAAAATTGATTTTGATGGAAAACCGATTTTTGGGTGCACAACCGATTTGGAGGGCAAAACCGATTTTGGGTGCAAAACCGATTTGGAACGCAAAACAGACTCTGTGGCCAAAATCACTTTTGGCAACAAAAATAACACTTTGGGTGAAAAAAAACTTTTGTCGAAAAAAGACTTTCGGTGAAAATAACAATTTTGCCACAAAAAAACACTTTTTGACTGTAATGTCAATGGGAACTGTCAATAAGGCAGAAATATTCCACTCTTGACAGTTCGCATGAGGAACTGTCAATAACAAGAATAATTTCCACTGTTGACAGTGTGAACTGTCAATAGTGGAAATATTTTCCACAATTGACAGTTCGAACTGTCAATAGCCGTTTTGGATTCGGCCACTACAAATGGGAGGTGCTACAGAGACTATAACAAATGTCATTCTGCCCCTCACCTTCATCAACCAGCTGAAAGAACTCTTGACTCCTCACTAAGTGCTAATTCTCAGTAATGTGACCTGCTCCCCCAACAATCGCATACACCGGTGGAATGACACATACTTTTTGTGCTGTACATATTTTCGCGATTTTTAAATATCCGTGAAAATATGTACAGAGTGAACATTTATACTGTATTGAATTAAATAGCCTAATCTCGGAAATCTGCGAATTTTAGTACCAGCAAAAATGTCCGTCTTAGCAAATTCGCGAAAATGTATACACGCGAAATATCTACATTTACAGTAGTCACGACAGAGTTATGACTCCTCCCCCCCTCCCAGTCAGAGGGGTGATCAAGGTCCCCCCCACCCCATTCCCACAGAGCGTCGGTTCTTCATAAGGGATGAGTCATTAATGAATTAATTGGGTATCTCTTTTTTGGCGACATGTTGTCACCCTCAACCAGCCAAATGTCTTAACTCTCTACCTTGGTCACGGGTCACCGAGGGAGTTATTAATGCATCGAGCCCAATGCGGGAGGGTCCGGGTGGGAGGGGAGTGATTTTTCGCAAAATATTTTCACATACGGTCAGGCAAGAGTTCTCACCATCCACTAGTCTGCTCTAACTAGTCACAAATTAATGAGAGTAGTATATATTGTATCCGAACGGGACTATGCTTAAGTACTGTTTATCACTCACTCGATATGCAGCCAATCAGAGGCCTCCATTTGGTCACGTGACCCATTGCCATGGTAACGTGACCTACATAGGACTCTCAGCCAATCAGAAGCCAGCATTCTGGGTGACCTACTGACCTACTTAGAAGCTCTCAGCCAATCAGAGGCCGGCATTCTGGTAACCATGGTAACGTGACCTACTTACGTCACGTGACCTACTTAGGCTCAGCCAATCAATTTCAATTCAATTTCAATTTGACATGTGTTTATTCTGGGATCTCAAAAAATATAAAAGTACATACGATTATATTTGTTTCAATCGGATCACAGAAGAGGTTGATACTTATAATGAAATCACGTTATTAATTTTGCATTTTGTTGACAGCACCTCCATTTCAATTATACAGTGTATGCTGATTCTTATACAATCAGACATGATGATTTTACTGGGGGTGGGGGGAGGGGGGAGATGAAGGATGAGATGATACCTAATTAATACAGTTCTTAAATAATGTACACTTCATAGTATGCATTTGTACTAGCAAATCACTTTACATATAAACATATTTTCTGTCTACAAATAGTCTTTCCACGGGGTGATCACAGTAACATATATTAGGCCACTTTCATGGTGATAAAATTAATACAACCAATTAAATTTAAATTGGAAATTCAACACAGGTTTACACAAATCTTAGAGATTGGTGTATTGAAGATCGTATCTCCATTCTGTCTCAAAAAATTTCATAACATTCGCCTTGAATTTACTCTTGAAGATTTTACTTGTATCTGCATTCCTTATCTCAGGCTTAATTGAGTTCCATGAGCTGTATGCAGCTACAGGGGGTGACTTTTGCACCCTTACAGTGTGACTTATATACATCTCAATTAATGGGCCATCAGCAGCTCGAGTATTTCTATTAGCAACCATTTTAAGAGAATTTAACTTAATTAATCTATAGCACAATATACCTTGCAAATATTTTCTACGCAAGTCAGTGGGCAATACTCCAACTTTCTTGTGTATTTCTTTCACTGACACAGACATGGGATCCTTGATTTGTAGACAAACTCTTATTCCCACATTTTGCAATACTTGCAATTTTTTCTGATCATACAAAGTTATTCCAGATAAAAAGACACTACTGTTATCAATATAAGGTATTAACATGGTTTTGAATAATAACACCGAAGTTTGTTCATTCATATGCTCTCTGAAATGCCTTAATAACCAGGTTTTTTGATTGACAGAACTAATTGTTTTCGAATATTGGGACTTGAAGCTCATGTTATTTTCCATAATAATTCCAAGATATTTATACTTATTTACATTTTCAAGTTCCACACCTTTAACATTGATGGGAGGTAAAGCAGCATTATTTTCATAAGTATACAACATTGATTTGGTCTTTTTAGCATTGATTGTGAGCTGATTTTCATCACACCAAGATAACAAGATGTCTACATCATTCTGAAGAGTACTTGAGATTACTTCTAAGTCATGCCCAGAATAGAATAGTACAGTGTCATCAGCATATTGCAAACAATTACATGATAAATTTAACTTGGAGAGGTCATTGACATATAGAATGAATAGGATAGGTCCCAGGATTGAGCCTTGAGGTACTCCAAACGATACATATTCCCAATCTGAATATACTCCATTTGCAAAAGTCTTTTGTTGTCTATCAGCCAGGTAACTCTTGAACCATTCTATGACACTCATACTAAAACCATATTTTGGTAATTTAGCAATTAACTTTGTATGGCTGATGGTATAGAATGCTTTTTTATAATCAATATATACTGCACCTGTGTACTTTCCCTCATTTAAAGACTGAAAAATAATATTGTTAAGATCTAAAACAGCATCTTGTGTGCTCCTGTTTCTCCTAAAACCACTTTGCTTAGGATTCAACAACAAGTTTCTTTCCAGATAACCATTAGTCTGTTTATGAATAAATTTTTCCAGAATTTTTCCAGTGATAGGCAACAGAGAGATTGGCCTTAGGTCAGAAACATCACCAGGATTTTTAACCTTAGGTATTGGCGTTATTTTTGCCTCCTTCCATTTAGTTGGGAAAGTACCACTAGCAATAGATAAATTCAATATGAAAAGGAACTCATTTTTACGACCCATCAGGAATTCTTTTAAAACCTTTGCAGAAATATGTTCGATGCCTGATGATTTTTTTTTCATTAATAACCATTATTTCTTTTACCATATCTTCTAGAGATATATCACTAAAAATCAATTCATCAACTGGTGGCTCAATGACTGGAGCTTGAAAATCTCTAACCGGAGCAATTTTTGCCGCTAGGTTTTTCCCAATATTTGCAAAAAATTCATTAATATGATTAGCTGCATTTTCATGACTAATCTCCTCTCCTAAATTATTTTTCAGATTGAAAATACCTCCGTTTTCATCAGAGGGAAACATTTCCTTTATAGCCGCCCAGAACCTCTTAGGGTCACCAGCATTCTCCACCAAAAGATTTTTGATATAATCTCTCTTTGCCTGTTTTGATTTCAAATTTGACCTGTTTTTAAGTGCTTTAGCCACTATGACGTCTACAATATTTCCAGTAGTGACTGCTTTTCTTAGGGCAGCATCCCTGTCATGCATCAGCCTGAGTAACTCACCAGTCACCCATTTCGACTTTTGCTTTTTGAATTTCCTATTTTTTATAGGACATTTCCTATTTAGATATTCAAGAAGTCTACCAAATAAAATATCCCAAGCTTCATTTGGATCATTACAGGCAAAGAAATCATCCCATTCCAGCTCATTTAAGCTTTGTAACATCTCTTCTTTACTATAGTTCTTATAAGACCTACCCATAAATTCAATTGGTTTACTTTTCACCTTAACCTTTTTTCTTACTACATATACCGGTACATGGTCACTAACATTTGCATACAGTAGGCCCGCCTGGAAGACGTTGTCAGAATTAGAAAAAATTAAATCAATGACTTTATCACTATACAATGGACGTGTTGGACTTGTAATAAATTGTTTGAAGCCATTGGCAATTTCCATCAAAATTAACTTATTTTTTTCAGAAGACTTAACAGCATAGTCAATATTTACATCACCTCCTAAAAAAATATCTTTGTCTCTTTTGCCCACAGAAATTTTTTTTAAAGCTTTAGTTACAATTCTCAAAAATTCATTGACGTCTCCAGATGGGGGCCTATATACATTTACCACAAATATTTTTCTTGTATAAGGCAGACTTATTTTTGTTATCATCAATTCACAGTGCTCATTAACCACATTAACATCAGCGCCTTGTAAGACTTCATGTGTGAGACCATTTTTTATAACCATACACAAACCACCACCTCTTTTCACTTTACCATTTTCATTTAAAATTTCTCTATCTAACCTGTGTACAATATAACCAGGTACAGTAAAGAAATTTTCACCCATATGCTCTTTAAGCCATGTTTCAGAAATACTGATTACGTCAGCACTTAAACTTGATAAGTACTCTTTAACATCTTCCTCTTTAGATTTCACACTTTGCGTGTTCCAAAAAATCATTTGCAAACCTTTAGGCATATCATATGATGAAATTTGATGAGGGGGAGGGGGAGGGGGGGGATTGCATCATTAATAATTTGCACAATTATGGAGAGATGGCTTGCCAGCTACCACCAATCAGAACTACATAAATTGAATTCTCATTCATAACCATAATAAATAAATAAATTAATCAGTTAATAAATTAACTAATCAGTTCATTTTTACAATGTTTACCATCACTTTCATATGACTAATTAACTGTGACAAAGCTAATTATATCATAAATAAACTTTTCAATAATCATTATATAAATTTTATACAGACACCCAAAATACCCTGAGTCAATATAGCATACCGACTCGACCTAACCACACTCGTATACCTAAGCTATTACCCAGCAAATTGGCGCCAGTTTGCTCCAGCCTGAGCAAGTGTATGACACCAGGTGTCCAAAACGTGTACATGGTGTCAGCATGGTGTCAGGCTCTGGCTGACTCAGCCTGACACTTTGTAGTAATATGGTGTCAGGCTCAGGCTGACTCAACCTGACACTTGGTAGTAATATGGTGTCAGGCTCAGGCTGACTCAACCTGACACTTGGTAGTAAGATGGTGGCAGGCTCAGGCTGACTCAACCTGACACTTGGTTATATTGCTACTATAGGACCTACATCATTTCATACTGGGACATATATCTTTATTCACATCAATGTTAATGTAGTCTTTTTGAAGCATCTTGTTGTGTGTTTTGTCTTGTGCCTGGTCTCCACACCATAGTGTATCCTTTCCTCTATCACCACTTCATTCTGAAAAGGAGAAGATGGGTAATTCAGATATCCTGTGCATGAGATAATAGTGAAACTAAGTAATTTGTACATGTGTATAGGTTATGTGTATAAAAACCTACACTTATCTCCAAAACTCAAATCCCCCTTGTCCAACATTTGATCTGAAAAATAAAATACAATACAGGTATTAGACAGAGAATTGACAAAGGGAGGTAGAAGGAACGTATGCAACAATAAGATCAGTTTAAATAACCATAGCTCTGTAATGTATAGGCTTGTGCAATAGGTACCAATTACCAATACAAATTACTTTGTTTCTACAAAATTCAGAATAATCAGTATAAGCAGAGCCAACCTACCTCCCAACCTTCCTCCAGTGTCTGTCAGTTCAAAATGGCAGAGGGAAACCCCCTTGGGGACAAAGAACTTTCAAATTTGAAAATTGACCAATCAGAGAAGAGGAAAGGACTGAGCATACATTGCGTGAGCATGAGTCAATCTGAGTGAGCTTCCATTTTTAAGCATGCTCTCAGAGTGTGAGGATGCGTGAGCCTGAGTGACCTCCATAGGACAGCTCTGAAGGTCATATAGCTATAGCAGTGCCCCTATTATCACCCAATGCAACATGTTTTATCCCCATCCTCAGAATTCGCATCAACCCCAAGCAAGTATGTGCTACCATTTTGATCCCTGCCCCTTAAGCTTACTTATTTTAGTAAGAATTGATCCAAGGGTTATCTAAACACTGTGTGAAATCTAGATTATACCACTGCAGTGCTATATCCCATAGAGAAAAGTAATCATCTTTTATGACTTCAATATGAATACAAAGTATTGTTGATTGTAATCAACATTTTCCCCATTATCACATGTTTGCAAACATTAAAGAAATCATAAAAATCCATGGGATAAAACCAATAAAATCAGTATTTTCATTATGTGTCCATTCTACATGGGACAAATAGTAGACTTATACATACAGTTTCCACATTCTCTCAGCTGTATACTTGAGTGAAGATGCGTGACATGAGTGTCAGCTCATGCATAGCTCACGCATCCTCACACCTTGTTTTGGAAATAGGATAAAGCTAACTCAAGCCTGGCTCATCTTCACTCAAACGAACTCAAACTATGGGTTACATTCGAGTCAGTAGGTGTGAGCTTGGGTGAGCTTTGAGAAAGCTCACGCAGAGCTGACTCATTCAGACACCTAGTGCTTAACGCAAAATAGGCTAACCCAGGCTCACGCAGATTGACCCTAGCTCACGTCAGTTTGCTGGGTAACGAGGCTAAGGTGGACCGAGCAATTTTCATACATGTTTCCTAAATAAGATGAACAATTCACATAATACCTACTCATAAATACACATAGACATACTTGCATACATAATACAACGCTTGGGCTACAGGATTACATTATAACATCCCCGTACATATAGTAAAAACCTAAATACATACGTACATAACACGCCGAGACGAAGAAGTCGACTCGCTGATAGAAGCCAGCATTCTGGTAACTATGGTAACGTGACCTACTTAGGGTTTTGTTTGTAAACAACACCACGTGGCTCTCTTGTTTGTAAACAACACCACGTGACACGTGACTGTTTGTAAACAACACCACGTGACACGTGACTGTTTGTAAACAAACAAAGTTATATAACTTATATATAGAAAATAAAAACACAACGAGATAATTTCCTTTTTTTTTCATTTTATTCTTATTTTCATTTCAATCAAAAACACACAAGTTTATGCTTTTTTAGCTTTCTTCTTCGATTTGCAACCGAACAGGCCGCAAAGTCTCACGCCGCCGTCACTCGCACCACACCCCTGACGGCCTCTCTCCAATAGACATTGCACGACTTGGGATAAATCCAACACCATTTCGGCAAGGCAGAGAATCTTTGCTTCCACGAAACGTCCGCCATCGCAACAACCCGTTTTTTCTGTCACAACATCATCATCGATAGCTTCTGACTCACTGTCCAGTCGCTCAGCTTTGGGATTTTGCTCATTCGCATGACGCACTTCTTGGGGTTTCTTGTTCGACATGCTTCAATTAGGAAATGAACGCAATGAGGTCCACAGGTGTCAGCAGAAGTGTCTTGTAGTTGAACGCGGTTTCTTTGCCACTTGAACGGAGCAGAGCGTTCCACGAAAGACAAGAACTCCGCACTCAGCGGCGGTAAGCCGAAGGAATCAAAGTAGTACACTTCACCCGTGCTCGACACGTAAAACGCTACCCAATGCTGACCTGGTAAATGTTGCGGATCTGTGTTGCTCACGAAACAAGTGTCTTTGATAGGGTGCTTCGGAATAGTGTCACAAGAGAAAACACCTAGGAAACGATGTTTTGTGTGAACGTTTTCCTTCAACACTCTACTTATTTCAAGCGTATTCATACGCTAAGTACTGCTGTCTTGTCTTCAGTTCATGTGGTAGTCGGTGATGGGATGTCGATCTCTGGTCAGCTCGACGACGTTGTAGAGTAGCACCGTTGTTGTCGCTTGTAGCGCCGAGCGGAAACTGACTTCCACCCTCAGCTGACCCGCTCTTATAAGGTTCACGCGACACCCGTCGTGCGATCTGTCTGGGGTTAAATCGAGGGGGAACGCCGTGTAACCGTTCAGGAATTGCTCGTATGAAATACCACAGGAGCGCGCGCCCTCGTACATCCCCGTTTCCGTATGTAGCGCCAAGTACTCTCTCACGGCCGCTTTGGTTTTAAAGTCGGGCACGTAAGCGTCGTTCGGCACCTTCTGATCGTTCACTACCACTTGAAGCGAGCTGATGTCGTAATGCTTCATCTCGAACGGGTTCTTGTTGTAGTTACCGTTGAAGGCGTCGTGGTCCAGGAAGCAAATCATCATCGACTTGGGAAGCTGGCCTGTGTTGGAGTGCGTGTAGCTGTGATCTCTGTTACCTTGAGGGATGGCGTACGTCGTCACCTCCACTCTGTTCACCGGGTAGTCGAAGGGGCCGTGTTCTATCACTGCTCTTTCGTGCGTTTCCGCTACAGCGTCCGCCACCAACACACGTCGCACGTAGAGCTTTGCTTTGTAGATCTTCAATTTGTAGCCTGCGTCAGGGGCGCACATCAGATAGAAAGAGGGCGCTGCCTGTTTCAGAGTGAGATTGATTTCTGTCTCTCCAACGATGAGCTTCGGTTGATGAGCCAGGTCAAAGTGCAGTCGCGCCATCAGCGAAAAGCGCTGGTTGGAGATTAGCTTCCTGCGCGCAGCGTACCCCACATTCGCGTTAGTCAACGTGTCAAACTGACCAGGCGTATCTTCATGCCACCCCTGGGCGCTCATGACGCCGCGCTTCACGTCTTTGTTGTAGTTGAGTAACCCTTCCAAGTAAGCTCGGTAAGGGTAGGTCTCGGTGTTGCCAGACACTTTGAAACCGCCGATGGAGACTTGGACGTCTTTGAAGAGCGAGTGAGCCAAGTTGTTCACCGGAGCTACCACGTCGGTGTCCTCTAGCGCCGCCCCGTTTGCTTTCAGCACTTGACATTCCAGATGAAGGTAATTCTCGTTCAGGTCTGTGTACTCTTGCGACTTGTTGATGGTGAAATTTATGTTACCTCCATCCTCTAAAGAGTTTTTTGTTTCTATCCCGAGGAAAGACGACTTAGATAGTAGTCTGAGTCGGCGCTACGGTGTGCAGGTCGAGCTCAGAGAGCGCGCACTCGTTACTGCTCTCGTGTACGTAAGCCATTGTGTTCTCTCTTCACGCGGACGACAGACTGACGCCGGCCGCCTCCAGGTCTTTTTATTTATACCTAAGCGCCTAGGCGCTTACCGGTCGAATACATCCCCTCTACGTCTCTTGCAAGAGCCACCGCCCGTCTGAGGAGAACGCCGGCGACGTTTCTTAGACGCGCCAGTTTTCTTTCCTCCTGAGAACGCCGTACTCGCCAGTCTCTTCAGAGCGCCTGCGCCTCGGTCTTTCACGCTGCTCTTTAAAGTCCGACCCGCCAGCACATCTTTAGCTACACCCACACCGGCACGGAGCAGCGTTTTTCCCACTGACTTCAATAGCGGGGTAGCCGAGCGCATCAGACCTAACAGAGCGCCGCCCAAACCGTGCCCGCTCTGGAAAGAGCGCCCGCTGTACACGTTGATGCCGTTGCCCAGCTGCGCGTTGTAGTAATCGCTGTACCCTCTGCTGACGGTGCGCTTGGGTGGAAAGTACGGAACGCGTTCACGCATCATTTTTTTTTGTTTTAGCGCTCAATAGGTCTCAGATGAAGTGTCACGGTCACCTCGCCTCTACTGAATGGGATGGAATGGCCGGATCGGTCTCTTAAATAGATGCCGACCTCGGTAAACCTCTTGGATTTCAAGGGGAAATAATCCAAATGGGGAAAACTGATAGCTTGCACGCCACCTCGACGCCTTCCGCCTCTGTCCACCGCGACGCAGCGTAACAGCGGCACTTGCATGTCGCCCACACGTCTCTCCTTGATCATGTCGGTGTATATGTACACAGAGTGCACGTCCCCGAAAACATCCATCGAGTAGGCGCCGGTAGTCGGCGACGCGAAACACGTCTTCTCTCCGAAGCCTAGAACACATGCGAGATGCTGAGTCAGCAGGATAGCACAGTGTCTCGGCGGTTTGATGGTGACGCGTTTCGTCTTGGAGTCGTACGATAAGATCCCCATCGGTTTGAGCAGGAAGCTGGAGCCCCCTAGTCTGTCATCTCGCAACGTCTCACTCAAGCGCTCGACTAGGGTGTGGTTGCTTCCGGTGAAAATAGGAGGTATCTTGAATATGTTTGGCATCAAAGTGCGCACTTCCATGTCTTTCTCCATCTTTTCGATCATCTGTCTTGCTTGATCGCTGATCGCCTTCTTCTTCACGGCCGGGGACAAGAACTGCTTGTATACGGCATTCGTCTGTCTCAAGTCGACCTCTCTCTTGAACCTTTTTGTTTCCGGTTTCAATCGCTGCTCTTCCGACGTGTCTGACATCTCTTCCACCGTTACATAGCTCGCTTCCTTCACACTCAGCGGGTATTTTTCGCTGAGGATTAGCTTGAGCTTGCTCAGACCGATCGCGTCTTTCATTCCCCTCCAGTCTACGTGCGGTTTTCTTCTTTCGGGGAATTTAGCGTCTTTTAAAACGTTCATGGCCTCAGCTAGTGAACCCTTCGTGCGCAGAGGAACAACGATGATCAAGTCGTCGTCGTGCACGTTACTCCATTCTGTAGGGAGGATGATCTCAGTCAGAGCCGCTTCGTACGCTTCGGGCAGAAGGAGCGGCGAGTCGAAGTGAGTTCGGAAAGACGTCAAGCTGTTGTCAGGATAATACTCCATAGAGCTGTTGCTAGGTAGGGTGATGTTCATTTTTTTCTACGTTATTTTTTTGACTGGGATCCACTCGTTGAACTTGTCGTCGTAACCTAACCAACGTACGAAAGCTAGCTCTTTACCGTCGACGGTCTTGTGGCGCAACACCTCGTCTATCAGGTAGTTGTTGTCGTAACGACTCTTGTACACCTTCTGAACCTCTTCCGGGTAGAAGACGCCTTTTATCTCCTCGCCGTTGTCGTCTTTTAGCTCGAACCCTCTGCTTCCCAACGTTTTAGCAACGTCGACCACTTCCTCGCGGCAGTTTCCCTCGTACCCTTTGTCAAAGGCGCCTTTAGTTCTCAACATCCTCACTCTGTCACCCGGAGCGATGACGTCGACGGCAGACGTCTTTGTTTTTTTTTCTTCTTTTTCCATATTTCGTCGATTTGTTTGTTAGTTGGGAGATATTGTCGGTAGAAAACTGTTTCGCTGTTTTCCGAGCTGACTTGAGCCGGCGCCATTTTCAACGTCTTGTGGTGAGTGCGATTGTAAGAAGACACTACATGGTGCAGTACGTCTACGTAGCGATACGTGCGCTTGTGTGTGAAATAACGCCACAGCTTCTCCTTCAGACTGCGGTTCAAGCGCTCCACTAGACTAGCTTTGATGTCGTCGTTCTCGCCAGTGAAAAACTCTATGCCCTCGCTCTTCAAGTGATCTTGAAAGATCTTGTTCACAAACTCTTTCCCCTTGTCTGTCTGAACAGTGCGCGGTTGTCTCTCGCCAGTGTCTGTCATCTTTTGGAAGGCCTCGGTAACAGCAGCACCACTCTTGGATTTAGTGGGAACGGCCCACGCATACCTAGAGAAAACGTCGATCGCCGTCACCACGTACCGGAAGCGGTCGTTGTGAGACGCCAAAGCCTGCATGTCCATCAGATCTATCTGCCACTGCTGATCGATTGCACCGGTTATAGTCTTGTTCCTTGCGAATTTTCTCCGAATGGGTTTATGTTTAGTGTAGGCGTCCAGCGACACTAAAGCATCTCGGATGACGGCCGGGTTTAGGTGGCGAAAATGATGTTTCTGGAGTTTAGTCACGCTAGTGAAACTGGAGGGTGCTTTGACGTCGGTATATTTAGCTACTACGCGCTTCTTTTCTTTTTCCTTCTTGGTCAGTCTCTTCACTGCTTTTCCCATCGTCGGCCTGATGGAGTAGCACCAGGAGCGGGAGTGTACAACGCCTGCGCTAGGCGGTTGCGACTTTTCTTTTTCTTACTCGCCGCGCTGCTATATGACGACGGTTTCACTGTAGTCGGAGTTTGGAAAAGTTCACCGCCCTCGTCGTCGTCAGAGGATTGATCGTCCACCTGGAAAGAAGAGCCTGCTGCTGCTGCTTCTGCTTCTTCTTCCGAGTCGGAGCTCGCTCGTTTCCGACCTCTGTCAGTAAGCCGTGTGTCCAAAGGTCGGCCAGGTCCGCTCGCTTTATACAGATAGTTTCCGATCAAGGAGTCTGTGGGATCTGTTTCGTGCAGCGCTTTTGTGAACGGAGAGTAGCCCGCCGGTCTGTTCGCCGTCTTCCTGAACCTGGCGGCGTCGCTCAGTAATTCCACTATGTTGATGTGACGCTCAGGTTGTATTCTCCGACCCGACATTTCGCGCACCGCACCGTCCTCGTTCCACTTGACCAGACCGGATTTCTCCAATTTCCTGTACAGCGCAGCGGTCCGGATGCGATTCCTCTTGGGAACTTGGTTCACCAACCGCTCAAGTAGGGACGCGCTGGCTTCTTCAGCAGACTGACGGAGGTGAGCCGGTGGCGAAGAAGTGTAGGATGAAGAGATGTTGCTGTTGTTGGGATTCGCGAGAAAAAATTGCAATCTATTCAACAACCTTCGGTATTTCAACATTTTCTCGCGCGATTCCAAAGTGGGATCGTTCAACACTAAGTCCAAGTCCCTGTAGATAAACTGTAGCACCTGGTGCAATGCCGCGTTGGGATGAAGGGATTGTTCTGCCTGCTTGTGGTAATAGGCCATATCGGTAGGTAGGTGGGCGGCGGTGGCAGGGGTGGAAGAGGAGGCGGCGGAACTCTCGTTCTTTTCACTACGCTCATCAGGAAGAGGAGGAAGGTTTGGAGCAGTAGAAGTACTAGCAGCAGCGACTGCAGTAGTAGCAGCGCTACTACTAGCAGCAGTGGGCACATGATGAAGTAGACCTCCTCGTGATGATTTGTCTCAGGATCCACGAGCGCTAAGCGTTTGTAGTGTTGTTGCTGCTCTGAGTCTGTCATAGGGGCGACGGTGGCGATGGCGCTGGCGGTGGTGGTAGTGGTGGTAGTGTCGGCGAGTAGGTGTCGAATGAGGTGTCTCATATACGGAGAATGCTCTTTATAAGCGGTAAGGCCATCCCTATGAGAGCCAGAATGAGGAAACCTCCCTCTTGTACCAAGACGCGTCTCTTTTTTTTGATGGGAGTAGATTTTTTGCCGACCTCCCTCAACACGTCAGCCGATTCTCGAAGCTTGTCCAGTTGTTTATCGCTGAGCGGGATGTTCCCTACGAGTAAATTGTGACAGATCTCACTCAACGCTGCGATCAGATCGTTGCTTCCAGAGTCTATTAAATGCGAGCAGTCCTTTGGCGAGCACTTAGCTAAGTGCTTGAGAGTGCCAAAGTGTCTTTCGAGTAGATGAGAAGCCATTTTGCTACTACTTTCTCTTCTTCTTTTTTTTGTCTAGCGGTACGAATACTAGCTGAGAGTGTATGGATGTCAAAGAGGAGCGTATTCTCAGATCGTCAGGTGTTGACTGCTTGAAGTCCAGAAGGAGGTATGAGTGAGGCCGCTTGAGTTCATGGGTAAATATACTAGAGAGGGCCGCCGCGTTGGAGGGAAACACCTGGCGAGACAGACTAGCTATTTGCCCCATGTCGCGCGGGTTCTTGAAAACGATCATGTAGTGAGCGTTCAGACTCATAGTTCGAAAGTCGGGTGATTTCTGGAATAGGTTCTGAGTGATATATATGACGCTCACGTTCCAGTGATGGGAGTATTTAGTAAAGATGTCAGCTACCACTTGCTGATTGGAACTGCTCATCAGATCGTCCAATATCAGTAGAGTGTGTGGTCGTAAAGCGTCTTCTGCTACTTCCACGTCTCCCGCTATAGACTCTTTGCTAGGAAGACCTTCTCTGAATTCCACACCGTACTGATTTTGCATTTTTTCGAACAGAGGTTGCCACTCGCCGTAATGGTAAAAAGTCTTTTCCACCGGCGGCGTGACCAAATTGTTCACGTCGCTCAGAAATTGATCCACCAAGCGCGATTTTCCACAACCCGACGGACCGCTAATGATATAACTAAAGGGTCCTTGTATTCGAGCGTCGAAATGAATTTCTGTGAAGAGTTTGCTTTTACTACTCGACATTTTTGTTTTTTTCAGCACGCGTCAGAGAGTAGTTGTGTGTCTGACTGTCTGCTGTGTTTCTCACTCGAACGTTCGGTAGTGAATGGTTGTGGAGAAAAGTCAGCGGACCTTTTTATTGATACCGGACGGTGTCACAGTAGCGGCGGCAGAAGTGTCTTTTTTTTCTTTTTATTTTTGCGATAAATTCTATTTTCACTCAATAGTCATAAATGTTTGTATCAGACTCCAGAGGAGTCTGATACAAATATTTATTATTAAAAAAAAAGAAGAGGAGGAGGGGAGGAGGAGAAAAAAGCGCAGATCAATCTTTTTTTTCTTTTTTTTTTGATCATTTAGGCAAAGCTCGTCGCTTTGCCGCTTTTTTTTCTTTTTCTGTGTTGTGACACGATCGTCTCTAAAAAGCAATAAGGAGTGCGAGCGCGGCGGTGACAAATACATATTGGAGCGTATGGTTTAAAATAGTGCGTCCCTATCTTCTTCAATTCGGCTGCGTTGTAATATGCGGGATAACAAGTGACGACGTCGAAACGTTTAGAGACCGTGTTCACGTCGGCCACAACGCGCGCCCACTGAGTGGGAGCTGCAGTCACTCCCAAAAAAACGATCGGCTTGTCGAATCGTTTCATAGCGCTTATTCTCACTTTATAAGAGGAGGTAGGGTGAGAGTAGCAGCGCTCTTTCTTTTCATGAAACGCCCAACGAGTGGGGGCGCTGAGAGCGGCTAATATGCATTGGTGGAGTAAATACTGTTCTGAGAAGACGGCTCTCGGCCATGTCGCTACGTTTTCCTTTTCCGCTCTTGTATAACGACGATTTCTTTGGCACTCGGCTTTGCTTTTCTGGAGAATTTGGAACGCTTCAAGAGAAGCGTGAGCCTCAACTACGTGAAGCTCTCTACTTTGAGATAAAAAAATAGCCGGGCAGTTGAGGAGGGCACTTTGTTCGCGTGTCCGTCTTTTAAAAACTCGCGCCCTCTGCGGCGCCATATTTCTTTCCTCCGAAAAAAAAAAGAGTGAAAATAAAAAATTTTAAAACAAAAAGCTCAAAGAAAAAAATAAGCAATAAGCAGACTCAGCTCGAAATTTCCTGCTGGCATGTAAGTGTAGCGGTAGTAGTGATGGCGGTGACGCCAGGGGCGGCCGGGTGACTGCAGGCGGTGGCGGCGGTCGGCTGGCCGGCGGTGGCGGTGGCGGTGGCGGTGGCGGTGGCGGTGGTAGAAGGGTGTGTGGAAAGAGAATGCATCTCAATCTTTTATAGGAGTGACGAGAGTTCGACTTAGTCTGACATTTTCAGCTGTCGCATGCTGACCTGCTGCTATCATAAGAGAAACAAAAGCCCTAATCACGCTTTTCAGCTGGATCCTTCCACCCACCAGTCATGGATCCAGATGGGAGGGTGGTTTAAAATTAATCCGTGTACCGACTGTCATACAATAGTGTAATTAGTTGAACGCGTGTTACCTGTATAAAGGATTAGGAGGTCATGGGCTTAGAGTGTGTATAGAAAGCAACTACAGGTAGCGTGAACAAAGCGGCCCCCTCCCTTTCTGTCACTCTGTCTGTGACTAGAGGGTGCGCGTGTGGTAAGCGACTTAAATCTAAAGAAAAAAAAAATCACCCTCTCCTGTCGTCAGCAGTCAGCTGGCCGGCGGCTGGAAAATGTGATTAGAGGGGTGAGCGCGTAGTAAGCGACTTAAGTCTAATCTAAAGACCTGCCGTGAGTGGGCAGCTGGCCGGTGGCTTGAAAAAGGGAGGAGTCACCGCCCTACCGCGGAGTAAGGGTATATAAGGGGGAGTGAAACCGTCTTCGTCATCATCATCATCATCATCATTCTCTCTACTACTACTACTACTACTACTACTACTGATCACCATGATGGAAAGTTACGACTGTGACATGAAGTGGTATGATGAAGCAGCGCGCGAATGTGAAGCTGCTGCTGTAGCCGCTGCTACTGCTGCTGCTAGTGCTGCTCATCGTGCTACTGCTGCATTTACTGCGACTGTTAGTGACGCTCGTTGTGATGGCGTTGTTGTTGCCGCTGCGGCTGTGACTGCTGCTGTTGCTGCTGCTAGTGTACGCTCTGTTGCCCTTGCTACTGCCGCTGCTGCTGTTGTTGCTAATGCTCACTCTACTGCTGCTGCCGCTGCTGCTGCTGCTAGTGCCGCTGCTGCCGATGCTGCTGCCGCTGCTGCTGATGCTGCTGATGCTGCTGCTGATGCTGCTGATGCTGCTGATGTTAGTAGTCGCGTCCACAAAGAATCGTCATTTGTCACACTTAAGCCTCCAGTTGAATGCGCGACGGGTAGTAGGGCTACCAACGCGACGGCCGGATGGTGCAAATGGTGTCGTCGCTTCTGCTCGTGCTCTTGCTTTTCTTCCTGCCCTACCTGCTGCTGCTACAGTATAATAGTTTTGAGTATGAGAAAGTATAAAAATACAATCCCGTTTATTTATACTGGACAGAAAAAGAACTTATACAGCTCGGATATATTCCTATCCAGTTAACAAATTAGACATTCTGAATTTCACATTTTATACAATTATAAAGATAATATACAGGTGTATCACAACGCAATCCCAGTTGGGTTCTAAACATATCCCAAACAAATTATAGTGAATACAGTCTGTAAATAGATAATATCGAGTCACACTAAATTCATATCTTTACTATCCTCATCTAGAGTTTGTAGCTAAGTACATACGGTTGGATAGAGGGGGCGGGCACCCCGTGTACCGGTAGTCTCCTTTAGTAGGAGTTGACAAAAATTTACCTAAGTTACATCAATTTGTTGTGTAGCAATACAACATAGGATTATCACATAATTTAACACAGTATTATATTAACCTAGTAATGGTTGACATTTGATAGCATAAACAACTAAAATAAAGTATATAATGATGAGGGTAAGTGGGGGTACATTGGGGGGGATCTATAGGTGTAAGGCATAGTTTGTGCTTCCCAACCATTTCCTTCTATTAAATTTGAACATCTCAAAGTCTTCTATTGATCTAATTTCAACACTGAGGGAATTCCATAACATGGCACCCCTGTAGATTGCACTTTTTCTGCAGGTTTCATTTTTTGGTTTTACAGTCAGGAATAACAGGGCATCGTGTGCTCGAGTATGTATATCTCTATTATTGACCAATTTAGCATTCTTTTTCTGTTTAAACATAAAATTATACAAGTGCATTAACCTTCTAGGGTGTAGTTTGGAGATCTTGGCCTCACGATGCGTCAATATAGTGGGGTATCTAAAGTCTAAACCTAGACATTTACGCAGACATTTGTTTTGTACAATTTGCATTTTATCAAGTATCCCTTTATTAGCTATATCGTAAAAAATATCCCCATAATCTGCATGAGGCAGAACCATTGTCTTATATATATTAAGCATTGTGGAGTTATCCAGTACATCTCTGAGTCTAGCTGTCATGTACGACTTGTATACCATTTTCTTGAAGGCAACTTCTGCCTGCATATTAAAGTTTAGAACATGGTCCAATGTAATTCCCAGATACTTAACGCTCAGGCAGCGTTCAATCTGTGTCCCTGCCAACATAAGTCTGTGATTGACTATCTCCTTAAGCCTACTTCTTAATCCGAAAATAATATAATTAGTCTTTTTTGTGTTTAGTGTGAGTTTGTTTTTTCTAAACCAATCGTTTAGTAATGCCAGATCTGCCTCCATTTTTATAGTAAGCTCAGCCAAGCAACTGCCTGATACTGTAACTACCGTATCATCCGCATAAAGATACGAATCACAGTTTACCAACACATTTTTTAAGTCATTTATGTATACTAGAAATAAAGACGGGCCCAAAATTGAGCCTTGGGGCACTCCACAGGTAACATAGCCCTCTCTTGACACAGTCCCATTGGCTGACGTTCTTTGTTTTCTTTCTTGTAAATAATTTGTGACCCATTTTAGCAATCTTCCACCCACCCCTAAATTTGACAATTTTTTAAGCAAAATAGAGTGATTTACGGTATCGAAAGCCTTTTTCAGATCGATTAGTGTTGATAAAGTGTAGTCCCTATTATTTAATCCCTTATATATATTGTCAGTGAAATATGCGACTGTTTCAATAGTGGAGTGCCCAGCCCTAAAACCGCCCTGATTTTCGTCAAGTAAATCGTTATCTTCTAAATAAGACATTAATCTATTATTTACAATTTTTTCTAGCAATTTTCCAATGACTGGTAACAGTGTGACAGGCCTTAAGTTAGCTACATCAGATTTTTCTCCTTCTTTCTGTAGAGGGACCACTGTCCCAACCTTCCAGAGTGTAGGAACCACGGCGTCAGATAGCGAGCAGTTAAACAGGTCGACAATTTTATCCGGTACCGCCATCAGACAATCCTTTAGTGCTTTGGATGATACACCATCGATGCTAGAGGATTTACTTGTGTCAATTTCTTTAATCAATTTTATAACCTCCGGTGCATCTGTTTCAATGTCCGCAATGCCTGTTGGAATAGTGATACCATCATATGACCATACCTCGTCATAACCTTGCGCCAAGTTTGGACCAATGTTCAAAAAATATTCATTGATGAAGTCTGGAATGTTGTTTTCCTCAACTTGTTTTCCCGTGATCACATCCTGGAGTTGAAAATTTTGATTTAATTTTTCCCCTTTCAAAACACCATTTATTATTTTCCAAAATTTCTTACTATCATTTTTATTATTTTCTAGGGCATCACGTATAAATTTTGATTTGGCTTTACGAATGAATTTAATTGTATAGTTCCTCAATCTACTCGCTATTACCCAATCTTCATGTTTTTTTGTTCTTTTAGCCTTTACTAACGCTATGTCCTTGTCATGAATTAATTCCAGGATATGATCAGTTACCCAGGGTGACCTTGCCTTGTTAACTTTAAATGATTTCATTGGGCACATAATATCTAGTTGCTTGGTCAGCAATTTCAAAATAAAATCCCATCTTTGGTTTACGGTATCACATTCATCATATGGACCCCAATCAGCACCGCTTATACATATTTTAAACATTTCAGCGTCATATTTTCGGTATGTGCGGCCATTAAACTCCACCCTTTCATGTACATAGTATTGATCAACAAAGGAAATACCAACCATAATATGGTCGCTTAAATTCCAATTTCTAATAACAACGTCATAACATTTAGAGGTATTGGTAATAACCCAGTCTAAACATGTGGCAGTCTCCTCAGTGCTTCTAGTTGGTACATGTACTATCTGTTTCAAACCAAGCAAGTTAATACATATTTTCATGAGTTTTGTGGATACCTTTGTAACATTCAAGAAGTCAAAATTAAAATCGCCCATGACAACCAGGTCTTTACGTCTTAGTTTAGCTAACGACAATTTTGCATTAAATATATCAATAAAGGATGCCTTGTTACCATCGGGAGGCCTGTATACATTCACTACTACTACATTCTTTTTACCATTTCTTTTTACCTCAGTCCATAGCATTTCAATGTCATTACAGCTAATATTCAAGTGTTTGTAATTGTTGGAAGAATACGAGAAATCTTTTCTTACATAGATACCAACCCCTCCCCCACCCTTCTCCTCGCCATCAGGCCTTGACCATGTACGGTCTAGCCTTTCAAAATTATAGCCATCAATGTCTACCAAATGATTTGGCATAATATCATCCAGCCACGTCTCAGAGATACCTATGACTACATCACTGCAATCACTCGTATGTACCCTAAGAGTTTCTATCTTAGAGTTTAAACTCCTTATATTTACGTGACTCAGAGTGAATTTATTTTTGCTACATTTAATCGTCTTATCAGCTACTATAATAATGGTTTACAAGTGTGCCCTTATATATCCAACCAGTACATACAAAATCAACTCTATACAATTTTAGTAGGTATGGGTATCTAGTACCACCTACATGTAGGAGATTTCTCCCCATTGAGGTATAGTGACGCCTAAACCAATAATAACTTATGGAATCCAAAATCGCCTTCCTTTCCTATATATTCGACATGGTATATTTTAGTTCAGTCCTAATACATCAGTTATAAAACTAATACATACATGTTCCATAGTCTCAATGTTATAGAGTATGACACTAATACCTCGTGTCACTACCGGTAAGTTTTAGACAGCGATGAAAAACATGAACGAGCAATGGTAGGTGCTTCCACCTGGTGTCGGAGTTATGACCTAGTTCAGTGTTTGTCGCTTGTCTGCGAGTGGGCGTGGCACTTTTAAACAAAATAGTACCGGTAAATGAAAACATGTAATTTACTTATGATAACAAGTTTACATAATTTACAAATGAGATATTGTGACTGCTACTGCTGTGTAGCTCATGAATTTATAAGCCTATAGCTTTTGCATTTTATCCCTTAGTTCCATCAAGATTTCGCCCATTTTGTTCTCTTTTACATTCTGAGGTGTTATCTTATCTACATTGGCTATTGTAAACCCGCAGCCCCACCCTTTTTCTGTAGTACATTCGTAAATTGTACCGACTGTGGCAATGAGCAGATCCCCTAGTGAGTTTGTTTGCATAAATTTCATCTCCACAACTTGCCTCATGAGTTCATATTTCTTTGTGTGAATGTCCATTTTCGTCACTTTTATCCCATGAGACAGCTTTTTGGCTTCATAACCGTCTGCACACGCCATGATTTCTTGAGCAGAATCGTTGTCCTCATTGTAGGTCGCATACATGTACCAATAGAGCTGCTCAGCTGAGTGCCAGCTCACTTCCTCGTGTACAATGTTACATGGGTACATGTTACTCAAATATGCATGATGTGATTGAAAGGCAGTACCGTGGTCAAATTCGATGACCTTGGCCTCTTCCAGTGATATACCTTTGGGTAAGTCCTTGATGTCTCTGTAGTGGTATACTTTGCCTTTACCGTCTTCCAGTTTATTACCTTTTAATTTCAAGTCGACATTATTGTACCTGGCCAATGCTGCAAGGCATCTTAGGTCCTTTCTTTCATCTTGTTGCTCGGGTGTTAGGTCATCTGACACGTAAATGTCCTTCCATTTGGCTAAATGTCTCATTTGACTCACTTTCTGGAACAGCTTGATCTTATCTTCCATCTCACGGAAGATGATGAGGATGTTTCGGGGCGAAGTGGCGTTTGGTCTTTTTTTCCCAATTCTGAATGCGCTCTCAAGAATAATTTTGGTACCTGCTGCCACTGCCCCGATGTCGGTCATAAGGTCGTGTAGTATCTTACGGGGTGTCTCACCCCCCGCTTCAGGAAATCCCTCTATCACAATATTTTTGCGTTTTCTGCCCTCGTCAATCTGACGTAGGCGGGTGGAATCCTTTTCACATTTTTGGCGCAGTCTCATGTTGTCAACACTGAGTTGTTTACGTTCCGCCGCTGCTGTCACTATGGCCGCTTCCGCAGTGTCCAAGCGCTCTGTCAATGTTGTGATATCGTCTGTGACAGTCGTCATATGCGTCTCCACCTTCGTGATGTGAGAGTTCATTACCTCTGAGTTGGCTTCCATTTTAGTTTCTAGAGCCCCGAATTTGTCTACCATTAGTTTATTGGACGCTGTCATCTCCTGCATAGATTTCAGTAGCTGCGCGTTGAGGTTATCCCCCATCTTGCCGTCGGCCTTACCCGTCGCTGTCATAGTAGCCACTCCGCTGTCAGACAGGGATTTGACGCGTTGGCTATGGCGTGTCGCTGTCGAGCCTCCTCTCCTAATATCCATGGATTTGTGAGCCACAAAGGTCTAATAACTTTACCCTTATTGATGCTCCAGGTGTTTATGGAGAGACTGTGCAAATTTCAGATTCAAAACCACGATATGAATCTCTGAATTTGGCGAGATAGTGTTTGGCGAGATAGTGTTATAGTGTTTGAATGAGAACGCGCGTACTTACACATAGTCACTGTAACAGATGTGCTTTTTGAAAATATAATTTTAGCATAACATGAAATTATCTTGTTGTGTTTTATTTTCTATATATAAGTTATATAACATTTTTTTTGTTTACAAACAAAACACGTCACGTCACGTGTCACATGGTGTTGTTTACAAACAAGAGAGCCACGTGGTGTTGTTTACAAACAAACCCTAAGTAGGTCACGTTACCATAGTTACCAGAATGCTGGCTTCTGATTGGCTGAGCCTAAGTAGGTCACGTGACGTAAGTAGGTCACGTTACCATTGTTACCAGAATGCCGGCCTCTGATTGGCTGAGAGCTTCTAAGTAGGTCAGTAGGTCACCCAGAATGCTGGCTTCTGATTGGCTGAGAGTCCTAAGTAGGTCACGTTACCATGGCAACAGGTCACGTGACCAAATGGAGGCCTCTGATTGGCTGCATATCGAGTGAGTAATAAACAGTACTTAAGCATGGTCCCGTTCCGATACAATATATACTACTAATGACTTAATGAATTTATCGACAGTGGGGGGCAGGGCTTGGTGGATAAAGGGGAGCAAACTTGATTAAGCCTCCATGCTGGGGGCAGGGGTCAAAAATAAGTACAGTCCATTTAACTCCTCGCGGTGTGACATTGTATAAATCCACCGGGGTATGCAAATTTTGATATTTTTCATGGAGGGGGGGGGACCATTTCAGAAAAGTAATAGTGGGCGGGCGGATGGGTCAAAATTACTTTCAGCTAAATTGGTGGGGGGGGGGGGGGGGGAGGTCTGAATAAATTTGCCATGTTGGGAAAATCCACCAAGTTCTCCACCCCCTGGATGCTGTTTCTCCACAAATATGCGAGGTCCGCAAACTTGCGGAGGTCAGTAAATACATCCATATATATTTGCGGACCTCCGCAAAATTATGGAAGCAAATTTACGGACCTCTGCAAATTTGCGGACTTCCGCAAATTTGTGGAGAAACAGGACCCTGCCTATAAATAAATGGCTGGTCTCTAATGCTCCCCCCCCCCTACTTTCTATATCCACCTATAGGTCTCACTTAGGGCAATAGGCCGGACTCCACTAGGGCGACACAGGTACCTGCGAAACGAGGCGATCCTTTTTTATGTTTTGATTTTCACATTCTGCTTTATTTCGCCTCATTTCGCTTCATTTCGCGGCAGTGTCGCCCTGCTTGTCGCCCTGTTCTTAGAGATAACTAAGGCGACACTGCTGCGAAATGAAGCGAAATGAGGCGAAATGAAGCATAATGTGAAAATCAAAACATAAATAAGGATCGCCTCATTTCGCAGGTACCTGTGTCGCCCTAGTGGAGCCCAGGCTAATCCCGCAATTAAGTGAATACGTGGGAGATATCTCCTCATAGGTGATATGTTTATATATTGTAGGAAACCAAACCTAGTTCATTATCCTCTCACTGGGGGCTCTGACGTCACACAGGTGAGCGACTTCTCAATTCCCGCTCACAATCAGTCAAACCCCCAAGGGAGTAACGTGTATTTTTTCTAGGAAGTATTTATCTATTTGGTCAAGGGTCATTTTCAGAAGTTGTAAATGTCCTGGGACCCATTTCACCTCATCCGGAATAACATGTCAACATACGGCCCCCAAATACGGCCCTTATACGGACATTTTTTTAAATAAACGTTTTTCCGTTTCTGGACCATTGCTGTGTTGTGTCCGTATGTTTGAGGCTATTTTTTTAAATTTCCATATCTGAATACGGCAGTCACCTGTCCCAATTGTAAAATTGTACAAAAACCAGTCTACATTCCGGGGAACCCCTAGGGAATTCCCTCTGTGACGTCATAAATGTATAGACATACGGAATTAGGCTGGGAATGGTATAAATAATGTCAGCATGTTGGAGAAGAGACAGGGGAGGTCGGGGAGGGGACAAGGGAGGTCGGGGAGGGGACAGGGGAAGTCTGGGAGGGGACAGGGAAAGTCGGGAAATGGAGTGGAGGAGGTCGGATAATGGAGTAGGGAGGTTGGGTAATGGAGTGGGGAAATCGGATAATGGAGTCGGGAGGTCTGGGATTGGAGTGGGGAGGTCGGATAATGGAGTAGGGAGGTCTGGGAATGGAGTCGGGAGGTCTGGGATTGGAGTGGGGAAATCGGATAATGGAGTCGGGAGGTCTGGGATTGGAGTGGGGAGGTCGGATAAATGGAGTAGGGAGGTCTGGGAATGGAGTGGGGAGGACGGGGAATGGAGTAGGGAGGTCGGGGTATGGACAGGGACAAGAAGGGACAGTGGACAACACTAACTGTATATTACCTTAATAAAAATTTATTTAAAAAAAGAAAGAATGGGTACATATTCATGTTGCATAGGCTTACCACTAGTTACAATGCAACTATGATAAGTTGTAAGGTAGGTAACACCAGAGAGGTTTCTCCCCTGTGTGGATCCATGTTGGTATCAGGAAGTGTGTGAGTTGAATGGTGAAGTCATAATTATAAAAAAGTGTATTACCCGTCCTACCCTTCCCCTGTCCCTTCCTCGACCTCCCCTGCACACACAGAAAAGTGAGAGTCATTGTCGCTAAAACTACCTGCCTGACTCTCAGGTGAGGGTAGTTTTAGCGACAATGACTCTCACTTTTCTGAGGGTGTGTCCACTACTAGCTCATCACGTCCACTACTACCTCATCACGTCCACTACTACCCCATCACATCCACTACTAGCTCATCACATCCACTACTAGCTCATCACATCCACTACTACCCCATCACGTCCACTACTACCCCATCACGTCCACTACTACCCCATCACGTCCACTACTACCCCATCACGTCCACTACTACCTCATCACGTCCACTACTACCCCATCACATCCACTACTAGCTCATC